>OY728125.1:948245801-949445801 GCA_963277665.1 Viscum album | reverse complement strand
AAAGTGTGGAACAAACATAATACATGTCATCATAATGTATATATTTATAAAGAATAATACTATTATAGTTGTCTAATAACGGGAAAAAAAGTAGTATTTAACTAAATAAAATGAATAATAAAACCCTATATAATTGATTTATAAACATATAAATATAATTCATAATATAAAAACCAATATATTTGTAAATATAAAAACATATATATATATATATATTGTTGAAAGAATACAGGCCCCCTTCCACCTTTCATAGACATATTAAAAAAATCAACCTACACATTTTTTAAAAAAAATCAGAAAACTCATAAAAAACACATCATAATAGGTAAGGGTAAGAAACTTATTGGGATGTGGTAAGATCAGATAAACTGTAAACAAAATAGTTCCTATAATTAGGTTATTTCATGTCTATTTTCTATAGCCTATAAAATAATTAAATTATACTTTTTTAATGAGTATAAAAATGACTTATATAATGGGATCTCCCATTCAGGTGTTCATCTAATAAATATTTGTGAGAACACCTTCATCATGGGAGATTCAAATTGAATTTTAGGAGTGATTTTTCAAAGAAAGTGATACTAGGAGGGCTTGGTTGGTTTTAGTAAGGTTTAGTTGAAATAAAAAGTTAAGGGAGAAACATTTTTAAAAAATTAATTCAGATTTAAAGTTGTTTTAAGGATTTCTAAAGTTATCATTTCATGTATAAGGGAAACTATTTTAGAATAGAATAATTTATTTTAAAATCATATAAGTAATAATTTATAAAGGTTATTTTACAAAATTTTCTATTCTAATGCTTTCAAATCATTCTTTTTAACAACAAATCTATTCTGCTATATTTTTTAAATAAAGTTTATTTTTTAAGGAATTTTTTTAAATTCTAGTATTTAAGAAGTTTTAGAATTATCATTTTATATTAAAATTATTTTCTATATTTTTTATAGTATATTATTCATTGAAAATAATTTTATCCTTATGTAAGTTTTTTTAAGATAAAATTATTGTATATTCATGAACTATTTTATTTTCATCAACATTCCATGTTAATTTTTAAAATCATATCTCTTCTTGGTTTACTTTAAATATTTATGTCCATGTATTTTATTTGTTTTTGACCCATGCCTGTAATTCTATAAAAATATATATTTTTTGAAAAAAAAACATCCTTTATAAAATTTTTAACTATCAACAAAGCCTTTATTTATATGAATCTAAATTTATTTTTAAGAAATTAAAAAATTGGAATCTATCAAAAAAATTGGAAATATGGAACTCGGACATAGTGAAAATGATGAGAAATGGAGAGTGAACCCAAACCTCAAGGGAATTTGTCCACTAAGTGGTGAGTAGGCCCTATATAGCCTTTAATGATCCAATTCACCTCATGGTTTTGTTTTCTAATCTTGAAATGTAATTGTATTTAAAAAAACACTAGATTCGTTTTATTAGGAGATATTTTTAAAACTCTTAAAAAGTAAAAGTTTGTATTTAAAAATTTTATTTATTGATTTTATAATATATCAATATTTTTTGGGTTTTAAGGAAAATGGTTTTACTATAATTTAAAAATATATTCAATGAAATATTTCAAGAAAGCCTCTTTCTCCTTACTCAAGTTTATAGAAATGTTTTCTGAAAACACTTTTGTATTTTAAAGGAAAATGTGAAATTTATGAATAAATAGATGTTTTATTAAATTTAATTTATTACGTTTTTTAATAAAAAAAATCAAGTATTTTTCATTTATTTTAAAAGAGAACGGTTTTCAAAACTATTACTGAATAATTTTATAATCACCCAAAGTTTTCAAACAATTCTTTCATAAGTATTAGCAATGAGTATGATCTATTATGAAGACACTATTAGCTAGAGTGAAACTGTAGTAGAAATTAAAGAGTTTTATTAATGTTTATTTAAAATATTAGAATGGGTTTTAATTTATAATAGAAGTTCATGATTCTCTAAAAGTCTATGCATAAAAAGATCTCAGGAGTGTAGTGGCTCATTTTGGATTAGAAGTTATAATTATATATATATATATATATTGATTTATTTGAGTCCCTTATTTTAGTAACAAATCCTTTTAAATTAATAACAAAAATAATGTGTTTTAACACCTGACCTAGAAGTGTGGGTCTAGGGATATCATGGTTGGTAATGTAACATCCCGTCTTTTGAACAAGATGAAAAAGTGAAGGAAATTAAATTTTTTTTGTTAGTTGGGTAGGCTGGTTTTAAAAACGAGTGTTGGAACATTTTATTTCCAGTATTTGATACTGCGATGTGTCTTTTAAATAAATTGAATTAAATTAATTATATTAAAATCAAAATTGAAATAAATTAAATGAAAGGTAAAATCCTTCTTTAGCATTTTAAAATATTCTATGAAATATTTTTATAGTTAGACTCTAAGTCAGCGCGGGATACCGAGACCCTTAGACTCTCAACGTTGATAGAATAAAAATATTAAATATATTTATTCATACGCTTGTGTGTTTTTTTCAAAAAAAAATAAATAACTCTCAAATAGTGCATCATATGAGAAATATGAGACCACCATTAGGTCCAGAATATCGGGTTTACCCTAGGAAGGGTATAAATTTGATGTGCATTGGGTGTTTGGTAACCTCGCACATGATAATAACTTCTTTATTTTTAATTAATTTAGTTTTCCATTTTTTATATAATAAATAAATAATTATTTTCTCACAAACAGTGAATCGTATGAGAAATATGAGACCACTATTTGGTCCGGTATGTGGGGTTTACCCTAATCAGGGTATAAATTTTGTGAAGGTCGAACATTTGGTCAGATCATACCCAAAGATAATTTATTTGGTTTATAAATATTTTGTTCGCCATTAGAAATAATAACAATGATTTTATTATTAATATCATTATTTGCATTAAAAAAAGAATGAAAAATATACTTTTGTAATTAATAAATTGTGTTGCAGTGTAAATAATAAGTGGGCAATGTAATAATTGTGATATTATTAATTGTTTTAATTAAATAAAAATACAAAATCAATATTAATTTAATAACTGTTATCCCCTTTTTAATGGTTGTTTTTTAATTTTTAATGGTATCATTGATAGGTTGTATTAAATAATAATAATTTTAATTATTGTTATTATTATTATATTGGGACAAAAACATTGGTGTATATATATATAATGTGTATATATGTGTGTGGATTAAATATATATGTATATATATACATATGCAGGTGTATATATATGTATATACATATGTGTATATATATATAACATGTATATATATATATATGGGTGGATAATTATTATTGGGTTAGATAAAACACTATTAATTGTCCCATATAAATGTTATTACGTGGTTAATTTATTAACTTCGCATTTTTAATAAAAGTTCTGATTGAACTATTCATAGAGATAATTATAACATAGATTTAATAAAAATAATAATAAAATATTGATGTTTTTTATTATTATTAATTGAGGAAAATAATATTGGTGTGTGTGTGTGTGTGTTTATGAAATGTATATATTTTTATGTGTGTGTGTGCATAGATGTAAATAAATAAATATATTTTTGCTTTACCTGGCAGCCTGTTGTGGGTCCCGAGAAGCTATAAAATTATTTAAATAGTTACATGGGATTTGTGTAAAATAATACATCACTCCCTATCATAAGGTTCGGGAAATAATAATTAAAAATTAATAAAAATAAATTTAAAGAAATCAAAAGAGATGAAAAATGAATGAAAATAAATAATAAAATAAAAAACAGACATGAAAAGAGTATGAATAATTAAAAATGGGTTTGGTGATTTTTATTATTTTTTTATTATTTTCCCATCTCTTCCCTTTTATTTTATTTTTATTTTATGTTATTATTTTCCTTTTTCTTTTTTTCTTTTTTTCTTTTTTTTTTCTTCTTTTCTTATTTCTTTCCTTTCTATTTTTTTTCTCTTCTCTCCTTATCGTCTCTTGTGCATCACACCCCCTCCTCTCCAAGTGGTGTGCCACCCCCCTATTTCTGCTTTGGAAGCCTACTGCACCATTGATTCTTCTCCATTTTCAATATCGTCAGAAGTGTTGTGAATCTCTCGGTAAGGCTAATTTTTTGCACCAATAATCTTTGAGTTTCATCCACTCTCTGTCACATGATATTCTACATAATATTTTTACCAAAAATTGGGGTATTTCTTAAATCCTATGATTTATCCTATTTTAATTAAAATCAAAGGTTGTTGTGGGCGTGGGATATCTATGACTGCAGGGTAGGGCGTCTATGATTTTTCTCATCGTTTCGTTTCTTTATTCAATTCCACCTTTGTGCCGCTCATTAGTGCCTACTGATGAATCTCAAATAATAAATATTAATTTAATTAAATTTTTTAGCATTATTCTTTGTAACCTTTGTTTAGGGAGAACCCCTTTCTAGGTTTTTTTCGTGCCATTGGAAACCCTTTTGGGTGTTCCAACACATTGGATTTATTTACCGTTATCCTTGATTCTTTAAATTATCATTTATGAGTGCATGTGTAATAAATTTAGGTTGATATTTTTAATTGAATAAAATTATTTAGGGTGAATTTTTTTGCCTAAATAATTTTGGTTATAAGACTTGTCATTCCTTGTTTTATTAAATGTCGTTTCCACTACTTATGCTAATAAATGTCATGTTTTGTTAGATTGTGAGTTAGAATGTTGGTATTAAATGATTACATAAATGGTTTCAATTATTAAATACATACTCTATGATATTTTCTTCTTTAAAATCTAATTAAATTTGGGGTGGGGAGAGAACATGGGTTCTGTATTAAGGACCCACACATTGACTCTCTATTCTTGATTGGTTACCACACTACGCATCGGGGAGGCGATGTCTTAGGCTTTTCCAGATGAGGGTTTCCCTGGGATTTTTATATACTCATGAGTGATACTGGTTCCCTAAGGGACAATCGAGGATGGTCTGTTGTCAAGTGGCTATGTCAAGCCTCAAGTGATACTTGACCCCTTATGTGTGATACCTAGGATGGACTCATCATAAAACCATTTCTTGAGTGATACTTGGTCTTTTGGAATATTTCTATGGATGGGCTCAGTGGTATTGGATAAATTGAAGGATGTACTGTAGTAATACCTTTGGGATGAGCTCAGACTCCAACTCTAAACATTAATATAATGATAATGATAATGAGAGGAAGGTTTTTATTGATGCTGCTTTGAGATCCTTGTGAATTATGATACCTCTCTGGTGCCTTGAAGGATAGTTTGTTTGACATATAAATTAGACACCAAGCTATAACACAAGTTTGGGGGTATTCTCCTTTTTAGTATATCTTCTATATATGTATACATATATACATCCTACTTTATAAAATTACTTTATTCAGATTCCTGAAATACGCCAAAGCAGGTGGTATGGGATAGGTGTTCTCTTGGGAACCTGGACTTAGTTATAGTTATTTTTATTTATTTAAGTTGCTCGCATTTATTATAAATATGGAAAACTGCTTTTTGTCTACACCATGAAATGGAAAGGTCTAGACACCATGGGTGTTGGCCTAATGAAATTATATCTCATGCCCTACTTGGGCATCGTTTGGTACCCGAGTAGATTATATGTTCACAGGTATGGATAAAGGGAAGCATTCTCCTTCTGATGCTTGAGTTTTGCTTACTAGTTAGAATAGAGATTAGGGGAAGAGTATTGATCCTTTGCTCGAGATATAGTTGTTTCACTTTATGTCTCTTTCATTACAGCTTTGATAGTATGCTTGTATTCCTACTTTCCGTACTTTTATTTTAGAGAAGACATCATACCATGACATCATTTTATATTTGGTTTGATTTATCAGCTTCCACACTTTTCATTTATTTAGTTGGGATTATTTAATTACTTTTACTATATATTTTTTAATTATATGCTTTCACTACTTATTATAAATTGATTTTATTCCACCGTGTATTACCAATTACCTATGAGGGGTATATTCTCCCCCATAGACACATTAAAAAGGCTCTTTCTGCTAGTCGGTAGCCTCTGGAATTTGGAGAGATGCGCTTGAGGTCATGTGGCCAACCCAGCTCAGAACACCTTTCCAGTGGCTCTCAGGTTGGGGATGCTACAAAGTGGTATCATAGGTGGTATTTTCCTTTGTCTTACTGTTTTGGGTTGGTAGACAGGAGACTAAGAATGTGTCAGCGCTTGGTTAATAGTCGTTCTTGAGACTAATCACCCCACGTATAGGAAATGACCAAGTGGACAGGGCTGGGAATTGATATTCATGATTTTCGATATTACAATTTATATGATTTTACCTTGAGTGATTGGTGTAATTTTCACTGCTTATTATTTATAGAATTTATGGAAATTTACCCTTGTCCTGGTTCAGTGTGGATGAAACATAGCATTCATCATATTAGGCACATAGAAATTCACATGTCATGCATAGTGCCATGCTATGTAGTTACATTTTAGGTTGCTTGCTGATATGATTGAGTGCATTGAATTTCATGCCATGTATTGTAATTATTTATCATTCATGTTAGATCCCATGTTTCGATGATATAATTAGCATGTTAGATTGTTGTCATGCTGCCTGTTCACTAGCATTTTTTCCTTGTATCATGTTTCTATGCATATTAGCATGTCTCTATGATTAAAATTTCATGCTTCTATGATTTCATCATGTTTATCTCTATTATCTTGATGTAGTGACATTCTAGCTTGTTTGATATTAAATTGGTTGATTTTTCTAAAATTTATTGGTTGTAATTAAATGTGATCCAAATGCTACTTGTAAAGTGTATGGGCACTTTATGGATTGGTAGATAGACGCCCATATTAATGGACTGTTGAACATGTTCATGTTGTATTATGAAATGGGTTTAAATGTAAAGGGCTTGGAAATGGAACCTATAGTGTTTTACTCTGTTTAAGACCCTCTTGTAAGGGTAGTTTGAGTTTCTCCTTGATTTTCCTTGGAATGGAACTGTATGAGTCTTCCATAGGATTTATTCTCTTTAGAAATGGCCTTAATGATCGTCTCTTGAGCCTAGTGAATTTCATAGGCAGGAACTCAAAATGGGTCGATGCATTCTGCTTTCGTAAGGGGCCAGCCCATGGTAGGTAGAACCCTTTGATTTTAAATGACTTGCTAATGTCGTGAGTTTTCTGAAGTTTGGTGACGTTCAAGTACTATAGTACCTAGTAGGAATCTTACTTTCTAAATGACCCCCTTGTTTGGACAAGTGTTCATGGTATCCTTGATTTTTGTTTCGGGCTTGAACATTGGGTAATGCTCATTTTTAGCAGATTAGACATGCCTCGAGCATGGTCAGCTGCTTCATAGGTCATTCGACCCTCTCTTCTCCACAGTGATGGATGGATTGGTACATCATCTTCTGATTTAAAATTCATCTTGCTTTTGTATCACCTCAAGATAGTATGTGTTCACATACGCAGTGTCGTCAAGTGCTTAATGTTGTTACTAATTGGATGATTTCAGTGTGATAATTAAGCCTTGTGTTGTCAAATAAATCTCAGATCATCTCCATAGTAGAGTCACTTTTTCATTCAAGGAATTGTGTTCATCCCAATGATTGGGATGAATTCCAGATACTCGGGTGTTTTGACATGCCAGTCGGTTTGGTTGGGTTTTTATGCCAATTTTTTAAATGTTTGCCTTTAGGGCGGTACTAACCTAGCACACTTTTGAGAGAGTGGTTTGTCTCTTATTTTTTATGATTAGAACACTCCTAAGTTGGGGAGTCTCATGTCAGTTCTGTTAAATATGTGTCCTTCTAGGTAGAAGGAACACAACCAAAGATAACCATTAGAGAATTGTCGGGATGGCTTAAATATTGTGAGGCTTGTGAACTTTAAATTATGTTGGTACTTGCTCGGTAACACGACGTTGGTGTGGTTTGCAGTGAATTCAACCTTTGAGTAACGTTGTTGGTTTTGGGTGGACTATGGTGATTAAGCTTAAACAATCATGGGATACCTCAAGTGGTAAGGTCTCAGAGATCGGTTAATGAAGGTGCATCGGCAGGTGAAGCTGGGTTTCTTCTTGAAGTCGACCAGTTGTGGTTCGACCATTTTTCTTTCTAGCACTTGGGTATGTTCGACTGGAATCTGTTTAAATAATCTTAGTGTATACTGCTTAGAAATGAGGATTTCCCCTATCTTGACATCATCTAGGTACACTAGGAGTGTGTCAGTATTACATTGTGTTAAATTCTAAAAGTTGTTGGATAATCTCTATCTGGTTTCTCGATGAACATGTGGTTCTTATCGAAGCTTGGTTAATCTTGAGTGATCATTAGATTCTCATGTAGGAATGCCTTGGATGAACTTTTGTACGCCAGCTATTTCTTATAACTTGACCTCCAGACCAATGTCACTCTGGGCTCAATCAATGCTCTGATGTGGAAATTTTGGCTTTATACCAACATCTCACTTTGGTGGAGGTGTACGCGGTGAATATGAGATACCTTGGAAGAAGACATTTCAGTTTAGTTTATAAAAATGTCAGCCATCTAGGCCGAGCATCTTCTTGAATAGTCGGTCAGAGTGAATCGATAAGTTGTCTCTCTTGTTCAACAGAACAATCAGTGAAGGACCATCTCTGGCATGTCCTCAGATGAGATGAGTCTGGTTTGTGTCATCTAGGTATTTTCATGAAAAGATGTCTTGACTTGGACTTTGAGGTCGATGGGGAATCAACCGTTTTATCTATTTTGGAAATCATGCAAGAAGCGTCACCAGAATACTTAAGGGTGTGTCTATTAGGAAATTATGATAGTGGAAGATGTCGTGGCTCGAAATTTTCCCCTTTCTAAAGTTAAATCTTAAGATGGAAAGTACCTTTGGCTTGATGTTTAATGAGACGATGACATGGTTGGGTCTATAGCTAAACGGGCTCAAGTAAGTGTCATCTTGGTGTTTCAATTGGAAAATGAATGTTGGCTCAGATCTTAATTTCTTATGTGTCACTTTCCTAACCAATGCTTGAATGTGAAATGGGTTTTTTGAGATGAAATTCAACCTTTTGTGCGAGACTTCATGACCCTTGAAGGTTGGGTGAGGGTTACGTTGTTCTTGAAGGCTTCTCAAGATGAGAAGTTCTAAGATGGGAAGGTTGTAACATCCCTTGTTTTAAACCGGATGAAAAAGTGAAGGAAAATAAATTTTTTTGTTAGCAGGGCAGACTAGTTTTAAAACCAAGTATTGGAACTTTTTATTTCCGATAGTTGACACTGTGATGTGTCTTTTAAAGAAATTAAATTAAATTAATTAGATTAAAATTAAAATGGAAATAAATTTAATTAAGTGTAAAAGTATTCTTTAAAACTTTGAAATATTATATGAAATATTTTCAGAGTTAGACGCTGATTCAGTGTAGGATTATGAGGCTCATAGACCCTAGATGTTGGTAGAATAAAAATATTAAATATATTTATTCATACATGTGTGTGTGTGTGTGTGTTTTCAAAAACATGAAATAACTCTCAAGCGGTGTATTGTATAAGAAATCAGAGACCACCATTAGGTCTAGAACATCAGGTTTACCCTAGGAAGGGTATAACTTTGATGTGTGTCAGGTGTTTGGAAACTCGTACGTGATAATACCCTCTTTATTTTTAATTTATTTATTTTTCCATTTTTTATATAATAAATAATTATTTTCTTAGAAACGGTGTGTCGTATGAGAAATCTGAGACCACTATTAGATCTGGAACATTGGGTTTACCCTAAGAATGGTATAACTTTTGTGAGCATAGGACATTTGGTCAAATCACACCTGAAGATAATTTATTTGGTTTACAAATATTTTGTTGGCAGTTAGAAATAATTATAATAATTTTATTATTAATATCATTATTTTCATTGAAAAAAATAATGAAAATATACTTCTGCAATTAATAAATTGTGTTGCGATGTAAATAATAAGTGGGAAATCTAATAATTGTGATATTATTAATTGTTCCAATTAAATACAAATGTGCAATCAATATTAATTTAATAACTATTATTCCCTTTTTAATGGTTGTTGTTTTTAAATTTTTAATGGTGTCATTGGTGGGTTGTATTAAATAATAATAATTTTAATTATTGTTATTATTATTATATTGGGACAAAAACATTGGTGTATATATATATAATGTGTATATGTGTGTGTGTGTGTGTGTGGATTAAATATATATATATACATATACGGGTGTATATATATGTATATACAAATGTGTATATATGTATATAACATGTATATATATGGGTGGATAATTATTGTTGGGTAAGATAAAACATTATTAGTTATCCCACATAAATGTTATTGCATGTTTAATTTATCAATTTCACAATTTTAATGAAAATTTTAATTGAACTATTCATGGGGATAATTATGACATAGATTTAATAATAATAATAATAAAATATTGGTGTTTTTTCATTATTATTAATATGGGAAAATAATATTGGTGTGTATATATATATGGAATATATATATTTTTATGCGTGGGTATGCATAGGTGTTAATAAATATATATATATATATATATATATATATATATATATCTACTTTACCTAGTAGCTCATTGTCGGTCCCAAGCAGCTATTAAATTATTTAAATAGTTTCACAGGATTTATGTAAAATAATACATTATGCCCTAGCGCAAGGTTCAGGTAATAATAATTAAAAAGGATTAAAAGGAATAAAAAGAAATTTAAAGAAATCAAAAGAGATGAAAATGGAATGAAAATAAATAATAAAATAAAAAGCAGACATGAGAAGAGTAAAAATAATTAAAAATGGGTTTAGCCATTTTTATTTATTTATTTTTCTTACTTTCCCTTCTCTTCCCTTTTATTTTATCTTTATTTTATTTTATTTTTTTCCATTTTCTTTCTTTTCTTTTTTTCTTTTATTTTTCTTCTTTCCTTATTTATTTCTTTTTTTGTCTTCTCTCCCTCTCCTCTCTTGTGCATCGTGCCCCCCTCCTCTCCAAGTGGTGTGCCACCCCCCATCGTTGCTTCGGAAGCTTGTTGCACCTTTGATTCTTCTATGTTTTCAACTCCATTGGAAGCACTGTGAAGCTCTCGGTAAGGATAATCTTCTGCATCAAGAATCTTTGAGTTTCATCCACTCTCTATCGTGTGATCTACCTATGAAGGTTTTTACCTGAAATTGGGGTCTTTCTTAAATCCTCTAATTTCTCCTATTTTAGATCAAATAAAATGTTTCCACATGGTGTGAGATATACTATGAATATAAGTTAGGGAGTCTATGATTTTTCTCATCATTTCATTGCTTTATTCAATTTTTACCATTGTGTCGATCATCAATGCCTACTAGTGAATCTCAAATAATGCGTATTAATTTAATTAAATTGTTCATCCTTGTTCTTTGTGACCTTTTTTCAGGGTGAACCCATTTCTAGGTTGTTGTCATGCCATTGGAAACACCTTTGGGTGTGCCGACTATAATGCCCCAACCCTAGTTACCCAAAGTCGGTACATTATTATATAATATTGGCATGATACAAGGAATCATGTACCAAAAGACCAATTAGTTTAGTAGCCCTAGAACTACTAGATACATACATAATTTTTACATTACATCATGAGATAAAAACAAAAACAACATTTTTTCCTCTTTGAACACACTTATATCCCTTATCCTATCCCTGCAGGTCAACCATAAAATACTTCTTCACATCTTGGTAAAAATAAAACATAGAAAGGTGTGAGCTCAGATGTTCAGTAAGGATAACAATATAGCGGAAACTTCATAAATAAGCATAAACATTTAAGTCAATGTATAAAACTAAAACAAAAGCCTTTTAAACTTAAACTTTAGAATAATATGGAAAAGATAAATCAAATAATTCCATTTACTTATTCACATAGATATTCTACTAGTCGAATAATCACATGTAATATCAATAGCTAATTTCATAATGATAGAATGCATAATGTCGGACATCATAACCACATAGTCAAGGCCTCGTTCCAAGACTACAAATAAGATTTTGTCAAGACCCTGTGTCAAGACACTAGTTTGTCTTGTGAGACATACTGATGCATCGAGGAGCTATAGTGGGTTCCACCCATCACTTACTAAGTCCAATGTATTCCTCGTATGAAAAGGTTGAAACATAACATAAACATTCGTATTAAAACTAGCATATGAAATGTTAATACATTAACCATAAACCATGAATGGTATAAAAATAACACATCCATAGTCAAACATATCACAAAACCTTCAATAAAATATGGAATATTTGTATCATAATAAATCAACTTCATACAATTATAAAATACATTAAAGGATGTTAACATATATGAAATCAAAACTATTTTAGAGAAATATCTCTTTCTATTTTGAAATCATTTAAAAGTTATGTAATTATAAAAGAAAACATTTATTTTGAAAATATTATTATAATATTGTAAAGGAAGCTTCAAAGGTGTTATAACAGAGGAGAATAACCACACCCACCGTATAAGTTAAAAAAACATTCTTACCTTAATTTTTTGAAAAGGTAATAAAGTACCTTGTTTGGAAAACGATGGAAAGATTCCTTTCAAACCATTTTATAAAAAGTCAAACAAGGCTATAAATGACTTTAACCCATAGTCTAGTAAATAGTAAAAAAAATTAAATACAATTTTAAGAAATATAGATGTGGATAATAAAGAGGTCTCAGTAGATACTTACGTAAAAACAACCTCAGATAATAAAGATATTGTGAAATTAACCCTTGCCTTGTAATTTTCTTTGGTCAAGGGTACGTTAACCTCCTGTATAATAGTTAAATCATTATTATTAAATTATACAAGAACTACATACATAAATATGATATCATATATGATCTTCTAATATTTCTTTGTTAATAATATTTTAGTAGTATCATTGTTTTGGGTGTTAACTGATTCACTTTCCTTTATATGTTTTGTTATGTAAGTCATGTTTGTTATGGACAAGATGTATTGGATTCATATACAGAATGATATTATGTTATTAAATATTATTTTTAATAATAAAATTAAAAATATTCTTTAATGGTTATGATGGAGAATGAATCTCATCATGTTCGTGGAGACGGCAATCCGTACGTACGCACGAATGTTACTTCTATTTCATTTTTTTATTTAAAAATGAAATAAAACCAAATGATACATATATATATATTATTATTACAGTATAATATAATATTTTATATATGTTATGTAAGTTAATTAACACCATCCTTTATACATTCCATGTATGGTATGAACGAGTCATATCACTTTGAGGGGGTGGTAGTCCACACTACCTCAAATGAAATTATCGTATATATAAAACATGAAAAGAATAAAGGTATGATATAAAAGAGAATTACAGAAGCTTATAGATAAAATAAATATCATATATATCATATATAATTATAGTGCCATCATAATTTCCACCATAAGAGGTGGTATTAGAAGATTGAACAATCATCTTTTCGTGAGGCAGTAGTTCGTCGTCCACGAAAACATTATGTTCTATACCCATTACATGGAGGTGTGTGTAAGTGTAGTTCAAATATTTATAATAATAACAACCTAGTATATTCAGAATACTGGTGTTGTTATAAAATAAATGAATAAAGAGAGTTTAGGAGGTTGGAGAAGTAAAATAAAAGAAAAGAACTTAAGAAGAGATGTTACCTTTAAATCGGGTAAATCCCTTTGGTTTGAACCAAAAGACTTCCTTGAAGTGCCTTCTGCCTAAGGTAATGCTTCTAAGAGTAATATAGGGATGTAGGGGGCTTAATTGGATAGATTTTGGATGATCCCAGGGGCTTGAGAGGTGTGAGAAATGGGTTATAGGTGAGGGCTTTTTATAAGGGGGAGGAGGGGCTCTTTAGGAATGTTTGAAAATATTATTTTATTATATAATTATTTTCAGTTTCAAAAGGTCCAAAACTCATTAAAGTCTAAGATAAGATGACTCATGTTAGAAATAAAATCATCCAATAATAATTGGATAGGTTTTAGATATTTTTTTAATTTTTTTAATCTCATTTATTTAAATCATTCTTTAATGAGGTAAACACTGCATTATTATTGTGTCATAAATAATTTTATTTATTTGATATCGAAAAATTATAAAAAAAATACAATGATGTAGGAAATATTTTTATTTTTCAAATGAATATTTATAGTCAAAAATATAAATTATATAACCCCTTATAAAAATTATTTTACTAAAAGATATAAGTTTATGTCATTTTTGTCTTTACTTTTAATTAATTAATATAAAGTGTCATTATCACTCTCAAGTGGCTCCATGGGGTCCCAAAATCAACCCAAGGATACCCATGGTTGGACATGTATCAACCAATATGAATAGGATACATGTTAGGGTAATTTAATATTATTATAATATTATTTTTTACCCTTATTTACTGGATTTACCCCTTTAACCATGGTAAATAAAATATTTACTGAAGTAATTATTCATAATGTCTAAAAATAAAAGTTAACTATTTATACAATTTGGACCTCCTAATTCCAAATATGGAATCCATTTTTCCAAATTCAAAACACAGAAGTGGCAGAAATTAATTTAAAATTAATTCTCATTGTCAAAACAAAAAGTGTGTTTTTAAGAAATAATAACTATCAAAAGATTGACACTTGTTTATGTCCAATTTAAATGTAAAATTACATCCAATGATCTAAATTATATTAAATGATAAAAATATAATCTAATGATATCTAAAAACCATTCAAATGTATAATTTAACACTATAAATTATTTCGATTAAAAAAGTTGTTTTTAATTAAAATTTAGTATTTTTCACTATTCATCAAAAATTGAAAGTTTTCATAAGAGTACCAAAAATTCACCCTAAGATAATTTTAATATTTTGAATCCAAAAATGAATTTCATTATGAAAAACAAAATTTATAAAATTTTAAAAAGTGGGTATTACTATTCATAACAGCTAGTTTGATTGGTCGTGGTGTGTTAGAATCTCGAAGTTGTGTACAGCGCAAGCTATTACATTATTCAAAGGAAAACATACCGTGGAATCTTGGTGTGTTACACCGACACATTGGGTCTATTTATCATTAGCCTTGATTCTTTAAATTATCATTTACAAGTGCATGTGTAATAATTTAGGTTGAGTTTTTGAATTGAATAAAATTATTTAGGGTGAATTGTTTTGCCTGAATAATTCTGGTTATAATACTTGTCATGCCCTATTTTATTTAATGTCGTTGCCACTACTTATGCTGATAAATGTCATGTTTTGTTAGACTATGAGTTATAATGTTGGTATTAAATGGTTACCTAAATGGTTGAAATTATTAAATGTGTAATCTATGATATCTACTTCTTTGAAATATAATTAAATTTGGGGTGGGTAGAGAACGTGGGTTCCGTATTAAGGACCCACACATTGACTCTCTGTTCCTGATGGGTTACCACACTATGCGTCAGGGAGGCGATGTCTTAAGCTTTTCCAGATGAGGGTTTCCCTGGGATTTTTATATACTCATGAGTGATATCATTTCCCTAAGGGACAATCGAGGATAGACCTATTGGCAAGTAGTTATGCCAAGTCTCAGGTGATACTCGACCCCTTATGTGCGATACCCAGGATGGACTCATGATAAAACAATTTCTCGAGCGATACTTGGTCTTTCGTAAGATTTTCATGAATGGGCTTGGTGGTATTGGATATATTGAAGGACGTATCGTAGTGATACCTTTGGTATGGGATCAGACTCCAACTATAAACTTTAATATAATAATAATGATAATGCGAGGAAGGTTTTTATTTATGTTTCTTTGAGTTCCTTGTGAATTGTGATACATCTCTGGTTCCTTGAAGCACACTTTGTTTGAAATATAAATTAGACCCCAAGCTATAACACAAGATTGTGGGTATGCTCCTTTTTAGTATGCCTTCTATTTTCTAGGTTTTTATATATGTATACATATATACATACTTCTTTATATAGGTACCTTATTTAGATTCCCAACTTAGGTCAAAGTAGGTGGTATAGGACAGGTGTTCGCTTGGGAACCCGGACCAAGTTACAGTTATTTTTATTTATTTAAGTTGCTTACTTTTATTATAAATATGGCACACTGGTTTTTGTCTACATCACGAAATGGAAAGGTCTAGACACCATGGGTGCCAGAATACTGATATTATATCTCACACCCTTCTATGGCACCGTTTAATATCTGAGTAGATTATATGTTGACAAGTATGGATAAAGGAAAGCATGTTGCTTCTGATGCTTGAGTGTTGCTTACTGCTTAGGATGGAGATTGGGGGCAGAGGACCGAGCCTTTTCTCAAAATGAAATTGTTTCACTTTGTGTCATTTTCATTAAAACTTTGATAGAATGATTACATTCCTTCTTTATGTACTTTTATTTTAGTACAGACATCATAGCATGACATCATTGTGTATCTGGTCTGATTTATCTGCTTCCGCATTTTTCATTTATTTAGTTGGGATTATTTAATTACTTCTGATGCATTTTGTTTAATTATATAATTCCACTACTTGTTATAAATTTATTTTCTTCCACTATGTATTACTGATTACCTATAACGGTATATTCTCCTCCACAGACACGTTAAAAAGGCTCTCGCTGCTAGTCGGTAGCCTTTGGCATTTGGGGAGATGCGCTTGAGGTCATGTGCCCAACCCATCTTGGAGCACCTTTCCAGTGGATCCCGAGTCGGGGATGCTACAAGTACTAAATAAAGGTTTAGATAACTTTGGATATTGGGATGATATCGGTTGAATATAAATATAGAAGTCAAAAATTTGTTTTGAGGATTTTGAATTTATATTTTAAGTAAGTAAAGGTATTTTGGACCAAAAAATTATCAAGTAGTAGTTTCTTATAATTTCCCTATGAAAATTATCTTTACCAACTCTAAGTGATCGTAAATAAGAAGAAGAATATTTGTTCTATGAATAATTATGAGTTAGAAATTTTTTATCCCATTGATGATTCAGATTCTATCATGTGACATTTTCTAATTGAGGACTGATTCCAAGATGGAGGAAGGTGCATCACAGACAACTCTTATGTCCCTCCCGAATGACATACTTGCAATCATCATTGCAAAGTCATGCCATTTTGAATTTGAGGCTTTTTACAACATACAAAACTCCTCTGAGTAGTTGTATGATATATCAAATAATTCATCCATACCCTAGTATCACCATGGTTCATTTAATGTATACAAAAAAAATTCTAAAATCTCAACTCTCTCACCTTTCTCAACAAGGAAGGTATCATTAGATGATTTTCAATATTTTCACATGGCCATGAGATTTTGAATCATATTATGATTTTAAAGATATTGTGGAAGAAGAAGACCCATGTGAAACATATTTATATTTAGTTTTAACCTATTTTATTCTTAGTCATACATTTGGTATCTTGGAAGGGCCCTTAATTGAGAGTTTCAAAGTTGAATTGATTGGGCTATTTTATAAGGATCTAGTCAAATCTGATGTTTTTAAATTGTATGTTAGAAACACCATTTTTCAAAACTATATTTTTGTTTCCATCAATATAACACAAATTGCACAAGATTCTTTTGAAGAAGAAAAAAGCGGAATATTTTGAGGAAGGACTAAAACATTGTTTCATAGTGTGGACCATATTTATTCTAGAACAACGTGACCATGGTGATGGAATACCTTGGGGAAAAATATTCCGGAGTAAGTTGAAAAAGATTGGATTAAAGTAGTAATATTTTCTTATTCAATATAAGAGAAATTAAAATTTTGATGATGCAATTTTTTTAAGAGGGTAGAATGTAACATCCCAGGTTTTAATACATGTATAATTTTTTCCTTTTAAATAAATTTTTATTTAATAATTCATTTTAGAACTAAAATAAACAACTTGCATGAAGTGTTACATATAAAATTAAATGTATTTCTATATAAACTCCATAAAATGGAATAATGAAATATTACATTAGTGCAATGAAATGTGTCTATAAAAATAAAATATACCACACTATGTGTAAAAGAACAAGAGGATAATAAAATATAGTAAACAAGAAGACAGCAAGATTTTGGAATGGTTCACTATGGTCAATCATGAAAATAGATCCTCCAAAAATGATTAGAGTCATAATACAGATGAACATAAACATAGGAATCATCCTTGTGGGTAAAATTAAAAGATTAGAAGCATTATTATTTAAAATAAGAAAAGAAAATGTAATTATTGGATATAACCATTGTAAATCATTTTATAACTTTTAAAAAAATATTGATGTGGAAAAAATTAATACACTACTAATAATATGTAATTTTTATTGAATATAAATTTTAGAATAAAATAAAATTGCTCATCATTAAATACCTTCCATTTCTAATGATAAGGGAATGCAGTGGTAAAAATAACAACTACAGGAACAATGGGACAATAAATGAATATCATAAATAAAATAGTGTGACAAAAGTATGTCTCATTATGATCCACTTTATAGAAAAACCCACCAAATACAATTATAGAAATAATTCATGTTAGAGGAATTATGGGAATCATTTTTGGAAGTGTATAAAAAAAAGATAAGTATTAGTATTTAACGAGGAAAAAATGAGACTATTTCATGTATAGAAATATAGTTGTTAGGAAACCATTATAGTATCATTAAAGTAATAATAATGATAAAATTTGGTAAAATACTATTTAATATGGAATAAAAAATATTAACTAAAAATATAAATTTAAATTTTAAATATAAATTGAGAAATATAAATTTTATAAATAAATATTAATTATAAATTAACATACTTAATAATCATAAATTGCACTAGTAATATAGAAATTACATAAATATTGTGAAATATAAAATATTAGTTTGTAATAAATGTATTATTAGAAATAGAAATGATTATATATGATCAAAATTAAAAAATATAATAAAAATAATGAAACTCTTTAAAATTGATTGTATAAATTGGATTGATTTATAATAAGATAACATAGTTATAATTAAAATTGTAATTAAATAATGGAACTATAAATACTAAAATTATAAGTGAAAAAGGTATTCATAATAACATTAATAAATGTATAAAAGTTATTATATTTTATAAGAATTATAAATATTAATGATAACATTATTAAATTTTATATAAGACTTTATTTTCAAAAAATAGGGTCAATGGGTCAGTAGATAGGTGATGCGTAGTATGCATGGGAAGAGTCGCCTCGACAAGGGTAGGTTGGTGTGTACGGGTGGCGTGCAATAGGATCATATTTCATGTAGGGTGTGAAAAGGGGCAAGGGTGCATGTAGGTGGGCATGCATAGGGGTGTCAAGACCCGACCCAACCCGATGGACCCGACCCGACCCGACCGGGTTGGGTCGGGTTGGGTCGGGTTTAAAAATTTATAATCACGGGTTGGGTTGGGTCGGCTTGATCCATGGTCGGGTTGGTTCGGGTCATGGGTTGGGAAAAAAATAACCCAACCCGACCCAGTGAACCCGGCTTCTTCACTCCACTGCGCCCCGCCTACCAACCCATCGTCACTGTTATACCTCGTTGTCGGTCGCCTCTCCCATGATCCCCACCCTCGTCGCCTGGTTTGCATCCTCAATGCTCATGGGTAATGAGTAAACCCCATCATCCATTTTTCCTTGCCTCTCCAGAATCCAGCCGCGATCCCCACTCTCATCACCTCTTGCCAGCACCATGATCCCCACACTCGCGGCCTCGTCGCAATCCCCACACTCACTGCCTCTCCGTGATCCCCACACCCACCACCTTGCCACAATCCCCGCCCCCACCACCTCACCGGGATCCCCACACCCATCACCTTGCTGCCATCCTCGCCCCCGTTGCCTCACCGGAGATCCCCACCCCTACTGCCTCGCCCTGGATCCCCACCCTCGTCACCTCGTCGGTGATCCAGACCCCCTGTACGTCTCACTCGGGATCCCTACCCTCATTTCCTTACCGCGATCCCTACCCTTATCACCTCACCGCGATCCCCACCCGTGTCCCCTCACCGGCGATCCCCACTCGTGTCCCCTCACTGGAAATCCCCACCCCCTGTTGCCTCTGTGCGATGCAATCTCCACCCCCTGGCCTCTCCACAGATCCCCACCCCCTTGAACTCGTACGGCATCGGGTGCGATGGTCGCGGGTCCAGCACCTGATGGATCTCGTCTCGCACGACGTACGACACCACCAGATTGACCACGTTTCTAGGCATCCCCTCCTCGTTCTGGTGAATCGCCCGCCTTCCGCACAGCATCTCCAGCAACACCACCCAGAAACTGTACACGTCACTTTTCGTCGTCAGCTGCTGCAGCCGGTAGTACTCCGGGTCGATGTATCCCATGGTCCCAACGGCGCGCAGTGAGAGGTGCGGCTCCTCGCCGTGCTGCCTCAGCTTCGACCCAATCTGCGACAGCCCGAAGTCCAACACGCGGGCGGTCCAGTCGGAGTCTAACAAGATATTAGTGGATTTGATGTCTTGGTGAATCACCACTAGAACCGCATGATCATGGAGGTATTCCACCCCTCTCGTCGCCTCTAATGCCACCTTCAGACGTACCGTCCACGACGTCAGTAGCAGCGACCTAACAGCGAATGGGTACTCCCTGCTGTGGAGATGGTCGTGGAGGCTATCATTGGCCATGTATTTGTACACTAGCACGCGCTTCGCCCCATCCTCACAGAATCCCAGCAGTCAAACTAGGTTTAGATGGTTGAGGCGTGACAGAGATTACATCTTGTTGAGGAAGGAGACTTCCTTGTCCTTCTCGCCCTGCAGCCGCGACGGACTCCCCGCCGCTTCCGCTTTCTTTATAGCCACCTCTCAGCCGTCAGCGAGCATGGCGCGGTATACAGATCCAAAACTGCTGTCGTTGATCCGGAAGCCATCGGAGAAGTGGTCCATCACCTCTAAAATGGTCGGTTTTGCTTGCAGGTGGAAGTGGCGTCGAAGACGAAGCTCACAAGAGGGAGGAGAGGTCACTACATTGGGATGAGCGAGGAGGCGGTTGGGTTCAGGATGAGCGAACAGCCACAGATTTTTTTCAGAAACCCAATAGAGCCGACCCGACCCAACCCGATTGGAGACGGGTCGGGTCGGGTCGGATCGGATCCAAAATGAAAATCATCTTTGACCCAACCCGACCCAACCCGCTGTTTTTTTATTGGGTCGGGTCCAAAAAAAAACCCAACCCATCCCAACCTGACCCATGGACACCCCTAGGCATGCACTAGTGTGGTGAGTGTGTGAGAGTGTTTGAGAGGTGACTCAGGTACCATGAATGATAGATTGATGCCACATCAAGGGTTATATGTGAGTGCGCAGGTGAGCTCATGTTTAATGTGGGACTCCATTTCCCTCGGTACTATTTTTCTAGTTTTAAAGGTGCATGTGAAGCTCATTTAAAATGACATTGAAGCCCTCCAACTCCTTTATTGTCACCTTCCTCATTGTGCAATTGTACAAAATATTACTAAGATATATATATTTATATATATATATATAGAAACACGCATATATAACTCATGTTGAGAAGTGATGCCTTCACGAAAACATGGGACATAAGGGATGGGATATAGCTCACTATCTTCCTCATGGACTATAACTATTATGAGGCCATCGATAGGTTATATAGAATTTTCATTCTGAGATTTTACCAACACTATATCGAGGTCATCTTCAACCTCGAGCCATCTTGGATATTTTTCATGCAAGGGGAGTTCACATCACGTTGCATCATTAGTGATCATGCAACAAACGCTAATAGGAGTAGTTTCATGGGTTCTGTTCGCGGATTACTCAATGCATGTGTGTATAAAAATAAACCCACTCCACTGTGTCATCATCTTCCTATGTCACTCAGTACTCCGCATAATTTTGACAGAACATGTGTGTGTTTGTTTGTGTATTTGTGTGTGTGAGGAGGTGGTGGGATCCTCATGAGATCATGGGACATGCATGATAAATTATAAATGCCAACCTATGGTGTCACTATCTTTTTACTGGTAATGCAACCACTATAGGATCCTTTACAAAACATATATACTCATGTATATTAAAAAAATCATCATGGGAACCACATAATGAGTATGTGTGTGTGTGTGTGTATTAAGATACCGGTATGGCTCAAGGGTGGAAGAAAAAATAGGGGTGAGAAACTTATTGGGATGTGGTAGCTCAAATTGATTACAAACAAAACGGTTCTTGTATTTAGGTTGTTGCATTTATATTTTCCATAGATTGTCAAATAATTAAGTTATACTGTGTATTGGGTGTGGAAATGACTTATATAAGGGGATCCCCCTTTCAAGTGTTCATATAATAAATATATGTGTGAATGCCTTTGCTGTGGGAGATGCATATTGAATTTTAGAAGTGGTTTTCCAAAGGAAGTTCTACTATGAGGGCTCATTTGGTATCCATAAGGTCCAATCAGAAATAACAGGTAAGGTAAAAAAATGTTTAAAATTTAAATTCATATTTAAAGTTATTTTAAATGATTTTTAAAGCTATCATTTCATGTGTAAGGGAAAATATTTTATAATAAAATTATTTATTTTAAAAGTATATAAGTAATTATTTGTAAGAGGGATTATTTTAAGAAATTTTCTATTCTTTTGTTTCCAAAACATTCTTTTCAACAAGACCTTCTAGTCTACTGTATTTTGAAAATAAAGTTTGTTTTTTTAAGGAATTTTTTTCAAAGCAAGTATTTAAGGAGTTTCAGAATTATCATTTTATATTAAAAATTCATTCTATATTTTTTTATATAGAATATTTTTATTTTAAAATTATTTTATTTTTATGGATTTTATTTGAGATAAAATTATAGTATGGTCATGCACTATTTTATTTTCATTGACATTTCATGTTAATTTTGAAAGCATATCTCTTCTTGGTATACTTTAAATATTTATGTCCATGAATTTTAGTTGCTTTTGACCCATGCCTGTAATTCTCTATACATATGTATTTTTCATAAAAATATCATTTATAAAGTTTCTAACTACTAACCAAGATTTTATTTCTATGAATCCATATTTAATTTTTTGAATTAAAAAATGGAAAACTATACAATGTTTTATTAAAAATATGGAACCCAAAAATTATAAAAATGATGGAGAATGGGGAGTGAACCCAAACCTCAAGGGACTTCATCCACCAAGTGATAGGTATACCCTATATAACATTCAATGATCTGGGTCACCTCGTGGTTTTTTTTCAATCATTCAACGTAATTTTTTTTGAAAAATCACTGGATTCATTTTATGAGTTATTTTTAAAAATATTCAAAAGTAAAAGTTCATATTTGAAAAATGGATTTCTTGATTTTATAATATATCAATATTTTTTGGGGGGTTTAAATAAAGTGTTTTTATATTATTTTAAAAATATCCTCAAAGAAAGATTTCAATAAAGCCTCTTTCTCCTTACTCAAGTTTATAAAAAAATTCCAAAAAACCTTTTTGGATTTTAAATGAAAAGGTTAATTTTATTATTAAACAAATGTTTTATTAAATTTAATGTAGTTTTTTATGGAAAAAAGTTAAGGAGTTTTCAATTATTTTAAAAGTGGTCTATTTTAAAAAACCTTACTAGTAAATTTTTTGTTCACCTCAAGTTTTCAAAAAAAAACTTAGGGATTAGTGATGAATAGGATCTATTATAAAGAAGGGATTAGCATGAGAGAAGATGAAGTATCAATTAAAGAGTTGTATTAATTCCCATTTAAAATATTAGAAAGAGTTTTAATTTGTAATAGAAGTTCCTAATTATCTAAAAAACTAGACCGAAAAAGATCTTGGGAGTGTAGTGACTTATCTTGGATTGGAAGTTGTAATTTTTTATATATATTGACTTATATGTGTCAATTATATTAGTAATAAATGATTTTAAAATAACTAAAAAATAATAATGTGTTTTTAGCTCTCAGCCTTTGAGTGTGGGTATGGATGGGGCTATCAGAATTTACATGCATCATAATTAGCATATAGGATTCACATGAAATCCTTATACTTGTTTGTGATTGATTTCACTGATGACAAAGGATTCAATTGTTTAAAGTTTCAAAAACAACTTATATAGTGGTTTCCTATATAACTTTTTGGTGTCATTCTACTCAGGTGAACCATGATATTTCTTTTTGATGAAAAGTCGCATGGATTATATAGAGGGATGTCATTTGGTGATGACTATATAGTCCCTTTGTGCAAGTGTGGTATAGTAACCCTTGGTGGGTTGGTTCATACATTGGATGCTTTGATGATGGTTTGGAATAGGATAGGTATACTTGAGGGATGTGGTTTATAGTACAAATGAGTTACCTTAAGGATGCGGATACCCTTGTGAGGCTAGAGAGGAAATGAATAGATAATGCCTTGTTATTTCATGATATAAAGCACTTAGAGTGATTTTGGTATTGAGGCGGGGTTTAGAGGGTAGGATCGGTTGGATGCCTAGACCTATTGGATTTGAGTACTGTTCTCAATGAGATAGTGGATCATGATCCTGGATAATTGAATTTGGGGTGGATAGAGCATGGGTAGATGCTTCTAGTTTTGGAATGACACACGAGTGGCGAGAGATCATGTGATGGGCCTTGTCGTGAGTGAGATGCCCTAGGCTTGTCGAAAAGGAAACACTCTTGATGTTTTTGGCTAGATGGAGTTACTGTGAAGGGGAGAATAGCTGGTTGTTTAGGTGCATGAGCATAGGTTTGATGGTGTGTGACTCATCGTAGAATGAGTCCATTTGTGAGAGTGAGTGATACAAGAGCATAAACCCATTGGGTTGGGATAAGCTTGAGTTAAATGGTGGTTAAGAACCTATGAGAGGGTTTCTAAAGGATCACTCTACCTAGGAATAATAGAGTGAGTGTTAGTGTGGATTTTTAAGGAAAAGCCTTGATTTATGAGGGAAAGCACATATTGGTTATGCATGATTCCCATTGGTTTTGAGGATCAGTGAGAGACTGTGTGTGGTTTGAGGACCAATGGATTCAATGAGATAATTGAGGGAATAAGGGAATAAATTTTTGATGAGAATTAAAGGTTTCCCCCTATGGTGAGAAGAGACATCATAGATGGATAAAAGTATTGTGGTGTAGTTGGTTTGAGCGTGGACCTTGACTAAGGTATTCTGGAATGGTATGAGCATGGCATGAGAGTAGGGACATGCGTATGATGTTGAAACATGTTAGTAATTGTGCTCGAAGAGTAGTGTGTGGGGAGCCATATGGCGAGGACTGTACCATTATATATTGGAGGGTATAGCCCTCATTACATATGAATCTTGGTGATCATTGAGGATGATGTTCCTAATCATACAGGCATGGTTAGTGTGTAGTGTTTTGGGCTAGTGTTTGGATATGAGCTGGATAGTCATATCCAATCATTATATAGTGGGTAACATTGGTTCGGTCATTGATGTATGACCCTTTTGTCAGTAGGGACATGGTTGCAATGAGACTCATTGGAGGAAGGTTGAGAATACATTGGGATGGTGATAAGTAGTTGGATCTGATTTTATCTAGTACCATGGTAAATACTAGATTTGGGATTCAAATGCGGTGTCAGATGAAGATTGTGTGTTTTCATCGGGTTTGGGGCAGAATTTAGGTGTGATCTGAGAATCAGACGTATCTCAGAGATGTGTTGGTGCATGCGGTAGACTGTGATAGTAGATTTTGTTGGTCAAGTATCCAACCATGGAATTACACCAAGTTTTGGGTTTAGACTTTGATGTGGGCATTTGGATGATCTCATGATGCCTCCTAGAATTAAGGTATCATGATTGAGAGATGTAATGATGTGTCGATAGGTGAGGCTAGGTGTTTTCAGGGGGAAGTTGTGGTGAGGTGGAAACTACATCAGGTGCATCTTATCGGATATGACAGGTGTGTTATAGTATTCGAACCAAGGCTTTTTGGGTAAAACCAAATATATTTGGGTTTAGTATATGGATGGTAGAAATGCATCTAGTTCGGTTCAGAATTGGGAGTGAGGAGTGGTATCGGATTCTGATCAATGGATTATAATTTTGGGAAAAAATTTGGATTCTTATTAGGGACAAGAAGAACTATAGTGGGGATTTTTTAATGACCTACATCATTACAAATTCTAAAATTCAGAGGAAATTTGAAATATTGGTTTTGGAGTAGAATCGGGGTGACCCTGTTACTGATTTTTTGTATAGATGGATCATTATTCCATAACATGTAAGGGCCATTCCATAATGAGGGGTGGATTAAGGAGTCATTTCATAGCTAGGGAAGGCACCATGGTATGAAGGTAGTGGGTCATGCCATGACCATTGGGTGTCATGGCATGGTGGTTTTATGTGGGGTTATTCACTAAGGAGAGAACTCTTATGTATTGGATCACATCGTGGTGATGAGCCATACGTATTGGAATTGAAAAAGGAAAAGACACTTACATATGGTCACGTATTGGCAGGAGGGGTCCACGTCGTGATAGGTGACTCTTACATATAGGGTATGGTGACTCTTATGTATTGGTCTGAGGACTCTTACATATTGAATTTTTAGAATTTCATGGAGAAGGTTGGTTATGGTGTGACCATTCAGCCACGACATGAAGGCTTTATATGAGGAGGTGTTACAGAATGGAGCATGAAGGTCGTGCCTTGAATAAAAAATGACACATCGTGAAGAGAGAAGTCCACACTGTAAAATCTTAGGTCATGATATTTTGGTTTTGCTCGAGGAAGGTGTGTCATGTTGTGCCCCATGGGTCCACACTGTGAGGGGTCTCCAGTAGTGTGCATCATGTTGTGAGCCCCGAGGTTCATGTCGTGATGAGGCCCCATTCCATTTTTTTAAAAATAGGGGCAGCTCATCATTTCAAGGTTATCCGCTTTCGGATTTAGGTTGAGAGGTCATGCAAGGAGAGCCATTTTGGTGGCTCCCCCGCCCCCTCTTCGCCTCTTTGATCCCCTTGATGATATAGGTGGTTATTGGGTGTTTTCCGCAACAATTTAAGGTGAGTTATTACCTTCGTTTATCTTTTGTTGTTCCCTTTTGTTAGATGTTAATTTTTGTATTTTCAAGCTGGAGTTTGATGATGATTCCACTAGAGCATTGTGGAATTGGGTGAAGATGATGGGTATTTTGATCAGGGGTGTACCGAGAGCATGTCATGGGATGTCGTCATGTCGGTGCCCAAGGTTTCAGTGGGTGGACGTCGCTCAGTGAGTTTTAGGCCATCATGACACTTTGGTTTAAATTAAATAATTGATTATAAATTCTTATAATAAATTATTTAGATGTGATGAATTGAGATAGGGGCTCGGGTGTTGATAACATCTTGGACGAGGCAAAGATAATCTTGGACAAGGATGAGCGGAGCCTGGTAAGGATGGTAACTCCATGTTGTAGGTAGGTGGTCCCTATAATACTATACCATATTCTTTTTTATGCATGGTTTTGAATACTTGTATGAAATTTTTACTTGGGTAAAGGGAATAGGGACCGAGAGCACCCTAGGTAAAGAGATAGGGTGGAATTGAGCCTCTTAGATATAGATAAAGTGTTTCTTACACTTTGGGTATTTTGGAATCGCTTGGTGATTATGACACCAAGGGGTGAGGATTCCAGTTGACCTTATGAAGGACTGGGGTGGTTCCTTGGGCTTGATATGAGTTTCAAATAGCATAGGTTGATTCCCTAAGGCTAGTTGGGCAGGCATGAGAGTCTTAGGTCTGGCGTTGATGGATGAGACGACTATACGTATCAAGTATGATGGGGAATACCCTCTTAAGGGTGGATTAGAGACTTGGTGTGTGTCATGTACATGATAAGTCCTCTGAGGCTAGATGAGGTGCACCGTAGAGGGTTTCCTCTAGATGGTGTGCTTGAGAGATCTCCATGGGAGATTGAGATAGGGCCCAAGCATGGGTCATGAGAATGGTCTTGATGACATAGCATTGGGTTTACAAGGGGCTTAATGGGAGTTATCTCAGGAAGATCCTTGGTTAGTAGGACCATATTTTGATGTAGGAACTAGATGAGGATTTGGACCGAGCTCTTGAAGCTAGG
The DNA here is from genome assembly GCA_963277665.1 of Viscum album. NCBI lineage: Eukaryota > Viridiplantae > Streptophyta > Magnoliopsida > Santalales > Viscaceae > Viscum > Viscum album. The sequence goes on along the minus strand of OY728125.1, from coordinate 949,417,711 downwards.
GTCAAGTGGGCCTATGGGTTGTGAATTCATTATGGGGTGATGAGTGCATGTCAGTACGGATGAGCAGAGACCGAGATGGGTCTGAAGGACCCCTAGTATGTGGCCTTATGGGAGGGATGATAAAGTTGATAGGTTTGGCATGTTGCGCTTATGTGACTAAGATGGTCTTGAGAAGAATACCCTATGAAGCTAGGCAGATGATGAGGTGTGCTTTGAGATGTGGGGTTGGGTCTTGAGTGATGAGCACCCTGGTGATGAGCTATTGAGCTTGTGGGATGAGCTTTGCCAAGTTTATTGTTGTATGCGTGTGTTAGTTGTGTGTATATTGGATGTTGAGACTCAATGATTGGTCTCACCTTGGGTGAGAAGGTGTTGGTAGGACCCTACCATGAGTAGGAAGGTATTGTCTAGGTTGTGATGTGTGACTTTCCCTATGGGGTTGGATTGGGTACTTGATATGTGACCTCTGAAAAGGGTTTGGTTTGGGTACTTTATGTGCAACCTCCTTTGAGTGAGAGGGAATGGTTCATGATTTGATGTGTGACCTCCCTTGAATGAGAACTGATGGTTTGAGGCCCGATGTGCAACCACCCCTGAGTGAGAGGGGATGGTTCTGGACTTGATGTGCACCCTAACTTGCATCTTCGGATAGTCGGGACTTGGTAAGACACCCTACCCTACATCTTCAGGTATGGGTTGAGACTCGGTGAGACACCCTACCCAAAGTCTTTGGGTGTGTTTTGGTCTTGACGACTTCTTTTTCCAACCTGGGTTGAAGTGGGTCTGGTTGGGTGTCATGGTGGCCTGATTAGAACACAACAACCCAATGTGAATGCCTGTATGTTTGATTTCAGTTATTTACTTTTCTCATACATGTAGATGATAGTGTATATTAGGGAATTTGGTGGTACCATACTGATATGTATTTCTCACACCCAATATGGGAACTCTGGTGCACATGCAAACCTTATATCTGTTATACAAGTCTATGTACAGATTGTGAAGTGCATCAAGTTAAGAGCGGCTCAACAAGGATTGGAGACAAGTATGGAGGTGAGGCTCAGGGATTTTGTAAAGCCTCCAAGAATATTTATTTCTTTTAATTTATTTTTTATATACAATCAGCCCAATGGGACATCAGTGGGATATATGTTGTATGACTGCATTACATTTGTTATAAAATGTTGTATAATTGTTTTTGTGTACTCGGATTATTTTTTATAGATGGTGTGGTTATTTTATTTTATTTTTTGTTATTAATGGTTATGATAGAGGGAATAGTCTCCCTAAAATATGATTCAAGCCCTCACCGCTAGTTGAGGGCGTGCTTGAGGTTAAGTAACACACCAATCTAGTTACTGCAGACTGAATAAACACACTAATTTCATTATTTTACATGAATAATCATTTCAATCACAAACAATCTCAAAAAAAACTAAAGTACTAAAGGTTTAGTGTCTTGGAAGATTAGCTATATAAACAACTTGTTTTACAATACTCATCAACATTTCTTCATAACCACTCAACTCTAAACACTCTTCTAAACATCCCACATGTAATACTCATCTTACTCATCTTCATATCCTGAGGAAAGAAAACATAAGAAAAGGGTAAGCTTAAACACTCGGTAAGAGAGAAATATATTATAAAAAGATCATGAAATCATAAATGGAAATCATAAAACATGATTGAGCATTAAAGATCATGGAATAGAAACATAAAACCAAAAAAAAGTCATCAAAAAATGGTAATGACTATATTATCAACAGTTATGATACTTCAGTCTTAAATTTGAAAGACCATGTAAGGATTCAAAATAATCAAGTAGTGCATATGGTTTTTAAAACTTCATTTCTTAATAAGGCATTTACTCATTTAAAAAAAACATTTGTAAATGTTCAGGTCATTACAATTAAGACACTATATATCCATAGGATGGGACGCATCGCCCGCCTACGATATTTGGGATATGGTATCCATGATAGGACGCTTCACCCGCCTAGGATATTTAAATACATGATTCCTTGGACTGGATGTTTCGCCAACCGATGGTGTTATACGTGATTCCTATTTTTCCGGTCAGCGGTCCGACTACTTCAAATATGGACTAGTTGGACAATATTCCAATCCGACTACTTCAAATATGGACTAGTTAAGCAATATGCCAACCTAATACATGATTGTTATGCGAGTGGACAGGTTGGGCAATATGTCAACCTCATATCTTATTATTGTGAGCAAGTTGGGCAAGGTGCCAACCTAGAGACCCGATATGTTGAGCGGGTTGGGCGGGGTGCCAACCTAGTGAAACAATAGTTATAAGTGGGTTGGGAGTAATTCCAACTCATACGATATTGGCGAACTATTTGGGTGTGGCGTCACCCTAGTTGGGACATAATCAATCATGGACAGTTCGAAGATATTGCCAACTTAGTATATAAATGTTATGAGCAAAGACTGGTTAGGCGGTATGCCAGACCATGGGAAACTCTATCCTGCATTCAACATTGGCCAAAACAGGTATAAATCGACAGTCGGGGTGGCTTCTTGAGTACCAATTGTTCAACGCATGTGATGGTTTACAACTTTCATTTCATTAGATACATAGATGCACATATATACCGATTATTGGCATCGTTGGAGATGGTCTACTAATGCACACACTCAACACATGCATCTTAGTGGACATACAAACCTTATGTTGACATGCAAATCAAGGCACAGGTTCTAGTATCAGTGAGCGGGCTAAAGGAACTCAGGTGAGACATGGAGACAGGTCCGAGGCAAGATCAGGACACCAATGAGATGAACAGTAAGATGTTGTCTGGACATAATCTATTTATATTAAATAATTCGATGAACAGTAAGATGTTGTCTGGACACCTTAAGACTTGTACATACGGTCATTCATAGATCATCCCAACACATACAAACATCCAAAACACTCTTCCATTCTCTCAATGAAAAGATGGCCGTAGAGCAAAATAAAATAGATAAGAGCATGGGGATGACAAACCTTTCATGAAGAACTGCGGATTATATGGCCTCCAAAGCCTGAAGGATGTCAGCCTTCAAGTCATCCAAGTCCTCCACCCCAAAGCTGAAGCGGATCAAGCTGTCCCTTATCCCATACTCCTCCCTCTCCCTTTGGCTCAGATCCCTTTACCCCAAATCACATTTTCATTTAAAAAAGCAACCAAACAAAGAACAAAAAGGACTACCATGACAAGGATGAAAGGATTACCAGTATGACATTACAGCGGGTGGGTCCACAATGCTCTCGCACCCTCCAAACGAGGGCGCGATGTATGCAATCCTCAAAGAGTCGCAGAATTTTCTAGCTCGATTCAAGTCACCATCAATCTGTGACATGTTTTCAACAGCTTGCACCAATGAGACCAAAATGAATTCCTCCCCAAACAAACAAGGCACATCCCAATAACATTCACCTCGAAACTGACAACGCCGCCAAAACCAATCATTTGCTGTTTGGCAAGATCATGTTCGGGATGACTTTTCAAGCCTGGATAATACACACGTTTCACCTGCCCACGTTCAATCATTAGCAGAGGCAGAATCAGCACAAAAACAGTAAATCCCAATCATCACAGAGCCTTCTGTACAATGATTGAGACTCCTTTTGACAGCGCTTATTGAAAACTGATCATAACACTAATCACTTATGATAAGCAGTTCGAAAAAATAAGTGGTTCTGGTTCTGTTTCTGAAAAAAACAACTTAGTAGTTCAATAAGAGGCAGATAAGCACCTTTTCAACAAGTGCTTTCAGATAAGTGCCACAAGCAGTTTTTAGCAAGTATTGTCAAACGGACCCGAGTGTTTTATTTAAGTGGTTTTCTTCTGAAATTTAAGTGCAGGTTTTTTTTCAAAAATAGAAAAATCAATCGTTTTTTATAACTGCATATCTTAAGTGAAAAGTGCTATAAGCAGTTTTCAATACCCAGATAGCACTGACCACTTAAAAGTGACTGTGTGTAAAGGTTTCTGTGTTGTTTATTGAAAAAGTGTTTACTAAAGTAGCTCTCTTCAGGAATTCAAGTGCAAGTGTTTTTTTAGAAACGGTTTTCAAACAGATCACCATAAGTGATAAAGGCTATAAGCAATTTTGAATAAGTAACCCGAAACAGGGCCTTGGGATCCATTTGACAGCACTTAATGAAAACTGCTTATGGAACTTAATACTTGTGATAAGCAGTTTGAAAACAGAAGTGTTGTTCGTTCCGTTTCTAAAAAAAAAACTATATTTGGATTTCAGAAGAAAACAGAAAAACACTTTCAACAAGTAAATTGAAAACACTTACACAGAAATACTTATCATAGGTGATAAGAATTATAAGCAGTTTTCAATAAGCGCTACCAAATGGAGATGTGCCTCCAGATTGCTTACTGAAAGAGTGTCTTCCTGCCACTCATTTAAGTGGTTTTATAATAGAATTCAAGTGTAGCTGATTTTTCATAAACAGGACAAACATCGCTTATTCTTTCAAACTGCATATCACAAGTGGTAAGTGTTATAAACAGTTTTCAATAAATCCTATCAAATTGAGGCTAAGTGTGCAAAAGAATGGCTGGAATATCGTTCAGTAAATTCCTCATCAAACAAAATTCAAACACGAAAAATATTCGAACCTTGGGATGTGCCTCTAAAATCTTGGCCATCCTCAATGCTGTTAGATTCTGCTGCTGTACACGGAGATGCAGCGTCTTCATGCCTCGAATGATCAAATAAGCAGCATTCTGATGAAATTGAACCAGGTGTTATTTTGCTGCAAACTATAAAAACACAAGAATTTCACTAGAAACATTTTTTTCAAATAAGGCAGTGAAGCCCCTATGCAAAACAAGTGCTTCCAGATTGCATATTGAAAAAGTGATTTTATGTCATTTATAAAAGCGGTTTTTTTCTGGAATTTAAGTGTTTTTTCAGAATCATAACAAACATTTTTTATTGTTTCAAACTGCTTATCATAGCTGGTAAGTGTTATAAAGGTCCGTTTGACAACACTTTGAAAACTAGTTATGGCACTGATCACTTATGTTAAGTATTTCTACATCAAGTGTTTATAGATTGCTTGTTTAAAAAGTGATTTTCTACAACTAATTTAAATGGGTTTCTTCTATAATGTTTTTCCAGAGAAACAGAACAACGCCACCTGTTTTTTAAGACTGCCTATCATGGGTGATAAGTGCTATAATCCATTTTCAGTAAGTGCAGCCAAACGGACTCTCAATACAATGCTCTAACTTCCATAGAAATATTGCAGCTTAAAGATTCAATGTATCACTCACAGCATTCAGAACACCTCCCAAAACATGATGGAATGTTCGAACAGTTGAAACTAACTTCTCCGAACCACTAATGCAACCTGCGAGAACCTGTGTATCAAATTCTGTATCTTTAATACTCGGATTTGTAATATTGAACAGGAAAATATATAGTTCAAGAAAAGAAGCAAAGCAAACAACCCTACATCATTATGGCCAGCCATATACTTTGTTAAAGACTGAACAACAATATCAGCCCCAAGAGCAAGGGTCTTCTGATTGAGAGGTGTTGCAAATGTGCTATCTATGCAGACCAAAGCTCCTTTTTTGTGGCAAAGCTCAGAAACCAACTCAATATCAACACATCTGAGGAATGGATTCGTTGGGGATTCTGTGAAGAGCAAAGTAACCTGCATTGAGCAATAACATCACTAAAACACAGAAAGTGTTTATTTGATCAAAGATTTTCAGTCTAAGAAGAACATCAACGTAACAAAATAATATACTGCACACAAGTACTGACATTGTTATTATCCAGAGCGGTTTCCAGGGCTCTCGTATCTGCAGGATCAATCACAGTAGCCTGCAATTTCATTAAAAAGTCATGATTATGTTAAACATTAAGCCATCCTCCTCCTAAGTCCAAAATTCCATAATATAAAAAAAATGGCTTTTATTTTCACACAAATGACCTTCATTAATAATGAGATATGCGAGAGAATAGAGTGTGAACATTGAACTATGGGTATTTTTTAAAATAAATCATAATTTTTGATGAATTCAATGTATCTGTTGGAGTATTTATGCATTTGGTACATGGGTATGACCAGGTTCGTTGAGTTTCACTAGGTTCATCATATTCTCCTTCCCCATGTGTGTTAAATTTTGAATCACTCGAATATTTGGAGTCATGTATCTCATATATCTTGATCTATAAATAGAAAGACTCAACCTGAAGACTCCTCGCTCAGATACATGATTCATGGTTCTATTTTTCTACATGGTATCTAAGTCAAACCCTAGCCACCCACCTACTCCTTCTCATGAACCTTAGTTAGCAACTGTTCGCGCTCTCGTTCTCAACCCATGTTGGGAACCCTAGTTGGCCACTGCAAGCCCCGTTGCCCTGTCGACCCCCAGGCACACCTCAGCCCCGTGTCGGCCTCCTGCCCAAGCACACCCAGGCCTCCTGTCGCCCAGGCCCCCTTGTCAGCCCCCCTCCTTCCGCCCAGGCCCCTTGCCTGACCCCTCCAGGTTTCTGCTTGCTTTTCTCTGATGAAGTCATGTCACTTCTTTCCCTTTGATGGTTCTTCAGTAGGTCCATTTGTTTCTAAATTTTCTACTGGTTCGCATTGTTTTTTGTTTCTCCTCCACATGGCTAACTCCGATGAGACCCAAACCCAAAATGATACTGCATCTTCCTGATTGGTCGATGACCATCTTGATTCTTCCAATTTTACCATGTGAAGGAAGATATTGTTTCTTTCAAGAGAATGGATCGTTTTGCTAATCTTGTTAGCTCTACAAATCCAAATGATCCCCTATATGCTTCCTGAAAACTTGAGAACAACAAAATTTCTGTCGTCCTCAATTCGATGGACAAATCAGTCAAACATGCGGTCAAAAACACGAATACGGTCAAGGAACTTTGGGACTTGCTGACTCTAGTTTTAAAAAAATTTGTTTTTAAATCTTATTACAACGGTCAGGGGAGAAGGGATAAACAAACGAAAACCTATCTAATTGCGCGTGAGGAGGCTCGAAACCGAGACCTCCCTAAACACAACCACAGGACCCAAAACTTGTTTTTAAATCTTGTTTCTTTCTTCATTTATTTATCTGTCTTGATCCCCTATCTCACCTGTGTTATCATTTGAGGGGGAGCCTTTATCTCTTTAATTCTAAAAATTTCCTTGAGAGATCTTTAGTTTTCAAATTTATTTAAATATTACTTTTTCAAACTACTTTCTCTTATTCTTAAAAATTTCAAATTCATATTTTCAAGTTAAGTACTTTTTCTAATATTTTATTATTATTTTTAAACTATCTTTGATACCTTAAATTTATCTTCGATGCCTTTGATTTTCAAACTTGTTTAAAAAAATTCTTTAAAAACTCATATATGTATTTATTCTTTTAATCAAAAAATTGTTTTTATCTTTGTTAAAGAAGATTAATGATGGGTAAAAATAATTTATATATACTTGTCTTTAACCTTTCTTTTGAGATGTCTTTGACGAAATGTCAAATCGAAGAAATCTTTTCGAAGTATGGTTTCACTTAAAAGAAATAACCCCTACAGGCTCTTTCAAAGAAGAAATCTTTCAATGAAGGTGAAACCATTCCTTAATGTGTCCCAGCAAAGGTATGTACAAATTTTAATTTTATTTTATTTTTCTTTTCTCTTTCTTTTCTTCATTCTTTCTTTTCTTCTCTTAAATCCTCTTCTCTTTTTCCTTTATCTTTATTTTCCCTTTGATACTTATTTAGGGAGTTTGGAAGTTATGAAATGTTTTTCAAATTTTCTTTTTGTTTTCTCTTCTCTTTTACTTTCCTCTTTCTCTCTCTAATAATTATATTATTTGGGGAGTTAGGAAAATTAAAAGTTGTTTTCAAAATCTTTTTCTCTCCTAAACATCTCTTTCAAAATTCTATTTAATTTTACAAATCTCCCATGAGTTTTTACTTCAAAATCTTTCTTAAGTTTCTTCTTCCTCTTCTTATTTTTCTCTTTCTGATAATCACAAAGGGGGAGAAACGTTACAAAAAGGGGGGCTTTTTAAATTTCTTAAAAAGATTATTTTCACAAAAGGGGCTTCTTGAAAACTGTTCTTAAATTCTTTGTTCTTTTTCCCTCTTATGCTTAATTGTTTTATAAAAGGAGAGCTTTTAAAATCTCTTAAATTTCTTCTTTATAGTTGTTAAAAGCATGTTTCATAAGTTTACTTCTAGAGCTCATTGAATATCATGTTAATCTCTTTCATTCTTGATCTATGCTTAATTTATCTTTTTATATCAAGTGTTTGTGATCATCAAAAAAGAGGATATTAGTGTACCTCTCTCCCATGCTTTTTTCATGATCACAAGCAATCACCTTTCTTTCTAACATTTTCATTTAAGTGAATTTCAGTATTTTTATTGAATCCAAAGTGATGAATTACATGGCATCTTCAAGTTCTTCAAAGCCTTGTTGAAGGCTTAGTCATATCTCTTTCCACCCTGCAAGTCCTCGGAAGCAGCTTAGAAGATCTAAGGAAGGGCTTAGAAGGAAGTGAAGGAGGCTCCAGTCAGACAGCACCAGCTACCCAGTGGAGCGCACCAGCTACCCGATGCAATGATGGCAGCAGGCCTTTCTTGCAGCAGCACCACCGACTACCCGGTGGAGGAGCATCGGCTAGCCGGTGGCTCTATCAGTTAAGTTGCTCCCTACCCTTAGAGCATAAAAGGCCCCCCTTGGCTCCTTGAAAGGGACACCTTTCTCCCAAACAACGTTCTCGATCCGAATCAAATTCAAATTGCTAGATCCCTCGAACTTCTCAAAGAGCCATCTTCAAAGTTCCAAATCCTTCAAAGGCTCTCTACCATCCTCTCAAATCTCTCTTCCTCCATTGTACATCTTCCATCAAGAGATTTGTGAGCTACTTTGTAGTGGGTTTGCCTAAAGCAAACCTCTTATTCCTCATCCTCCTTTCACCATCGGTTCACACTCCGCAAAAGTGTGGGACAGATTACTTAATGACCGGCGAAGTTCAAGAGGACACTCACAAGCCACAATTGTAAGGGACGGGTTCTTGGTCACCGTTGAGACCAAGGGATTTATACCATTGACCTCTCAAGTCGAGGGGTGGAGACAGAGAGGCTCACAACGAGCTTTAGTCAACTCCTCATCAATTGTGTTTGTCCTCTATTTACTACTTTTCCGCAATGCATCATTAAACATCGTCTCACATACTTGCATAATTTCAATTCGATTGTTTCCGCACTTTAATTACTTTGATATTATTCTCTTAAACTAGAATATAAGTTATCAATTATCGCATATTTGATTTCTCGCTTTATTATTTCAAAATCGTTTAATTTTGAAATTAATCTTTTATTCTGCTTTAAATTTTTAAAAGGGCCATTCACCCCCCCCCCCTCTTATCATAATCTTCAACCAACAATACCAAGATACCGGAGGCTGCAAAACATCTTCCTTTGACGGTGTATGATAGGAAGGGGTCGTAGTAGGAAGTGCAGTGTACTGTAGGGCTATCCAAGTGGTGGGTGTTGGGCTGGTCAGCTGTCGAGGGCAGTTGTCAGTGTAGAGGTAAGGTTGGTTGGCTGCCAGGGGCAGTTTTGTATTTCCTTGTAGTTGGTGGGTGGGGGATATTAAATAGGGGTTGTTAGCTGTTGGGAAGGGTGTCTTGGATATTAATCTGGCTCCAGCTTTGGCAGTAGTGGGAGGCCTCGGCCTTGGCTTTGGGGAACAACTCAGAGAGTCTTCCTTCTCCATTCTTTCTTCTTTCTTCTGCAGAATTCTGTTGTAATACATATTCTGTTAATAGAGATGCTATTTTCCTCATTGTTAGCACCTACGATCCGATCAACTTAGTGCTTTCATTGAGAGGGAAAAAAAATCAGGGAACGAGGATCGTTGGAGTTAAACTGACCAAAATGATGGTGCTGACATTAGCGGACACGTTGGAGGAACATGCCCAGAAGCATGCAGAGCTCCTGAAGCAACATCTAGAGCTGAGGACTTTTCTGCGGTACTGGCGAGGCGAAAGCAGTGAAGAGAAGGTGGAGATGTATCCAGACGCAGTTCGGTCACAAGAATTGTCACAGCCCGAGCAAGTTCGAACACACATACTAGCTGAGTATTTCATTAGTCAATTTCCATACAGCGAATAAATAGGATTTTAAATAACCCTTTCCTCTATCTTTAACTACAGTTGTATGATCATCTCTTGAAAAGGTTTCAATATAGATCAATTTTCTTTTAATCATGAACTCTAGCAATCTTTTACCAATTTCATATTTCTTACATTTTTCTGCTTTATATCACCATCCTTACTACTATCAACTCGAGTACCTGTTGTTGTACTACTTCCTGTCTTATTTTTATGGATTATATTAACATGTGTTCGAACAGTGCTATCTAGCTTATCCAACAATGTAAATACCCTCACAACCGAGGACTCTTGAATACTGTTATACAACTCCCCTAGGACATGTATAATGATAGCCTCCGGCGTATATTCACCAAACTAAGCTATAGTACTTTAATAAATATCTTGAGGTAGGTATTTATATAAATAAGATCTAGCGCTTATAAAATCCTTTCCTATCAATAGTTTAATTCGATTTGGAGTCTCATTAAATATACTATATTCATTGAATTGACTAGTCATATCTTCCATTTTAGTCTGTAACAACAGTAATTCATTTTCTGATATAACAAGAGTATTATTAATGATTTCTTTATCCTTCTTGTACTCATTCAATAATATCATAACATTTTCATCATACCTACTTCTATATTCTTTATCTATGATTTTAGCTTCCAATTCCCTAAAAAAAGCTTCCCAAAACTCATTCATTGCAGTATGATTAGATGTACTATACTCCTTTCTATGAATGATAAATCTAGACCCTCTATATAGAATAAATATATTATGCGTACAAACACCTTGCCTTATTAAGGGTAAGAGAGTCCCTTGATTGATTTTCATGATCATTTTATATTGTTTTTTCTTATTAGGGTACTTAATAGCTATTTGGCTTTTCTTCCAAGAAGCGATGAGGACAATGACCCTGACAGTCATAACTACTGATGGAAATGCTCAGCCTATACACCATTTTCCATTGTGGTGGTGAAGGATCGAGGATGCAGTGATTTTAGACAGGCCCTCGGGTTTACATGTTCTTTGGGTGTTGATGACCGCATACTGCTTGCTAGGATAAATAACAGTCGTATACATTTTCTGGAGGAACCTATGGCTACTCTTATAGAGGCAATAGCTACACGGCTGTTTCAGTTCTGGTTGGAGAGTATAAACTCAGCTTCGACGTATATCTATCATTCCTGCAGAAGCATGGCGGGCAGAACTCTGCTTCAAAGAGGGTATGTCTAGTTGCAATTGTGGCAGTAGAGCTGTATGGACCTATTGGTAGTGCCTTTTTTCCATTTGATTGTGTTGTGATTGGTGAAGTGGAATGACGAAACATCTTGATACAAGTTCATTGGATCTAAGCAACGCGTTTCTCGGCGAATCTTAAAACCCAAGCCATTCACAACGTGAATTACACATTCACGCCGTGAATGTGCGTCTAACAGTGTGCCTATAAATCCCATCACACCCTCGGATTTTTCTCAAAATCCACTGAATCCTCCCAAGCTCCAAGCAACCAGAGACGTTTTGAAGCCCTTTCGTTTGGGATTGATCAACGGCTTCCCGTGTTCGATCCGTGGTTATCTGAGATGAGTTTTCCCTCTTTCTCTTGTGGTTTTTCTCCGTTTGGCTTTGTTTCATCCCGCACTACCTTGTCATGCTATGGTGGTTGATCTCCTAAGCTCTTATGGAGTTCTTTTAATGTTTGTTGGTGCGTTCGTGGTGCAATACCCATAGGGACTATCGGTTCCTTGCAAGAGAGGTGATCGGAGATCTACGTTGTTTCGTTCTCATTCGGTGGAACGTTGGCAGGGGATTCGTTGTTTCTCCTGCTTTATGTGCAATCGTAAAGTTGTCATGTTTTATCTCTTTGGGTAACGGTGGAATTAACCTTAATGAAGATTACACCAGATAAAAAAAATGAATTTGGGTTTCGGTTGTAGCGACCGCATGGGTTTTCACCGTGATAACAGTTTGCCTCTTGATTTGCTAGATAATGTGTTATCTTTGTTTATGTTATGGTTTAGCATGTTTGTTATGTTGGAAATTAGTTGAAGAACGTAAAATCGGTAATGCTTGATGATTAAAAAGTAATAAAGAGGCATGTTTAATTTGAAACCATTCTTCCTTATAATTAGATGGAGATCAAATGTGATGCTTGAGGCATGTTTAAGTGAAATTGTTCTTCCTCATAGTTTGATGAAATTGGAAGTTAAGCTTGAAAGCATGTTAAAATATCTTATGGCTATTAATAGCTGATGTCTTAGGTTGTCTGTGGTTGTAATCTGTGATAAATGAATCGGTTAAATCAAAACAATAATGAACTGTTTGTTTGATAAAGATAATTGTTTGGGGACGAGCGAACTCGTTTTCTTATTGTTAGACCCGTTTAAGTGTATTTCCAAGTCCTACATCATTTTTCTCATACATGTATTTATTTTCCTCTATCTATAAATGAAGGTCTCCACCTCTCTTTGAGGTAGGAAGTGTACCAATCTACATGGTATCAAAGGAATACCCTGCTCCAATTTTTAATCCCTTTCCCTCCACTGCGCCCCTGCTTCGATTTTTTTATAAAGGCTGGATGCCTTGGTTGTTTGTTTGTTGCCCTGTTGACTTAGGTTGTTTGTTGCCCTGTGTGATTGGTCTGGATGAAGAGCCTTCCTATGCGAAGTGATGAGAGCTTGGGATGACTGATGGTTTGGCGAGACATGGGTGAGGGTGCCCGGGGTGTGGTAGCAATTGACGCCTATGATGGTGGGATGGATGGTGTTATGCATATTGGTGTCAGGGATGACACCAAAACTGATGGAACGGGCTGAAACTGAGCTTGCTCGTTGTTGTTGTGCTGAAAGCTGAGATGTTTGCTTGTTAATGAATCTGTTTTAAAGGTCGGATGGTCGGGTTGCTTGTTTCTACTTTTCTTTCACCACTACTTAACGCGGCTGGAAGTGAATGGTTGATGCATCTCTTTATGGTAGTTTAGGACGAGTCCTAGGGTACCTGGAATTGTGAAATGATAATGAATGTTGAATAATTTAACCCTTATGGTTGGAGGCTTGATAGAATGTTAAATGATGATAACTCTTGAGAAACCGTGGGATCGGTTGGTTTATGCCTGGAGGGCATGGTTATAGCAGGTATTTAATGTAATTGAGAAATGTTCAATAAAACAATTAATTAAATGAAAATCTATTTGAAATGTTTGTATGCTTATAGGATATTTAGTCCTTAGTAGTGGTAGCAGGGTGTCCGAGAGACGATAGTTGCAATTGGGAACTTAGCATATTTGATTAGGTGAAGAGTTAGCTTCACACTTGTTGAATCACTGAGTTTTAGTATGTTTTCTTTATCTTTTACACGAGAAGCTATCTTACCCAGTATACCTATTATGTTCACACTACGTATATATATAACTGCTTTTCAAGATCGCGAGAGCTGGTTGGTGATCGGGTTGGACATTACTAGCTTCAGGGAGTTGTTCAGGAGCTGTTTGGGCTTCGAAGTCGCCGTCTTAGTTTTTCTTTTGGGTACTTCTACCTTCTTTTGCAGTTCTTCAGTTTGTATGACATTACAAGCATGTATTGAGTTCTGTTTTTGCTTTTGTTATGAGCAGGAGTTGTTTGATGGTTTTATCTTATCTCTCGTTCCTCATGCAGTGTGTTGTGGGGCTGTCCGAGTGGGGGGTGTTGGGTTGGTAAGCTGCTGCGGGCAGTTGTCAGTGTAAGGGTAAGATTGGTCAGCTGTCAGGGGCAGTTTTGTCTTTCCTTGTAATTGGTGGGTGGGGGATATTAAATAAGGGTTGTTGGCTGTTGGGAAGGGTGTCTTGGATATTATTCTAACTCCAGCTTTGGCTGTAGTGGAAGACCTTGGTCTTGGCTTCGGGCTCCTTCTGCAGAATTCTGCTGTAAAACTTTGCTAATAGAGACATATTGTAATACCTACTTTGTTAATAGAGACAAACTCTCTATTTACAGAGTAGATGCTACACCAAAATTCTGCAGAAGAAGGAAGAAAGAATGGAGAAGAAGGAAGACTATTCGAGTTATTCCCTGAAGCCAAGGCCGAGGCCTTCCGCTGCAGCCAAAGCTGGAGCCAGAATAATATCCAAGACATCCTTCCCAACAGCCAACAACCCCTATTTAATATCCCCCGCCCACTAACTACAAGGAAATACAAAACGGCCCCGGGCAGCTAACCAACATTACCCCTACTCTGACAACTGCCCCTGACAGCTAACCAACCCAACAACCCCCACTCAGCCCCACAACACACTGCACTACCTACCATGGCTCCCTCCTATCAGAATCTCTGCAATCACACGAGTCATGATTCAATATTCTAACCCAGCATTCGAGCAGGAAATAATAGTATGTTTTTTTGCTTCATTGGGAGATCAAATTGTGTCTAACAAAAACAACATACCCAAAAGTGGGTATCCCAAAGTTTAAAACATCTTGCATAATCAACATCGCAAAATACTTCGATGCCAGTTTGGCCATGATTAGAGTATAACAAGCCAAGTATGCTTACTTCTTAACATATCTGGCGATGCTAAGTGTTGCATCTTATTGCCACATCATCGGATGCTCCATGAAGTGATTCACTTTACTCATTGCACACACACTATCAAGTCGAATCATAGTCAAAATATCCAGTTTCCCGACCAGTTTGTGACACTTGTCTGCTGAGGGGGATGCTTCACCCTCAACATGAAGAGTCATCTCTCTTGACTTGAGAGGGGTATCAATATGGCAACACTATGATAAGTCCCTCCAACAGCGAATCAACAGGAGCTGACTACTTTGTATTAAGGTATGGCAGCTATGAGGAACTTGAGTTTATAGGAGGAAGGAGAAAATAATAGTATGTTTTTTTGCTTCATTGGGAGATCAAATTGTGTCTAACAAAAACAACATACCCAAAAGTGGGTATCCCAAAGTTTAAAACATCTTGCATAATCAACATCGCAAAATACTTCGATGCCAGTTTGGCCATGATTAGAGTATAACAAGCCAAGTATGCTTACTTCTTAACATATCTGGCGATGCTAAGTGTTGCATCTTATTGCCACATCATCGGATGCTCCATGAAGTGATTCACTTTACTCATTGCACACACACTATCAAGTCGAATCATAGTCAAAATATCCAGTTTCCCGACCAGTTTGCGACACTTGTCTGCTGAGGGGGATGCTTCACCCTCAACATGAAGAGTCATCTCTCTTGACTTGAGAGGGGTATCAATATGGCAACACTATGATAAGTCCCTCCAACAGCGAATCAACAGGAGCTGACTACTTTGTATTAAGGTATGGCAGCTATGAGGAACTTGAGTTTATAGGAGGAAGGATAAAAAGGAGAAACGAAAAATGCAAGATAGAGAGAAGTTCTCGAGAGATCTCCAGGTTCCCCCACCCAAGCACTTCGGTGGACTGAACTAACAATACTCTACCCACCTGTAGTGTCTCGGATTTTTCCGTGTATTATTTTTAAATATTATATGGAATTATTACGAGACCAGACGCGAAAATGACACATCATTCCGAGGCCCAGTGAGCCCGGAATGGTGGTTCGAACTTTTTTTAAGTTAAGTGAGTCGGCACTTGTGCGCGGTTGTGGCAGTTTCCAAACGGATGTCCGGATTAAAAATTTGAGGGCACCGTTGCGTCCGGAACGGCAACTTTACTTAAAAACGAGTCTAACGTCGACCGGCTCGGGTCGAGGGAGAAAGTTAATTTTTGGACGTTTTAAGTAAAATAAAATAAAATAAATTCGCAAAGTTTATTTTATTTCTTTTGGAAATATCCGCTGCAGCGCGGCGACGGGGCAGTTGTTTCTTTAATTAAAGTCATGTCATAATGACTCAGAAACAGCAACGCTGACACATTAATGTCAGCGCGTAATGGGATGTCAAATACGTTTCCCTTTTTATTTGGATAATCGAATATTGCTCGTTGGCGACAATTGAGAGAAATCTCTGGAGAATCCGCGGAGCGTTAGAGCAAACCCTCAGCGACGAACGACGACGGGTCGAAGTGGGGAATCGTTGCGCCAACGAAGTTGAAGGATCTCGACGACGACGGCAGCGCGACCCTTTCGTCAACGATCGATCCTTTCTTAAAGGTAGGGGTTGTTATTTCATTCCTCTTTTCCCCGTTCTTGAATTTTAAACAATGAACGCGGAACAATCACGAACATGTTGATCCACGGATTCGTACGTTCTTGCGGGAGAGATTTTCTTCGGGATGATTATGGGGAATTAATCCACGTTGATTATTGTTGTTGATTTCTGCTCCGTTTAAGCATACTAACGGAAGCGGATCAACGCCGTGACGAACGACGGCGGAGGTTCGTTCCTCAAACTTGTTTTATTGGATTTTCTTTTCCCCTTCCCTTCTCGCGCGTTCTTCGCGGGGTGACGAACAACGGATCGTTGCGCACCCGTCTTGCAACGCAACGACCCCAAACCGGAGATTTGACATCGCAACGACCCTACAGAGATGCGACGGCCATGACGGACGACGAATTGGCTCGGATCGGAAGAGGTCGTTCTTCGAGCGTTCTTCGCACGGGAAGATCAAAACATGTTTTCGGGGCCGATCGGAGGTCCGAAAACATCGGAAGAAGCTTCATGGTGTCGGGGTGACCAAAACCCGAGTGTTCCATGGCGATCGAACGACCGGATCGACGAACGGGGCATCACCGGAGGCACGACGACGGAGGTCCGCGTTTCTGAAAATTTCCAGAATACACGGCGTGTACTTCCGAAGAACACGTCGTGTAGTACTGGCGGCGGCTAGGGTTTCGGGGGTCAGAGAGGAATCACACGGCGTGTGACCCTAGTCACACGGCGTGTTGGACTTCCCCCGAAGCTCGGCGTGTATTTTGGGAAGTACACGGACACGGGATGATCTACACGGCTTCAGAACACGGCGTGTACAGCATGGCGAAGGCGGCTACGCGGGACTCAGCGTGTATCTAGGGGGTACACGAACACGGGATGGAGTACACGACCGTGTACTCCATCACACGGCCATGCGTGGCCAGTAACGCGGGTCACCCCGCGTACCGATCACACGGATTAGAGTACACGGGTTGAAGACCGTGTACGGGCACATGGCCAGCGTACAAGGAGCCAACCCCAGTCACTCGGACACGGCGTGTACACCGTAATACACGTCGTGTACTCACTTTTCAACACGACCAGCCTTACGACACAGGCCGTTGTACACGGGCAGTACCCGGGGTCAGACAACACGGCGTGTAACTTTTCTACACGCCGTGTACTTTTTGAAAAATGGCATGGTCCTCTTGTCCACCGTATCTTGGACATGTTTCGTTTGGGTTAGTGCCCATTCTTCTCATTCCCCTGAAGGTCAGGTATCGTTTCCTTCTACAGGAGTATGATCCCTTCAGTAGGACTTTCTGTGATAGAGTCAGGCATCCATCCGAGAGGCCCGGATCGAGATCCTCTATCCATTCTTGACCCTAGGTAGAGTCAAGCATCGACGTGACCAACTCCACCGGGCGTCGATCCTCTGCCTAGTAGGTGAATTCCGGATGAGTCGCGGTATCCACCATGGCCCTGACAGTGATCTTCATCTGTGTATCGTGATCTTTCCCACTCAGAAGTGTGTCTTCCGTAATGAGTGCATCTATCTATCGAAATCTTCCCACTCAGGAGTGTGTCTCCCGTAATGAGTGTAACTATCTCTCGTGACGGTTCCCGACGAACGATACTTCTCGGACAGACGTCATCAGAGCTTTAAGACTCATGGAGTATGTTCTCCCGGAACGAGTGCTTCGTGGAATCTTCGAACTGAATCCCCAACGGGGGTATGCGGTTGTGCGACTTGTCTCTAGACCGCGGGTCTGGGTTTTGAGTATATCTGGATTGTGATCTCTTATTATATGTTCAGTAGACATATATTGTGTAGAGTTGATTGTGTCTTTCCTTTGTGTACTTGTTTTGTGTTTTTCGGGGTTCTCTACTGAGTATTGTTATACTCACCCCTGCACGGGCTTTGTCCGCACGTGTCGTGTCTTGTGCAGACGAGCAGCCTTTTGATAGAGTTCAGGGCGGACCAGGACAGGACCGAGCTTTCTGAGTTCCCTACAGGCCGAGGCGTTCCTTCGGCTACGAGCAGCAATCTCAGTACCTCTTTGTGTTTTCATGTTGGACTTTGCAATTTTCAGACTCTTGTTTTTGGTGGGCTTGTATTCTGGCCCAATTTACTTTCAATACTTCACTTTCCGTTTTACTCTGTTGCTTGGGTTTAGTTGTATGCATGCATTTTGTTCCTTAGTGTTTTTTTTTACATTTCAGCATTTGTGGGCTTGGAAATGTGTGTGTGTACAGGTTCTTAGGCAATACCTCCCATGTAGTAATATGCCTACTCGGTGCTAGTCACCAGCCCCTGGCCTATTGGAGGCGGGTTTGGGCAGTCACGGCGCGGACCCCACTGGGACGGGTCGTGACACCACCTCACTCTCTTCAGCCCTCCCCCTTAACCCCCCCCCCCCAATGTAATCCCCATTAGAAGAATCCATCCAGGCTGTCTCAACTGTGTTGTGCTCCTTAATTTTCACAGTTGTGGTCGTTGCTTCTAGGCTGTATTTCTCCCCCTGCTGGGACCTTTATCCCCTTTCTAGAATATTCCATCCAGGCTGTCCAGCCGTGTTGTGCTCCTCCTTTATTTCCCTTTCCGTAATATGCCTTTCAGGTTGTATTGTGGGGTTTAGGTCTCTATCAGTCACGCCACCTTGAAAATCAGTCTTGTCCTCAAGATCGAGGAAATCAAACGGAGTATGGTTAAGAAAAATCCTGCCGCTCTGAGCTTCTTCCATTTGACACAAAATACAGAAACAGAACTCATGCCCAATGTAGATAGCATCGCGGGGAGTTACTCTCATCAGGTCTAAATTGCAACACCTGTTCTCGCTGCCAGCAGATCCTTCGTTGTTTACTGGTGCAGCTAACTAGAAAACATCACGAGAGGCATCGAGAACCGCATACACTGATAGGAAGGGGTCGTAGTAAGTAGTGCAGTGTTTGCCTGAAAAAAGGCGGACGTAAGTTCAAGCTTACTTCGCCAGTTCTCAAACTTGTCGCCACGTCCTCCATTGGCTTCGACTGCAACAGTGGGGCCTTCGAAGACAGAGGTTTCTTAGCATTGGAAACTTTCTGCTCCTCTTCCACACGAGCCAACAGCATTAAAACGAGCGGTCCTCACGGATTCGTTTCCTCCAAAGACGAAAGTGTTGAAGAAAAAAAAGGATGTTATCGTTCCTGTTCAGGCCGTAACAACTCTTGTGGTTGCCGCTCGCTCTCATCTGATCGAACTTAGACTGGAAATATTTCCACCGTCTTGGACAGCTCCTCTGTCTGAACAGGAGCAGTTAGCGTTTCCTGTTTGTCTCCTGAAGTCAACCAACTCAGCAGCTTCGGACTGGACACCTCAAATTCAGGTTTCGAAAATCCAAAAGGTAGATGGTGATCGGAGTACTCAGCAGGTTTCTGCACAGGTGAAACTTCCGTACACGTTTCCACCAAAAACAAAGGCTTCGAAGAAAGAGGTGGAAATTGACTAATGAAATAATCAGCTAGTATGTGTGTTTAAACCTGCTCAGGTCGCGGCAACTCTTGTGGCTGAACCCCCTCTAGATACATCTCCGCCTTCTCTTCACTGCGTTCTCCTCGCTAGTCCTGCAGAAAAGTTGTTGGAGTCTGTATACAACATTGGACTTATGGTCCGATGTGGTCTTAATTATTCATTATAAAAAAACCTCAAGGCCTCCTTTAGAGAGGACCTTGGGGGTTCGATTTCTCCTATTTTATCATTCTACATGGTATCAAAGGGGATTTTTCAAACCCGAATCTCCCCTGCCATATTTTATTTCCCCATCTAGGGTATTCGGTGATAACTCCCCCGGTGGGGGGCGGCGGCTCTCTAGCCAAAGGTCATCAAGCCCTAAAACAGCCGCCGCCCCTCCAGCTCCGTCTCCTCCCGTCGCGAGCGGCTTCCCCCTCTGCAGTCTCCTGTCGTCGACACCCTCTGGCCGCATCCCACCGCGCGGCCCTCCAGCGTCATTTGATCCTTCGTTGCGCCGCTACCCTATGTGATGCCTCGACCCACGCTTCGTCCGTGTGGCTTTCCGACGGCGACGGTCCCTCCACAGTCGCTCTGGCCCCGCCTCCCGTCGCGTTTCCTGGCCCGCCCTCTGAGCGGCTTCCCAGCTACTCCCACCCGTGCGACGCAGTTCCCGTCCAACGCCTTTGTTCCCGTCGCCACCCCCTCCCGCGACGACCTCCCTGCGACTCCCCCGATTCACGTCGCCCCTTCCACAGCGACGGCCCTCACCGATCTGGCCCTCCCGCGACGACCTCCCTGCGACTCCCCCGATTCCCGTCGCCCCTTCCACAGCGACGGCCCTCATCGATCTGGCGCTTCTGGTTGGCCCCCTCTCCCGTTGATGCTCTGCCTCCCTCGCCTGCTCTCCCAGATCCGGCCGTATCCCATCCAGATCCAATCATCGTTGGCTCCCTTCGCTGCGACTCCGCTCCCGCGCGACGGCCCTCCACTGCGCCGCCTCCCTATGCGCGCGACGAACTCTAGGCGGCCCCTCCCTGCGCGCGTCAGTCTCCAGCAGCCTCCCCTCTCTCAGATCCGGCCAAGATCTGGCGGGATCCTATCCGCCGCGAGCTCCTCTGTGGTCGTCGCCACTTGGCACCGCGCTCGGCCCGTCCTGTCGTAGTAGCCTCCCGAAGCCGCCCCTCCCATCACAAGCTGGCCAGCACCTCCCTACCTTCGAGCAGCCTCCCCAATTCCGGCCAGATATGTGCGTCATCCCCTCAAGTGCGTCATTCCCCCTCCAGTGCGTCATCCCCCTCTTCAGTGCGCTGATCCTCTGCAAGGCAGCCCTCCCACCGTTTTCATCCACTCTAGTCCGGCGACTCTCATCGTCCGACACTTCTTCCAACGACCCGTTGCTCCCTCCATGTCGGCCTCCTCCTGCGGCAGCCACCACCTCCATGTCAGCCTCCTCCTGCGGCAGCCACCGCCACCATGTCGGCCCTCCTGCGGTTTCCCGACGCTACGACGACCGGCCCACCCGTGCAGTTTTCCCAGCGACTCTGACGACCGGCCCGCCCGTGCAGTATTCCCGACGACTCTGACGATCGGCCCGCCTAGGTGGATTTCCCAGCGCTCTGTCGATCGGCACCGCCAGTGCGGCTTTCCCGGCGCTCCGTTGACCGGCACCGCTTGAGCAGCTTGACAAATCTTTTTCAGCACCGTCATCCATCTTCGTGAGGGGGAGCAGCAGCCATGGCGATTTATCTTTGTTTTATTATGTTTTGTCTTGTTTTATCATCAAGCTGGGTATGTCCAGCTTGAAGAGTGTTTGCAGCGTTTCTTGTTTGCTTTGTATTGTCGTTGTTTTGGTATCTTTTCTTTATGTGTCCAAGCTAGGTACACCTAGCTTGAGGGGGGTTGTTGGAGTCTGTATCCCACATTGGGCTTATGGTCCAATGTGGTCTTAATTATTCATTATAAAAGAACCTCAAGGCCTCCTTTAAATAGCACCTTGGGGGTTCAGTTTCTCCTATTTTATCATTCTACAAAAGTCATCAACTTTTGGTGTTGCTTTAGGAGCTCCACATGCTCCCCGGCATGTTCCTCCAATGCGGCTGCTAAAGCTCACACTGTCATTCTGGTTAGTTTTAACTCCAACGATCCTCATTCCCCGATTTTTTTGTTCCTCTCAATGAAAGCACCAACTTGATAGGATCATAGGTGCTCACGAGGAAAACAGAATGTCTCTATTAACAGAGTAAGTATTACAGCAGAATTCTGCAGAAGGAAGAAAAAATGGAGAAGGAAGACTCTCCAAGTTGTTCCCCGAAGCCAAGGTCGAGGTCTCCCAGTACAGCCAAAGCTGGAGCCAAAATAACATCCAAGACACCCTTCCCAGCAGCCAACAACCCCTATTTAATACCCCCCACCCATTAACTACAATGAGATACAAAACTGCTTCTGGCAGCTAACCAACCTTACCCCTGCATTGACAACTGCCCCTGGCACCAACCCAACACCCCCCACTCAGACAACCCCGCAAACTGCACTACCTACTACGGCCAGTTCCTATCAGATTCTATGGACGTAGTGACACTTGCAGAAGGTCAACTACCCAGTTGGGAAGACTACACATGTCTAGTGCGACAATCATGCAACCATCAAGATTGTGACTCACTTGGTTTTTTATGAGCAAAACACATTAAGGTGAACCACTTCAGCTATGTTCGGGCATCAGCACAGTTTGTCGATATGCTTACTAAAGAGGTTCCAGGACCATGGAACTCACAAGCTGAGCATGCTAAATATATATGTCCTAACCTAAGGGGGGGTGAGAGTAATTAAGTATCATCTGGTATATGAACATAGGTTCATTGAGTTTGACTACATCCATCATATTCACTTATCCCGTGTGTTTTAAATTTTGAATTTACCACCTATCTGGAATCATATATCACATATCTTGATTTATAAATAAAAAGACACAACCTCACTTGGGAGACATGTTCATGATTCTATTTCTTATACAATATCCAGATATTTTTAATTGATTTTCTTAATCCTTGCGAAGTGATTATTTTTTATTCATATTGTGGGCCAGAGGTAGTGGTTATTATACACATCACTCTCGTCGATAAAAGATTACCAGGAATCCGTTTTTTATCACCAATGCATAAGCAGGGATTTTAGTGTAAAAAAATATGCTAATGCGACACACGAAATAAATAAACTAGCAAAGGTAGTTGCAAAATAGATTTATGTTTCATTTGGTTCATGGAAACATATTTTGTTTTCATTTTTTTTTAAATAAAAATTAAGCTAGAAAATGCTTTGGGGGTGGTGAGGGGAAGATAAAAAAGTATGCCGGTTCCCATGTATTATCAAAAAAAAATTGAAAAAATGAAACAAGCTTTTTTCCTCATAATTTTCTTATCCCCGTTTTCAATTTCTAAAAAATATTTTCCATTTACATAATCCAACATATTTTCTAAAACTTTTTTGGAAAATAAAATGTAAAATGCTTTTATGAACCAAATAGATCATTAATGTCCATAAACATGAAATGGTCAGGTGTGCACACATGACCTTTTATTAGACTAAAACATAAGAACTGCAAATAGCTCACACCATTTCGAAATCTTTTAGAAATCCTCAATTTTGGACAAGAAGAAAGACAGATGTCCAGATTTTCACAAAAACTGTTACACCTACCAATGCAGTTCCCGGTTAGGGCTGTAATCGAGCTGAACCGAGCCGAGTGTCTTGGTACTCGAGCTTTAGCTCGATACTTGAATTTGATGCCCGAGTTCTGCTCAATGCTCGACTGGGTATTAATTTCAAGACTCGAGCTCGAGTTTGAGTTCGACTCAAACATGAACTACCCACTCGGTTAGGCTCAACTATACTTGACCATAATTTTAATTATAAAATCCAGCTCGAATTCGAACTCGAGATCGAAAGCTCGAGCTCGAAATTAAATACATATATATTGAATAAAAATAATATATTAAAACATTTAATACTCGATTAGGCTCGCGGGCTACTTGACTATATTATTCTAATACTCAAACTTGGCTTGACTTAGTAATCGAGTAACTCGAGCTGAGAGCTCAACTCGAAAAAAACCAAACTGAATTCGAGCACTTGTCGAGCCGAGCACGGGTACCTTGCAAGCACCTCGAGCTCGTTCACAGCCGTGTTCTATGTTATCTTGTAAAATGAACAATGTATGTTAACACTAGGCCGCATAAAACTTGGCATGTTTTCATTTAACTAAATACACTTTTTTGGGATCATTGCTTTCGATATCCTAACTGCACCCCGATGCATATCTGAGGAACTAATTTGGGTTCAGACTAACCTGGTTTGAACCAGGTAGGATCCTTCTGCATGGCAAAAAAAAACTCCCTCAAGAGAATTTAAAGTGACTCCATGCATGACATGAGTTGGGTTTTGAACCCCTGGACCTCCCATTAGGTGAGAGGGTTCTCATACTAACTCACCCAAACATGCATGACATAAGTTGGGTTTTGAACCCCTAGACCTCCCATGAGGTGAGAGAGTTCTCATACTAACTCACCCAAACACCATGGGTTAAGTACACTTCATCTTTAGAAAAATTCTATAGAAACTACTATTATTCCCATAACAACACTAAAACCCTATCTTCCCCAGCAGCCCCGTCTCCTACTGAAATATTTCCCCCGATTAGAACTTCTTCGTGGTTAATGAAAAAAAGAAAATAAACAAATCAAAATTAAAAAATCTCTTCTTCTTCAACAGCGTCCAGGTTTTGGAATATATTTAGAGAAATTAATGCGCCAACCAAATACCTTGATTGACATCTTTGGCAGAAACGTCTCGATAAATATCCTTATTTTCCTATAACAATCTGTGGTTGTCACGATATGACCACCAGCGGGAACCAGGGCCATCAACATAGTTGTGCTAGCATACATCCCCGATGCCACTACAAGTGTAGATTCAGCCCCCTCAAGTGCACTGTTATCATAAAAATAGTAATTATAAGGAATTAACTGTATGAGTTAAGAGAATATAACATATGCAAAGAAAGGCAGGCCTTATTTTCTCCTCAAGAACCACTGTAGTGGGGTTTCCGTAGCGCCCATACTCGAAACTCTCATGACGGCCCTCCTGAAATATAGATTGACCAATAAATCTATATGAGTTAATGTGTTTATGAGTGATGCAGCCATTAAACATCAAGCAAATAGCTTATTTCATCGGCTAACAGAAACTTCATAAAGCAGATCCAGACTTGCCGATTTATTAACAAAGCTAATGAATGGAGAAGCAGCTCGTGTACTTGCATTTGGTATGGGCATAGAATCAAACCTTAAAAT
The DNA here is from genome assembly GCA_963277665.1 of Viscum album. Lineage (NCBI taxonomy): Eukaryota > Viridiplantae > Streptophyta > Magnoliopsida > Santalales > Viscaceae > Viscum > Viscum album. The sequence continues at coordinate 949,392,612 of OY728125.1, read as the reverse complement.
TGATCAGCTCAGCAGTATTCTTGAAATAATAAGCAGAAGTATTGACAACTGGGGTGGTAATAGCATCAGTAGCTAAACCGCGGCCTAATCTCTCACCTGTGAAAAATCAAACCCAAATTACTAGCGTGCCAATGACATGCAAACAACAATAAATTTTAATATGAACATAGCAGCAGGAAATAAGAATTGCTTACATTGGAAATTTTAGCTGCAATCATGATTCTCATTTAGATTTCCAAACAAGACATAAATTTAAAAAAGAAATCAAAAATGAAAGCTAAGTAGGCATATCAATTTACACGCAGAGCAGCATCCAAACTGATTCAATTTCATACAAAATGAATCATACACAACATTATCCGAGCTAGTAGGAAAACGAAATCAAGAACCTTAAAGATCCCACGCATTCCAGATCAATCTTCTTAAAGGATTGTTAAAGAAAGGGAAAATCAGAGGAATGTAACCGGCATAAATCGAAGAAAACAGTACGAATGCAGTGAAGGATGAACTACATTCTTACCCCCATCATCAGTCATCGAGACCAGTAAAAAAAATGCGAATAAATTATTTTGATACCAGCATGAATGGCAATGCTTCCGTCCGAGCTCAAGAACGAATTATTCTTCGGATCAGCCAAACCCGCAGCAAACTGTACAGTATCGTCGCAATTACAAGAATCAACCATGGCCGCATCGTCGACCGTGCCAACCGGCGGTGCAGCCGCGGTAGAAACGGAAGGTGATGCATCCGCAGCGCCAACAGCCGCCGCTGCCGCTGCCGCCTTCGTGGGACCAGAGACGGATTCATCAGACCATGAAGCCGCGACCACTTGCGCCACGCCAATGTTGCTACAGTTCCTCCTGGCCTTCGTGTTGAGTTGCCTCACGAAGTTCGGAGGGAATCGAAGGATCAGGGAAGCAAGGCCGGAGGCCCCCACTGAAGCGCAGATCGGAGGGGACCGCAAGCTAGCCTTGCGAGGGAATCGCCCGGAAGACGGCTTCTCCGGCGGGGGGCAGCTCCCGAAGGCGGTGCCGGGGTCGGGATCGGAACGGCACTCGAACGCCGCGAGAGCGCCGCCAGTCCAACCGGAGGCTGCCATGGGGGAGGGGCAGATGGGTATTCCGATTCTACCCCCGCCGACGTCGGTTGGGAGGGATCGGAATGGGGAAAGGTTAGTTGAGGGTCTCCAATGCCGTTGCGCAACGCGCCGCGCTATTTAACCGTGGTTAGGTTCGCGTGACCTGAGTAAAGGTAGTGCTCCGTGTCTGTATATTGTCGTGTTTTTCCCACGTGGACGACAGGGACTGGGTAGCGTGGATTCCAATTTGATGGGTCCGCGTGGCATGCAAATTGGTCAAAAGTGTCATGCGAAGGGACGAAAAAAAATGAAATTTTTTGTATCCCCTAAAATGGATCTATTGATTGTTTGATGTTTTAAAACATAATAAATATTGATTAAATGACATGTTATGAAATCAATACCATGTCCCAAGATGGGGGGTGGGGGATGTTTTGAGATTGGAAGTGCACTATAAATTGTAAACAAAGTGCGAAATCAAAAATACAACACAATATATATATATATAAGCTATATAATAATAAAATCAAGGTTGTAATTGATTGTATGAGTGGTGTTGATCATAAATCATAGAATCATGTGTGGATCACCGCAAGATGGGTTATATCTTTGATCCTCACAGCACAACTAAGGTAATCTGAAAATGTCTTTTCAGACGATCAACATTCACTAACGAAAAAAGTTTTTAAACCCAAGTATTTCTTTATTCAAGTATTAAATAAATTAATGATAAATTTGACATGTAAGATGCCCTCTTTTGGTTTCGGGTAAGGATTATTAAAAAAAATCGCTCACCTCTGCACGGTTTTGCTGCGTACGGAACCATCAAATGGTATCAGAGTAAGGTTACGTTTAAATTTATAATTATTTATTTGATTGTTGATCTATGCGCAATTGTGTTTAGATTTTAATTTCATGTTATTCGTTCTTTAATCTGATTTGAATTAACATGTTATTGACATATTAATCATATTCATTCAATATTTTATTTTCTTAAAAGTTTAAGAACAAATGAAGAGAACCGGAGATGTCATCAGCAAGTGCCAAATCATTAGCCTACAAAACTGGGTTACACAGTGTGTGGTCGGAGCACACGTCGTCTACCCATGTGCATTGTATATAGATGTGTCGAGCAATCAATTACATGTGGTGTTTTATTGCACACTGCGCGTTGATCGGGCGAACCTTACACACAACAAGCGGATACGGGGTGCGTTGCTGACATATACACGTCGTGTAGTCCGGCCGAATTAACATGTCGAAGCCACAGACGTATGACTCAAATATACGGCAACCGGGGTACATGACGTGTAGTTGCATCTACACGTCGTATAGTCTCTCATTAATATACAAAATTAAAATTACATTAAATTTGAAAATTGCATCAATAAAACCATGTTTTATTGATTGACACATCATTGCGTCTTTAACAATTTAATAATGGTTTTAAAGAATTTTAAATACTCAATTAATTTATTGTAATCAATATGTTATTATTGGTTATGCCATTTATTTGTCATGAATGTCATCAATGATAGGTATCTCAAATAAGATAAGATGATCATTAAGATGAAAGTGAATTAATTGATTAATTAATTAATGCAAGAGTGTTTATCTTAAATAATAAACAAACGAATAAAAATATGAATGTTAATCATTTACTCTTGCGTATTCATTGGGTGTATGATCGTTCACGAGCTTGACCAAGACCTGTGTATGTGTTGGATGTTTTAATTTAATTTATGACATGAGTTTGCAATTATTTAATATTAAATTAAATGATGGTCTGCGAGTCATCACTCCCTCCATTATTATGTAGGACCTGCATGTCCAATGATATTTCTGTAATCTATTTTAACCAATCATCTGGTTCCTCTCACCCGCGTGTGTGTAAATAATTTTTTGTAATTAATGAAGCATCTCAAGGTGCGTTGAGGTAGTTCAAGACGAAACCATAATGATGTCAACTTAGGTGATACACGGGTGGACATGCGAAATGATGTAACTCATGCCAAGACCGAAAATATGAGTTATTTCCATTAGGTCAAGGGTTGATTTAATGTTTGTTAATTAAACCAACCATTAGATAAAGCTCATGAACGAGTCATTTAATTAATTATGCATTTATGTCCGTGCAATTATTTATTTTATGGATGTAAGACCGTAATCACATATATAAATGAATTAATATGCAAAGATGGAAATTAAATAAACGAATTATGCGTAAATATTTTATCCAACATTGTTAATTAATTAAGTAACATCCACTTAATATTAACAAGACGTGTAAATGATAAAACAAGATAAAATTTATGCATAATAAATTAAAATCCCTCAATTAAATATTAAGTCAAACTAAGTCTTCCACTACTTGATTGAGAATGAAGCCATAAAACTAAGTGTATTACATAACCAAAGTACGAACACTTACTTTTATCAGGGAGTTATCATTAGAGTTTTGAGTTGACTTAATCGAAATTGTATTGAGTTTAACGACCAAAGTCTGTTCAATACAAATTTGGAGGCAAGTGTTGAGAAAATCCAAATCAGGATTTCAGGATAGAAGGGTCCACTCAACGGATTAAGGAGTTGCAAGTTCGCAGTTAGCAAGACCACCTACCTAATTACTTTATTATGGGTTTTATGGCCAAAATTTGTATCATTAAGAAAAGTAATGGGGATCCTTGCCACTAAAACTGTAATGGTCCGGGGTCTTGGGGTCCATTAGTAAAAATGTGATGTTTAGGTGTTCGGGGTAGTCTGGGAAGCTATAACAGCTTCTCAGTGAAGCTTAACGGTAGCCTCGGCCTACCGGTAGCTCGGCCTACCGGTATCTCGGCCTACCGGTATCTCGGCCTACCGGTATCTCGGCCTACCGGTATCTCGGCCTACCGGTGGCTCGGCCTACCGGTGGCTCGGCCTACCGGTGGCTCGGCCTACCGGTGGCTCGGCCTACCGGTGGCTCGGCCTACCGGTGGCTCGGTCTACCGGTAGCTTTGGTCAACCGCTCGCTTGGCCTACCGGTAGCCTCGGCTTACCGGTGGCTCGGCCTACCGGTAGACCTCGCCTACTGGTGACCACAGGTTTTCCCAATGGCGCCTCCTTTTGCGCAAATTGGCTTTTAAGCCGCGTTTTGACCCCTTTAATCCCATTTTAAAGCCCATTAATGCCCGTTTAAATTAAATGATTGGTGAGGTACCCCTTAAATGAAAAAAAACCATGAGGTGTGCGTCGGTTTAAACCGCCCCGAAAGGCGGGGACCCTTTAATGACGTGTGGGGTGTCCCAGCCGCGTGGTCAACCCACGATCCCGCTCCTTACGCGGTTTCTCTCCGTATCTTAACTGTCCGGGAGTGCTGTATCTCAGCCCTTATCAGCCTTTATAACCTAAAATCTTCTCCCTACGTTTCTTTTCTTGATCATCCTGCTCGGAGTACCGTTCCTCCCGACGAGCCGTACCCCTGTTCTGAAGCATTCCTTGATCGCGTTCCGTGGAGTTCCTGCCACTTCTGTTTTCCAGTTTCCACGCGAGGACTTAACGTCGATCCTTGATCATCAGGTAGGGGTTTCACATTCGTCTCTCCTTTCTGTGTATCTTGCGGGGTGGGTACGCTACTGCTTCTGTAGAATTGGATGAACCAAACTTTAATGAAGATAATAAACGAATTCTAAAGAATGAAGGGGAGGGGTGTGATCGATGATGCTGCTCTGTTTTTATCCTCTTTCACGATTAATGATTTCTGAATTGTGCAGTCTTACGCCTATTGAAAATCATGGTCGTTGGTGGTCTTTCTCCGTGCATTAATAAACCCTTACCCCTTGTGATGTTTAAATGACTTGTATTTTGGTTGTGAACCTTTTGTTATGTAAAGGAAATTGGTTAATTACGTATATTCGGCTAAATAAATTGGAAGCACCAGGATCAACTCCTTTTCTATGATAACCTCAGTTTAAGCCCAATGGAATTGAAATCATGGAGTGTGTTAAATCTTTTAAATCTGAAAATACCTGTTGAGACTGCCTTGTGTTGGTGGTATTGGTTTGGTTGTTTCCTCCACGGGCCGAGCACGGGTGACCTTATGGTTTTCTTGGATAGAGGCTTAGATTGCTGGGGGTGATGTGGGTGAGGATGGGATCCTCTGTTTGTATCACGAATTGGGGTGAGATCCTCTGTTGTTGAGAAACCGTTGGCTCCTGGATTTTTTTGGGGACATGGGGCTGTATCTTGGGGTTTTCTTTAGTTCCAGTACTTCGAGGGATCTCACTTATCCCTTTGTTGTTGTGACTTTGCAATAGAACTGGGTGTGAATGCTTAAATTGCTGTTGGCTATAACTTTTTCCCTTGATTTGTGCTTATGCTGTTAGTTGCCCAGTAGTGCGGAAACTTATTTAAACATTATTACTGAACATAAAGACAAGGATGGGACAAATGAAGATTTGGTTTGGTGTGAGTTGCGACTTGGGCTTGGGTGCTGTTCTCTTCTCTTATGAATGAATAACAAGGATAGTGTTCTTTAGGTTGTCTGAAGAAAAACCTAGATTGGGTGAGTGTTTGTGTCACGACCCGTCCTCGAGGCCCGTGCCGTGACTACCCCAAGCCCGCCTTCCATAGGCCAGGGGCTGGCGACTAGCACCAAAGGCGTAAATCCCGATAACTGGGAAGACATTGCCTTTATAAAAGTAAACAAAACACCACAGAGTACAAGCGGAAGTAAAACACTAAGTACAAAAGAAAGTGTTGAAAAGTAAATGGGCCAGAATACAAACCCAACTGAAAGTACAACTACAACTGAACGAAAGTACAACAGAAAAAGACAAACAGCTGGAAGAAAGGAAGCAGCTCCTGGGTCGTCCTCCTCGGATCCTACCTGAAGGGTAGGTACAGATAGCGCAGCTTCTGGATCGTCCACCACAGATCCTACCTAAAGGGTAGGTACATATAGCCTTCACAACGCTCTCGCCCGTAAACCTCCTCTGAGTGTCGTCTCGCCGTGAAGTCCACCTCCGGATACTGACTCGTCGTGTGGTCCACCTCCGGGTACCGTCCAGTCCTCGAACACTCGGCCTCTGTCAGCGCTGCCCATCGTCTGCAACCAACACAATGAGGTGCGGGCATAGCCCGTGCAGGGGTGAGTATAACGATACTCAGTAGGGACCCCGAGACCCTCAAGGTCTCTCTAAAACCGACAAGGATAACCACAAAGAAGATCTCAACAGATAATCTCTACTTTGGTATATGCCCATACATACACCTAAGTTATCAAGTAACCCATCTCAATCATGAGGAAACACAAAGATTATGAAATCAACGGATAACCACTACCCAGGTATATGCCCATACATATACCTAAGTTATCAAGTGACCCATCTCAATCATGAGGTAAACACAAAGGTCATAGTCTCAGCTCAAACCAGGATTTTCATTATCGAAACCGTAACTGCTGAAGAGCCCCGTCTCTGGAGTGTACAGAGGTCCTGTCACGACTCCGAGGTACTGCTCACTCACCTAAGACTGCTGAGGTACTCCTTCTGTCGAGTACCACGGGCCAGCCACCCAAACACAGTAGTGCTTCCCGCCGGGGTATGCCACCCAAACACAGTAGTGCACACCCCCCTAACAGCCTGCAGAGGTACTCTCCGGACGAGTACCGCGGGTCTGCACTGTCACACAGTAGTGCTCCGTCCGCTATGGGTCTGCACCCAAACAAAGTAGTGCTCCGTCCACTGGACTAGTTGACTCACTCCAAGTCGAGTCGGTCAAGCAGTCGTTAGGTCTCAGTCGGCTACACGGTCTCCGTACTCCGCACGCTCGTCTCTGGAAGAGTCCGCTCCACGAGCTACAGGTCGATACTCCAAGTATCTCAAAGTCCCACGAAGAAGTATCTCAAAGGACCGCCTCGTCATAGGAGTCTCAACGCAACAGACGACGCGTCAATCGGACGCCTGGTCTGTGAGTTATTAGCCTTTTCGTCCTAGGGGCCCGGTTGGTTTCGTGTGCGAACCAACCCGGTCGTATCTCAACTGTACCCCAAACTCTCATAGGGTATAATCAAAGGGACCATTTCTCAACAAGATCACCAACGCCGCTGACGGTTCGTCAAACGGACGTCCAGTCTGAAAGTTATCAGCTTTTCCGTTCCAGGGGCCCGGTTGGATTTCAGGTACAATCCAACCCGACCACTATCCAACTGCAACCAAAACTCAGGAGAAATATGCCAAAAGTTCCGTCTCATCAAGATGAATCCAACAAAGTTGACGACACGTCAATCGGACGTCCGGAGCTCAAGATATAAGTGTTTCTGTTCCGAGAGTCCGGTTGGTTTCGTATCCGAACCAACCCGGACGTACTCAAAGTTCTCTGAAACCTCAAGTATAATATATCTAAACGACCGCCTCGATCCAAGGATCGCTACGCAACTGACGGTGCATCGATCGAAGTTCCGTGGCCCAAGATATGGGCAAAAGACTGAAAACAGTCAGAAATGGGGGTCTGGGCCCGGCCCGGCCCGGCCCAACCCCCCTGGGTCGGCCCGAACCGGATCGACCCAACCCGAGTCCGGGTCCGGCCCATCAGGGCGCGGCCCGACCCAACCGGCGCGGCCCGGCCCAACCGGCGCGGCCCGGCCCGGCGCGGGCGGCTCGACCCGGCCTGGGCGACCCGACCCGGAGCGACCGGTCCGGCTTAGCGGGTGCCGCACACGCTGAGCGGACGCGGGGGGTGCGCTGCCCCCGACCCTTTGCACCGGACGCGGCGCGAGCTGCCGCGTCTTCCCCGGATCCCGCGCGGCCGCGGGATCCGGTCGTCCCGCCGCCGCCTCCGGGCGGCCGTCCGGTGCCGGCCGCCGCCTTCGGCCACCTGCGCCGCCGCGCCGGTGTGGCGTGCCGGAAGCACCTTCTGTGGACCACCGGACGCGCTCCGGTGGTCTGTTTTGCCCGCTGTCTGCGCCGGCGGTTCTCCCAGGATCCACAGTTTACTGCGAAGGTTTCAAAACGCCCTTGCGGCCTGCTTCGTCGCTCGTCAATCCGCGCACAACGATCAACCAGCGGAGTCTTCAATCGCCTCCGCGGCCCCGACTCCGGCCGCGGTTCGTTTGGCCTCAACGGCGCGGCGCGACGGCGCCGCACTTCTTCGCCGCGTTCTTTCTCGTGTCCGCGCGGTGCCGTTGCACCGTGCCGCCTTTGTTCGCGCCTCAACGAATCAAAACAACAAAGGGGGAGGAGAGTCGGCCGTGTTTGTGCGGTCTGACCTCCTCTCGATAAGTTGGTAACAAGCGGCCCAAAAGACGAAGAACAACAAGGATTTTTCACGAACAAAAGAAATAAACCCAAACAGTTTTTCCCGCAAATAAATATTCCCAGCCTGCAAAAGAAATCATTCGTGGATCAACTTGAGGATGAGTTGATCCGAGTTCTTTGTTTTAAAAGGAAGGAACCACGAGAATATAAACTTACACAAAATTAACCCCTACCTCGAGCGCAGTCGTCGAACGAGGTTTGTCGCGGAATTGCACGTCGCGGAAGAAGGCGTCGCAGAAGGGGGATCGTCGCGTCGCGGAGAAAAGATTCTCCGGCGTCGCGTCGTCGATCTCCGAGGATCCGACGTTCTTGTCGACCTTAATCGGAGGACAACGTTCTTCGCGTTCTTCGCGTTCTTCGACGAAGAATGAAGAATTTCAAGACTTCTCTTACTCTTCCCAAAAACTCAACACAACAACCCAACAATAATAAAATAAGGGTTACCTCATTTTATTACTCACGCCAAACGTTTTAAAAAAAAATTCAAAAACGAATCAAACAATTAACTCAATTAATTGCAACGTTTTAAACCGCCCAATTAATAGAGGCGTTTATTAAAAAGTTTAAACGCAAGAGTTGACTTCGTTTAATGGGGGGGGGGTGCGAGTGCGTTACCTTAATCAAAGGTGGAGGTTTCGTGGAAGTTGAAAAGATGGAGCTCATGTGGGCCCCACCCCACAAATATCCTACCAAGTGGGTAGGATATTGTGGGTCCCACATCATCCACTTAACTTAGGTTAAGCAAAATAAAATAAAAGATCGGTTGCACCACTTTTATTTTATTCCTTAACTTTACCCCAAAAATTAAAAACCACACCCGAGCAAACGCAACTCCGAAAAAGGTGTTTCTAAGCAATTACCGGCGCTGCGATTCCATCGGTGCCCTCGAATTTCAATTCCAAGCACCGGTTCAAAAGTTAGAAAAACCCGCTCGTTCGTTCACTGAACGTACCCGAGCTAAACTTCAGAAAATGATTCCGGGCACACCAGGCCTCAGAATCAGGTGCCGTCAGAAACTGCGTTCTTGTAAAATTCCAAAGAAAATTAAGAAAAAAAATTTCCTTGAAATTTCTGGGTCTTTACAGCTTGTTACCTATACACATACTTGTAGTTTTGTGTTTCTTATTCACGCCCCACCTAAGTTGAGCACTTAGTGACGAACACCCCCATTTCACGGAGGAGGGTGTTTTTCCCAACACTTCTATTAGTGGCTGGTTATTAGCTCCCTTTTGCTCCATTTTCCAGATAACCCAAGTATCTTCGGGCAGGATGTGATGGCCTGAAGTCCATTATTAGCCCAAGAATCTTCAGGCAGGGTAGTGTGGTGGTTGGCCCAGGTGTGTGCGGGCATGTGGTTTCCCAAGTATCTTCGGGATGAGGCCCAGGTGTCTTCGGGCGTGGCAGTAGTTCTTCTAGCCCAGGTGTCTTCGGGCGTGGTAGTGGTTGTTCTGGACTAGGTGTTTGCAGGCATGGTTACCTGTGATAGTTGTGGCCTAGGTGTTTGCGGGCGGGTTAGTGGTTGTGACCCAGGTGTTTGCGGGCGGGATGTGTGGTTGTGGATTAGGTGTGTGCGGGCGGGGTATGGCAGTGGGACTGCGATGAGAATGGCGGGATTGGTTCGATGCGTAGGATGTCTTCAATAACCAGTGGGAAAGTGGCGCGGGGTACCCAAACATCGATGTGTTATTACTATACATTACTTGACTTGCGTTATTTGGGGAGTGTGTCTTGGTGAGGTTTGGGTGGTTAGTTTCCTTGTTAGGTGCTTGGTTATCTCTTTTCTCACAGGGCATTATTATGCCTCCCCACTTGTGCACGAGAGTCTTTGGTTTTTCCCTACTGAGTATACTTGTATGCTCACCCTACGTATATAAAACTGCCTTCAGGTTTCCAGGAGGACTTTGAGGATCGTGCTGGATCGTACTAGCTCAGACCTTGTGATAGATTATCGCAGTTGCTGTTGTTCTTTCTTTTAGGTATTTTGCTTTGTAGTCTCCTTATACATTGCGGATTTTACTTTTGTAACATGCATTGGGAATGGTTCTTGGCTTTACTTTCACTTTCAGTTTGGTGTTGTGGGATTCACTATCTTATCTCCCGATCCTATTAAAAGAAAAAAAGGGTAATTCCTTCCATTTAGTGTGTGATTTTATGCCCTTGGTGTTGGTCGCCACTCCGGGACCTATTGAAGGCGGGTGTCGGGGGTCATTATCTCTCCTTCAACTTAAAGAAGGAAGGACATGACAATCTGCCGACCCTTCCCTCCTTTTGGTGAAGGTGGGTCGTGACAAAAATGTTAAAACAACTTGACATTCCGAGTTCAATGCTGAGGGCTATTAAGAATTGATAAAATAGTGGAATATTTAATAAATAAATAAATAATATTTAATTTATTATATCTCACTTATTTTTCAATCAATCAAAGTACTAATAATCTGTTCCATTTAATTGTATAATAAAACGACAAATTCACCATCCACACTATCCCTACGATCAATATTGGAGAAAGATAACCTCTTAAATAACAGTAACATTTAGGATTGGTTTAGACGTATTCGGGTTGTGTTACACCATGAACGAAAATCTTACATGTTGGAATCCTCATATTTGATCCATCTTCTTAAGAGACAAGTGATAAAGAGTTCTTTGTATATGAAAAATATTTGAGCGACGTGATCAACGTTCAATGTTTGATGCTTTCATCGATGTCTAGTGAACTGATGAAGTCTCATGAAAACATGGATGCATATAGAATGCTTGAGCACCTCTGTGGTCTTTACTAAAAGAGAGCTAGACAAGAATAATATGAGATTTCCAAGGTGCTCTTTCAGAGTAAGCTTGGAGAGGGTGCCCCAGTTGGGCCTCATGTAGTCAAGAACATTGATTACATTGAGCACTCAGAGGTTCTAGGGTCCCCAAAGAATTGGGCACCGACCTTATTCTGGAATCACTCCCTCAGTGTTTCTCCATCTTTGTTGTGAATTTTAACATGAACAACATTGAGAAGTCTCTGTCAGATCTTCTTACTCTTATCATCCAAGTAGATTATTATACAAAGCATGAAAAACCATATGTCCTTATAGTGAACAAACAGAAAGGGAAAGCGAAGAGCTTTAAGACTAAAACTTCTTCATGCCCTTCCAAGAAGCGGAAGATCAAGGGAAAAACAAGGGAATATAATGCTATCTGTTTCGCATGTGGCAAGAAGGACCACTGGAAGAAAAATTACACCCATCCAAAGAAGCAAGGGGAAGCTTCATGAGCATTTATTATCGAGTTCAATTTATCTATCTCTACAAATTGGGTATTAGATACAGGTTTTGGTGGTCACATATGTATTCAAATACAGGAACCAAGTAGATTCATAAAGATTAACCAAGGAGAGGTAGTTCTTCGAGTAGCCAACAAAGATAAACTTGTTTCTGTAACTATCGGGGACTACCACCCCACATTTCAAATCAGAATGATATTGGTTTTAAAGGGTTGTTATTATATGCCTTCGGTTACCAAAAACATTTTTTTTCTATCTAGAATTGATACAGATGGATTTATTTGCAAATTTGAAAATAAATGTTACTTCTTTTATAAAGATAACATTTGTTATGGTAAACACATTTAAATAATAGTCTATGTGTTGGATTTCCCTGTTGGAGTTGGTGGTCTAGAACCAACTACTTTATACTTTATTCATTAAATAAAAGCCTTATCACATCTTGATTGTTCTTCTGCGTGACATGTCATGTGATAATGTTCTAAGGACAGTTGTTGCATTAAAGGGTCGTAGCGGATCCCTGCTATGATGAGAACCTGGAAGTGCCATAACACTGTTCTTGAATGTATGTTATATGGCTGGATGATATTATTTGAGGGACACAAATAATACATGTCATTAGGGGTGAGGACTCATAAAACTTTGAGGCACCTTCTCATGGTGTGCGCCCTTGGTAATATCTAGGAGGATATTATGAGAACGAGACCCGCCAGTAGGAAATCCACATTTCATAGTGTCATTGGATGTTCCTATATGCGGACGTGTGTATTGGTCCTTGGACTTTAAGATTATTATTAATGGGTATTACAACTCGCGCACTTAGATGTATTGACGAAAACTATGACAACACACTGTTCGTAGCGAGGTAGGATACGTTGGGTGCGTCACGAGTAATACCGCATTAATAGATAATGTGAGAAAGGATTTGTCCCTTCCGTTCCATAATGAAAGTAGATATCTCAGGCCCTTTGATGGAATTGATATAGCCTAAATAAATCCATGGCCATGGTAAGGTATGGGCAAGTTCAATTCCGGTAAGTCAAAGAAAGAATAATCAAGCACATGGGTTGACGACACTAGCATGCAATCCGCTTGATTGGAGATATCGAGACAAAGGGATTATATTACACGGTAAGCGTTTGTAGGAGGTGACACGTCATTGTGGTGTTAACTTCTTTCTCTATGGGTGCCTTGGCATGTTGCTAGACGCTAACCTTGGACTTTAGGAAGACTCAGCCTAATGCCACTGAGAAAGAGGCCTAGAGGGTCACACACTAAGTGTGTCCATGTATCTCAGTTAAATATTAATTTAATTTAACAAGTTAAATAAATATTATTCCTGACTGTGGTTTAATAATTATTTAAGGATGTATGATCGTATTTATTTTGACACTAGTTATTCGAGAGAATATATTGTGGACGAAATAATATATTTATTAGCGAGTGATGCAGTTACATTTATTTAAGAAATAAATAGTCATTACTCAAGGTCTGATAAATGTGGTGGAGAAAAATGAAAAATAAAAGTACACGCCGTGTATATTAAATATACACGCCGTGTAGTTTTATGGAAAACAAGTACACGCCATGTATTAATTATTACACGCCGTGTAGTTTTTCCAGTTGGGATTTTGAGGATTTAATATTGTTTTATTAAATGATATTTATTATAATCAGCGTGGACGCATGTCAAGGAATTAATAATTCGACATGGGGGTTTTCAATAAGGGTTAATGAAATAAATAAAACACGTAACACGTTTATTTATTGTCATAACTCTATTAACCTCAAACCCGATTATAAATATCCTCGCAAACCCAACATTTTAAATAACCATTGTTGTGCACAACGGATTTGGAAATACTCTCAAGCCAAGAGAGAATTCCCTTTCCACCAAGAACGCCCTCAAGTTACGAGAGCAAGATCCTCCACCGGATCAAGGCGGTCGAAGGCGGACATCGCAAGCGAAGGTTCTTCCGCGCTAGCACCTGGAGATCCCTTCAGCGACGTCCGGAGATACGTGACACACATGTGGATCACCTCTAGAGGAATCCTATACTTGGATTCTATGACGCAACGACAGATCACCAAATCGTGACCGGACACATCAACGAAGAAAGAATTCCAACGAGGTAATTCTTATGCATTAATTAAATTAATTATAATCAACATATGATGATCCTCATCAAGGGTTCCAGGACTCTTCTTTTCTTTTCGTTCTTCATTCTATTCCTAAGATTCAGCGTTTTATATCGTGACAGATCTCAGATTGAACGTTGTTTAACGTTAAAATTAAAGTTGGGCAAACCCACCAATGTGCTTCCGCTGCACCTGGAACCTACAAGTGGTATCAGAGCGGGTCATATCATTGATTATAATTATTTAGTTTTTCGTTGGTAATTTACGCATTTAATAATTTAGTTATTTCAATTCAAGTTTAATCGTTCTGGAAATCTGAATATCGAGATCTATTCCTCCTCCCTCATTTCTCGTTCACCTCACAGAAACAAATTTTTCTTTTAATTTTGATTAAAATAAAATAGAGGAACTCATCCGGAGGAGCCAAACGTTTCTGGCCATATAACACCAGAATACACGACGTGTATTCAGAAGTACACGCCGTGTAGTCTAGGTTCAATGCATTGACTGATCCGCCAAATCAGGTCGTGTATTGGATTCTTTCTAAGAATTTAAGACACTGTGTGTTGACCAAAAAAAGGTGGCACACGGTTTCCGGAATACACGCCGTGTGGTCCAATGAACACAACGTGTAGTCCCTTCGGGTTAGGGTTGGGCCATGTACTCCATACACGGCCTGCCCGGTTGGAAACCGTGTAACGCGAAAACTACACGGCGTGTGTCCCACTATACACGCCATGTACTCCAAAAATTTCCGAAGTACATTAACACGCCCTGTCCCCAGGCGTGTACGGCGTGTACTTCGGATGGACGGTGAAGAAAAGTACACGCCGTGTAGTCGGAACTACACGCCGTGTACTCACCCAAATTACACAGATTTATTAAAATTTATTATTATATTATACAAACCCTTGAGACGTGTACCATGATGCAAGCGTAAAGCTGAGGCACAACACGTGATAAGTGTTTTATATATATGTGTTTAATTTAACATCTGCGTAATAAATGAGAATTCACCGGGTTGCCTCCAAGGTACAAGTTACATACAAGGATAATTTTAAATGAATTTATTTGTTTAAAATTATGATGGATGAGAATCTCAAAGAAATTCAGAAAAGGGATTTAAGATAAAAGGATTGATTAATTAAAGACAATTAATTGATTTGAGCGTGATTTATCTTAAACAAGAACGATTAAAGAATTGAATGCTAGTTTTATTTATGCGTAAATATTGTTGCATGTATGGATGATCATGAGATAGACCAAGACCTTTGTATGTGAATGGTTTCTTTTAATTAATTTATTTAAATTAAATTTGTTGGCCTGCGAGCCATCTTCTCATTAATATGTAGGGCCTGCGCGCCCAAGGATTCTTTTATGTAAAAACCCCTTTTACCCCTCACCTGCGTGTGAGATAAATGCATATGTAATGGATGGAGCTCCCAAGCTAGTAGAGGCGGCTCAAGTCAGGAGCCAAGGTGAAACCAATCCAAGGAGATACAAAGGTGGACAAGTGGAAAGCTGTAAACACGAACCCGAAAGGTTCAAGGTGTTTCTCCCCTAGGTCTTGGGTTAGTTTATCAACCGCTAGATAAAATAACCAATAGAAAAGCTCATGATCATACCATTTATTTTATTTCTGTCAGTTGCATGGTTTATTTATTGTGGGTGTGGTGTCACGATCACACAATTAATGAATTAAACGAGCATGCAAGATGGAAATAAAATAAAACTGGCTTATACGTAAATATTATCTTAGACATGGTTAATCACTTAAGTATATCCCACTTAATATTAACAAGCATGTAATCAAAGATAATAAAATGGAAATTTATGTATAAGGATAAAATCCCTCAAAATAAATATTAAGTCGGCATAGCCTTCCATAATCTTGGTTAGAATCGAACCATAGTTCAAAGTGCTTGACCAACACTATTTGGGGTGCTTTCAATTATCGGGGAATTCTAATTCAAGGTTTTGGGTTGAATTGACTTGGTTCGCATCAAGGGTTAACTGCCACAACAGGACTTGGTGTGACTAAGAGGCAAAGGTTGAGGAAATCCAAAAAGGATTTCAGGATTGGGGAGTCCACTCAGCGGATCAAGGAGCTGCGAGTTAATGCAGTTGGCATTTGGAATGCCTAACCAAAATCCTTCAAGTTGCTTGACCAACCCTAGTTGGGGTAATGCGAAGGGAAATATGGATCCTTGCCACTAGAATATTCATGCAACAAAATATTCCGAAGTCAATGGTGAGGGCTATTGGATTTCAATAAAATAGTGGGAGACTAATAAGTATTAATTTATTTATTTGTCTCAATTTTTGTAATAAAGTACTAAACCTTTGCTCATCTTAATTTGTAGAAACGACAAGAAAATGAATTCAAACATATCATTGTTCACCATACTTGAAAAAGAAAACCTTCTCACTGGCACCAATTTCCAAGAGTGGCAGAGGCGTTTACGCGTCGTCCTTCGCCACGAAAGGAAATTATATGTGTTGGAAGAGCCTATTCCAGTTGCGCCTGGGAAAGAGGCTAGTGATGAGGAATTATCTCTCTACATGAAACACATGGATGATGCCACATATGTCCAGTGTTTCATGCTATCGACTATTTCTAATGAGCTCTTGAAGCAACATGAAAACATGGACGCATATAACATGATGTCTCACCTTAAAGATCTCTACCAAGAGAAGGCGAGACAGGAGAGGTATGAGATCTCCAATGCTTTGTTTACCATGAAGCTTGGAGAGTCTGCGCCAGTTGGGCCTCATGTAGTCAAGCTATTGGCTACATTGAACACCTGGACATCTTAGGGATTAAATTCCGGGATGAGTTTCGTACAGATCTCATCCTATCATCACTACCTAAGACCTTCTCTAGCTTCATTGTCAACTATAACATGAGCGGCAATGAGAAGAGTCTATCGGAGATTCTGACCTTGATTCGCCAGGTAGATAAGGACATGGGGCATGACAAACCCACGGTCCTTATGGTGAACAAGAAAAGGAAGGACAAGGAAAAGGGGCCAAAGACTTATAAACGGTCTGAAGCCCCCGAGCACCGTCCCTCCAAGAAGGGGAAGATCCAGAGGCAGGTCAAGGAACAGGAGGCAGTGTGTTTTGCATGTGGAAAGTAGGGCCACTGGAAGAGGAACTACACCTAGAAGCGTGGGGATGCTAAAGGTGCGTTTGTTATCGAGTTCAATCTTTCTATTTCTACACATTGGGTATTAGATACAGCTTGTGGGGCTCACATCTGTATTCAAATGCAGGAACCAAGTAGATTTAGAAAGATCACCAGAGGAGAGGTGGATCTTTGAGCTGCCAATGGCGCAAGGCTGGCTGCGTTGGCTATTGGTGACTACCACCTCTCATTGCCGACTAGGATGATTTTGGTTTTACATAACTATTATTATGTGCCTAGTGTTACCAAGAACATAATTTATGTATCTTGTTTGGATATGGATGAATTTGTTTTCAAACTTGGAAATAAGGGTTGTCTCTTTTATAAGAACAATGTATGTTATGGTATGACACATTTAAATAATGGTTTGGATGTATTAAATTACGAAAACCAAGTGATGTCAATCGATAACGAAAAAAACTCACATGACTCATACATCACCCAGTTATGACATCACCGCCTTGGTCATGTGAACGAGAAGCGTTTGAAAAAGCTCTGTCAAGATGGCTATTTAGATTCTACTGAGCTAAAACCACTTGATAGATGTCACGCTTGTTTACAAGGAAAAATGACCAAGCCGCCTTTTGGTGGACAAGGTGAAAGGGCCACAGAGCTTCTAGGATTGGTACACACGGATGTGTGTGGACCATTTCCAGTAGAATCTAGAGGTGGATATTCTTACTTCATTAATTTTACTAATGATTTGAGTAAATATGGCTATGTCTACTTAATGAGGTATAAGTCAGAGTCCTTAGAGAAATTTAAGGAATTCAAGAATGAAGTAGAGAATCATATTGGTAAGAAGATAAAGAAGCTTCGATCGGATCGAGGTGGAGAATATCTGAACCAAGAGTTCATTGATCTTCTACGGGAGTCTAGTATTATATCTCAGCTCACTCCTCCTTATACACCACAGTGGAATGGTGTTAGTGAAAGGAGGAACCGCACCTTGTTGGACATGGTGAGGTCGATGATGAGTCATGCATATCTTCCATTATCCTTTTGGGGATATGAATTATAAACTCCAACATACACATTAAACCGAGTACCAACTAAGGCGGAAAATGGAATTCCATCCGAGTTATAGAATGGAAGGAAACCCACTTTGTCACACACATGTGTATGGGGATGCGAGGTGTTTGTTAAGGCCTTCTCAGGCAACAAACTAGCACCCCGGGGCACAAAGTGTATCTTTATAGGATATCCCAAGGAAACGAAAGGATATTACCTATATAACCCTTAAGACAAGAAAGTGACTGTCGCCAGACAAGCCGTCTTTCTTGAGAGGGAGCACATACTCAAGAAGGATAGTGGGAGTAAGATTGACTTCGACGAAGTTGATGCTCAAGATACACAGGAGTTGGTACAGGAACAAGTTCCACAGGTCCCCGTGGAAGAGGTTTCAGAATCAAAGTACTGTGTAGGAGCTCAAGAGAGGTAAGGGAACCAGAGAGATTTGGTTTCCTAGTCACTGAGGATGGTGAATCATTATTGTTAGACAATGATGAACCTCTCTTCTACAAGGAAGCAGTAGAAAGATCAGAAGCTGCAAAATGGATAGAAGATATGAATTCTGAGATGGATTCCATGTATCAGAACCAAGTTTGGGTTCTGGTCGATGAGCCAGTTGATGTAAAGCATGTTGGATGCAAATGGGTATTCAAAAGAAATCTGGACATGGAAGGTCAAGTTAGCACCTATAAAGCAAGGCTAGTGGCTAAAGGATTTAAACAGTGTCAAGGAATTGACTATGATGAAACCTTCTCGCCAGTTACCATGTTTAAATCCATAAGAATCATACTTGCCATAATAACTTACCATGACTATGAGATTTGGAAGATGGATGTCAAAACAACATTCCTTAATGGGAACCTTCAGGAATATGTCTATATGACACAACTAGAAGGGTTTGTGACACCAGGTGAAGACAAACGGGTTTGCAAGTTGCAGAAATCCATTTATGGATTGAAGCAAGCATCCAGGTCATGGAACATTCGATTTGATGAAGCCATAAAGGAATTTGTTTTCATTAAGAATGAATGTGAGCCATGTGTTTATAAGCGGTTTAATGGGAATGCGATCATCATCCTAGTGGTATATGTTGATGACATATTGCTTATTGGAAATGACGTACCAGCCTTACAGTCAGTTAAGGACTGGTTGAACAAGTGTTTCTCCATGAAGGACTTAGGAGAAGAAGCCTACATTCTAGGGATCAAGATCATTCGTGACAGATCCAAGAGGATTCTTGGACTAAGTCAGGGTACATACATTGACCAGATACTAAAGAGATTTAGTATGAAAAAATCCAAGAGGGGATTGGTTCTAGTGTCACATGGATTACATCTTTCTAAGAAAATGTGTCCCCAGACACAACAAGAGAAAGATAGGATGAGCAAGATTCCATACGCTTCGGCTATAGGATCCATCATGTATGCCATGTTATGTACCAGGCTTGATGTTGCCTATGCACTGAGCATGGTAGGCAGATATCAAGCAGATCTAGGAGAACAACATTGGACTGCTGTTAAGACTATCCTTAAGTATCTGAGAAGAACTAAGGATATGTTCCTAGTGTATGGAGGAGACGAGGAGCTTTTCATCAGAGGGTATGCTGATGCTGGTTTTCAAACAGATCAGAATGATATGAAGTCACAATCTAGATATGTTTTCTGTCTCAATGGAGGAGCTGTGAGCTGGAAGAGTTCAAAGCAGCCAGTTGTCTCCGATTCTACAGTGGATTCCGAGTATATAGCGGCTTCTGATGCAGCCAAAGAAGCCGTCTGGATTTGAAACTTTGTCTAGGAGCTTGATGTGGTGCCTAGCAGTAAAGATCCCATTACATTGTATTGTGATAATACTACAACGGTGACTCTTGCAAAAGAACCAAGTTCACATCAACGGACAAAGCACATACTCCGGAAGTATCACCTCTTGAGGGATTTCTATCAAAGGGGTGAAGTTGCAGTGAGCAGAGTGTCCATGGAAGAGAACGTGGCAGACCCCATGACTAAAGGCCTATCTCAGTAGAAGCATGAATATCATGTGAGAGCTAGCGGGTTAAAGGTTGTTAGTAGTTGGATCTAGTCCAAGTGGGAGTCTGTTGGAGTTGGTGGTCTAGAACCAACTAATTTGTACTTTATTCATTAAATAAAAACCTTATCACATCTTGATTGTTCTTCTGCGTGACATGTCATGTGATAATGTCCTAAGGATAGTTGTTGCATTAAAGGGTCGTAGCGGATCCCTGCTATGATGAGAACCTGGAAGTGCCATAACACTGTTCTTGAATGTATGTTATATGGCTGGATGATATTATTTGAGGGACACAAATAATACATGTCATTAGGGGTGAGGACTCATAAAACTTTGAGGCACCTTCTCATGGTGTGCGCCCTTGGTAATATCTAGGAGGATATTATGAGAACGAGACCCGCCAGTAGGAAATCCACATTTCATAGTGTCATTGGATGTTCCTATATGCGGACGTGTGTATTGGTCCTTGGACTTTAAGATTATTATTAATGGGTATTACAACTCGCGCACTTAGATGTATTGACGAAAACTATGACAACACACTGTTCGTAGCGAGGTAGGATACGTTGGGTGCGTCACGAGTAATACCGCATTAATAGATAATGTGAGAAAGGATTTGTCCCTTCCGTTCCATAATGAAAGTAGATATCTCAGGCCCTTTGATGGAATTGATATAGCCTAAATAAATCCATGGCCATGGTAAGGTATGGGCAAGTTCAATTCCGAGAAGTCAAAGAAAGAATAATCAAGCACATGGCTTGATGACACTAGCATGCAACCCTCTTGATTGGAGATATCAAGACAAAGGGATTATATTACATGGCAAGCATTCATAGGAGGTGACACATCATTGCGGCATTAACTTATTTCTCTATTGGTGCCTTGGCGTGTTGCTAGACGCTAACCTTGGACTTTAGGTAGGCTCAGCCTAATGCCACTGAGAAAGAGGCCTAGAGGGTCACACACTAAGTGTGTCTATGTATCTCAGTTAAATATTAATTTAATTTAACAAGTTAAATAAATATTATTCCCGACTTTGGTTTAATAATTATTTAAGGATGTCTGATCGTATTTATTTTGACACTAGTTATTCGAGAGAATATATTGTGGATGAAATAATATATTTATTAGCGAGTGATGCAGTTACATTTATTTAAGAAATAAATAGTCATTACTCAAGGTCTAATAAATGTGGTGGAGAAAAATGGAAAATAAAAGTACACGCCGTGTATATTAAATATACACACCGTGTAGTTTTATGGAAAACAAGTACACGCCATGTATTAATTATTACATGCCATGTAGTTTTTTCAGTTGGGATTTTGAGGATTTAATATTGTTTTATTAAATTATATTTATTATAATCAGTGTGTCCATATGTCAAGGAATTAATAATTCGACATGGGGGGTTTCAATAAGAGTTAATTAAATAAATAAAACGCGTAACACGTTTATTTATTGTCATAACTCTATTAACCTCAAACCCGATTATAAATATCCGCGCAACCCCAACATTTTAAAGATCCATTGTTATGAACAACAGATTTGGAAACACTCTCAAGCCAAGATAGAATTACCTTTCCACCAAGAACGCCCTCAAGTTACGAGAGCAAGATCCTCCACCGGATCAAGGCGGTCGAAGGCGGACATCGCAAGCAAAGGTTCTTCCGCGCTAGCACCCGAAGATCCCTTCGACGACGTCTGGAGATACGTGACACACGTGTGGATCACCACTAGAGAAATCCTACACTTGGATTCTACGACGCCACGACGGATCACCAAATCGTGACCGGACACACCAACAAAGAAATAATTCCAACGAGGTAATTCTTATGCATTAATTAAATTAATTATAATCAACATATGATGATCCTCCTCAAGGGTTCCAGGACTCTTCTTTTCTTTTTGTTCTTCGTTCTATTCCGAAGATTCGGCATTTTATATCGTGACAGATCTCAGATTGAACATTGTTTAACGTTAAAATTAAAGTTGGGCAAACCCACCAATGCACTTCCGTTGCGCCTGGAACCTACATGCCCGAACCAAATAATAACAATCAATAACGAAGTTACTTAACATGACTCATACCACACCCAACTTTGGCATCACCAACTAGGTCATGAAAATGAAAATCACTTAACTAAATTACATCAAGATGGATATTTAGATTCTTTTGAACTAAAACCACTTGGTGTATGCCATGCATGTTTACAAGGAAAAATGATCAAATCCCTATTTACTAAGAAAATTAAAGATCTAAAGAGCTTCTTGAATTAGTTCATACCGATGTGTGTGGACCATTTCCTGTTGAAGCAAGGGGTGGATACTCATACTTTATAACTTTTACTGATGATTTTAGTAGATATGGATATGTCTACTTAATGAGGTATAAGTCAGATTCTTTTGATAAATTCAAAGAATACAAGAATGAAGTTGAGAACCAGCTTGGTAAGAAGATCAAGAAACTCCACTCAGACCGTGGTGGTGAATATCTTAATCAAGACTTCATTGATTATTTATGGGAGTTTGGGATTTTATCTCAACTCACTCCTCCTTATACGCCTTAGTGGAATGGTGTAAGTGAAAAGAGGACCATGACTTGTTAGACACAGTGAGATCAATGATGAGTCATGCTAGTATTCCATTATCCTTTTGTGGATACACATTACAAACAACAACATACGTACTAAAATGATTGAAAACTAAAGAAAAAGATGGTATACCATACCAATTATGGAATGGAAAGAAACTCGTGTTGTCTTACTTACATGTGTGGGGTTGCGAAACATTTTTTAAGGCCTCTTCAAGTAAAAAGTTTACACCTCGAGGCACCAAGTATATCTTTATAGGATATTCCAAAGAAACAAAAGGATACTACTTATAAAATCCTCCAGACAAAAAGTTTGTGGTTGAAAGACACCCCACATTTCTTAAGGAGGATCTTATCTATAAAAGAGATAGTGAGAGCGAGATAGACTTCGATGAAGTCTAGGCTCAAAATACACAAGATTTAGCACATGAAAAAATTCTACAAATCCCTATGGAAGAATAAATTGTTCCAGAGACATAATTACGATGTAGGAGTACTAGAGAGGTTAGAGAACCAAAATAGTATGGTTTTCTAGTCACCAATGATGGTGACTTGTTATTTTTTGATAATAATGATCCTCTAACTTACAAAGAAGAAGTAAGTGGCATGGATGTTGCCAAGTGGCAAGAATCCATGAATTCTGAAATGAATTCCATGTACCAAAACCAAGTCTTGATTTTGGTAGACCCTCTAGTAGATGTAAATCTTGTTGGTTTCAAATGAGTATTCAAGAAGAAACTAGACATGGAATGAAAAGTTAGTACCTATAAGGTGCGACTGGTTTCAAAAGGGTTTAAACAACGTCAAGGAATTGACTACAATGAAACATTTTCACCAATTAAAATGCTAAAATCTATTAGAATTCTACTTTCCATTGCATATTTCCATGATTATGAGATTTGGAAAATGGATGTCAAAACAACCTTCCTTAATGAAAACCTTTAGGAAGATGTCTATAAGAGACAACCCGAAGGGTTTGTGACTCCAAAGGATGCCAACAAGGTATGCAAGTTGTAAAGATCCATTTATGGATTAAAGTAAACATCCATGTCATAGAAAATTCATTTTGATGAAGCCATAACAAAATTTGGTTTCATAAAGAAAAAATTTGAGTCGTGTGTCTATAAATGGTTTAGTGTGAGTGCATTCATTTTCTTAATAGTATACATTGATGACATATTACTCATTGGAAACGAAATACCAGTCTTATAATCTATTAAGCCATGGTTTGATAAATGCTTCTCTATGAAGAACTCAGGCGAGGTAGTATATATTCTTAGGATCAAGATCCATCGTGATAGATATAAGAGGTTGCTTGACCTAAGTCAAAGTGAATACATTGACAAGATACTGAAGAGATTCGATATATAACAATCCAAGAGGGGATTATTGTTAGAATCACATGACATTTATCTTTCCAAAAAAATGTGTCCTCAGAAACATGAGTAAAGAAACAAAATGACAAGGATTCCATACACATTAGTGATTAGGTTTGTCATGTATGATATGATATGTACTAGGTTAGATGTCACCTATGCATTAAGTGTGGTAGGATGTAAAGACCCAGATTTTTCCATGTATTTTTTTAATTATATGATAATATTATGAGTCCGCAAAAATTGAAGGCGCGTGATTCTGAGGCCTAGAGTGCCTAAATGAATTTCTGAACTTTTTTTTCGGGTACGTTCAGTAAACGCGTGAGTGGCGTTTTGTAACTTTTGAACTCTTGCTCAGAATTGAAATCCAAGAGCACCGTTGAACTCAAAGCGCCGATATTCGCTTAAGGAGACCTTCACCTCAACCGCAGTAGGTCGAGGGTAGAAGTTGGTTTTTCGACTTTTTGTGCGAGAATAAAAAAATAAAATAAAACAACTTTTATTTTATTTTGTTTGAAACCTCCATTTTTGAGTTTAGAGGCGAGGACCGCCTGAGCTTGAAACATCCATTTTGAAATTAGTGGTGGGGACCACCTGACCCTTGAACTCCCTTTTAATGTGGGAGGTTACTCTTGGTTTCTCCCCCGAATTAATGTTCCAACATAACCTAATTAAATGTGCCAACTTTAATTAATTTGATAAACTTATTTTAATATCTTGGCTCCTCATTTCCTTGTTGGAAATCGTTGGAAAAGGAGAGTTGGGAGAGCCTTGGAGAACGAGGAAGAATATTCTCCAATGAAGAACCCCCCAATGAAGAATGAGTAACTGATCCCGAGCCCGGATTGGAAGTGTCTTGTAGAAGCGACGAATGCCAACGTTCTTCAACGACTTTGTATTCTTCCTCGCGTCACCTCCATCGGAAAATTGAGTTAGGGGTTTTTAATATGATTGAATTTATTTATTGATCTTTCATATTCTGAATTCACGAAGATGATGACCAAATGAACATGGCCATCATCTCACACTTAAACCTCTCCTCTTATCTTTTTATTCTCCACGCGTTCTTCATGCGTTCTTCAATTCCAAATATTTATTGATGCTGGAAACATGAAGTTTTGCGGAGCGTGATATATGGACGCGGAGACCTCGACACGAGGATCATGATTATGCGATCGTTTAATTTTTCGAGCTTGGAACGAAACTGAAATGGCTCGCGGAAGAAGGCAGCGACCGACACCCGATCGACTGCATGAAGGAAGGGCAGTGTGCGTTTGTGCCTCCAGATGAGCAGGAGGTTGCGGCCCGTCAGCTACAACAAAGCAAGGGGTGGCGGCCAGAATGACGACCGACCATGTAGCAGAGTGGCGGCGGGTCCATGCCACCGATGGAGCAGGAGGCCACGACAGAGGCCAGAGCAGCGGCGCACGACTGTGCCATTGGGAAGAAGTCCGGACGACCGTGCCACACTGGGCGGGACCCCTCCGACGGGTCCTGTGTTCCAACAACCGAACGGTCCACGAACCATTTGGGAAGAATCGGGGGGTACCTACCCCTGGGTGTCGATCATGGCGGATCCCACCTCGGTGGACCACCAGCCGAGTGGGCCACATCGTAGCAGGCCATGCCCGCCAAAGTCCAGGCCATCCGGGCCGAACCCAGGTCAGACCGGACCCGGGCCCATCTGGACCCAGATACGCCTTTGTGGCCATAACTTGAGAACCGAGTGTCCGTTTGACAGACCGTCTACAGAACCAAAATCCTTGTATCGATATGGTCCTTTTGGTATACTTCACTTGAGTTTTGAATAAAGTGGGAGTATGACCGGGTTGGTTCTAACCCCGAATTCAATCGGGCCCTCGGAGCGAAAACACTAATAACTTACAGATCGGGCGTCCGATTAACGCACTGTCTGTTGCGTTGGGTCCCTTTTGACATGAAATACCTTTAAGATACTTCTTCGTGGGACTTAAGGGTGGTTGAGGTATGACCAATGGATTGGGGAGCGGTTCTCCCAAGCGGGCTACGTACGAAACCCTACAACTGACTGAGACTTGACGACTGCTAACCATTGCGACTTGGAGTGACTCGACATGCCCAATGGGGAGTGCCTTTGTGTGAAGCGACAAACCCATGGTGGGGAGTACCTCTGTGTGATGTGGTAGACCCACGATACTAGATAGGAGGAGTACCTCAGCAAGCCACGAGGGGGAGCGCCTTTGTGTGACGCGGCAGACCCATGGTGGGGAGCGCCTCTGTGTGACGCGACAGACCCACGGTACTCGACAGGAGGAGTACCTCAGCAGTCCAAGGTTAGTGGTAAGCACCTCTGTGTGACGTGGAAGACCCACTGTACTCGATGAAGGAGTAGTTCTTTAGCAGCCAAGGCGTTCGACATTGTGACTGGGTATGTTACTTGTTACTACCCCTAGAATAAATCCTGGTGTGAGTTGTCATTACTTTGTGCTTGTGATTTAAGTCATGCTATGTTGTACTCTACCTGCGTGGTACTTTACATTTGTGGTGTTACCATGTGGTTTTTATTTGTGGAATTCTAGGAGACTTCAGGGTCTCGGGGTCCTTATTGAGTATCGTTATACTCACCCATACACGGGCTACGCCCGCGCCTTGTTGTGTCTTGTGCAGACGACGAGCAGTTGAGCTGAGGTTTGAGGGAGCCAAGACCAGGCGGTGCATGGAGGATACAAGAAGAAGTGGAGTGTTGAGGAGGAAATCTATACCTACCCTTTAGGTAGGAACCTCAGAGGACGACTCAGTAGCTATTTTCCCTTGTTTAGTTGTGATATTCTTTTCAGTTGTATTTGTACTTTTCAGTTGTACTCGTACTTTCAGTTGGGCTTGTATTCCAGCCCCTTTTACTTTCAGCACCCATTTACTACAACAGTTTACTTCGTAGTTGCTTCTTGTTATGTTCTTGGACCGTGTGTTTGTACAGGTTTAAAGGCAATGCCTTCCCGTTTTAGGGAATACGCCTTTCGGTGCTAGTCACCAGCCCACGGACCATAGAAGGTGGGATTGGGGTAGTCACGACACGAGCCCCGGGGGATGGGTCGTGAAAAATTGGTATTAGAGGAGTTCAGTTCTACCGAAGAACTATGACTCTGGTATTTTTCATGAAACAATAGTGTTAAGTGTTATGAGTGTGGTTTTCAGTTCGGGGAGTCCAGTGTTGGTACGACGACCAACGTATCCATACACCAGGACCCCGACTTCTGATTTCCAACTCAATGCATGAAAACACTAATTGATTATGCATTTTTGAAAAGTTTTCTTTGTGATATCTTTGAGTCAGCTCACCAGGTATAAACTTAATGACCGTGGCACACCTGTTTCTTTTCAGGATTCCTCCACGCATACAGCCAGCCAAGATTCCAGTTAGAGTACGTGATGACAGCCCACCGAGCGATGAGGCTTCGGTGCAGGGCCCCCTTATGGTAGTTGTACCATTGGGTGATGTACCAGCAACACCACTACCCGTTGTGAAACCGATGCCACCAACCCCAACAACAGAGTGTGCACGTTGCTTGAGCGCATTGCACGAGTTCTAACGCTAGAGGCCACTGATGTTCTGAGGCGAGACAGATCTACAGGAAGCTTAGGATTGGCTGGAGGCCGTGGTTAGAGTTTTCCGACTGGTAGGGACACCAGCTAATCTCATAGTGATCCTTGCCGCCAACCTTCTTCAGGCAACAACGGGCAGATGGTGAAGCTTGATGCTTTAGGTTCACGATAAGGCGACACTCATCCGGACAAACTTTGAGAGCCTTTTTAGGGCAGAGTTCATCCCAAAGACCTTACACTCAGTGCGTATATAGGATATTCTCCACTTGCAGTAGGGTAACATGAATTTAGCTCAGTATTTGGTGAGGTTCACCAACCTCTCGCGCTACTCCACAGACATGGTGCAAGAATATTTCTTTAGGGATTGAACCTTTGAGTAGGGGATCAAACAAGAAATTAGAGCTTCAATGGTTTCTCTCAACATACCAACATAGGTGGGGGTGTTAAAGTGAGCACTCTTAGTGGAGAGCTTCCCTGCCGAGCAATAACCGGCAACGAGACCCACCACCGGACAACACGTAGCAGAGTCATCGGCAACTGGTAGTAGACAAATGATGCATAGGTCTAAGAGGATCAGACTTACAGGTGGATTACCACAAGATACAGGGTCGGTGGTGCGGGGCTCTCGAGGCAGAGCAGGGCATGCGAGGATCATGCAGTGTTACTCGTGCGATGGGTAGGGTCATATGGCTCGCGACTGCCTGACCCACCATACAAATGACCAGCAGACAGTCGAGGGACCTCCAAGGCAGAGGCAGAGGTTTGAGTGAGGAGGTCCGTAGGGTGGAGAACGTGGTAGGGGAGATAGCCATGCAGCAGGTAGTGGGCGGTGATTCGAGGTGCTACCACCACCACCTTCAGGAGGTCCACCCCGACTACAAGGAGCAGGAGGATAGGGGTGAGTGCAACTCCAGGCAGCTGAGGCCTACAATCATGATGCTACAAAAATTATTAGAGGTACGATCTATGTCTACTATACCCTAGTTTTAGTTCTTATAGACACATGTTTCAGTCACTCTTTTATTTCCACGACCCTCGTTCAGAGCTCGGAGATTCCGATGGAGCCGTTGGCTCGATCCTTATAGTTAGAGACTTCTACGGGAGCAGATTCGACGATTACCCACTAGTTCCAACAGTGTGAGATTACTCTAGGAGGTGAGAGATTTGACTGGGATATCCTAGTAGCGGCATCGAGACCTTATGACGTTATCTTGGGTATAGACTGGTTGTCCACAGTCCATGATCAGATTGACTGTATTAGGTGCAAAGTGTGGTGTGTCCTCATGGATGAAACTAGGTTTTCCTTCACTGATGATAAGGGAACCTTTGTAACATAGTATATACTTACCCAGAGGAGGGTACAACCAATCACAAATAAGTTGGATAGCCTCACCCACGGAGTGGTTTATGTTGAGAGTCTGAGCTATCCTGTAGTGGTGGACCAGTACGCTGATGTTTTTCCTGATGATGTTCTGGGTCTACCTCCTCGTAGATAGGTGGACTTTTACATCGACTTGTACCCCATGACAAAACTGATATCTACACCAACATATTGGATGGATCCTGTGGAGCTTCAAGAGCTATGAGTATAGCTGGAGGACTTGAAAAGCAAGGGATTCATTAGGCCTAGTGTTTCTCCTTGGGCAGCCCCGATTTTGTTCACCAAGAAGGTGGATGAGAGTTTGAGACTCTATGTGGACTATCGGCGTCTGAACCAGGTGGCTGTGAAAAAAAAGTACCCACTCCCGAGGATTAATGATCTCTTTGATCAGCTAAAGGGAGCATGGTGGTTTTCGAAGATATACCTCAGATTAGGCTATCACCAGCTCAGAGTACGAGATGAGGATGTGTAGAAGACGACCTTCAGATGTCGATATGACCATTATGAGTTCTTGGTTATGCCTTTCGGCATGACCAATGCCCCAGTAGTATTCATGGGACTCATGAACAGGATCTTCCAGCCATACCTTGATCACTTTGTGGTATTCTTCATCGATGACATCCTAATATACTCAACGAAGGAGGAGGAGCATGCCTATCATCTGCAGATAGTTTTGGACATACTCCGAGAGCACTAGCTTTATGGTAAGCTCTCGAAGTGCCAGTTCTGGATATGAGAGGTCCAATTTTTGGGAAACATTGTCTCGGAGGCTGGAGTTGCGGTGGATTCAGCGAAGATTGAGGCTGTGCTAGCTTGGGATCCACCCAGGAGTGTGACAAAGGTGTGGAGTTTTCTAGGTTTGGCCGGTTACTACCAGAGGTTTGTGCCTGACTTTTCCAGAGTTTCGACACCCTTATCAACATTGACGAAGAAGGGGAAAACCTTCGTGTGGTTGGAGATATGCCAACATAGTTTCCAGGAGCTGAGGCAGAGACTGACGAGTGCCCTCATCTTGAGGCTACCGGAGGAGGGTGTTGGGTATGTAGTCTACTGTGACACATCAGGGACTGGGATTGAATGTGTCCTGATGCAGGAGTGAGGAGTGATCGCGTATGGTTCTCTACAAATGAGACAACATGAGTAGAACTATGCTACCCATGACCCTAAGTTAGCAGTAGTGGTATTCATCTTGAAGATGTGGCGACATTACTTGATGGGCGAACGTTTTATAGTCTACTCTGATCACAAGAGTTTGAGGTATATCTTCTCTCAAAAGGACCTGAACCTGAGACAACGATGTTGGCTTGAGTTCCTCCAGGACTATGACTTCGAGATAGTCTATACTCCTAGGAAGGGAAATGTAGTAGCAGATTCACTCAACAGGAGATCTGGTATACAGTTGTTGAGTGAGGTGACAAAGAAGTTAGCCGCTTTGCGGATATCCTACGTAGATCGAGATGAAGAAGCTTATCTCAAGTCTTTGATAGTCACTCCCCCACTCCTTCAGTGAGTCAGGGAGGCACAACTTGGGGACACTGACTACGAGGCTCGACGTGCTCAGATATCCACAGGACATGCACATGATAGATTTTGTGAAGGTAGGAATCATGTCATCCTCTTCAGAGGACGTACTATGGTACTAGTGGCTTTACAGAAGGAAGTATTGAGGGATTTTCATACGTATTCTCTAGAGGTACATCCAGGAGTGATGAAGATGTACTAGGACCTCCGACGTCAGCACTAGTGGCCGAGAATGAAGAAGGCAGTGACAGTGTTTGTCTCTTGGTGCCTTAATTTTCAGCAAGTGAAGACCGATCATCAGGTTCCAGCAGGCTTAGTTCAACCATTAGAGGTGCCAGAGTGGAAGTGGGATGAAATTTCTATGGACTTCGTGAAAGTAATTCCACGCACATCCAGGAATCATGATTATATTTGGGTGATCATTGACCGACTCACCAAGTCGCCCACTTCCTACATATCAGAGAGCAGGGATCAATAGAGAGCTTAAGGCACCTCTACATATAAGAGATTGTAAAAATTCATAGAGTGAAATATACGATTGTCTCTGATCATGATGCACATTTTACTTCCCGACTATAGAAGGGGTTGCAGTAGGTGTTCGAGACACAACTTCGGTTGAGCACCGCCTTCCATCCTCAGACGGATGGTCAGACAGAGCGAACCATTCATACCCTCAAGGACATGCTGCGTGCTTGCATCCTTGATTTTGGTCACTGCTGGGAGGATCAATTTCCATTAGTGGAGTTCTCATACAACAACAATTATCACCCCACTATTGGTATGACACCATTTGAGGCGTTTTACGGTCGACCTTGCAGATCACCTCTGTGCTGGACTAACCCAGGGGAGTCAGCACTCGTGGGACCAGAGATGATACGAGCTACCATGAAGAAGGTGCGGATCATCTAGGAGTGGATGAAGACTGCCCAGAGCAGACATAAATCCTATTCTGATAGGAGATGGAGACCTTTGGATTTTGAGGATGGAAACCATGTCTTTATACGGGCCTCACCTCGACGAGGTTTACAGAGATTTGGCCGAGGCGACAAGTTATCTCCGAGGTTCATCAGACCCTTTTAGGTCCTCAGCAGAGTTGGTGAGGTGGCTTACAACTTAGCTCTTCCACCTCAGTTGCACTAGGTGCACGCCATCTTCCACGTATCCCAACTGAGGAGATATGTGCACGGCCCTTCACACATCATTGACTGGGGCGAGCTGGACATCGACGATGGGGTGACGTTTTCAGAGGTTCCAGTAGAGATTGAGGATCGACAGGAGTGTGTCCTTCATGGGCGGTCGATACCTCTGGTGCGCATTCGTTGGCATCACAGGAACCTCCAAGAGAGCACATGGGAGCGAGAGGCCCAGATTTGTGCTCAATACCCCCTCTTGTTTTCCTAGTTTGTGTTGTGGCTTTCGGGGATGCAAAGTCCTAAGGTGGGGAGAATGTAAAGACCCAGATTTTTCCATGTAATTTTTTTAATTATATGGGAATGTTAAAAGTCTGAAAAAATTGATAGCACGTGATACATAGGCCTCGAGTGCCCGAAATGAATTTCTGAACTTTTTTTCAGGTACGTTCAGTAAACGCGCGAGCGGCGTTTTGTAACTTTTGAACCAGTGCTTGGAATTGAAATCTGATGGCACCATTGAACTTTCAGCACCAATATTCACTTAAGGAGACCTTTACCTCGACCGCAGTAAGTCGAGGGTCGAAGTTGGTTTTTTTGCTTTTTGTGGGAGAATAAAAATAAAATAAAATAAAACAACTTTTATTTTATTTTGTTTGAAACCTTCATTTTTGAGTTTAGAGGTGGGTACCACTTGAGCTCGAAACCTCCCTTTTAAAATTATTGGTGGGGACCAACTGACCCTTGAACTCCCTCTTTAATGTGGGAGGTGACTCTTTATTTCCCCCCCAAATTAATGTGTCAACATAACCTAATTAAATGTTCCAACTTTAATTAATTTGATAAACTTATTTTAATATGTTAGCTCCTCATTTCCTTGTTGGAAATTGTTGGAAAAAGAGAGTTAGGAGAGCCTTGGAGAACTGAGAAGAACATTCTACAATGAAGAACCCCCCAATGAAGAACGATGAACTGACCCCGACCCCGAATCAGAAGAATCTTGCGGAAGCGACAAACGTCGACGTTCTTCAATGACTTCGTCTTCTTCCTCGTGTCACCTCCATCGAAAAATCGAGGTATGGGTTTTTAATATGATTGAATTTATTTTTTGATCCTTCATATTCTGAATTCATGATGACAATGTCCAAACGAACATGACCATCATCCTGCACTTAAACCTTGCCTCTTATCTTTTTATTCTCTGCGCATTCTTCATACGTTCTTCAATGCCAAATATTTATTGATGCTGAAAATATGATTTTTTGCTGAGTGTGATATATGGGCACGGAGACCTCGACACGAGGATCGCGATTATACGATCGTTTAATTTTTTGGGCTTAGAACGAAACCGCAATGGCTCACGGAAGAAGGCGGTGGCCGAAACTCAGCCGACTGCATGAAGGAAGGGCGGTATGCGTCCGTGCCACCAGATGAGCAGGAGGCCGCGACCCGTCAGCCATAGTGAAGTAAGGGGTGGTGGCCAACCCGATGGCCGACCATGTAGTGAAGCGGCGGTGCATTCGCGCCGCCGGTTGAGCAGGAGGTCACGACCACTTGGCCATGGCCGAAAACTGGCCGACCGCGGTGGAGAAGCAGCGCGCGACCGTGCCCCTTGGAAGAAGTCCGGTCGGCCTTCCGGCCGGCTGCGCCACACCAGGCGGGACCCCACTGGTGAGCCCTGCGTTCTAGAAGCCGAATGTTCTATAGACCGTTTGGGAAAACCGTGGGGGGGGGGCTCCCCCTAGGTGTCAGTCACGGCAGACCCCGCCTTGGCAGACCATCAGCCGAGCGGGCTGCACCGCAGTGGGCCACGCCCAGCGAGCCGCACCGCAGCAGGCCGCGCCCAGTGGGCCGGGCCCAGTGAGCTGCACCGAAGTGAGCCGCACCGAAGTGGGCCACGCCCAGTGGGATGGGCTGTCCCCACATGGGCCGAGCCCGCCAAAGCCCAGGCCATCCAGGCCGGACCCGGGCCCATCTAGACCCAGATACGCCTTTTTGGCCATAACTTGAGAACTAGACATCCGTTTGATGAACCATCGGCAACAACAGAATCCTTGGATCAAGACATTCCTTTTGGTATACTCCACTTGAGTTTTGGATAAATTGGGAGTATGGATGGGTTGGTTCGAACCCCGAATCCAACTGGGCCCTTGGAGCGGAATCACTAATAACTTACAGACCGGGCGTCCGATTGACGCGCCGTCTGTTGTTTTGGGTCCTTTTTGACATGATAGACCTTTGGGATACTTCTTCATGGGACTTTGGGGTGGTTGAGGTATGAACTATGGCTTGGGGAGTGGTTCTCCCAAGCGGGCTACGTACGGAACCCTACGACTGGCTGAGACTTGACGACTGCTGACCATTACGACTCGAAGTGACTTGACAGGCCCAATGGGGAGCGCCTCTGTGTGATGTGGAAGAACCAAGGTGGAGAGAGCCTCTGTGTGACGCGTTAGACCCATGGTGGGGAGCACCTCTATGTGACACGACAGACCCATGGTACTCGACAGGAGGAGTACCTCAGTAGTCCAAGGTTAGTGGGAAATGCCTCTGTGTGACGCGGAAGGCCCACTGTACTTGATATAGGAGGAGTTCACCAGCAGCCGAGGTGTTCGACATTGTGACTAGGGATGTTACTTGTTACTACCCCTATAATAAATCCTGGCATGAGATATCTTTACTTTGTGCTTGTGATTGAGGTCATGCTATGTGGTACTCTACCTGTGTGGTACTTTACCTTCGTGGTGTTACCCTGTGGTTTTTCTTTGTGAAATTCTAGGAGACCTTCGGGGTCTCAGGGTCCTTACTGAGTATCGTTATAATCACCCCTGAACGGGCTACGCCCGCACCTTGTTGTGTCTTTTGCAGACGATGAGTAACTGGGCTGAGGTTTGAGGGAGCCAGGACCAGGCGGTGCGCGGAGGAGACAAGCAGACGTGGAGTACTAAGGATGCGATCTGTACCTACCCTTTAGGTAGGAACCTTGGAGGACGACTCAGTAGCTGTTTTCCCTTTTTCAGTTGTGATGTTATTTTCAGTAGTATTTTTACTTTTCAGTTGTACTCTTACTTTTAGTTGGGCTTGTATTCCGATCCCTTTTACTTTCAGCACCCTTTTACTATAGCAGTTTACTTCACAATTGCTTCTTGCTATGTTCTCAGACCATGTGTTTATACAGGTTTAAAGGCAATACCTTCCCATTTTAGGGAATACAACTTTCAGTGCTAGTCGCCAGCCCCTGGCCTATGGAAGCCGAGCTTGGGGTAGTCATGACACGGGCCCCGGGGGACGGGTCGTGACATAGGAAGATATCAAGATGATCTAGGTGACCACCATTGGATGACAGTTAAGATTATCCTTAAGTATCTGAGGTATAGTAAGGATATGTTCCTAGTTTATGAAGGAGATGAGGAACTGTTCATCAGAGGATATGCAGATTCTAGTTTCCAAACTGATTAAGATGTCATGAAATCACAAACGAGATACATATTCATTTTGAATGGAGGTTTTGTGAGTTGGAAGAGCTCAAAGTAGGTTGTGGTTGTAGATTCTATAGTAGATTCTGAATATATTGTGGCTTCTGAGGTAGCTAAAGAAGTAGTATGAATACAAAACTTCATCAAAGAGATTGATGTGGTATCTAGAAGTAAATATCCTATCACACTCTATTGTGATAATACTACAACAGTGGATCTTGAAAAAGAGACAAGGTCACATCAGTAGACAAATAACATACTTCAGAAATATCATGTCTTGAGTGATTTTTATCAGAGATGTGAAGTTTTAGTGAGCATCATTTCTACAGAAGACAACATGGAAAACCTCTTGATTAAAGCCTTGACTTAGCCGAAACATGAATATCATGTGAGGTCTAATAGACTGAAGGTTGTAGGTAGTTGACTCTAGTCCAAGTGAGAATTTGTTGGAGTTGGTGTCCTAGGACCAACTGTTTATACTTTGATTACATGTATATTTGATTTATTGGATATTAATAAAACTTCTTATTACATAATGTTTTTTTATGCATGAATTTAATGTAATAATATCCTAGAGTGTACATCACATTAATAAGGTCACAACAATTCCCCGATATGATGAGAACCTTGATGTGCTATGAAAATATTCTCAAAATAATGTTCTACAGTTGGATAACATACTATGATTAAACACATAGTACATAGACTATCAGGTGCGAGTACTCATAAACAAATGATGATTCTTTTCATAAAGTTTTCACTTGGTAATCTCCAAGATGATAGATTATGATAATAAACCCACCAATAGGAATTCCATAAGTTTTTGTGTCATCAAATGTTTCTATCTATGAGTGTGTGTGATAGTCCTTAGAATTTAATATTATTATTAATGCATGTTACAACTTGCATACTTAGATGTATTTCATAAACCATGATGATAACAATTCATGGTGAAGTGGGATAC
Source organism: Viscum album (assembly GCA_963277665.1). Lineage (NCBI taxonomy): Eukaryota > Viridiplantae > Streptophyta > Magnoliopsida > Santalales > Viscaceae > Viscum > Viscum album. The sequence goes on along the minus strand of OY728125.1, from coordinate 949,356,586 downwards.
ATTGGGTACGTCACAAGTGACATGTTATTAATGAATAAGTTGAGGACGTATTTTTCCATTCCATATTTATGGAAGATGATATATTAGTCCTTTTATTGGAATAAAACCATCACATTAAATTGCATGTCCATGGTGTAATGATGTATTTATTTCAAATAATCAAAGAAAGACATATCAAGCATATATGTTGGTGACACGAATGTGAAACCTGCTTGATGATATATTGTGACAGAGAGATTATATTACATAGTGAACATTCGTATGTGGTTGTTGATGTTGAGATATTAAGTTATTTCTCTTTGGTTCTTTGAACTATTTCTAGATAGTAATCTTGGCCTTTAGGAAATCCCGCTTAATGACAACGAGAAAGAATTCTAGAGTGTCACACACTAAGTGTTTTCATTGATCTCAATTAAATTATATTTGAGTTTAATTAATGGAATAAATATTATTCTCAAGTCCGAGGAATAATTTTATTCAAGTTATATTGATTACATAAATTAAATAAATATTTATTATCCAGCTTGTGAATAAAATATTTATTTTATTTATTGAATATTTTAATAAATATTTATTCTCTAGACTGTGAATAAAATATCTATTTATGAATAAAATATTTATTTGGTTGTTTAATAAATTCTAGAGGAGTTTGAATAGACCAAGACTAAATTTGGTGAAAAATATTAATTAACAAGACCATTACATAATATTTTTTATTGCACAAGTTGGAACTCACCACAAAATAATAATATAATTATTATTATGAGACACAAGGTTTATTAAAGGTAATAAATGTTATTTAATGGATGATATGCAATTAAATAATATTTTAACTTAAATCATAACTATATAAATAGACAGTTATGTCTATTGTGTAGACCATCCAAAAATTGAGAATAGAGAATTATTACACACAATGAATTCTCTCTTAACTCCTCCTTCTCTCTCCCTCTCAAGAACGAGAAGTGCAAGAGATATTTCTTCAAAACTGAAGAACGAGCGATCAAAATGAACAACACAATACATTTGACTTGTCGTGCTAGCACCCATAGATCGAGTGATGTTTCTTGGAGATCACAAGAGCATGTGTGGATCACTTCTAGAGGTATTCTATCATTGGATCATCACAACTTAATGAAGGTAGTTTGAAAGGGTCTTTTCGGATGATCAAAAATCACCAATGAAGAAAGTTCCTAAACCTATGTATTTATTTATTCAAATATTAAATAAATTAATTATAAATTTGATGTGAAAGATCCTTTCTCTTGGTTTCAGGAAACAATTATTGAAAGAAATTTTAATATATCACCCACCTTCGCACGCTTCTACTATGTCGGGAACCATCACACCCATTATGCTGTGAAATTATCCCATGACTATCCATGCTAATTTTTTTTGTTGTGTATACCCATCCTCATTTCCACTCAAGGGTATTCACTTAGATATAACTATAATTCATTGATTTGGGATTCCCATGTATATAATTTACACTCCTTAATCATGGTATTAAAAGTGATGAATGACATTCTTATGTTTCATGATCAATGTGGTACACAAAATGCATGCACGTGATATGAATGTAATGGGTGGGATCAGAATTATATAGCCCCCAAATGAATTGGGTAATGTTTTTATCTCATGATATACCATTTATGGAGCATGAAAGTTTAACCTAAGCACACTATATTATGATGTCTCAACGGTTAACCTTGACTTATGCTTATGATATCATGTTTTATGTTGTTTCCAAATTCCTATATTGCTTTGATGTTATAATCTTATATCATGATTCAATGTTCATGTTTATGATTCCCACCCTTTTGTGTCACCTTGATATACCTCTTGACTCACCTGTATTACTTTTATCATGTTATTATTTGATTATTCCCTTACAAGCCTTTATAGCTCAACCCCTTCTCATGTACATCCCTAGGTTGTCCTGTGTAGTATTAGAAGATCAATGGATTTTTAGGGCATGTTATGAATTTTTAAATAATGACTTGGTATCCCTATTTCAAGTTAATGTTCTATGTATCTAATTTTATGAAGACACTAGGTCTATCGATATTCTGGGATTGTATTATGTGTATCTTTATGTAATAAATCATGAAATAAGGTATATAAAATATATGGTTTTTCATAGTTGGTATCTAAGGTAAAGTATAAATATTTTTGGGGATTAGGATTATAAAACCTTAGTAAAAGCCTTAGGTATAAGACTAAACATAGTAAAACATCCCTAAATTTTGTTAAAGTATAGATTAAGTGGTTTCAAAGCAACAAAATCCATGTCTGGATACTATAAGTGGATGTGGATCTGACACAGTTGTACCTAGGGGTAATAACCCCAAAAAGAAGCATTGGGTATTAACTCGATCATAACTTGATGAACAATAAAGAGGCCTTTATGTACACCTGGTTGACACTCTTGGGGGATATGCTTTGATAAATTCACAAGATCTTTACGAATCATTATGAAGGGAACACAAATGCCCATAAAATTTTATGTTATGAAATAGACCATGGATAACTTAGATTAAAACATATAAATTCACATGTAAAGAAATGTGTATCATTTATGAGTCATTTGTTTAATGTTCATAAGTTTCCCTTTTATATATGTAATAGTTTCAAAATTCCCATCCCTAATTTTACTTTTATTTTAGTCAATGGATGGGGATGGGAGGAACTAAGTCAAAAATCAATGTGATGGGAAATATGATAACTTCCCAAATGAGATTCCCAACCCAATGGGATAATAAGTTAAGAACTTAATTAAAATACTTACTCAATTAACTCAAGTTTTGAACATAAACTTGAATTAGGTGGACAACCCACATCCCCCTAAAAAATATCAAGTTTCAATTGAGACATTTATGAGACAAAGGAATCCAACTTTTAGTGGATCTTATAATCCCTTAATCATAGAATAATGGTTCAACTACATTGAAAAGATCTTATTCATCCTTCAATGCTCTAAGTAAGAGAAGGTCTTGATGGATATTTATTATATGGAGGGAGAAGTTGATCAATGAGGGAAATTGATAAAAATATGAAGCCTGAGGAGGAGATCTAAGTGATGGAGTGGAAATAATTTTGAAAAAAAATCAATAAATATTTTCCTCTCACTCTCAAAATTAAAATGGGGAGGGATTTCCTTGGCCTCAATCAAAAGTAAGAAGAATTCATCAAGTCATACAAGGTGAAATTCACAAGACTTGCACGATACACCTCTGACTTTATCATTGATCCTAAAAGTAAAGTTGACCACTTATTTAGTGGGTTAAAGTTGAATCTAAAAAAATCTTAGGTGATTTTAGACTTTGAAAGCTATGAGTAAATTGTATGATGTTCCCTCAAAGTTGAAATATATAGTAGTTAATCTCAATGGTCTCATGGGTCTAGAGATAATAAGTAGAGAATAGATTTTAATTCAAGGGTATGATAGAGAAATATCAAAGTGGAAAGAAATCCCAACATCCCACTTGTCAAAAGTGCGGGAAGAATCATCTTGAAAATTTTAAAAAGGGGGAAAGGAAATGATTTAGGTGTGAGAAAGAAGGGAACTTAGCTAGTGAATTCTGACTAGAGAAACCCACCGATATAAAGAAGAAAAGAATGCTCCAATCAACCCTCTGGCTATTGTCCAATGTTTCAACTATAAGGAACAAGGAAAATATGAAAATCAATGCACTAAGACAAGGTTTTTCGATGATAATCGAAAACAAAAACCTCTAAGGCCTAGAGAGAAAGGGTGATCTTATGACATCATAACTATTGAGGTCGATCCTGAAAATGACGTGGTCACATGTACGCTAGTTATTCAGTAAAAATAGAAAACATACTATTTGATTCCGGTTATATTCATTCTTTTATATAATGCAAGTTTAGTATAACTATTCAAGCACCACCTCAAAACATGGACATGGAGTTATTAGTGGAAATAATAAATGGGGAAATTATTATATCCTAAGTATATAACTTCTCCCCTACCCATATTTTCAGGTTGAATTTCCCAGAAAATATTGTGATACTCCCTCTAGTAGAATCTGATGCAATTCTAGATATGGATTATCTTTCCTTATATAGGGCCAATATAAATTGTTGTGAGAAGGAAATTGCACATCATATCAAGAATCACCCTCTAAACCTATACAAGTGTAAGGAGGAGGATGAATATCCTTTGGAATCATCATCTTAAGAATGAATATTATTGAATTATGAGCAATCATATCTAGATAAAATAATAAAGACTAAGGAAAAGATCATCTTTGATGACATGCACATTATAAGAGAATATGCTGATGTGTTTCTCAAAGAATTGCCCAATCTTTCTCTTAACTAATAGGTTGAGTTCTCAATCAAAATTATACTGGAGATTTGCCAATATCCAAGACTACATATAGAATGTCCACTGTTTAACTTAAAGAGATGAAGAATAAACTACAAGAGAATCTAGATAAAGGGTTTATATACCCAATAACTTCACCATGGGGTGCTCTGATCCTCTTCATCAAGAAGAAGGATGGGTCAATGTGCCTCTGCATTGATTATCATGAGCTCAAAAAGATCATGATAAAGAATAAGTATCCTCTACTATAGATTTATGAATTGTTCAATCAACTACATTGAGGTCGGTACTTCTTTAAGGTGGATCTATGGTCAAGATATTATCAAGTAAAAGTGAAGAAAGAGGACATCCCCAATACTTATTTTCATACAAGGTATGAGAACACAAGTTCATAGTGATTCCATTTGGACTCAATAATGCTCTAACTATCTTTATAGACTTAATGAATAAAGTCTTTAGATATTAACTTGACAAATTAATAGTAGAATTTATATCTAATAATATTATTATATACTCTAAAATCAAGGAGGATCATGAGAATCATTTGAATATTGTACTGAAGAACTTGTAAAAGGAAAAGCTATATGTGAAGTATAGTAAATGCGAGTTTTGGATGAAGCAATTAAAATTCTTGGGGAATGTTATCACTAGTAAATGGATATCTATGGATCCTTCAAAAAATAGAGGCAATTGATAGATATCCTAGATCAACATCTATGATATCTATCTATAGTTTACTTGGATTAGCTGGGTACTGTCATTGATTTGTGAGAAACTTCTCATGATTGCCAAGCCCATTAACCAAGATAACTCGAAAGGGAGTGGAGTTTTTCAAAACTGATGAATGTAAAGAAATATTTAAATATTTAAAGAAGAGTATAATCACTACACCCATTCTCACATTACCCACCAGTGGTGAAGGATTTTTTATCTACAACAATGCATCCAAAAAGGGCTTGGGCTGTGTACTCATACAAGATGAAAAAGTTATAACATATTCCTCCCACCAATTAAAGATACACAAGCATAAAACCCAACCCATGATTTGGAATTGCCTACAGTAAGCTTTACATTAAATATTTAGTGGAATTATCATTATGGGAATAAGTGTGACATATATATGGATCATAAAATCTTCAAGTATATATTCACTCAAAATGAGTTCAATATGCACCAATAAAGATGGTTAGATCTGATTAAGGATTATGATTATTCAATCCATTAGTATCCTGCAAAGGTGAACAAACTGATAGATGTTCGGAGTAGAAAGGATCCTCCAACCATATATATGATGAGGATTGAATGAGATCCAATATTCTTAGACATGAAAAGGATGAACATGTGAATAATAAAAGGATATTTATCCTACCTTTCTCAAATAACTGCTCAACCATCCATTCATGAGAGGATTAAGGAGGCCTAAAAATATGATGATGAGATATAAAGAAAGGTAGTGAATATTTTAGAGTTTAACTTTGTTGAAGATAAATTTATAAGGTTTGGAACCTGAATATCTGTCCCATCAAAACTAGAGCTTAAGAAGGAATTTCTGGATAATGCACATAACCCATATTCTCTATTCATTTAGGAAGAACTAAGATGTATAAAGATTTGAATAAAAACTTCTAGTGGGATAACATGAAGAAGGAGATTGAAAAACTTGTATCTTAATGATTAGTATACCAATAGGTCAAGGTTGAATGATAGAAGTATAAGGGTATGATGCAACCATTTTTTATACTAGTATGTAAATGGGAAATCATAACTATAGATTTTTTCATAGGGAACTATTTCCAATAAAAACTGGGCACCCGACGATTGATTGTAGTGGGTTGAATTTCATACAATCATTCATGTTAGGCTCACTATTTTCGAATGGTTTCCAATGGGTTGTGTTCATGGAACCAAAAACACCTAGCAATTCTATATCCTTGAGGGACTTTATTTCCAAAGTTAGACACTTTTTGGGGAGTTTGACAAACAATACTTAATAAATCACATTGGTCGAGAGGATGAGAGGTTGGGCTCATCACACCCTTCTTGGGGGAATTATTTCCTACTCTGAGACTCTCTTATAAATTTAAGATATGTTCATGAATACTTCATTAATTCCCAATTATTATGTGGATCAACCTTGAATTAACAATCAATTATTAGCATGCATGGATCTTAGAATCATATATATGTATCTGAGGTTCTCCACTGATGGTATCCTATTATACACTTATTAAAGATTCTTGGGTTGTTATTATGACGATTATGGTTTTCTAGCTGTACAATGGGGTGCTCTAGAGTGTATCTTCATCCAGGGATATGGGAGTTGTTTTGATGCTGGGATCAGACCCATGAATGGGATTCCTACATATCCTTATGAAAGGAATTGAAACCCACATAGTTCGGTACTACTTAATAGGGCACATCATACCTTTTACAGTAATGTGATAAGAACATAACCATACAATTTAATTTTATGTGGAAAGGATGTCTAGGTGTAAGGAACCTAGTCAAGGTTTGGTGTGGGACTTATACCGAATCAACCTAATGAACTTGAAAGGAATATATATTTCTAGGTTGAATAAGACCCTATTTGGAATATGGATTAGAAATAATAGGGTTGATTTGGGGTGTTGAGTTTGGACCTTAGGGAGGATTCCTAAATATCCCATTTGGATGGGAATCAAAACCCTTATAGTTCGATGGTAAGGACCTATGCCTATGGAGGCCCTTAGAAGGTTCGTATCGTAGGAGAGTATGGACTTTTGAGAGGATTAGTTTGGAGATTATTCTTGAAAAGGATGACTCGTGGAAAGGGTCCATGAGTGATGTATTGACTCATGGTGATTTGAAGGATTGTTCAGGACTTACAACCAAGGAGGAGGCCCATGGTTTTGTATGATTATGTGGTTAGGGATTATATAGAGTAGGAGTCCCCAAGGTTAGATTTTAGGGCTTATTTGTGAGGAGGATTCCCTAGTGAATGGGGGTTGTGATTGGAAATTACTTATGAGGAAGATAACAATGGATTGGTTATGATTAGGGATTACACTAAAATATGAGGTTTTTTGATGAGTTGGGACTTACACTTAGAAAGTTTCCCATGGATAGGTTTAGATAGGGCTTACTCCCAAGGAGGATGCCTAGAAGGTTTGTGATCATGTTGATATCATGACCACCATCAACCTCTAAGACCACATGAGTCATGATCAGTGTGACAAACAAGAGGAAATGGATGATATGAGAAACCACATGATTTTATTTCCCCTAAGGGTGGATACATGACCTTGAGGACCCATGCTTATGGAGACACTCTGAAAGAATGCAAGAGAAAGAATCGAGTGAAGATCCTTTGCTGAAACATGCATCTTACCGGGTGGATGTCATGATCATTTCTATCCTATAAGCCCACATGAGTCATGATGAGTCATTCTTGAACATGAGAGACAATAAGAAGTGAAAGATCTAGAAAACTACACACTTCTCCTCCTCTGCTGGTGGAAGAGGACGAGGCAATGAGAGAAGAAAAAAGGGGATCAGATGTGCCCATTCCCTCTCCCATTGCATATTTAGGATAGTCAAGTCTCACTACCCATATGGACATGGACCTCAGTGAGTGAGGAGGAGAAAGAGTGAAACCTCCTATAAGAAAGTCTAGGGGATTACTCTAGGAATGATTCCCTGGAATTGGTTACATAGAAAGGGAGGAGGATCTAATTCCTTGTCAAAAGTAAACACAAGAGTTATCCTCTCCCTCCTTGCTTGTAATTGGAGGCTTCGGGTATCAGAAATGAGAAGGGGAGGAAAGAGTTCTCACCCTTATTCCTGATACCGAGAACTCCCTAACACTATCCCAGGGTTGGGGTCCTCGGGACTATGGGAATGTAAATCCACATGCACCCTGAGGACCCTAACCATCATGTGGGACAATTTTGGGAAACCTCTGACCGTAAAAATGAAAATCCAAATGGGCGACATGATGGTGTGCCCCTCTTCATGGTTTTTCAAGTATAGAGGCTTCATTGGAGGTTTCAATTTGGCCCCTTTTGGGTAATGGAGATAAATGAGGAGAGGCCCTACCATGGGTGTCTTATAAGAGGTCTTGATCAGAGACTCGCATAGGGTAAAGGTTTGGGTGATCCAAGGGGCTCTCGCATAGGTAAGCTTGGGTGAACTAAAGGAGGCCCACGCAGGTAGGCTTGAGTGAACCAAGGGGGGCCCACATAGGTAGGTTTGGGTGAAGTGAAGGTGCCTTAGGCGACATACCACCTGGGTAACAACACTTGAGTGAGTCTTTGCTCAAGACTCAAGGGTCTCCACAGGTGTTCCCAAAAGTATCTCGTGTAGGTCCCTAATTAGTGAAGGGGACCTCACACTAGTGTTCGTTAACCATGAGGTAGGGGGATCCTCAAACAACTGTTATGTGCTCTAAACCATGGGATAACTTTAGTTCAACTACCCCCCCTTTAATTTCATCTTCTTCAGGTTTTGGAGGAGTACCAACAAGATTTCGGGGGGCCTGGGTGAATTAATAGGGTGATTAGAGAAACAAGAGGTCTTCAGTAAGTTTTGTCCATACAAATGAAGACCCCAAGGTCCTATTTATAGGTAAATATGTGACCCTATGTGAAGGGATTATTTTTCTCATGTGTGTCATGCAAGTGTGTCGAGTTGGCTCATGCACAGGTCAGTTATGCACACCAATGCACAGGTACCCTGCGCACCGATGCTGCCTAAGGGTACCTATGTGAAGGGAATTTGGCAGAGTTTTTGATCCTTGGAATCCTTAATTTATCTTCTTCTCTTATCTTTAAGATATTTTCCTTTTACATCTTTTCATCCATGTGATGAAACAAAGTGTCAATGAAAGCCCCCCTCAAAATTGGATCTGATCTGAAGAAGATGTTCTAATCCTAAGATTAAGGGATGAAAAGGGACCTTTAGCTGTAATGGTCATCCATGTAGGTCTATTGCGTAGGTTGTCTGTGTGGGTGGTTATATTGGTGGGGTGTGCATACTGGCCACATACAGGGGTACCCACGTCTATAAATAGGGACACAAGTTTCAGCAGACGATCCTCAAACTTCTGTACCTTCAGTATCACTGCGCAAGCTCTCATTGCAGACCTTCCGCTTAGGTTTCTTTTCTAAAGCATTGTTTTCATAGATAATATGCATGCATGTCTTCCTGATGTGTATGCCCATGCGAGTGACTTGTGCAGGGACCTTGGGCGAGGTGCCTGCATATGGAACTTGCATGAGTACCCTATGCGAGTTCATGCCCTTTTCCTATTTTCCATGTTTCTAATTTTTTTAAATGAACTTGTCTCAAATGAAAATATTGGTGCTTCTTTATATTTTCAATGGATGATCAAAATACTAGAGTTTCTTATGAATAAGCTAAGAATCACATTGAGGATATGGTAAAAGTTGTAGGACATGACTATTACGATGCTCATGATACTAATCTACTCAACCTGGTGGGACATCTGAAGAAATATCAATATGAATTCTCTAAGAGTAATTATATACCACTTTACGACCATGGTCATCTGAAGGAGGTCCTTATACCAGCTTCAAAGAATTATACTCCTCTATATTGGTTTCAAGAATACAAAAACATCACCACTGCCAACATTTCAAGAATATATGCATATATTAATACTGGGACATCATCCATGACTTGTATCATGCACTATAGACAGTGTGCTCCAGATTTGAAGTCACACACATATGAATTAAATTTTTACTATTATCTATCCATCTTCCATGATTCCTAGAAAGACTAGTCGAAGGGTTGGAAGGAAGATTGAGACTTTCGCTTGGTAAGGGGTGTTAAGTCTGAGTGGGTGTGGGCATATTGGGTACACCATAATTATGAAAAATTCAAAAAGGAGCTACAAGACATCCAAATATATGAGGCCATTTGTGAAGGGAAAACTTATGTATACAAGAATGCTGAATTCATCCTTGAATTGTTAAGCTGGTGGAGTCCACATACAAACTCTTTCCTCCCGATGCATAAAGAAGTTAGTATCATCTTGTGATACATCCACAAGATCTCTAGGGATCCAATTATTAGAGATATATATAAAATCTCAGAATCAGATTCCACTCAATGGTGCTTCGAGCCTGGTTGGTTACATGGTCTCAAGAGTATCTTCCAAAATTCCAGAGGCTGTCGACTAGCAGTGAGGGTCTAGGGTGTGTCTATTGGGAGACTATACCCTCTTACCAAAGTTTCACATAGATAAATATCAATAAAAGATAAGTAATAGAAGAAGTAAATAATATATAAAATATATAATTAGTAGGAATAGATGAAAATATCAAAAGAAAGCTCATATACAATTATAATGATGATACATGTCATATGTATCTACAAAACAACCAAAACAAGTACAAAAAAGTACAATACAACACATGTATCAAAAGTAAAAAAATTATAAAAGTATCCCATCTAGCATCATGAGCCTCAGATTGGTCCCATGCTCCCCTAATCTTAAGTGGCTATTAAGAACCTGTATCAGGGCACTTTCCCTTATCCATACCTGCAATCATATAATCTGTTTGAGTACCCAAGGTGGCCCGAACAGGGTGTGAGATATAATTATAATAGCCAACCACCCAAGGTCTAGTGCCATCTATTCAGTGAATATATATAACAACAATGCAGGTGATAATGTAATAAACAAGGAATTACTGAAATTAAACAACCTACAAAGTCCAGGTTCTCATTTATAATCAAGTCCATTTAATAATTCAATTCCATTTAATTGTTATGTATCAATATCTATAACAATTCCCAACATACCTCATGATAAAATGATCAAATTAATCCTAAATAGGCCATCCATAAAGTATAAACAAAGACTGAATCCAAGCCCATGTGTTGGCTTGACATACACATCATATAACTCATTTCATTCTTTATTCATTTATGAACCTGAGCCCATACATGGAATTTCTAATTTGGAATCCAGGTATCACTCCAGGTATAATATAAACCAACACCCTATAATCCCATCCATGGTGATCCTCAAGAACCCAAGTATCACTCAAGGTGTGGTATAACATCACTACCACTCGAGTCTGTCCTTGGCAGTCCACTAAGGGAGCCCAAGTATCACCTATGGCGTATATGATAAAATTCCATTTTGAGTCTATCCTTATAAATCCATATGGAATCCAATTATCATTTGGTATATAATAGTCATCCCCTATGAGTATGTTCTTGGAAGTCTATATAAGGAGTCTAAGTGTCACTCAGGCATAAGCAAGGTAGAAGCCAATTGAGTCCGTCCATGGCATTCATCATTTTAATCCATGTTTCACCCAAAGAATATAATCATTTAATATCATTCAATACCATTTAATCAATTTATTTAGATATGTCAAGGTCATCACCAATAAAATTCAATTTAAACTCACCTTAGAGGGTGACTTAAGGCATTGGCTAATCTTAAAAGGCTTGCCTCTTAACTACTCACATGGGAAATTCATTAGAATAACCATCTCATGCTTAATTAACCAATACATGTAAAGTGACTAGGGCATGGAATCCATTCCCTATTATTTATCAATTCAATTAAAATTGATATTACAATTCAAATCACATATTAATTCATAATTGAATTTATCAATTTGATTCACAATTCAATTTACAGTTCACATCCCAAGGCAAGGGGTAAATGGGCACACCTCAAAGGTATCCAAATTCATATACCATATTAAAGTATCATTTAACTAAACAAACAACCATAGGGGTGGTTCTGGTTTCAAGGTCCTCAACCTATAATCAATAATTAACATTCCTCTTTAATTACATAGGCTATACCTATCAACTCCATTTTGAGGATTAAATTCATTTTAAGGCATCGACCGAGAATTGGGCGTATGAACCAACGACATATATAAACACTTATACTTTTAATGAAAGGAACAATAACACATATCGTAGGTTCATAGTGGATTGTTCATCCAACATCAGCTTCTGATTTGACTCAGATTGGGATAAAATCGAATAATGGATAAAGAACCTAATAATAGGGAAAATTAGATTGCACCTAAATAACATAACTGATACCAAACCAAACAAGGAATGAATAAAAAAAGAATTGATATCTTATTGATGCAGATCTAATGAGACAATTGATTATTGAATCAGAGATTGGACATAGAAGATACCTCAAATCCTACTTTAGGCATCAAGAAGAGCTCCAAAATGAAGAAGTTGTTGTGTGGGATAAAAATGAGATAATATGTTTAGAAACAAATTTAATTAGGGGAAATTTTGTAATTTCACCCAAAAACATAGGGTCACAAGGTTTGTTTTCATGGTTTGAACAAACTATGCACCAACTATGCATGATTAGATTTAGGGAAGGAAACATCACACGGTTTTTCTGCATAGTTTGACTAACCATATACAAATCGTGAAAAAATCCACTGTCAAAATTATAAACATGAACGCATAGCCATGCACCCCATTTCTCATGGTTTGTATAAACCACACAACCTCCTCCTTTCCTCTACCTAGGTCTCACATGGTTAGTCAGACTATGTGGCCTACCCCACACAATTTATTCTAACCACGCTTTAGACTATTTTCAACCCAAAAGCTGGGTTCTAGGCTCTGAACCAACCCCAGAAACCCCCAACACCTCTATGACCTCAAAGAAAATTTATATTATGCCATATTTAAACATTTAAATTGAGAATTTATAGAAATTAAAGGATCTGTAACTTAATAAATAACCATATTCTTATGAACTTACCACTTTAAAATCAATTCATCCCTAAATTTCCTTCTCAAGGGTGGTCAAGGATGTCAGAGAATATCTCTGACCACTACGATCATACATCGACTTCCCACTCCTAGGTCTCATCCTGTAATCGATCGTGTTTTCATTTATTCTTGCTAATTATATATTTTCTATATGATTTACTACTTCCACTACTTATTTGTTATTGATATTCCCCTATGTGACACACTGGTAAGAGGGTATAGTCTTCTCACAGACACACCCTAGTCCCTCGTTTCTAGTCGGAAACCTCCGACATTTGGGGATATGCGCTTGAGGACATGTAAGCAACTAGGATTGGGGTACCGTTGAGTAGAATCTGGGTCTGGGATGTTACAATATATATGATGAGTTCATCCCTCCGAGGGTGACGTGGGATGACGCTGACATGACACCAATTCTAGCACATGAGCTGTTGAAGATAACTCATGATATTAATAAGGAATACCCTCACCTGAAGGGGTATATCCATATTAAAGCATGGATTAACACATTCTTAGAGCTAAAGGGAAAAGGACCCACTTAAAGACGTCCAACGGGGTGTCCCAAGATGGAAAAACAGAGTGCTTTTGGTACATTTTGGCCAACTTTGGAAAAGGGAGAGTACAACCAATGGGGGAACAAGCCCAAATCTAGAATACCTATAAAGACACATATTGTAGGATTTTTGGAAATGTGGTTGAGTTTATACTTGCTTCCTATTCATGATTTCAATGACTAAGTGAGGACATATACATTTTTCATAGTGGCCAAGCTGGCAGAGAAGAAGCATGTGGGGTTGGCCATCCCTGTTCCGGAAAAAATCTACCGGTGCCTGCTGCATATTCACATGGGTAAATACCCTTTCATAATTTAAGGATCATTCCAGGTTTTTTTGGGGATGGGTCACATCCCACTTTAGAACCTATGATGTGTTAAGTAGGGTTGATATTCCCAAAATTTGGCTTCGATTGTTTGTTCAGACCATTTTTAGTATTCATCCCTTGTCATTGAAACCCAACAAGAATCTAATGAGGTTAAGTTTGTTCAAGGAGTTAAATTTATTCCCATATGGGGAACCACCTTCTGGGATATTTATTGATGATGTGAATTATGGAAATGAGCTAAGGTTGTATATTATGGCCTTTAGGGATGACGTGTTGGTGAACCGTATCAACAATGAAGTTATATGCAAGTCCTATGCTCTATACATGTTTGTGTTTCAATTAAAGTGATCATAACAGATAAACATATCTCATCTAGTTCATTTCTAATCAAAAAAGAATCAGATGGTAGCCCAAAAGTTATGGATGCTTACAGTAATGGATTTTACTCAAGAAAAAATTAACCTACCTCCAGCGAATGAGACTAATGGATTGAACTCTTGGTACATTGAGGCCTGGATTCATCATATTCTGAGAGAGTGTTAGCATGATTTGTACCTCATTCTTGGACCAGAATAACCACCATGTGTGAAAAGAAAGGTAGATTGGATCCCCCTCCTACAGAAGGTGTTTTGACTCCCCCCAGGGGATTCTTTGTCCCCTTCGAAAGGTGTAGATGATAGGACCAAAGTTCAACCAAATGACCTTGTGCAAGGTTCATTACACCATACAGAATAAAAAGGGCCATACCAACTAAGGATGAACCTAGGCGGTCCAATCATCACCATCATGAAGAGACTCAGGTTCAGTTGTCTCATCCTTCATCTATAATAGAGAGGGTTGGGAAGCCTGTAAAACTGAATATTATCAAATCATCTTCACAACAAGCCATGATAGCCTCTGAATACATGAAGTGAAACTAATTGTCGCATATCGACCGTTCAAGGTTCTGATGCTCTGCTAATGTGTATATCAATACTCAGGTCAAATCCTAGGTGATGATAATAATTTTTATAGTCGATTGTTTTTAATTGATTGTATTTTTATTGGGGAGTTTGTTTGCATAGCTTAAATGAAGTGATTGATGGTTAATGTCTGATTTAACAATTTGATAAATATTGGTGTGAATTCATTATTAGGGAGTTAATCTTGTGATATCTTGGAGATTTTCTTTATATTACATTAAATTAACACCTACTTCACAAGACGACTTTGATCAAAATTCCCAAGTGTTAAGACTTTAATCCAAGTCTTAACTTAACTTAGGGTTTTAATCTTAATTAGAGCTTGTTTATGGTAGTGTATTTATGGTTAAAATAATCCTTGTAAACCACACATTAAACAAATCATGTCATTAATCCAAAACATTTTAAGTTTAACATACACAATGTTAATTTAAATAATATTCATCGAGCAAAAGCTCTCAGTCACTCAACATCCCCAAATTATAACTCACCCAAATGTAAGATTTACTCATCCATTTTTTTGGTTAATAATCTGGTTTTAATGTTTATGATGATGAATTATAAATATAAGAAAATAAAGGGACAAGATAAGAGTAGTGCGCCGAACACACATGAAAATGGTGAAGTTAATGTTAAATACAAAATTTAGATTGAATGAGAAAGAGAAGAAGAGAATTATTTTCAAATTTATTTAAACTATTTAAGGAAAATTAATATTACAAAATATAATTTTGATTTGAATAATAGATTAATAATAATAAACATGCATTAAAATTATATTGAAATGAAAACAAACTTATATGATTACAAATAAGAAGAACACAAAAGAACGTAAAAAAAAGATAGGAGGAAGGGTGTCTCAAGTGAAAAATTGAGTTTGGAAGGTCCTCTAAGGCCTTTTTCAAGGATTTGGTCATGAAAATGTACCCTCATCTATACTGAAATGCCAATCCCTTTCAAGAAGAAGAGGGGGGTGTATTTATAGCCCAAGGAGGTGGACTGTTTGCATTCCAAATATTCCCCTCCACTTGCATCACCAATTTGATAAATTAGATAGAAGAATCTGGAGAAATAATCTTCTTCAAAGTTGTATGTATTAATGTTGAATTTCGACTCTAAAAATTTGGTGGAATTTAGACTTATGGAGCCAATGTTAGAGTGTTTTTAATAAACAATGTTAAACAGTCCATTTCTATCCATGATTTTTCAATGGCTAAAATATGAATGAGTTTTTTAATAGGAAGATTCCCTCAAATACGAAAAATTTATACTAAAAATTTGAATGAAAAAATCTCCTATTTCACATTACAAAATCTCATCTTTAATGGAATTCTAGATTAGGAGACAAGTCAAGTTTTTTATGCTGATTTTATTTCCCAGACATAATGGTGGGCTGGAATTCAAAACTTCAGCTGGGATCCTTTTTGTTGGATTTGGGACATGAAATTTTTATACAAGATGAATTATATCGTACCACAACTTTTGGTGTAGAATCAATGATTTTTTATTTTTGGATTGAGCATAGTAATTCAATCTTCATGGCTGGTCCAGTTTCTTTATAGATTCTTTGGACCTTCTTGTGTGGTCCATATGACCCTTCAAATGGAAGAATTTTCCAAATATTCCTTCTAATGATATGTTATATATTGAATAAGGAACCCAAAAAAACAATAATAACACAATTTTAATTATTATAATGAGAGTTATAATTAAAAAATTAAACTTAATTGAATCTAGATTAATTCAAATAGTGCTAAAAATCATATTTAATATTAAAACATGAATATTTCACACAAATTATGCAATTTTCATAGAAAATTAGTAAAGGGAGTAAATAAAAAGTTATTAATGAATGAATAACATTAACCTCCTCACACTTAGTCATGTTCATGTTCTCATGCACAATAAATATAAAAATATAAAAAAATCATTCTCACTCACCAACGAATATTAAAATTTTGTTTTCACCAATCAGGGGGAGGTTTAGAACACTTCACTCATCCATATTGAATTCCACCACAAATTTTTATAGAAAAAATGTTAAAAAATAATTCATTTTTTCATGATCAAATTTATAAATAGAAAAGGTGGACACTCAAAACTCACACCTCACAAGATGATGAAAATTATTTCTTGAGGTTCACTCATTCACCAACCAAAAGTGAAAATCTTAAACTTTAAAAGATATCTTATCCTTCATTTCCTATCCTAAATTGCACAATAATAAAGATGTCTTTTAAAGGGGTTTTTCTATGGCTATGGAATGATATGAATTTAATGTCCAAGAGAGAGAAGAAGATGGGTAAAACATCAACATGGGTAAAACAATGCACAATTTTTTTGAAATGAAACATATAAGGAAATGGAAACACATATTTACAAGGGCATGATTGTGTGAAGAAAGACATAAAGGAGGAAGAAAATTTGAAGGGTATGAGAAGATGAAATATTAAAACTTCTCCCAATGACATAAGTGTTTCTTTTCTTTTCTTTTTTTTTGAATTTTTTTCGAAAGTTGAACTTGAAAAAGATCTCACATTAATATCCCAACCCATGTTTGATCTCCTCACAATACTAATTATAATAGTTATAAACATATCAAAGGTTTAATAAGATTTATTTTTGACCCGTCCAAGAAAAAACCCATTTTTTTCATTTTTTTGTTTTTTTCCATTTTTTTGAACACTTTTCAATAAAATTTGTACAAGATGTCATAAACATATATACATTCCAAAAAATCATGGAATGACAACCTCTCCCCACACTAAAATGGATGATTTCCCTCAAGTATATGATAATACGCTGAAAAATTAAGAAAAGGATACCCAAAATTAAATCCATTACCCCCACACTTAAATTTCAATAAATTATGCAATGTAAATCCATGTAGATGTTGGGTGGGACAAGGTATTGGGATTGTAATGTGGCTATCAAAGAAAATATTTTCATATGATCAAAGGGGCTTTAAAAAGGAGGATAAATGTAAGGGAAATGAGAGGCTATTTGGATATTGTGATTCTCATGTGGTTAATAAAATTCCTCTATCATATTAATGAACACCGAAGTAGGAAATTTATCTCAAAGGTTCACAAACTCAAGAATTACAATTGGGGTGAAAACACAAAATGAAAAGATGGTCATAGGTGACCTTGGCATGAAAGCTAATTTTGTTCCTCATGGTTGGGTAATAATCATCTTCCAAATATAAAACTAAGCATTCAATTTTTTTTTGGTTTTGACATAAGATTATTTATCCAAATTCAAGATGAAAATACAAATTTTTGAGATAAAAACACGTCTTTTTGACTCCCCAAAATGGTTAGAAAAAATTTCAAAAGTGTATGGTGAGTAAGTATGACTCTTTTTGTTTTTTTTCATTTTTTTAGTTTTTTTTAGTTTTTTAGTGTTTTTAAAATACACACCCCACACAAAAGAGAAAGATAAAAGGAAATGGTTTGATGAAGGAAGTAGTAAAAAATAAAGAGAGTGGAAGAAGAATAAATAGGGAGAGAGAAGAATAGAGGGAGATTTAAAGAGAAAGAGGTGCCCCTAGTTTGGATTTGGTGGGTCGTCATCCCCATCCAGTGGTGGGTCTAATGTAGAAGTTATGGATCTAATAGAAGTTGATGTGGTTCCCAGGATGTGTGTCCTCTCACGGTGATGTTTTAACCGATGTCCTTTAACCACAAATTTTCTTTTGGAAGAGGGGTCTTGGACTTGCACTTCACCAAATGGGTAAACATTAGTAATAATAAAAGGACCTTCCCAATGAGAATTAAGCTTACCTTTTACCTTCACCTTCATGAAATAACTTTCGTAGGATGTGTTTTTATTGGAGTAATTTGGGATTTTTCTTTATAGAGATTGGAATTATCATAAGAATCAAGTCAAAGCTCCTCTAATTCATCTAAATACAAAAAAAATAAAAAACTGCAACAATCTCTCTTAACCAGATTTTTCACAATAAAAATTACAAGTTTTCACTACCCAAAATGACTTATATTGGATTTCAATTGGTAAATGACATGCTTTACTAAAAACTAGCCTAAAAGGAGACATCCCAATGGGTGTTTTATAGGCAGTCCGATAAGCCAAAAACCCTTCACCAAGTTTTTCAGGACAGTCTTTTCTAGCGGGATTTACAATTCTCTCAAGTAATCTTTTCACTTATCTATTAGAATGTTCAACCATTCCATTTTTTTGGGGGTGATATTCAGTTGAAGTTTTATGTACAACCCCATTCTTTTTCAAAAGATATTCCATATTCTGATTACAAAAATGAGTTCCTAAGTCACTTATCAAGGCAATTAGTGTTCCAAATTGGTGGAAAATGTGGGTTTTTAGGAACTAACTAATAGTATGTGAATCATCCTTTCTAGCAGGTTTTCCCTCGACCCACCTAGAAACATAATCAAGATCCATAAGAATATATGATAATCCATTGTAAGGGTGAAAAGGTCCCTTGAAATAGATTCTACAAACATCAAAGATCTCATAGAAAATTAAAGTCTTTTGGGTCATTTAATTTATTTTTGAAATCATGCCAAACTTTTGGAAGTGGGACATGATTTATAGAACTCATGTGAGTCCTTGAAGAGTGAATTACAGAAGAATCCTGAGTCAAGGAACTTTCAGGAGGTACTTTTCGGTCCAAAGTGGACACCACTGGGCATTTAGTGACAAAATTACAAGATAGAGGAACACTCATCTTCATTGACACATCTCTGAATTACCATGTCAGCCCCAGTTTTCCAAAGTTTATTATCTTTCCAAAAATAGAATTTTGAATCACTTTTCAGCTTTAGTTTTTGTTCTTTTGAAATAATTTCTAGAAAAACACCAGAAACCAAGTAGTTTACAGTTAAGGCATACCATGGTAACTTTGGATTGATAGATGAGAGGTGCTTAGTTAGAAATTTAGGATCAATTATTTCAGAATGAGAAGAATTAAAAATTATACTCAGGTGATCAGCCACATGGTTTTATTTTCTAGGTATATCTTTAATCACAATGTCAAACTTTTGGAGCATCAAGACCCATCTTATTAGCCTTGGTTTGGAATAAATTTTCTTGAGTAAGAACTTTATAGCAGAATGGTCTGTGAAGATAATTATTTTGTAACCTAATAGATAGGGATGAAATTTA
This sequence comes from Viscum album, assembly GCA_963277665.1. Classification (NCBI taxonomy): domain Eukaryota; kingdom Viridiplantae; phylum Streptophyta; class Magnoliopsida; order Santalales; family Viscaceae; genus Viscum; species Viscum album. The sequence continues at coordinate 949,336,465 of OY728125.1, read as the reverse complement.
TCTAAGGAAAAAACCACTTCTAAAAGTTTCTTTTTAGTGACAGTGTATTGATATTGAGTTTCATCCATATTTTTTGTGCCATAATAGATGAGATGAGGAATATTTTCTCTTCTTTGTCCAAGAACGGACCTAATGGCCCTATCAGAGGAATCACACATCAATTAAAAGGGTAAAGACCAATATGGGGGTTGGATTATCAGGGAATATGTAATAATAGATTTAAGTTCAACAAATTATCTCTTACAAGCTTCATAGAAAAGAAATGTGACATCATTTTGGAGTATTCGAGTGAGTGGGAAGGTAATTGTACTGAAGTTATGGATGAATCACCTATAAAAATTGGCATGACCAAGGGATGAGCAGATGTGTCAAACTGTTGTGGGTTCAGGAAGAGATTGGATCACCTCAATTTTGGAAATTTCAACTTGAAAACCATATTGTGAAATTATTTACCCTGAAAAAATCCTATTAGTAACCATGAAGTGTCATTTTTCATAATTCAGAACATGGTTGCATTTGAAACATTTTTGTAAAACCCAAGAGAGTGATTTCAAGCATGATTAAAATGACTCGCCATAAATGGTAAAGTCATCCATGAATAAATCCATAAAATTCTCAATTAATTCAAAAAAGATACTCATTATACACCTCTGGAATGTTACAGGAGCATTGCAAAGGCCAAAAGGAATTCTTATATATGCATATGTTCCAAAGGGGCATGTGAAAGTAGTCTTTTCTTTGTCCTGAGGTTCTATTGGGATTTGGAAGTAGCTGGTGTATCTATCAAGAAATAAATAGTGTGACTTTCCAACTAATCTCTCTAGAATTTGATCAAGGAATGGAAGAGGGTAGTGATCTTTTCGTGTTTCAACATTCAATTTCTGATAATCAATGCACACACACCATTTGTTCTTCACTTGAGTTGTGACTACCTCACCATGTTCATTTGTGACAATAGTTATCCCACCCTTCTTATGTACAACTTTAATTGTACTAACCCATTCATTATAAAAAATTGGGTATATAATACCATCTTAAATAATCTTGGAGATCTCTTCCCTAACCACCTCAAGTATGAGTGGATTGAGTCTTATTTGTGGTTGTATAATTGGTTTGGATGATTTTTCAAGATGGATGTGATGTATAAAAAGGGTAGGGTTGATTCCTGGTATGTAATTTAGGTTCCAACCTAAGGCCCTTTTGTTTTCCTCTAACACCTAAACAAGTTTGGACTCCTCAGTTCCAGTAAGTGTGGCATAGAAAATGATAGGATAAGAGTTATCATGGAAAAGGAATGAATATTTCAATTGTGTAGGAAGAAGTTTTAGATCAGTCTCATGTTTCTCTTGTAGGATAGATAAGTCAAGAATGGAGGATGGGATTTTAGTTGGTTTTGATTCATTTTCCTCAATACTGTACAAGGTGGAGAAGTAGATATCAAGGTCGATATGGGATTCAAGAGAGTTTTCAAGATCCTCTAGATTGATGGAGTATATGAATGAGAGGTCAACATCAACTTCCCCATTAATGAATTGGTTAATCATGGTAAAAATATCACAAGGTCCTCTCTTATTAGAACTTGATGAACATGATGGAATGGGGTTCAATTGACTCTCATAAGTGTCCTAAAAATCATGTATTGAGAATACAGAGTGATCCTATGATGGGTATCACATGGCTTGAAAGATATTGAACTTGACGAGTTGGTCATCGAATTTCATGGATAAGATTCCCGCATGGACATCAATCTTAATTCTTGCTTTAAAGAGGAATGGTCTTCATAGAATTAGGGGAGATCAAGAAGATTTCATCTCACCTTCCATTTTAAGGACATAAAAATCAGTTGTTAAGATAAGATCATTAACTCAGACACAGACATCCTCAATTATTCCCTTAGGACTAGCTGTGATTCGATTGGATAACTAGATGAAAACACCCATTGGGTGAAAGGGACCTGGAACAAGGTTGGAGAATATGGATTTAGGCATGGCATTTATTGAGGCCCAGAGTTCTATGAGTTTATCATCAAAGTTTGAAATTCCTATCTAGAATGGAACTATAAAGGTCCCAGGATCTTTTCACTTCATGGGTATGGACTATTATGTTGAAACATTCTCAATGGTCCTAAGTTTTCTCTTATGAGTGCACAATTCCTTAAGAAACTTAGCATACTTAGGAATTTTTTTAATGGAATATAAGATTGGAATGTTGAATTCAACATGTCTAATCATGTCGAGCATTTCAGGATTAGGTTAAAAGGATTTCCTTGGCTTATAAACAGCTTGAGGAAAAGGAATTGGGTTCCTTATAGGGATATAAGGAGGTGGGGGAGTTGCTTTAGGTTTATTTTCTAGATTTTTTTTCTTTTCATTTTCAAGATCAATATCCAAAGGTTCATTGGAGGATCCATCCCGAGGCTTGGAATTTTTTTCCTGATCTAAGTGCAATTACACTTACATTACCCTTGGGGTTGGGTATCAGTTGATCTGGGAGTTGGGAAGAATTGGATGGTTACTGCTGGCTAAGGTGGGATGCAATTTTACCAATTTGGGTTTCAATGTTTTTTAGGCTAGAACAAGTGAAGGAGGAAAGATTTTACAAAATGATTTCTCATGGTTGCTTGGAAGAAGAGGCATGCACCACATTGGGATTACCTTGATTTTGGTTCTTGGGAAAGTTCTTGTATTGGGTTAGGAATTGAGAAGGCTCATTAGAGGAGAAATATGAGGATTGATCTGTTGAGGTTGATGAACAAAAGGGTAAGGTTTTTGGAAGTTACCAAAACCTTGACCATATTGGAATTGGTTTGGGTTTTGAGGAGGGAATTGAGGGGGATGAGAAATGGGATTACCATACCTCAAGCCTTGGTTAAAGGTAAAAGATAAGGGATTTGAGTGGGGTTGGTTGAAGTTTCTAATGAACTGACCTGATTGTTGAGGTTTGGTGTTCCTATGAGCATATGCTTCATTGAGCTCCATTGGTCCAGATGAATTTGATGTATACTCTTGAATTTGTGGTCATATGTTAGCTGGATGATCTAGTGAGATACAGATTCCACAATTCTTGATAGGTCTAGGGAAAAGATATTGCGGAGAAGATGAGGTTGGGGATTTGGAAGCCACCACTAGTTGTCTCACAAGACTTGTAAGTTCACTCATCCACTTGGTCATCTTGTTTGGATCCATATATTGATTCTATTGGACTTGTTTGACTTGATCATGTGCTTGAGTATGGAATTGCTACGTGTTTATAGCCATATTTCTTATGAGATATCATAGAGCTGCAAGAGTTTTTTCAACAAGAGCATGCCACTTGTGGCATCAATGAGTGTTTTCTCCATAGAAAATAACCCATAATAAAAGTATTGGATCAAGAGTTGATCAGGGATTTAGTGGTGTGGGTGAGTTTCCACAAGCTTTTTGAACCTCTCCCAATACCCAAGGAGCGATTTATTAGGGAATTAATGAATACCACTTATTTTCTTTCAGCTATAAGTAGAATGAGAAGTAGGAAATAATTTCTTTAAGAAGATTTGCTTCATGTCATTCCATGTGGTTATGGAACCAGGAGGGAGGTATTAGAGCCATTATTTGGCGGAGTTAGATAGGGAGTAAGGGAATGCTTGAAGTTTGATTTGTTCTTCAAAAACCCCTCGAGGCTTCATGGTAGATCACACCACTTGTAAATATTTGAGGTGAAATGAGGATTCTCACTAGCTAGCCCGTGGAAATGAGGTAGAAGATTAATAAAACCCAATTTTAGTTTGAAATCAACTTTAATATTTGGATATTGAATACCAAGGGGTTGGTAATTCATATCAGGGGAAATATGTTCTTTAAGGATTTTCCATATCTAGAAGAATTGGTTGGATAATGATTGGTTCTAGAGTGATTTGATTATCCCTAATATCCCTTCCAAGTCGGCGAAGAGTTCACTCGATTTCCAGGTCAAACATATCTGATGGATTGTTTGGTAGGCTACGGGGCATTCAAGAATGTTTGGGAAGGATGAGAAAGATGGATTTTTCTTTGTGTTTTTTTTCATTTATGATTTTTATGAGAAAATAGGGTTTTCTTTGTGTGTTTTTTTTTCATAATTTGTTTTGCTTATTTTTTTATTTTTTTTGTTTTTGTTCTACAAAAATAAAAAACTAACAACTATTTAATGCACCATACCCAGAAATAGATCCATTTGAGGTGCATCCAATTACCACCTATCAACTATTCAAGGTTATGGTGCTCTGATAATGTGTATAATAATACTCATGTCGAATCCTCAGCGATGATACTTTTTATAGTCGATTGTTTTTAATTGATTTTATTTTGGTTGGGTTCTTTTTGCAGAGATTAAATGAAGTGATTTATGGTTGATGTTTGATTTAAAAATTTGATAAATATTGGGGTGAGTTCATTATTAGGGAGTTAAGCTTGTGATATCCTAGAGCTTTTCTTTATATTTCATTAAATTAACACCCACTTCACAAGATGAATTTGATCAGAATTCCCAAGTGTTAAGGATTTAATCCAAGCCTTAGCTTAACTTAGAGTTATAATATTAATAAAATCTTGTTTATAGTAGTGTATTTATGGTTCTAATAATCCATGGAAACCACAGGTTAAACAAAGCATGTCATTAATCCATGACATTTTAAGTTTAACATACACATTGTTAATTTAAAGAATATTCATCGAGAAAAAGCTCTCAATCACTCAACATCCCCAAATTATAACTCACCTAAATGATAGATTTACTCATCCATTGTCTTGGTTAATAATCTGGTTGTAATGATTACAATGATTAATTATAAATAGAAGAAAAATAAAGGGACAAGATAAGAGTAGTGCGTCGAACACACACAAAAACAGTGAGGTTAATGTTAAATATGAAATTTAGATTGAATGATAAAGAGAATGAGAGAATGATTTTCAACTTGATTTAAACTATTTAAAGAACATTAATATTACAAAAAATAAGTTTTATGTAAATAAGAGATGAATAAGAAGAAACATCCATTAAAATTCTATTGAAATGAAAACAAACTTACACAATTAAAAATAAGAATAACACAAAAGAACATGAAAACAAAGAGAGTAGGAAAGGTGTATCAAGTTAAAACTTGAATTTATAAGTTTCTTTAAGGACTTTGGAAAGTATTTTGTCATGCCAATTTATCCTCTTCTATACTGAAATGCCAACCCCTTGCAAGGAGAAGAGGGAGATGTATTTGTAGCCCAAGGAGGTGGGCTGTTTGCATTCCAAATCTTCCCCTCCACTTGCATCACCAATTTGATAAATTAGACAACCAAATATGGAGAAATATTCATCTTTAAAGTTTTATATATTAATTTTTATAGTCAATTCTCAAACTTTGGTGGAATTTGGACTTATGGATCCAAATTTATGGAGGTTTTAATAAACAATGTTAAACAATCCATTTCTATCCATTCTTTTTCGATGGCCAAAATGTGGATGAGTTTTTGAATAGTAATATGCCATAAAATCTGAAAACTTTATTCTAAAAATTAATCATCCTAAATCTCATATTTAACATTGAAAAATCTCAGCTTTAATGGATGTCTATATCAGGAGAAAAGACATGTTTTTTGTGCTGATTTCATTTCCTGGACAGAATGGTGGTCTAGACATCAAAAATTTAGTTGGGCCCCTTTTTGTTGGATTTGGGACATGAAATTTTTATCCAAGATGAATTATATTGTCCTACAATTGTTTTTGAGAATTAATGATTTTGGATTTATGTATTGAGCCCATTAATTCAATCTTCATGGCTGGTCCAGTTTCTTCACAAATTCTTTGGGCCTTATTGTGTGGTTCATATAACCCTTTAAATGGAAGAATTTTCCAAATATTGCTTCTAATGATATGTTTTATATTGAATAATTAACCCTAAAAAACAACAATCACACAATTTTAATCATAATGATGATATTTATGATTAAAAAATTAAACTTAATTGAATCTAGATTAATTAAAATAGTGCTCAAAAATCATATTTAATATTAAAACATGAATATTTCACACAAATTATTCACTTTTCATAGAAAATTTGTAAAGGGAGTAAATAAAAAGTTATGAATGAATGAATAACATTAAATCCCCCACACTTATTCATGTGCATGTTCTCATGTGAAAAAAATATAAAAAAATAACAAAATCATTCTCACTCACCAAAAAATATTAGAATTTTGTTTTCACCAATCAGGGGAGGTTTATACCACTTCACTCATCTATATTGAATTCCACCATAAATTTTTACAAAACAATGTTAAAAAAAAATTCAATTTGCATGCTCAAATTTACAAATGGAGAAGGTAGACACTCAAAACTCCCACCTCTCAATATGATAAAAATTTATTTATGGAGCTTCACTCATTCACCAACCAAAAGTAAAAATATTAGAGTTTAAAATATATCACTGCTTACATTACCTATCCTAAAGTGCACAAGAATCAAGAGGTCATTTGAAGGGGGTTTTCCATGGCTATGGTACGGTAGGAATTTAATGTCCAAGAGAGAGGAGAAGAGGGAAAAACATCAGCATGGGTAAAATAATGCATAATTGTTTTGAAATGAAACATGGAAGAAAATAGAAACACATATTTACAAGGGCATGATTGTGTGAAGAAATACACAAAGGGGGAATAAAATTTGAAGTGGATGAGAAGATGAAATATTAAAACTTCTCCCAATGACATAAGTGTTTTTTTCTTTTTTTTTCAAAAGTTGAACTTGAAAAGGATATCACACTCATATACCAACACATGTTTTATATCCTCACAACACTAATTGTAATATTTATAACAAGATCAAAGGTTGAATAAGAGTGATTTTTGACCTGTTCAATAAATAACCCATTCTTTTTCTTCATTTGTTTCATTTTTTTCATTTTTTTGAACACTTTTCAATAAAATTTGTACAAGATGCCATAAAAATATATAAATTCCCAAAACTCACTGAATTACAACCTCCCCCACACTAAAATGGATGTTTTCCTTCGAGCATATGATAACACACTGAAAAATTAAGAAAAGTATACCCAAAATGAAATCCATCCCCCCCACACTTAAATTTCAATAAATTATGCAATGTAAATCCATGTAGATGTTGGGTGGGACAAGGTATTGGGATTGTAATTTGTCTATCAAAGAGAATGTTTTCATAGGATCTAAGGGGATTTAAAAAGGAGGATTAATGTAAGGTAAATGGGAGGCTATTTGGATATTGTGATTCTAATGTGGTTAAAAAAATTCCTCTATAATATTAATGCAAACCAATGTAGAAAATTCATATAGAAGGTCCACAAACTCAAGACTCATAATCAGGGGTGAAAACACACAAAACAAAAAGATGGTCATATGTGACCTTGGCATGAAAGCTAATGCTGTTCCTAATGGTTGTGGAATAATCATCTTCCAAATATAAAATTGAGCATTCAAAATTTATTGGTTTTGACACAAGATTCTTTGTTCAAATTCATGATGAAAATACAAAAATTTTTAGATGAAAACATGTCTTTTTGACTCCCCAAAATGGTTGGACAAAATTTAAAAAATGGATGGTGAGTAAGTATGACTCTTTTTTTCTTTTTTTTTCATTTTTTTTAGTTTTTTTAGTTTTTTAGTGTTTTTAAAATACACACCCACACAAAAGAGAAAGAGAAAAAGAAAGGGTTTGATGAAGGAAGTGGTAAAAAAATGAAGATATATGAATAAGAAGAAATAGGGAGAGAGAGGAAGAGAGGGATAGTTAAAGGTAAAGAGGTGCCCCCTAGTTTGGATTTGGTGCGTCATCATCCCCATCCAATGGTGGGTCTACTATAGAAGTTGTGGATCCAATGGAAGTCGATGTGGTTCCCAGGATGTGTGTCCTCTCATGGTGATACTTTAACCGATGTCCCTTAACCGTGAATTTACTTTTGGAAGAGGGGTCTTGGACTTTCATTGCACCAAATGGGTAAACATTAGTAATAATAAAAGGAACTTCCCAATGAGAATTAATCTTACCTGGGAGAAGTCGAAATCGATAATTTAAGAGTATTACCTTTTCACCTTCATGAAATACCTTTCGTAGGACGTTTTTGTCATGGAGTACCTTGGTGTTTTCTTTTTAGAGATTGGAATTCTCATAGGAATCAAGTCGAAGCTCCTATAATTCATTTAACATTAACAAAATAAAAAACTGAAAAAATCTCTCTTCACTAGATTTTTCACAATAAAAAATACAACTTTTCACTGCCCAAAAATAATTATATTTTATTTAAACTGTTAAATTCCATAATTTACCAAAAACTAGTCTAAAAGGAGACATCCCAATGGGTGTTTTATAGGTAGTTTGATAAGCCCAAAGCGCTTCACCAAGTCTGTCAGGACAGTATTTTCTAGTGGGCTTTACAATTATCTCAACTACTCTTTTCACTTCTCTATTAGAAAGTTCAACCATTCCATTTTTTGGGGGTGATATGGAGTTGAAGTTTTATGTACAACACCATTATTTTTAAAAATAGATTCCATGGTCTGATTGTAGAAATGAGTTACTCAGTCACTTATCAAGGCATGTGGTGTTCCCAATCAGTGGAAAATGTGGGATTTTAGGAACTCACTAACTGTATGTGAATCATCCTTTCTAGTGGGTTTGGCCTCGAACCACCTAGAAACATAATCAATAGCCAGAAGAATATACAAGAATCCATTGGAAGGGGGAAAAGGTCCTATTAAATCGATTCCCCAAAAATCGAAGATCTCATAGAAAATTAAAGGATTTTGGGGAATTTCATTTCTTTTTGAAATTGTGCCAAACTTTTGGAAAGTGGGACATGATTTATAGAACTCATGTGATTCCTTTAAGAGTGAAGGCTAGAAGAATCCTGAGTCAAGGACCATTTGGGGGGGGGGGGGTCCTTTTTGGTCCAAAGTGTCCACCACCAGGCATTGAGTGACAAAATTCCAAGATGGAGGAATGCTCATCTTCATCGATACATCTCCAAATTACCATGTCAACCCTATTTTTCCAAAGTTTATTATCTTCCCAAAAATAGAATTTTGAATCACTTTTCAGTTTCAGTTTTTGTTCTTTTGAAAAAATTTCTGGAAAAAAACCAGCAACCAAGTAGTTTACAATTGGGTTATACCATGGTAACTTTAGACTGCTATATGAGAGGTGATTAGTTGGGAATTTAGGATCAATTATTTCAGAATGAGAAGAATTAGAAATTCTACCCACGTGATCACCCACAGGGTTTTATTTTCTAGGTATATCTTTAATCATAATGTCAAACTCTTGAAGCATTAAGATCCATCTTATTAGCCTCAGTTTGGAATCAATTTTCTTGAGTAATAAATTTATAGCAAAATGGTATGCGAAGATGATGATTTTGGAACCCAAGAAATAGGGCCATAATTTATCTAAGGAAAAAACCACTACTAAAAGTTCCTTTTCAGTGAAATTGTAGTGAGATTGAGTTTCATCCAATTTTTTTGAGGCATAATAGATGACATGAGGAATATTTTATCTTATTTGAACATGAACGACCCTAATGGACCTATCAGAGGCATCACACATTAATTAAAAGGGTAAAAACCAATATAGGGATTGGATTATTAGGGAAGATGTAAGAACATATTTGAGTTCAAAAAAGGCTCTCTTGCAATATTCACAAAAATAAATGTGACATCATTTTAGAGTAGCCGAGTGAGTGAGAGGGAAATTCTACTGAATTTATGGATGAATCACCTATAGAATCCAACATGACCAAGGAATGAGCGGATGTGTAAAACTGTTGTGGGTTCAGGAAGAGATTGGATCACCTTAATTTTGGAAGAATTGACTTGAATACCATCTTGTGAAAATATGTTCCCTAGAACAATCCCGTTAGTAACCATAAAGTGACATTTTTCATAATTCAGAACAAGGTTGTATTTGAAACACTTTTTTAAGACCTGAGAGAGTGATTGAAAGCATGATTCAAGTGACTCACCATAAATTGTAAAGTCATCCATGAATACCTCCATAAAATGCTCACTGAATTCAGAAAAGATACTTATCATACACCTCTGGAATGTTGAAGAAGCATTGAAAAGGACAAAATACATTCTTCTATATGCATATATTCCAAATGGTCATGTGAAAGTAGTCTTTTATTGGTCCTAAGGTTCTATTGGGATTTTTAAGTATCTGGTGTATCCATCAAGAAAGCAATAATGTGTCTTTCCAGCTAATCGTTCTAGAATTTGATCAAGGAATGGAAGAGGGTAGTGATCTTTTCATGTTTCAACATTAATTTTTTGACAATCGATGCACACACGCCATTTTTTCTTCACTCGAGTTGTGACTACCTCACCATGTTCATTTGTGACAACAGTTATCCCACCCCTCTTAGGTACAACTTGAATTGGACTAACCCATTAACTATTAGAAATTGGGTATATAATACCATCTTGAAGAATATTGGTGATCTCTTCCCTAACTACCTCAAGTATGATTGGATTGAGTCTTCTTTGTGGTTTTCTAATATGTTTGGATGATTTTTCAAGATGGTTGTGATGCATGAAAAGGGCATGGTTAATTCTGGGTACGTCATCTATGTACCAACTTAAGGCCTTTTTATTTTCCTCTAACACACGAACAAGTTTTTACTCCTTAGTTTTAGTAAGTGTGGTAGATATAATGGTAGGATAAGAGTGATCATGGAAAAGGAATTCATAAATCAGGTGTGTAGAAAGAGGTTTTAGATCAGTCTCATCTTCCATTTGTGGGATATACAACTCAAGAACAGAGGATGGGCTTTTAGTTGGTTTTGATTCATCTTCCTCAATACTATCCAAGGTGGAGCAATAGATACTAGAGTTGAGATGGGATTCAAGAGAGTTTTCTAAATCCTCTAGATTAACGGAGTCTATGAATGAGAGGTCAACATCAACTTACCCATTAATGACTTGGTTAATCATGGTAAAAATATCACAAGCTCCTATCTCATTAGAACATGATGAGCATGATGGAATGGGGTTCAATTGACTCTCATAAGTGTCCTCATAAGCATGAATTGAGAATGCATAGTGATCCTATGATGGGTATCGTATGACTTGAAAGATATTGAACTTGATTAGTTGTTCACCAAATTCCATGGATAAGATTATCACATGGGCATCAATCTTAGTTCTTGCTATTAAGAGGAATGGTTTTCCTAGAATTAGGGGAGACTGAGAAGAGTTCATATCACCTTCCATTTCAAGGACATAAAAATCATATGGTAAGATAAGATCATTAACTCAGACATGGACATCCTCAATTATTCCCTCAGGACTGGTTGCACTTCGATTGGATAACTAGATGAAAAAACCCATTGGGTGCAAGGGACCTGGACCAAGGTTAGAGAAGATGGATTTAGGCATGACATTTATTGAGGCTCCAAGGTCTATGAGTTCATAATTTAAGTTTTAACTTCCTATCTGGCATAGAACTGTAAAGGTGCTAGGATCTTTGCACTTCATGGGTATGTATTGTTGTGTTGAAAAATTACCAATGGTCCTAAGTTGTCCCTTATGAGGGCACAATTCCTTAATAAACATGGAATAATTAGGATTTTTGATGTAATCTAAGAGGGGAATATTGATTTCAACACGTCTAAACATGTCGATCATTTCAGGATTGGGTTCAAAGGATTTCCTTGGCTTAGAAATGGCTTAAGGAAAAGGAATTTGGTTCCTTATAGGGATAGAAGGAGGTGAGGGAGTTGCTTCAGGTTTATTTTCTGGATTTTTGTTATTTTCATTTTTCAGATCAACAGCCAAAGTTTCATTGGTGGATCCATCATGAGGCTTGTAAATTTGTTTTCTCGATCTAAGTGAAATTCCACTTACATTACCCTCAGGGTTGAGTAATGGTTGAGCTGGGAGTTGGGAATAATTGGATGGTTGCTGATGGATAAGGTGGGATGCAAGTTGAACAATTTGGGTTTCAATGTTTTTGAGGCTAGAACAGGTGAAGGAGGAAAGATCTTACACAATACTTTCCTATGGTTTCTTGGTAGAAGAGGAATGTCCCGCATTGGGATTACCTTGATTTTGGTTCTTGGGAAAGTGCTTGTATTGGGCTGGGAATTGAGAAGGCTCATTAGGATAGTGGAATTTAGGATGAGCAATAGGAGGATTGATCCGTTGAGGTTGAGTAACAAAATGGTAAGGTTGTTGGAAGTTACCAACACCTTGGACATATTGGAATTGGTTTGGGTTTTAAGGAGGGAATTGAGGGGGATGAGAAATGGGATTACCATACCTCAAGCCTTGGTTAAAGGTATAAGATAAGGGCTCAGAGTGGGGTTGGTTGAAGTTTCTAATGAATTGAACTGATTGTTGAGGGTTGGTGTTCCTCCGAGCATATACTGGATTGAGCTCTATTGGGTCGAATGAATCAAATGTATCCTCTTGAAGTTGTGGACATGTGTCAGTTGGATGCACTGGTGAGCTATAGATTCCACAATTCTTGATAGGTCCAGGGAACAGAGATTGTGGGGAAGATGAGTTTGGGGATTTGGAAGCCACTGTTAGTTGTCTCACAAGACCTGTAAGTTCTCTCATCCACTCGGTCATCTTATTTGGCTCTATAGATTGATTCTCTTGGACTTTTTTGACTTGATATTGTGCTCAAGTATGTAATTTCTATGTGTTTTCAGCCATATTTCTTATGAGATCTTGTGCAGCTACAAGAGTTTTTTCAACAAGAGCACTGCCAATTACTGCATCAATGAGTGTTCACTCCATAGCCAATAACTCCTCATAGAATTATTGGATCACTATTTGGTTAGGGATTTGGTGGTGTGGGAAGGTTGCCACAAGATTTTTGAACCTCTCCTAATATACTCATGAAGTGATTCATTAGGGAATTGAAGAATACCACTTATTTTCTTTTGGATAGGAGTATGATAAGCAAGAAAGAATTTCTTTAAGAAGAGTCTCTTCATGTCATTCCATGTGGTTATGGAACTAGGAGGGAGGTAGTAGAGCCATGACTTGACATAGTCATCTAGGGAGAAAGGGAATGCTCTAAGTTTTATTTGTTCTTCAGAAACCCCTTGAGGCTTCATGGTAGAGCACACCACTTGGAAATCTTTGAGGTGAATATGAGGATCCTCATTGGCTAGCCCATGGAAATGAGGAAGAATACAAATCAAACCCGATTTGAGTTCGAAATAAAACTCAATATTTGGATATTAAATACCAAGGGGTTGGTAATTAATATCAGTTTTATTGAGTTCTTTAAGCGTTTTCCCCTAGAATTGTCCATATCTAGAATAATTGGTTAGACAATGATTGGTTCTAGATTGATTTGATTATCCCTAATATCCCTTCTGAGTTAGCGAAGAGTTATCTTGATTTCCAGGTCAAACAAATCTGATGGATTGTTTGGTAGGCTACAGGTCATTTGAGGATGTTTGGGAAGGATGAGGAAGATGGGTTTTTCTTTTTGGTTTATTTTGTTTATGATTTTTATGATAAGGTGTGGTTTTCTTTGTGTTTTTTTTCATATTTTTTTTCATAATTTTTTTTGTTTTGTTTTACAAAATTCAAAAACTACAGACAATTTAATGAACCATCCCCAGAAAGGGAACTATTTGAAGTGTGTCCGATTGTCACCTATTGACCATTCAAGGTTCTGATTCCCTACTAATGTGTATAGCAGCACTCGGGTTGAATCCTCGGCGATGATACTTTTTATAGTTGATTGTTTTTAATTGATTGTATTTTGATTGGTGGTTTTGTTTGTAGAGCTTAAATAAAGTGATTGATGGTTGATGTTTGATTTAAAAATTTGATAAATATTGGGGTGAGTTCATTATTAGGGATTTAAGCTTGTGATATCATGGATATTTGCTTTATATTGCATTAAATTAACACCCACTTCACAAAATGACTTTGATCGGAATTCCCAAGTGTTAAGGCTTTAATACAAGCCTCAACTTAACTTAGATTTATAATATTAATCAAAGCTTGTTTATGATAGTGTATTTATGGTTCCAATAATCCATGTATACTACACATTAAACAAATCATGTCATTAATCTATGACATTTTAAGTTTAACATACACAGTGTTAATTTAAAGAATATTCATCAAGAAAAAGATCTCAATCACTCAAAATCCAAAAATTATAACTCACCTAAATGATAGATTTACCCATCCATTGTCTTGATTAATAATCTGGTTGTAATGATTATGATGATGAATTATAAAGAGAAGAAAAATAAAGGGACAAGATAAGATTAGTGCGCCGAACACACACACAAACAGTGAAGTTAATGTTAAATATGAAATTTAGATTGAATGATAAAGAGAAGGAGAGAATTATTTTCAACTTGATTTAAACTATTTAAATAACATTAATATTACAAAAAATAAGGTTTATGTGAATAATAGATGAATAAGAAGAAACATGCATTAAAATTCTATTGAAATGAAAACAAACTTACACAATTACAAATAAGAAGAACACAAAAGAACATGAAAACAAAGAGAGTAGGAAAGGTGTCTCAAGTTAAAACTTGAGTTTAGAAGGTGCTTTAAGGACATTGGAAAGGATTTGGTCATTCCAATTTATCCTCCTCTATACTAAAATGCCAACCCCTTGCAAGGAGAAGAGGGGGATGTATTTATAGCCCAAAGAGGTGGACTATTTTCATTCCAAATCTTCCCCTCCACTTGCATAACCAATTTGATAAATTATACAGCCGAATATGGAGATATATTCTTCTTCAAAGTTTTATATATTAATGTTGACATTTGATTCTCAAACTTTGGTGGCATTTGGACTCATGGATCCAAATTTGTGGTGCTTTTAATAAACAATGTTAAACAATACATTTCTATCCATTATTTTTCGATGGCCAAAATGTGAATGTGTTTTTGAATAGTAATATGACCTCAAATCTGAACACTTTCTTCTAAAAAGTAATCCTCCTAAATCTTCTATTTCACATTGCAAAATCTCAGCTCGAATGGATGTATAGATCAGGAGAAAAGACAAGTTTTTTTGTGCTAATTTCATTTTCTGGACAGAATGGTGGTCTTGACATCAAAAATTTAGTTGGGCCCGTTTTTGTTGGATTTGGGACATGAAATTTGGTGGCATTTTTACTTATTTATCCAAAGTTATAGCGGTTTTAATAAATAATGTTAAAATGTCCATTTCTATCTATGCTTTTTAGATGGAAGAAATGTTAATGAGTTTATGAATAGGAAGATGCCCTCAAATACGAACACTTTATTCTACAAAGTTGGCCTTCTAAATCTCATATTTTACACTAAAAAATCTATCTATAATGGATTTCTAGATCAGGAGAAGAATAAAATTTTATGTAGTGATTTCATTTCCCAGACAGAATGGTGTCCTGGACTTGAGAACTTCAGTTGGGCCCCATTTTGTTGGATTTGAGCCATAATTTTTTTATAAATAATGAATTATATTGTCCCCTACTTTTGGTGGAGAATCAATGATTTTGGATATTTGGATTGAGCCCAATAATTCAATCTTCATGGCTGGTCCAATTTCTTCATATATTCTTTGGGCCTTTTTGTGTGGTCCATATGACCCTTAAAATAGAAGAATTGGCCAAAGATATATTCTAATGATATGTTTTATATTGAATAAGGAACCCTAAAAAACAAGAATCACACAATTTAGATCAGAAAGATGAGAGTTATTATTGAAACATTAAACTGACTTGAATCTAAATTAATTAAAATAGTGCTAAAAATCATATTTAATATTAAAACATGAATATTTCACACAAATTATGCCCTTTTCATAAAAAATAAGTAAAAGGAGTAAATAAAAAGTTATGAATGAATGAATAAAATCAACTCCCCCACATTTAGTCATGTTCATGTACTAATGTGCAACAAATATAAAAACATAACAAAATCATTCTCACTCGCCAAAAAATATTAATTTTTTCACTAATCAGGAGAGTTTTAGACCACTTCCCTCATCCATATTTAATTCCACCATAAATTGTTATTGAAAAAATGTTAAAAATCAATTCATTTTTCTTGATCAAATTTATAAATGGAAAAGGTGGACACTCAAAACTCACACCTCTCAAGATGATAAAAATTTATTTATGGAGGTTCAATAATTAACCAAGAAAAAGTGAAAATCTTAGAGTTTAAAATAGCTCTCAGCTTCTATTCCCTATCCTAAATTGCACAATAATCAAGAGGTCTTTTGAAGGGGTTTTTCTGTGGTAATGGGATGATAGGAATTTAATGTCCAAGAGAGAGGAGAAGAGGGGTAAAACATCATCATGGGTAAAACAATGCACATTTTTTTAAAATGAAGCATGGCAGTAAATGGAAACACATATTTATAAGGGAATTATTGTGTGAGGAAAGACACAAATGGGGAATAAAATTTTAAGGGGATGAGAATATGAAATATTAAAACTTCTCCCAATGACATAAGTGTTCTTTTTTTCTTATTTTTTTTTCGAAAGTTGAACTTGAAAAAGATATCACACTCATATCTCAAACCATTTTTGATCTCCTCAAGACACTAAGTGTAATAGTTATAATAATATAAAAGGTTGAAGAAGAGTGATTTTTTACCCATCCAAGAAACAACCCATTTTTTCTTCATTTTTTTGTTTTTTTTTCATTTTTTTGAGCACTTTTCAATAAAATTTGTACAAGATGTCATAAAAATATATAAATTTCTAAAACTCACTGAATAACAACCCCCCCTACACTAAAATGGATGATTTAACTCAAGCATATAATAAATGGTGAAAAATTAAGAATATGATACCCAAAATAAAATACACCCACACACTTAAATTTTAATAAATTATACAATATAAATCTATGTAGATGTTGGGCGAGACAAGGTATTGGGATTGTAATGTGTCTATTAAAGAAAAGGTTTTCATAGGCTCGAAGGGGCTTTCAAAAGGAGGATTAATGTAAGGGCAATGGGAGGCTATTTGACTATTGTGATTCTCATGTGGTTAAGAAAATGCCTCTATCATATTAATGCACACCAAAGTAGGAAATTCGGCTCAAAGGTCCAAAATCTCAAGAATCACAATCATGGGTGAAAACACACAAAATGAAAAGATGGTCATATGTGACCTTGACATGAAAGCTAATATTGTTCCTCACAGTTAGGGAATAATCATCTTCTAAATATAAAACTGAGCATTCAAAATTTGTTGGTTTTTACACAAGATTTTTTATCCAATTTTATGATGAAAATACAAAATTTTTGAGATGAAAACATGTCTTTTTGACTCCCCAAAATGGTTGGACAAAATTTCAAAAGTGGATGGTGAGTAATTATGACTCTTTTTTTTTCACTTTTTTTAGTTTTTTTAGTTTTTTAGTGTTTTTAAAATATAGACCCACATAAAAGAGAAAGAGAAAAAGAAAGGGTTTGATGAAGGAATTTGTAAAAAATGAAGAGAGAGTAATAAGAAGAAAGAGGGAGAGAGAGGAAGAGAGGGAAAGTTAAAGGGAAAAAGGTGCCCCTAGTTTGGATTTGGTGGGTCGTCATCCCCATCAAGTGGAGGGCCTACTATAGTTTTTATGGATGCAATGGAAGTCGATGTGGTTCCCAAGATGTGTGTCCTATGATGGTGATGCTTTAACCAATGTTCGTTAACCATGAATGTCCTTTTGGAAGAGGGGTCTTGGACTTTCACTTCACCAAATGGGTAAACATTAATAATAATAAAAAACCTTCCTAATGAGAATTAATCTTACCCAAGTGAAGTAGAAATCAATAATTGAAGATCATTACATTTTCACCTTCATGAAATACATTTAATAGGATGTGTTTGTCATGGATTACCTGGGCCTTTTGTTTTTACAGATTGGAATTCTCATATGAATCAAGTCAAAGCTCCTCCAATTCATTTAGCTACAACAAAATAAAAAACTAAAACAATATCTCTTCACCAGATTTTTCACAATCCAAATTACAAGTTTTCACTACCCAAAAGGACTTATATTGGGATTCAACTGGTAAATTACATGCTTTACCAAAAACTATCCTAAAAAGAGATATCCCAATGGGTGTTTTATAGGCAGTTCGATAAGCCCAAAGCGCTTCACCAAGTTCTTTAGGATAGTCTTTTCTAGTGGGCTTTACAATTATCTCCAGTACTCTTTTCACTTCTATATTATAAAGTTCATCCATACCATTTGTTTGGGGGTGACATGTAGTTGAAGTTTTATGCACAAATCCTTTCTTTTTAAAAAGAGATTCCATGGCCTGATTACAGAAGTGAGTTCCTCAGTCACTTATCAAGGCACGTGGTGTTCCAAATTGGTGGAAAATGTGGATTTTTAGAAACTCAATAATAGTATGTGAATCATCCTTTCTAGTGGGGTTGTCCTCAACCCAACTAGAAACATAATCTAAAACTAGAAGAATATATGAGAATATATTGGAAGGGGGAAAAGGTCCCATGAAATCTATTCCCCAAACATCAAAGATCTCACATAAAATTAAAGGCTTTTGGGGAATTTCATTTCTTTTTGAAATTGTGCCAAAATTTTGGCAAGTGGGACATGATTTATAGAACTCATGTGAGTCCTTGAAGAGTGAAGGCCAGAAGAATCCTGAGTTAATAACCTTTTGGGAGGTCCTTTGTGGTTTAAAGTTTCCACCACCAGGAATTGAGTGAAAAAATTCCAAGATGGAGGAATGTTCATCTTAATCAACACATCTCCAAATTAACATATCAGCTCTAGTTTTCCAAATTTTATTATCATCCCAAAAATAGAATTTTGAATTACTTTTTAGCTTTAATTTTTTTTCTTTTGAAAAAAGTTCTGAAAAAACACCAACAACCAAGTAGTTTACAATTGGGGCATACCATGGTAACTTTGGACTGATAGATGAGAGGTGTTTAGCTATAAATTTAGGATCAATTATTTTAGAATGAGAAGAATTATAAATTCTAATCAGGTGATCAGCCACAAGGTTTTCTTTTCTTGGTCTATCTTTAATCACAATGTCAAACTCTTGGAGCATCAAGATCCATCTTATTAGCCTCAGTTTAGAATCAATTTTCTTGAGTAATAACTTTATAGAAAAATGGTATGTGAATATGGTGATTTTGGAACCTAAGAGATAGGGATGAAATTTATCTAAGGAAAAAACCATCGCTCAAAGTTCCTTTTCAGTGACAGTGTAGTGATATTGAGTTTCATCCAAAGTTTTTGAGGCATAATAGATGAAATGGGGAATATTTTCCCTTCTTTGACCAAGAATGGTCCTAATAGACCTATCAGAAGCATCACAATTCAATTCAAAGGTAAAGACCAATCTGTGGGTTGGATTATCAGGGTATATGTAAGAACAAATTTAAGTTCAACAAAGGCTCTCTTACAAGATTCATAAAAAAGAAATGAGACATCATTTTGGAGTAACTGAGTGAGTGGGGGGGAACTTCTACTGAAGTTATGGATGAATTGTCTATAGAAATAGGCATGACCAAGGAATGAGTAGATGTTTTGAACTGTTGTGGGTTCAGGAAGAGATTAGATCACCTTAATTTTGGAAAGATCAACTTGAATACCATCTTATGAAATTATGTTCCCTAGAAAAATCTCATTAGTAACCATGAAGTGACATTTTTTACAATTCAGAACAATCTTGCATTTGACACACTTTTGTAAGACCTGAGAGAGTGATTTCAAGCATGATTTAAATGAATCACCATAAAGGGTAAATTTATCCATGAATACCTCCATACAATGCTAAATTAATTCAGAAAAGATACTCATCATACACCTATGGAATGCTGTAGGATCATTTCAAAGTGTAAAAGGCATTCTTCTCTATGCATATATTCCAAAGGGGAACGTGAAAGTAGTCTTTTCTTGGTCATGAGGTTCTATTGGGATTTGGAAGTAGCCTATGTATCCATCAAGAAATCAATAATGTGACTTTACAGCTAATCGTTCTAGCATTTGATCAAGTAATGGAAGTGGGTATTGATCATTTTGTGTTTTATCATTCAATTTCCGATAATTGATGCACACACGCTATTTTTTCTTCACTCAAGTTGTGACTACCTCACTATGTTCATTTGTGAAAACAGTTATCCCACCCTTATTAGGTAGAACTTTAATTGGACTAAACCATTAACTATCTAAAATTGGGTATATAATACCTTCTTGAAGAAGCTTGGTGATATCTTCCCTAACTACCTCAAGTATGAGTGGATTGAGTCTTATTTTTGGTTTTATAATTGGTTTGTATGATTCTTCAATATGGATGTGATGCATGCAAAGGTCAGGGTTGATTCTGGTTATGACATCTAGGTTCCAACCTAAGGCCTTTTTGTTTTCCTCTAACACCTGAACAAGTTTGGACTCCTCAGTTTTAGTAATTGTGGTAGAGAAAATGACGAGATAATAGTGATCATGGAAAAATAATGCATATTTCATGTAACACCCCAAGCTTCTACGGTACGCTTCTCTTTGAATAATGCGATAACGTGTGTTGTACGCAACACCGAGTTCTAACAACCAATCAAACTAGCCGTTATGAATAGTAATACATACTTTTTAAAATTATATATATTTTATATTTCAAAATGGACTTCATTTTTGGATTCGGAATATCCAATTTATCCTAAGGTGAAATTTTGGTACTTTTCGGATAACTTTCATATTTTGATGAATAGTGAAAATTACTAAATTTTAATTAAAAACAACTTTTTTAATCAAAATAATTAATAGTGATAAATTATGAATTTTAGTAGTTTTAAAGTATATTTAGAATATATTTTTACCATTTAATATAATGTTGGTCATTGGACATAATTTTACAATTAAACCGAACATAAACAAGTGTCAATCTTTTGATAGTTATTATCTCCTAAAAGCACGCTTTTTGTTTTGACAGCGGGAATTAATTTTAAATTAATTTCTTCCACTTCTGTGTTTTGAATTTAGGAAAATAGATTCCATATTTTGAATCAGGATGTTCAAATTTTGTAAATAGGTAACTTTTATTTTTAGACATTTTGAATAATTACTGCGGTAAATATTTTATTTACCATGGTTAAGGGTAAATCCGGTAAATAAGGGTTAAACAAATAATATTATAATAATACTAAATTACCCTAAAACGTGTCTTAAACCTATTGGTTGATACATGGTCGACCATGGACATCTTTGGGTCGATTTTGGGACCCCATGGATCCACTTGTAAGTGATAATGACACTTTATTTTAATTAAGTTAAAATGAATACAAAAATGACACAAGCATATATCTTTTATAAAAACAATTGTTACATAGGGTTATATATGTTGGATTTTAGATTATAAATATTTATTAGAAAGATAAAAAGATTTCCTACATAATGATATTTTATTTATAATTTTTAGACATTAAATAATTTATTTTGTTTATGACACAATGATGATGCAGTAATTACTATAATAGTGAAAAATTAAAATAATTGATATTATAAATACCCAAATAAATATAATATGAAACTTTTAATGAAATAAACTAATTTTCTAGGATAATATGATATATTAGGATTTATTTAATTGACTTTGTTCGAAGTAATCAATCTGTTATGAGTTTCAAAAAAATCAACTATTGAATAGTGTCAAAATTGACATAAAAGAGTTCTTAAAACAAATATTATATTATTAATTGATATTAAATTCCTAAAAATCTAAGGTTCGGCCAAGAGACTTATATAATGATAGGTTCATCATTAATGGACCACTTGGGGGTCTCTTGGATGTATATAGTAAGTTTATTAACCATATTATATAAAAATACAAAGAGACATTGTAAAAGTGAAACTAATTAACTTAGAGTTAATACTTAAAGATAAGGTTAATATAAGTACCCAAACCTGTCTAAATTCTATTGGTTGAGTGGTTTTCGACCTATCCCCACCTTAACCTTTTAATAATAAACTTTGGAGCCATTAGAAACCGAATATGAATTTATTATAAATTAATATTTCTAGCTTTTCCAAAGGTGACCCTCACCCCTCTTATAAAAGGGCACTCCTCCTTCCCATTTCTTCACACATTCAAAGCCTTTTGGTTCGGCCAAAATCTGCCCAAATACTCTCCCAACTTCCCTCACTACAACCTAGGGGCCTTAGTTTGATCAGAAAGCCAACCTAAGGAGCCCTTTTGATCAAATCAAAAGGAAGAACCCGAAGAAGAGGTAATGATTTCACCACCCTTTTCTAAGTTCATTTCTTCTTCCACTTCTTATTCATTTGTTGTTACCATTCTAAAATAATAAATCCAGTATCATATATATACTGTGATTTTATTATAAATATGTTACAACCATATTCAGTATTCTATCCACCCTTTGAATAACATGTCACCATACGTGCGTACGTACGGCTTACTGTCTCCACGTCGTGGTGTAATTGTTATTCAATATAATATTATTTGGATGGGTATAATAATGATGTGTAACTCATGTAAATAATAAATATAACATGTTAATGATTATTTATATATGATATACCATCCATATCAAAAGAATGATATTGTCGCTCGTGCGTACGTACGGACTACCGTCTCCACGAACGCGATGAGATTCATTCTCCATCGTATCCATTCAAGTATAATTATCATTTGATGATTTAAAAATGATGTTTAAGTACTTGATATCATTCTGGATATGAATAAGATACAACAAACATGGCTTATGTAACAAAACATATAAAAGAAAATGAGTAAGTTAACACCCGAAACGACGATAATTCTAAGATATTATTAACAAATCAATGTTAAAAGATCATATATGATATCATATTAATGTATATGATTATTTTATAATTTAATAACAGTTATTTCACCATTATACAGGAGGTTAACCTACCCCAACCAAGGAAAAGTACAAGGTAAGGGTTATTTCACAATCTCTTCATTATCCGAGGTTGTTTATACGTAATAATCTACTGGGATCTCATTATCATCCACATCCATGTTTCTTCAAAATGTATTTCAAAACATTTTTACAATAATATGGGTTAAAGTCATTTATACCCTTGTTTTAATTTTTATAAAAGGAATCTTTCCGTCGTTTTCAAAACAAGGTCCTTTTTAACCTTTTTGACAGAATTAAGGTAAGAATGTTTTTTTAACTTATACGGCGGGTGCGGTTAGTTTCTGCCATTATAAAATATTCAAAGCTTTCCTTACAAGATTATAAGAATATTTTCAAGAAAATGTTTTATTTTATATGGCTCTTAAATGATTTCAAAAATAGAAAGAGATATTTCTCTAAAAAGTGTTTTGATTTCATCTATGTCAACATCCTTTGATAGATTTTACGCTTATTTGAAGTTGATTTATTATGATACAAAACTTCTATATTGTATTGAAGGTTTTGTGATATGTTTGACTGTGGATGTGCTATTTTTATACCATTCATAGTTTATGGTGAAATTATTGACATTTCGTATGCTAGTTTTAATACAAATGTTTATGTTCTGTTTAAACCTTTTCATATGGGAATGCATTGGACTTAATATGTGACGGGTGGAGCCCGCTATAGCTCCTCGATGCATCGGTAGGTCTCATGAGACAAACTAGTGTCTTGGCACAAGGCCTTGACAAAATCTTATTTGTAGTCTTGGCACGAGGCCTTGACTATGTGGTTATGATAGTCTGGCATTATGCATTCCATCATTATGAAAGTGGTTATTGATTTTGCATGTGATTATTCGATTAGTAGAATAACCATGTGAATAAGTAAATGGAATTATTTCATTTTATTTATGCCATAATATGTTAAATGTTCAAGTTTAAAAGGCTTTTGTTTTAGTTATACATTGCCTTAAATGTTTATTCTTATTTATGAAAGTTTCCGCTATATTGTTATCCTTACTGGGCATTTGAGCTCACCCCTTTTCTATGTTTTATTTTTCCCAGGAAGTGAAGAAGTAAATTATGAATGACCTGCAGGGATATTATGTGGGGATATGAGTGTGGATTATGGAGAAATTATGTTGTTGTAGTAGTTTTTCATTTTATGATGTAATGTAAAACTTATGAATATATCTAGTGTTTCCAAGGCTACTAAACCAATCGGTCTTTCGAGATTTGATCTTTCTTGTGATCATGCCAATGTTATGTAATAATGCACCGACTCTGGGAAACTAGGGTCGGGGCGTTACAGTTGGTATCAGAGGAAGTTTAGTACAAACCTTGGAAGCTAGATTTAGATAAACTCTGATTAGAGCACATAGACCTAAGATGAACTTTGAGGATTATTATAGAAGAACTTCCTAGAATCTTGGTATTGTAGAGATTTTGTGAGTTTTCCGAGCAATACATCCCTATCTGGATACGAGTAGGTAGAGGCGGCTCTGGCACAGATGTACCTAGGGGTAAAACCTGAAAACACCGCTTTGAGCTAGACTCGAACGGGAACTGGTGCACGACAACGAGCCTTGCTGCACTCTTGGTTACGACACTCCCGGGGGATATGCTTAGGATAACTCTCATTTTCTTTACAAATCATTTTGAAGTGATTATGAGTATATACTTCCTCAAATAAAACATTCTTATGATTATGGATTATATCCATAAATAGTTCAATTTATGTTAAGTGTTTTATAAGTATGGGATTATGTATTTTGATTCATAAACTGATCTAGTTTATGCCATTGTTTAGAAATGGCGCCTAGTGGAAGAAATGGAAACCGTATCAATGCACGCACTCCATGTAGGGATTGCCCTCCTACTCAAGATAATTATAGTGGGGCTGGTGATGCAACTGGTGCCGATCAGCTAATCACCATACTGGGACAACTTACTCAGGTTATGAATAATAACCTTATCCGTATGGAGCACCCTGATCCGCAGCGTGGAGGATCAATGTTAGATCGATTCATGAGGCAACAACCACCAACGTTCAATGGGACTACAAATCCCTTAGTAGCCGAGCAGTGGATAAATTCCCTAGAGAAAATATTTCAGGCTTTGGGGAGCAGTGAAAGGGAAAAAGTTATCATGGCAGTTTACCGCCTCACTGGAGATGCTGATCAATGGTGGTCATTGATTCAAAACATGAAGGAAGATGATGAAGTATCAAATATGGAATGGAGGGAGTTCAAAGATCTGTTTTTAGAAAAATACTTTCCTCGCGACCATCGAGCAGATATGGAAAGGCAATTTCTGAGTCTGAGACAAAAGGAGGATGAGAATGTCACAAAGTATGAGGCTAACTTTACAAGGTTAGCGAGGTATGCTGGAGATTATATTCGCAACCCAAGAAGTAAGATTGATCGTTTCTTTGATGGGTTAAAACCATTTCTCCGTCGAGCGTTAGTCTCACAATCCTTTTCATCGTACGAAGACATTGTCTCATGTGCCATCAAGACCGAAAAGGAATTCTCTAAGTCTTATGACTTTAAAGCAAAGCAAGAGAAGAAGAGACCTGCTGATCAATCTGGGAATGGAAATAAGGGGAAGAAGGGAAAGGTTGAATATCCATCTTGTGGTAAATTCGGGAAGAAACATCCTGGTACTTTCTTGAAGGGAATGAGAGTCTGTTACAAGTGTGGTGAAAAAGGCCACCAAGCTCGTGATTGCAAGGGGAAGAAGGAAGCTACCAACGTTCAATGCTACAATTGCAGGGAGATGGGACATTATGAAAATGAATGTCCTAAGAGTCAGGAGAAATTACCTCAGAAAAGGCCAAGGGATCAAGGCCAGGCTTATGCTATCACTACTGCTGAGGTAGAAGCTCCGAAGGACGTGGTGGCAGGTAATTTAATGGTTTCCTCAAGTTTAGAAAATGCATTATTTGACTCTGGATCGTCGCATTGTTTCATATCTTCCCAGTTTGCTAATAAAATTAGATATTTCCAATTTGATTTAATAAGGGAGTTGTCAGTTAAAACTCCTAAGGGAAGTATCATTGCAACAAAGTTTTGTGAATCAGTCCCCATTAGAGCACATAATTTTTCTTTATCTGCTGATCTCGTCGTCATACCTATGATTGAGTTTGATATAATCCTCGGTATGGACTGGCTTTCAGACTATGATGCGAATATTTATTGTAAAAAGAAAGAGGTTACGATTCTTGATGATAATGATAAGGAACACCTTATCTTTAGAGCAGAATCGTCACCACCTAATTCTTATTTAGATCCACCCTCAATAGATCAACTAAATTCAATTATTGGGGAGGAAGAGAATGAAATAACTACGGGTGAGGAAAGGAATGTTCAAATAGAGGATGCACCTATTGTGAAAGAATTTGTAGATGTATTTCCGGAAGATTTACCTGGACATCCTCCAGAACGAGAAGTTGAGTTTTCCATTGATTTGATTCATGGATCAAGGCCTATATCGAAGACCCCTTATAGAATGACCACTGTAGAGTTAGTCGAACTAAAGAAACAACTATAGGAATTGAGTAATAAGGGATTTATTCACCCTAGTGTTTCTCCATGGGGATCCCCTGTTCTTTTTGTTAAAAAGAAAGATGGATCTATGAGGTTATGTATCGACTATAGGGAGATCAATGCTATAACGATAAAGAACAAGTATCCCCTACCTCATATTGATGATTTATTTGACCAACTGCATGGAGCTCAATACTTTTCAAAGATTGACCTTCGATCTGGATACCATCAGTTGTGTGTGAAGAAGGAAGACATTCCGAAGACAGCATTTCGAACCAGGTACGGGCATTACGAGTTTACTGTAATGCCGTTTGGATTGACTAATGCACCCTCTATATTCATGGATCTGATGAATAGAGTTTTCAAGGAGTATCTCGATGAATTTGTGGTGGTATTTATTGATGATATCTTGGTATACTCCAAAACCTACGAAGATCATGAAGATCACTTGCGCATTATCTTGAAGACTCTGAGGAGGCATGAATTATATGGGAAGTTTAGCAAGTGTGAATTCTGGCTTCATGAGATTTCTTTTCTTGGCCATATTGTCTCTAAAGATGGAATCTCTGTTGATCCTTCTAAGACCAAGGAAATCCAAGAATGGCCAGCACCTACGAGTATAACTGAGGTACGTAGTTTTATTGGTTTGGCAGGTTATTATCGACGTTTCGTCCAGAATTTTTCCCGATTGGCTAACCCATTAACGAAGCTCACACGTAAAGGGGTTAAATTTGTTTGGACAAAAGAGTGTGAAGAATGTTTCGAAGAACTGAAGAGAAGATTAGTCAATGCTCCTATATTGACTCTACCATCGGGGAATGATGGGTTCGTTATTTATAGTGATGCATCAAAGAAAGGACTTGGTTGTGTCCTTATGCAGAATGATAGAGTTATTGACTATGCATCACGACAGTTGAAAATTCATGAACAAAACTATCCTACTCATGATCTCGAGTTAGCATCTATGATCTTTGCTTTGAAGATATGGAGGCACTACCTCTATGGTGAAAAATGTGAGATTTATACTGATCACAAGAGTTTGAAGTATATTTTCTCACAAAAAGAACTCAACATGAGGCAAATGAGATGTCTTGAATTACTCAAGGATTATGATTGCACGATACACTACCACCCGGGGAAAGCAAAAAAGGTGGCAGATGCTTTGAGTAGAAAAGACCATGGAGTTTTGAACAATATGAGAATTGAAAGGGATCCAATTTTCATGGATCTAGTGAAGATGGACATGGGAATAACCAGGGAAGGTGAAACATCAATGCTTTTTCAAATGGTTGCCAAACCATCTTTACTAGAAAGGATTAAGAGTTCTCAGACCGATGATGAAGAATTCCAAAAGAAGATTAAAGCTGTGAATGATGGGAGATTGAGAGACTTTGTGTATGAAGATGGAATTTTGAAATTTGGGAAGAGACTTTGTGTTCCCGATTTACCTGATCTAAAAAGGGAATTGCTGGATGATGCTCATAGTTCCAATTTCTCTATACACCCTGGGAGCACAAAAATGTATAGAGATTTGAAGGAACATTTTTGGTGGGACAACATGAAGAGGGAGATTGCTGATTTTGTGTCAAGATGTATGGTTTGTCAACAAGTGAAAGCTGGAAGGCAACAGCCTGGAGGAGTCATGCAACCTCTTCCCATACCGGAGTGGAAATGGGACAATATTACGATGGACTTTGTCATGGGGCTACCAAAGACTCCTAGAAGGAACGATGCAATATGGGTTATTGTTGATCGTCTTACCAAGTCAGCACATTTTCTTGCTATAAGATAAGATCTACCCCTGGAACGTCTAGCAAGACTATATATTAATGAAGTTGTGAGACTTTATGGAGTACCCCTATCGATTTCTTCTGATCGTGATCCCCGTTTTAATTAAAGATTTTGGAAAAGTCTTCAGAAATCCCTGGATACTGAACTTCATTTGAGCACTGCTTACCACCCTCAGACAGATGGACAATCAGAACGGACTATTCAGACCTTATAAGACATGTTGAGATCTTGCTCACTTGACTTTCAGGGTATGTGGGATCAATATTTACTACTGGTAGAATTTTCCTATAACAATAGCTTCCATTCGAGTATTCAGATGGCACCATATGAAGCGTTATACGGAAAGAGATGTCGTACACCAACCTGTTGGGATGACGTTGGTGAAAGAAAACTTGTAGGCCCAGAACTAGTGGAGGAAACGGTGGAAAAGGTGAAAGTAATCCAAAATCACATCAAAGCAGCTCAAAGTAGGCAGAAGAGCTATGCCGATAATTGAAGGAAGGATTTGGAATTTCAAGTCGGTGATCATGTTTTCCTGAAGGTATCTCCGTGGAAGGGAGTCATACGTTTTGGTAAGAAAGGTAAATTGAGTCCCAGGTACATCGGACCTTTCGAAATTCTAGAACGAATTGGGGTTGTAGCTTACCGATTGGCAATGCCGCCAAGTCTCTCCAAAGTTCACGATGTGTTCCACGTATCTCTGTTGAGGAAATACATGCCTGATCCAACGCATGTACTCACCTATGAGGAATTAGAACCAGAACCCAATCTTTCCTATTGTGAAGAGCCCGTCAGGATTCTTGATACGAGAGAACAAGTACTGAGAAACCGGACGACGCGTCTGGTAAAAGTTTTGTGGAGAAACCATAAGATGGAAGAGGCAACGTGGGAACCCGAGGAACTTATGATGAAGAACCACCCAAGTCTTTTCATGCGATAGTATTCTAGAAATTTCGAGGACGAAATTATTTGAAGGAGGGGAGAATGTAACACCCCAAGCTTCTACGGTACGCTTCTCTTTGAATAATGCGATAGCGTGTGTTGTACGCAACACCGAGTTCTAACAACCAATCAAACTAGCCGTTATGAATAGTAATACCTACTTTTTAAAATTATATATATTTTATATTTCAAAATGGACTTCATTTTTGGATTCGGAATATCTAATTTAGCCTAAGGTGAAATTTTGGTACTTTTCGGATAACTTTCATATTTTGATGAATAGTGAAAATTACTAAATTTTAATTAAAAAAAACTTTTATAATCAAAATAATTAATAGTGATAAATTATGAATTTTAGTAGTTTTAAAGTATATTTAGAATATATTTTTACCATTTAATATAATGTTGGTCATTGGACATAATTTTACAATTAAACCGAACATAAACAAGTGTCAATCTTTTGATAGTTATTATCTCTTAAAAACACGCTTTTTGTTTTGACAGCGGGAATTAATTTTAAATTAATTTCTGCCACTTATGTGTTTTGAATTTAGGAAAATGGATTCCATATTTGGAATCAGGATGTTAAAATTGTGTAAATAGGTAACTTTTATTTTTAGACATTTTGAATAATTACTGCGGTAAATATTTTATTTACCATGGTTAAGGGTAAATCCGGTAAATAAGGGTTAAACAAATAATATTATAATAATACTAAATTACCCTAAAACGTGTCTTAACCCTATTGGTTGATACATGGTCGACCATGGACATCTTTGGGTCGATTTTGGGACCCCATGGATCCACTTGTAAGTGATAATGACACTTTATTTTAATTAAGTTAAAATGAATACAAAAATGACACAAGCATATATCTTTTAGAAAAACAATTGTTACATAGGGTTATATATGTTGGATTTTAGATTATAAATATTCATTATAAATATAAAAATATTTCCTACATAATTATATTTTATATATAATTTTTAGACATTAAATAATTTATTTTATTTATGACACAATGATGATGCAGTAATTACTATAATAGTGAAAAATTAAAATAATTGATATTATAAATACCCAAATAAATATAATATGAAACTTTTAATGAAATAAACTAATTTTCTAGGATAATATGATATATTAGTATTGATTTAATTGACTTTGTTCGAAGTAATCAATCTTTTATGAGTTTCAAAAAAATCAACTATTGAATAGTGTCAAAATTGACATAAAAGAGTTCTTAAAACAAATATTATATTATTAATTGATATTAAATTCCTAAAAATCTAAGGTTAGGCCACGAGACTTATATCATGATAGGTTCATCATTAATGGACCACTTGGGGGTCTCTTGGATGTATATAGTAAGTTTATTAACCATATTATATAAAAATACAAAGAGACATTGTAAAAGTGAAACTAATTAACTTAGAGTTAATACTTAAAGATAAGGTTAATATAAGTACCCAAACCTGTCTAAATTCTATTGGTTGAGTGGTTTTCGACCTATCCCCACCTTAACCTTTGAATAATCAACTTTTGAGCCATTAGAAACCGAATATTAATTTATTATAAATTAATATTTCTAGCTTTTCCAAAGGTGCCCCTCACCCCTCTTATAAAAGGGCACTCCTCCTTCCCATTTATTCACACATTCAAAGCCTTTTGGTTCGGCCAAAATCTGCCCAAATACTCTCCCAACTTCCCTCACTACAACCTAGGGTCCTTAGTTTGATCATAAATCCAACCTAAGGAGCCCTTTTGATCAAATCAAAAGGAAGAACCCGAAGAAGAGGTAATGATTTCACCACCCTTTTCTAAGTTCATTTCTTCTTCCACTTCTTCTTCCTTTGTTGTTACCATTCTAAAATAATAAATCCAGTATCATATATATACTGTGATTTTATTATAAATATGGTACAACCATATTCAGTATTCTATCCACCCTTTGAATAACATGTCACCATACGTGCGTACGTACGACTTACCGTCTCCACGTCGTGGTGTAATTGTTATTCAATATAATATTATTTGGATGGGTATAATAATGATGTGTAACTCATGTAAATAATAAATATAACATGTTAATGATTCTTTATATATGATATACCATCCATATCAAAAGAATGATATTGTCGCTCGTGCGTACGTACGGACTACCGTCTCCACGAACGCGATGAGATTCATTCTCCATCGTATCCATTCAAGTATAATTATCATTTGATGATTTAAAAATGATGTTTAAGTACTTGATATCATTATGGATATGAATAAGATACAACAAACATGGCTTATGTAACAAAACATATAAAAGAAAATGAGTAAGTTAACACCCGAAACGACGATAATTCTAAGATATTATTAACAAATCAATGTTAAAAGATCATATATGATATCATATTAATGTATATGATTATTGTATAATTTAATAACAATTATTTCACCATTATACAGGAGTTTAACCTACCCCAACCAAGGAAAAGTACAAGGTAAGGGTTATTTCACAATCTCTTCATTATCCGAGGTTGTTTATACGTAATAATCTACTAGGATCTCATTATCATCCACATCCATGTTTCTTCAAAATGTATTTCAAAACATTTTTACAATAATATGGGTTAAAGTCATTTATACCCTTGTTTTACTTTTTATAAAAGGAATCTTTCCGTCGTTTTCAAAACAAGGTCCTTTTTAACCTTTTCGACAGAATTAAGGTAAGAATGTTTTTTTTAACTTATACGGCGGGTGCGGTTATTTTCTGCCGTTATAAAATATTCAAAGCTTTCCTTACAAGATTATAAGAATATTTTCAAGAAAATGTTTTATTTTATATGGCTCTTAAATGATTTCAAAAATAGAAAGAGATATTTCTCTAAAAAGTGTTTTGATTTCATCTATGTCAACATCCTTTGATAGATTTTACGCTTATTTGAAGTTGATTTATTATGATACAAAACTTCTATATTGTATTGAAGGTTTTGTGATATGTTTGACTGTGGATGTGCTATTTTTATACCATTCATAGTTTATGGTGAAATTATTGACATTTCGTATGCTAGTTTTAATACAAATGTTTATGTTCTGTTTAAACCTTTTCATATGGGAATGCATTGGACTTAATATGTGAAAGGTGGAGCCCGCTATAGCTCCTCGATGCATCGGTAGGTCTCATGAGACAAACTAGTGTCTTGGCACAAGGCCTTGACAAAATCTTATTTGTAGTCTTGGCACGAGGCCTTGACTATGTGGTTATGATAGTCTGACATTATGCATTCCATCATTATGAAAGTGGTTATTGATTTTGCATGTGATTATTCGATTAGTAGAATAACCATGTGAATAAGTAAATGGAATTATTTCATTTTATTTATGCCATACTATGTTAAATGTTCAAGTTTAAAAGGCTTTTGTTTTAGTTATACATTGCCTTAAATGTTTATTCTTATTTATGAAAGTTTCCGCTATATTGTTATCCTTACTGGGCATTTGAGCTCACCCCTTTTCTATGTTTTATTTTTCCCAGGAAGTGAAGAAGTAAATTATGAATGACCTGCAGGGATATTATGTGGGGATATGAGTGTGGATTATGGAGAAATTATGTTGTTGTAGTAGTTTTTCATTTTATGATGTAATGTAAAACTTATGAATATATCTAGTGTTTCCAAGGCTACTAAACCAATCGGTCTTTCAAGATTTGATCTTTCTTGTGATCATGCCAATGTTATGTAATAATGCACCGACTCTGGGTAACTAGGGTCGGGGCGTTACATTTCAGGTGTATAAGAAGAGGTTTCATATCAGTCTCATCTTCCATTTGTGGGATAAACAACTCAATAATAGAGGATGGGATTTCATTTGGTTTTGATTCATTTTACTCAATAATGTACAATTTGGAGCAGTAGATATTAAAGTAGAGATGGGATTCAAGAGAGTTTTCAAGATCCTCTAGATTGACGAAGTCTATGAATGAGATTTCAACATAAAATTCACCATTAATAAATTAGTTAATCATGGTACAAATATCACAAGCTCCTATATCATTAGAACATAATGAACATGATGTAATGGGGTTCAATTTACTCTCAAAAGTGTCCTCAAAATCATGGATTGAGAATGTATAGTGATCCTATGATTGGTATTGCATGGCTTGAAAGATATTAAACTCGACCATTTGGTCACCAAATTCCATAGATAAGATTACCATATAGACATAAATCTTAGTTATTACTATTAATAGGAATGGTCTTCCTATAATTAGGGGATATCGAGAAGAGTTTATCTCACATTTTATGTCAAGGTCATATAAATCAGTTGAGAGGATAAGATCATTAACTCAAACAAGGACATCCTCAATTATTCCCTCAGGACTGGATATGCTTCAATTGGATAACTGTATGACAACACATGTTGGATTCAAGGGACCTAGACCAAGGTTGGTGAATATGGATTTAGGCATGAAATTTATCGAGGCTTTGAGGTTTATGAGTGCATCATCGAAGTTTTAACTTCCTATATAACATGGATCTGTAAAGGTCCCAGGATCTTTGCACTTCATGGGTATGGAATGTTGTGTTGAAACATTCACAATGGTCATAATTTTTCTCTTATGAGTGCACAATTATTTAATAATCTTAGCATAATTAGGAATTTGTTTGATGACATCTAAGAGTGGAATTTTGACTTCAACACGTCTAAACATGTAGAGCATTTAAGGATTGAGTTTAAAGGATTTCATTGTCTTAGAAATGGCTTGAGAAAAAGGAATTGGGTTCCTTAGAGGGATAGAAAGAGGTGAGGGAGTTTCTTAATGTTTATTTTATAGATTTTTGTTCTTTTCATTTTAAAGATCAACAACCAAAGTTTCATTGGAGGACCCATCATGAGGCTTGGAAATTTGTTTTTATGATCTAAGTGCAATTGCACTTACATTACCCTTGGGGTTAGGTAACGGTTGAGCTAGGAGTTGGGAAGTATTGGATGGTTGTTGTTGGATAATGTGGGATTCAAGTTGACCAATTTGGGTTTCAAAGTTTTTAAGGCTAGAATTGGTGAAGGAGGAAAGATATTCCACAATGATTTCCCATAGTTTCTTGGAAGAAGAGGCATGTCCCGCATTGGGATTACCTTGATTTTGGTTCTTGGGAAAGTTCTTGTATTGGGTTGTGAATTGAGAAGGCTCATTAGGATAGTGGAATTGAGGAGGAGCAAGAGTAGGATTGATCCATTGAGGTTGAGGAACAAAAGGGTAAGGTTTTTTGATGTTACCAACAACTTGACCATATTGGAATTGGTTTGGGTTTTGAGGAGGGAATTGGGGGGGGGGGGGGCTGAGAAATGGGATTAACATACCTCAATCCTTGGTTAAATGTATAAGATAAGGGATCAAAGTTGGGTTGGTTGAAGTTTCTAATGAACTGACCTGATTATTGAGGGTTGGTGTTCCTCTGAGTATATGCTACATTGATCTCCATTGGGCTGGATGAATCAGATGTATCCTCTTGAAGTTGTGTACATGTGTCAGTTGGATGAGCCGATGAGCTACATATTCTACAATTAATGATAGTTCTAGGGAACAAAGATTGTGGAGAAGATGAGGTTGGGCTTTGGCAACCACCGCTAATTGTCTCACAAGACCTGTAAGTTCGCTCATCCACTCGGTCATCTTGTTCGACTCTATAGATTGATTCTATTGGACATGTTTTACTTGAGCATGTACTCGAGCATGGAATTGATTCATGTTTGCAGCCATATTGATTATGAGATCTCGTGAAGCTATAGGATTTTTGTCAACAAGAGCACCACCACTTGTGGCATCAATGAGTGTTCTCTCCATAGTCAATAACCCCTCATAGAAGAATTGGATCAAGAGTTGGATAGGGATTTATTGGTGTGGGTAGGTTGCCACAATATTTTTGAACCTCTCCCAATACTTATAGAGTGATTCATTAGGTAATTGATGAATACCACTTATTTCCTTTCAGATAGAAGTAGTACAAGAAATAGGAAAGAATTTCTCTAAGAATATTCACTTCATGTAATTCCATGTGGTTATGGAAACAGGAGGGAGGTAGTAGATCCCTGGCTTGGTAGAGTTAGCTAGGGAGAAAGAGAATGCTTGAAGTTTGATTTGTTCTTCATAAACCACTTGAGGTTTTGTGGTAGAGCACATCTCTTGGAACTCTTTGAGGTGAAGATGAGGATTCTCACTAGATAGCTCATGGAAATGAGGCAGAAGATGAATCAAACCCGATTTGAGTTTGAAATAAGCCTCAATATTTGGATATTTAATACCAAGGGGTTGGTAATTAATATCATAGGTAGAGAGTTCTTTAAGGGTTTGTTCCCTAGTATTGTCTATATCTAGAATGATTGGTTGGATAATGATTGGTTCTAGAGTGATTTGATTATCCCTAATATCCCTTCTAAGTCAGTGAAGAGTTCGCTAGATTTTTGGGTCAAACAAATCTGATGGATTATTTGGTAGGCTATGGGGAATTAGGGTATGTTTGGGAAGGATGAGAAATATGGGTTTTTCTTTGTGGTTTTTCTTTTTATTTTTATGAGAAGGAGGGGTTTTCTTTGTGTTTTTTTTCAAAAAATTTATTTTCTTATTTTTTTTTATTATTTTGTTTTACAAAAATAAAAAAAACTACCAACTATTTAATGTACCACCCTTGGAAATAGATCCATTTGAAGCATGAAATATTATCACCTATCGACTGTTTAAGGTTCTGGTGCTTTGCTAATGTGTATAGAATCACTCAGTTTGAATCCTTAGTGATGATACTTTTTATAGTCGATTATTTTTAATTGATTGTATTTTGATTGGGGGGTTTATTGGAGAGATTAAATGAAGTGATTGATGGTTGATGTTTGATTTAAAAATTTGATAAATATTGGGGTTATTTCATTATCAGGGAGTTAATCTTGTGATATATTAGAGATTTTCTTTATATTTCATTAAATTAACACCCACTTCACAAGATGACTTTGATCGGAATTTCCAAGTGTTAAGGCTTTAATCCAAGGCTTAAATTAAATTAGGGTTATAA
The DNA here is from genome assembly GCA_963277665.1 of Viscum album. Taxonomy (NCBI): domain Eukaryota; kingdom Viridiplantae; phylum Streptophyta; class Magnoliopsida; order Santalales; family Viscaceae; genus Viscum; species Viscum album. The sequence goes on along the minus strand of OY728125.1, from coordinate 949,300,251 downwards.
TATTAATCAAATATTGTTTATGGTAGTGTATTTATGGTTCTAATAATCCATGGAAACCACACATTAAACAAAACATGTCATTAATCCATGACATTTTAAGTTTAACATACACAATGTTAATTTTAAGAATGTTCATCGAGCAAAAGCTCTCGATCACTCAACATCCTCAAATCATAACTCACCCCAATTGTAGATTTAATAATCCATTATTTTGGTTAAAAATATGGTTGTAATTTTTATGATTATGAATTATGAAAAGAATAAAAAGAAAGGGACAAGATAAGAGTAGTGCGCCGAACACACACAAAAATAGTGAAGTTAATGTTAAATACGAAATTTAGATTGAATGAGAAAGAGAAGGAGAGAATGATTTTCAATCTGATTTAAACTATTTAAAGAATATTAATATTAAAAAATAGAAAGTTTATGTAAATAAAATATTATGAATAAGAAACATGTATTAAAATTCTATTAAAATGAAAGAAAACTTACATGATTACAAATAAGAAGAACACAAAAGAACATGAAAACAAAGAGACGAGGAAGGGTGTATCAAGTGAAAACTTGAGTTTGGAAGGTCCTAATAGGAATTTTTAAAGGATTTGGTCATGCCAATGTATCCTTGTATATTATAAAATTCCAACCCGTTTCAAGGAGAATAGGGGGATGTATTTATAGCCCAAGGAGGTGGACTGTTTTTATTCCAAATCCACCCCTCCACTGGCATCACCAATTTGATAAATTAGACAGAAAAATATATATTAATATTCTTCTTCAAAATTGTATATATTAATGTTAGAATTATACTCTCAATTTTTTTTGGAAATTAGACTTATGGATCCAAAGTTATGGCGGTTTTAATAAACACTGTTAAACTATCCATTTCTATCCATGATTTTTCGATGGATGAAATGTGAATGAGGTTTTGAATAGGAAGATGACCTAAAATCAAAACACTTTCTTCTAAAAAGTAGTCCAACTATATCTTCTATTTCAAAATAAAAAATCTCATCTATAATGGATGTATAGATCAGGAGAAAAGTCAAGTTTTGTGTGCTGATTCCATTTTCTAGACAGAATGGTAGGCTGGACTTCAAATCTTTATTTGGACCCCTTTTTGTTGAATTTTGGACATGAATTTTTTATCCAAGATGAATTATATTTTACCTAGGATTTTGGTGGATAATAAATAATTCTATATTTTTTTATTTATCTCAGTAATTTAATCTTCATGGTTGGTCCAGTTTCTTGATAGATTCTTTGGGCCTTCTTATGTGGTCCATATGACCCTTCAAATGAAAGAATTGGACAAATATTCCTTCTAATGATATGTTATATATTGAATAAATAACCCTAAAAAACAAGAATCACACAATTTGTATCAATAGTATTAGATTTATTATTAAATCATTAAACTTACTTGAATCTAGATTAATTCAAACAGTGCTCAAAAATCATATTTAATATTAAAACATGAATATTTCACACAAATTATGCAATTTTCATAGAAAATAAGTAAAGGGAGTAAATAAAAAGTTATTAATGAATGAGTGAAATTAATACACATTACTAGAGACAGTTCAATTCTGGTAGGACGTGCCTTCTGATGATGGAGTTGTCTGGATGCTTCTTCATGCCGGGATGTGGATTCTAGAGATAGGAGATACTCGGGTCCCACTTAATATTAATATTTAGGACAATGCCAATATGGCATGGATTTATATATAGGAACTAGAGATTCTTATTTATGAAACTGACAACTGGATCCCTGCTATGAGATAGGTGGAGGACATGTCGAGATGGGGTGTCGTTGAAGGGAGGAGGATTATGGTAATGCCAATGGTATATTATAATAAATCATATAATAATTAATGAATTTTATTCCTTATTTCATTTTAGGTTCATATCATGCACTAGAGGACCCTACAATGACTGATTTTGACCGTGTGGTTGTTACCGAGGAAGCTGTTCGGGGTCTCAAATCATCAGAAGTGGGTGGTGTACTGAGCCCTAAGCCAAAAATTCCGAGCATCCCCCTGGTGAGACTACCATGGGGCTTGGGACTTTAATACATGCCATGAGAAATATTGACATGACCTTTGATGAATTTCTAGAACATATTAATCTCCCCACTAATTTAGAATAATTTTAGGAACTTAATAGGGAATTGAATGGGAGAGAGTCTTTATTTTTGTGCAACAAATTTTTATGTTTGATTCTTTGATCATGACTGGTTGAAATGTTCAGCTCCATCCATGGAGAATGCCGCAGTGGTGTTGTACGAACATGACATCAAAGTTCATCTTAGTCCCACTATTGAGCGGGGTGGGGGATCAAGTGGATCTTGAAATGGGGATTCTTCCTGAGCCTCCTTTGGTGAGTTCTGAGTAGGCCCAGGAGAGCCTTCCACATCAAGAGGTTCCGACTCAAACAGATGAGGTTGGGGATAATAGGGAAGAATCCACCCAAGCCACCAACTCATTATTGGGAGAGTGTTTCCCACTACTTTAATCATAACCTATTTCTTCCATATGTTATCCTTTTGAGGCTAATGATGAGTCTTGTCCATTGTACAACACCATCAACTTCTATAACTAGTTCTGAGGGCTAAGCCTCTACACTAATGCATCCAACATTAGATCGAGAAGCCATTATTGACCAGTAGGGAGTGGGGTAGGGTACCTCACTAAGTTCACTAATCCTAGAGTACATTTCTCCCTCTTAAAGTGGATCTGAGTTAGATTTAGAGATGCAAAATTCTCTTTACATCACATGTCATGGGGTTTTGTGGGATATCTAGAAAATAATCTCTGATATACTTTTTAAAGACCTGCCTTCATGAATACCTGTACTTCCATTCTTGTTCGGTATGCTTGGATATTAAAATTTAATTACTATATGATTCATGCTGCTATGAAGGAGATCAATCTCAAATGGGAGTGAGAGCACAAGCTTTAATAGGACCCCATAAAGGTGAAGCTGCTCGTCAACACTATTGATCTCTAGGCTACATTATCCTAGGTGGAGGCCAACCATACCAAGAAGATGGTGAAAATTAAAGAAAAAATTAATGAGAAAACCATTCAAGTATTTATACTTTATTAGGAATTGGATGTCACTCAGGGAAGCTCGTATAACTCCATCATTCATTAGAAGGATCCCAAACTTAAGGGTCAACTACTATTGTATCTACAATGAAGGAACTTCACCAGGGTAAGGAGAATGAATCCATTCGGTTGGTTGGGATTAAAAAAGCGACTAATGGGGTTTGAAAGGTGGTTCAATAAATGAAGAGTTATGTTGACATTCTCTTGTAATGTGTAGCAGAGAGACTCCATCTTGGAGATGCTCCTCTGATTTTGTTGTCTCTTAAATGAAAAGGATTTATTTTCCAATCACCCATGTCTCCATCCCTGTTTTCCTCCTATGATCATAACATAACATTAAAAATAATTTTCAAAGAAAAACATATTTATGTCATATAATCATAACCACCGTGATAGGGATGGGGAGGTTCTCTAACTTTTTCCTAATCTATAGGGCCTAGAGAGCATAGTTTTACTATTTCTAGGGTCGTATGGGAAAAACCACAAAATTTGTGACTTTTGTGTTACTGCCCTAATTTTTTTCGAAGTCTAATATGAATGGGACTTAGTGGGTGATATTTTAATTTTTCTTAGACTTACCTTTTCAAGTTTTCATCCTAAAAAGTTTTGTGCCTTTTATTTTTTTATTCCTCAATTTTTTCCTAAACCATATAGAGTACATGTCTAGAAATATGAGACTCAATTTTTTTCCAGAGTTCCCTTTGAGGGTTTTCAATCTGGTGAGTACTATGTCTCTTTTTGTGGGAAGTTTAAATCCATGCAAGATAGACTAGTTGAACTAGCATTTTAGGTCAATATCTTTGACCATAAGTTTTGAAGTGATGACCCAAACAAGGCTTGTTGGACAAGGATATTCCAAAATTATTTAGATATATGATGGGGAATTTTGAGCCATGATTTTTTGGTTCCTGAATCCAAAACATATTCAGGAATAGAGGAAGTATCTCCTAAGGATAAAGTTATCACTTGTTTACAAACCCATTTTGTGGGCTGATTTATGAAAAGAAAGCTAGGAAATATTACAACATAGTCAAGAAAATGAGTCCTCAGGAATCCTGACATTCTATTTTCACTACTATAAAAATGGGCTTTATCGGCACTCAAAATGGGATTTAACAGCGCTAAAAAAGTGTTGTAAATATCAGCACTAATAAAGGGGGGGGGGGTGCCCTTTATCAGTGCTAAAAAAGTGCTGATAAATGTCCTTCCAGCTGTAACATAAAATTCTGCAGCAGCACACCCAAAAAAGACCTGCAAAAAAATCAGCATATCAACAAGTATACCCATAAAAAAGTAACACATAATTCATAAGGTAATTATAGTAAGTATACACATACAAAAATTATACCCATACACCATTAACACATAATTCATAAGTTAATTAAATATATAAATAATTCAATTCAAAATTCAGGGGGTTGGGGGGTTGTTCAGGGGTTTGGGGTGGCTGTCCAAGGGGGTAGGGGGTGTCTAGGGGGGTGGGGGTGTCTGGGGGGATGGGGGTGTCCAGGGGGGTGGGGGCTGTCTAGGGTGGTGGGGGGGTGTCCATAGTGGTGTCCAGGGGGTGGGGTGGTGTCCAGGGGGTTGGGGGGATTTTTTGGGGGGCGGGGGTGTCCAGGGGGTGGGGGTGGGGGTGTCCAGGGGGTGGGGTGGTGTCCAGGGGGGTCGGTGGGTGGGTGGGGGGGGGTCCAGGAGGTTGAGGGGGCTGTCCAAGGGGGGTGGGGTGGTGTTTAAGGGGTGGGGGTGGTTGTCCATGGGGGGTGGGGGGGGGGGGTGTCCAGGGTGCTGGTGGTGGGGGGGGGGGGCTGTCCATAGTGGTGTCTAGGGGGGGTGGGGGGGGGGGGGTCATCTAGGGGGTTGGGGGATTTCTAGGAGGTGGGGGTGTCCAGGGGGTTGGGGGGGGGGTGTCCAGGGGGTGGGGTGGTGTCCAGGGAGGTGGGGGGGGGGGGTCCAGGAGGTTGGGGGGGCTGTCCAAGGGGGGTGGGGTGGTGTCCAAGGGGGTGAGGGTTGCTGTCCATGGGGGTGGGGGTGTCCAGGAAGGGTGGGGGTGTCCAGGTGGTGGGGTGGTATCTAGGAGGGGTGGGGGGCCGTCCAGGGGGTGGGGTGGGGTGGGGGGTGGGGGGTGGGGGGGGGGGTGTTCATGGGGGGTGTCCAGGGGGGTGGGGTGGTGTCCATGTAGTTGGGAAGGGGGGCTTTCTAGGGGATGGTGGGGGGGTTCTAGGGGGTGGGGGTGTCCAGGGGGTGGGGTGGGGTGGTGTCCAGGGGGTGGGGGTGGGGGTGTCCAGGGGGTGGGGGGGGGGGGTGGGTGCCCAGGTGGTGGGGTGGTGTCTAGGAGGGGTGGGGGGGGGCTGTCCAAGGGGTTGGGGGTGTCCGAGGGGGGGGGGGGGGTATCCAGGGTGGTGGTGGTGGTGGGGAGGGTGTCCATGGGGGTGGGTTGGTGTTCAGGGGGGTGGGGTGGTGTCCATGGGGTTGGGGGGGCTTTCCAGGGGGTGGGGGTGTCCAGGGGGTGGGGGCTGTCCAGGGGGTGGGGTGGTGTCTAGGGGGGTGGGGGGCGGTCGAAGGGGTTGGGGGGATGTCCAAGGGGGTGGGGTGGTGTCTAGGGGGTGGGGGTGGTTGTCCATGTGGGTGGGGGTGTCCAGGGGGTGTGTGTGTGGGGGGGGGGTGTCCAGGTGGTGGGGTGGTGTTTAGGAGGGGTGGGGGCCGTCCAGGGGGTGGGGGTGTCCAGGGGTTGGGGGTGTTCGGGGGGAGGGGGGGATTTCCAGGGTGGTGGTGGTGGTGGTGGTGGGGGATGTCCATGGGGGTTTCTGGAGGGGGGGGGGGGGTTAGTTTTCCATACATCAATCCGATTGCGTTTGGTCGGTTTTCCCTACATCAGTTGTTGTTTTCACTTAAAATTCTGTCCATTTTAAACAAAAGAGAGACACTTTAAGTGATACTGGACACACCGTGCCTCAGATTTAGGCAAGTTTGACTAGTACACATAAAAAATGACCCATGTATTGTTCTCCTAAAGTATAAACACAATCCAAATGTGTTTGGTTAGTTTTCTGTACGTCAGTTGTTGTTTTCACTTAAAATTCTGTCCATTTTAAACAAAAGAGAGACACTTTGAGTGATACCAGCCACACCGTGCCTTGGATTGAGGCAGAGTTGAATCATACACGTCACACATGACCCATGGATCGTTCTCCTAAAGTATCAACACAATATGAATGCGTTTGGTCAGTTTTCCGTATGTCAGTGGTTGTTTTCACTTAAAATTCTGTCCATTTTAAACAAAAGAGAGACACTTTGAGTGATACCAGCCACACCATGCCTCGGATTGAGGTGGGGTTGACTCTTACACGTAAAAAATGACCCATGGATCTTTCTCCTAAAGTATCAACACAATCCTAATGTGTTTGGTCAGTTTTCCGTATGTCACTTGTTGTTTTCACTTAAAATTCTGTCCATTTTAAACAAAAGAGAGACACTTTGAGTGATATAGGCCACACCATGCCTCATATTGAGGCTAGGTTTACTCTTACACATCAAAAATGACCCATGTATCATTCTCCTTAAGTATCAACACAATCTGAATGTGTTTGGTTGGTTTTCCGTATGTCATTTGTTGTTTTCACTTAAAATTCTATCCATTTTAAACAAAAGAGAGACACTTTGAGTGATACCGGACACACCATGCCTCAGATTAAGGTAGGGTTTACTAATACATGTCAAAAAATTACCCATGGATCATTATAATAAATTATCAACACAATCCTAATGCATTTGGTCAGTTTTCCGTATGCCAGTTGTTGTTTTCACTTAAAATTTTATCCATTTTAAACAAAAGAGAGACACTTTGAGTGATACTGGCCACAATATTCTTTGGATTGAGTTGGGGTTGACTCTTAAACGTAAAAAATTACCCATGTCTCATTCTCCTAAAGTATCAACACAATCCTAATGCGTTTAGTCAGTTTTCTGTACGTCAGTTGTTGTTTTCACTTAAAATTCTGTCCATTTTAAACAAAAGAGAGACACTTTGAGTGATACCAGACAAATTGTGCCTCATATTGAGGCAGGTTTGACTTTTACACATCACACATGACCCATGGATCGTTCTACTAAAGTATCAACACAATACAAATGCATTTGGTTGGTTTTCCGTACGTCAGTTATTGTTTTCACTTAAAATTTTATCCATTTTAAACAAAAGAGAGACACTTTGAGTGATACCGGCCACACTGTGCCTTGTATTGAGGTGGGGTTGACTCGTACACATCAAAAATGACCCATGGATTTTTCTCCTAAAGCATCAACACAATCCGAATGCATTTGGTCAGTTTTTCGTACATCAATTGTTGTTTTCACTTAAAATTCTGTCCATTCTAAACAAAAGAGAGATAATTTGTTTGATACCGGCCACACTGTGCCTCAGATTGAGGCGGGGTTGACTCATACATGTCACACATGACCCATTGATAGTTCTACTAAAGTATCAACACAATCCAAATGCGTTTGGTTGGATATGAAGGTATTTTGGAGATTTTACTGGTTTTTCTTATCCAAACCCAAAGAAAAGTGGTTCATCATTCTTGCATGTTGCTGGTGCATTTCATATGTTAAAATGGAAAAATGACTCATTAGACAAAGAATGTTTTATTTAATAAAAATTACAATTTTCCTATGAACATTTACATACAACAATGTTTCATCTTTTGATCTCATTAACCCCTCTCAAAAATGGCTGCCAATTGTACACGTCCCCAAGTCAGATCTTCATGATATTTGTGTAAAATATTCTATAAGGTATGTGGTCCACTCTTTTATAAACAAATATATATTTTCTTGTGAATATGAGGCTTTTCTACAGTCATATTATTACTTAAAAATATATAAATAAATAATTAATAAATAATTTAAATGAAATAGTAATTGTTTTTTAAAATACCTCTTTAGGGATGCTAGTTTATTGATGGAAAACGATATCTCTCATAAATTTACAAACTTAATAACCACAATCATTATCATTTGTTTATTTTGGACACTGCAAAAACTTTAATCATTAGGAGAATAAGTAACTTGTTTTGATATCTGTTTGGATAGTGAAATTTTATTATATATACCCTGATATTTGTCCAGACGTAGTACTTGCTCGCCGCCTTATGCTTAGCCCCTATCCTCATTCCATTTTTAGATGATATTGATACACCACCCTATCATAACAGAATCCCCAGTAAAAGATAATATAAATTATATTACTTGATGTTTAGACCTAAAATGTAGGATGTAGTGTCTTACAGATTCACAAACTCCATAATGTGCGGTCGGTTTGTTGGATATCCTTGCATTGAATCCATAAAATAAATATTTGGAGTATCCAAGTTCACCGCAATTAGCATCCAATGTTTCCTAAAAACACAAAAAGGAATAAGTAATAAAATAAGTGAAAATATCATTGATATTATTTAATCACAGAGTTTTACCCCTGTATGGTTGGTATTAGGAAGAGTTTGTCATCCGTAATCTTGCTTTCAAATGTTTTTATCCATCCTTTCACTATTTCATCCTTTTTTGATGGCTCTAATTTCTTTAGTTGTGTTGATGTGGTATGAGGACTAACAATTCTGAATTTTGGCTCATGGAAAAATTCCTTCAACTATTTTTCATATATACACCCACCAATAATATAAAATGTATTTAGTCATAATTAACACATTATATCAACTTTTAGAAAATCAATTCATGAAAACATATCTCATATATACATTTACAACTGTGACACCTAGCCAACCATATTCTAGGATCTCATTTAAATTTTTAGCAGCAAAAAAATCTTGAATTTCCTCTCCATATATATTCTTTTCAAAAACCACTATATGACTACTACCACTTTTTAGCTTCATGTCCACATGAGTCTTCAATGCTAGTAAATGTGGATAGAGAACATGTGGTGTTATTGTGTTTTCAGTAGCTCTTTAGGATCGGTTGGTTGATCCTTTATATGATTTTGATCCCATGTTTCTTATCACCCCTTCCCTTTCTCCGTCTATAATAACATTCATTGGTTCATACCTTTTTTTCATTAATTGTTGAAGGTTTAGCTTGAAAAAAATGGAAATAAATACCTCTTTGTCCACATGCACTCTTACAAGTTGTGATTGCCATTCAATGAATGTACCAATATCCTTTTTGAATGTATGAATATCATCGTCATTAAGTGGAATAGGTAGCTCTGCATTTGTATTATGAGCTACAGTAATTTTCACTTTCAAAAGATATTTTGGAAGTGGTCTATTATGCAGCTTGTACTCCGAGATGTTGAACACCATAGCCCTCGCTACAAGGTGATAGGTGGGTGTTGACAGATATAAATCATAGTCATTATCACCCTGTATAAGATCAGTATAGGAAAAGTATCAGTGTTTTTCTGATTCACATTTCATGGGAATAATTATTAGAATATTCATTACCACGACTAAGACATCTCTTTGATGGGAATGGCTCACCTCAAAGTTGGTGGGAGGTGGGGTAGGATCTTCATGCGCTGGTTGTTTCTGAGTTATGTCTTCTCCTTTCTTCCCACCCATAAAAGTTTCTAGAAAATCTCTTTTCCATTGAAATCATTCTTCAAGATTTTCTAGTCTTTCGCTCATTTGTTTCATTTCTTCATTTCTATCATACGTTTTTCCCTCAAAATATACTCGGGGTGTCACCCCAAACCCCGAACCTCTGACATGACCGTATTTTTTTGGCTGCTTCAAAGCCGTCGATAATAGGTCTGCATCCACTACAGGAGTAGCTAATTCCTGTGACTATTGGATATAGTAAAATAAGTAATTATTATTATGTAATAGCAATTAAAAAAAAAACTTTTTATCGTGTAATACTTACACATATTTCCAATACTTTTTGAGTGTTTTCATCTACTATCTTCCCTTCCTTATTCACACATGCCTCCTTCCATATCACATGACATGGGATGGAAGTGTCTTTGGATTTAGACTCAAGAATTTACCTATAAATATGGAAAGATAATTATGATGTTGTTTCTTGGCACCTAAAAATATTACTTTAAATTTAAAATACGTACCATTTTCTTTTCTAGTGAAGTGTACCCAGTCCTTGATTTATGATAGGGGTATGTTGGTTTTGATGCACGTTTCTTATTTTTAGTAATGAGTTTCTATTTCATAAATGAAATATTGACAATAAAAGTGATGAATACACGTATCATCAAACAACATATTATCAACCACAATGTACCTGAAACTTCTCATCCCCATGACAGCCAATAATTGCATCCCATGCTTCTTGGGATATCAGGTGAGCATAGAAAAGGGGTGGGTGCGGGTTTATTTTACCTTTGGAATCTTTCAGGTGACATTTTGTTAGAATAGTGAAAAACCTCGATGAATCCTTCCTGCAAGCCTTAGTACACAATTATTGTGTGAATCATCTACTATAAATATACTATGCAAGGGATTTAGAAGAGTAAGACACTATTTAATTATTTTATTTTCTAATAAATTAAAGAAATAATATCATAATGTTACCGTAATTTCTTCCCAGATCACAGCCTTCAACCCAAACACAACATGGTTCCATGAATCTATGTCAATCGGCATGCATTGTTGAGTGACAATTCCAAAGTAACTACTAAACATAGCCTTGTTGGGATTCACATGTTGGCCTCATGAATTCCATCCGACATCAAATTTGATGCCTTTGCTTTTTTCCTTAGAAACTTTGGCTAACACCATCAAACTACAATGTGCCTGTGTTTTCTGCGATGTCGGTCCTTCATCCTCGACCATTTCATCGATATCAACATCATCAATATATTCATTTGAAATGGTAGAAATGGAATGTGCTGATGGTTGTTGAACCTCAACACTAGGAGCAAAAACAAGTTCAAAAACTTTTTGTTGCTCTGCACTGTGAGTAGCAGCAGCAGCAGCTACTTGAGAGACTTGTTCAGCCTCGAGGTTAGGAGCACTAGAACATACATAAGTCATTATCTGAAAAAGTGGTTCAACAGTTAATTTAGATTACATAACCTAGGTTTTTCCAAAATTACTATGGAATATCATAGGTTTTGTTACCCAAACTAACATAAGAAATAGAAAATTAAGGTTAGTGAACATAAATTCTATCATGAACATCGAAAGGATATGAAATAACTCCCCCTCACCTTCCCCAAACTCGTACCTAGAAATACACTCGAAGCCTCTATGAGATCCTATTGCTTGGAACACACCCTTTTCATTTCACACTAGTTCACTAAAAACAAGGATTTCTATAAAACCTTATCACATAAAAAGGGCCTCAAACATACAATTAAAAGGACCCCATCTATAAGACCTATATAGTAACCACTTTAGGAGTCACTGACTTGACCACATGTTTTTGGATCACCACTCAAGAACACATCTCAATGGGGGAATTGTTCATCTTCCTTGCAAGTCCAAATTCTTACCAAACATCACTAACATGGGGCTCTACCAACACTTACCATATACCTAGAAAATAATTGAAAAAATTAGAAAAAATAGTTTCTTGTAAATATTTCTAATAGTACTACAAGAAAAGTATAGTGAACATAGATCGTACCTCCAAACACTCTTGGAGCCTCCTGGAGCCTCTTGGTAAAAATAATCTAGTGACTACAATTATCCAAGATTCTAACTAATAAATTCACAATATTGGAGTGGTCTACTTAGGGGTAGTATTAGTAGAATCAAAAAAAATTTCCACCCACCTCATGCTGCTCCCCGATCTCCTCCATCACTTTAGTGCTGTACATACCTCCTTTCTCTGGTTCCTTCCTCTGCCCAGGCTATTCATCGACTGCCTTTCTGACTGTAGCATGCATGTTAAGAAAATTAAATGTGATATGTCTATACCTATCACAATCATATTAAATTCCTTGGAGTAATGGGATATCCTTGAGGTACCTATGAATGAAAGTACCCACTGAGATGAGACTTTCATCACACACCTACTGTGGGTGGGTGCCGCTAACCCTATATTCTAGAAGATCACTACCTTAAAAGATTATGATATGAATTCAAACCATATGAATAATCATAGAACACTAATATATCCATCCAAAGATTAGTATTACATGTTTAATTCCCCCAAAACACTATAGGTCGGTCTGTGAATTGAACAACATAAATTAATGGATTTAATAAAAAGAGATGAAACACAATCCAACCAAAAAATGGAAAATAATGTATGACCTATATATAAGGAGGGGGAAAATGTTAATTAACCATTGGTATACACCTCATTCTATGTATCCCAAACTAATCTCTACCTTATCCTAGTCTACCAAGGACTCTGTAAAATTTTCCATCATCTGTATAAGACATGGCATGTATGGGAAGATCCCTTGTAGGGATGAGTATTACAATACCCAATTGGACACCCCAAAAACACCATACATAAAGCATCAAGAGTATTCATGTCACTAAATACAGGTATTCCAAACAAGATACAAGAAATAATGATAACTAAGGATATCCCAAATATACTCATAAAAGACTCTGAGTCAAAAAATGTCTCAACCACTTATAGTTATAGATCCACTCAGGGTTTCAAGGTAACACTCCTTCGAGAGGAAATGCTACCCAAGCTATAATTTTAATGACGACACTCATCCTAGAGGTCACACTCATCCAATCTATCCAAGAAGAATCACATAAGAAACTGAGAGTGTTTGCTCGAGATACACACTCCATCAGAATAATACCCCATTAGAAATATCAGCTCATGATATAAATATAGGGGCTCAACGCCCAATGCTTGATGGGGGGATACTAGAGTCTAATACAATAATTATCCAAGATAGGGTATAGACACTTGTGTAAGTGTTGGTCATGCCAATTCAAAAAACCCAACATAGGGAAAACACATTGGAAATAAGGTTTGCTTCAGGCCTCTCGGAGGGATACAAGCTCCAGGTCACTAAGTGACCTGTGGTCCATTTCTCAGGATCATATTCCATACTAACCCCCATAAAAGTGAACTGAGACCACTCACTATAGAATAATTATATTGAAAACTGAGAGGGTTCATCCAAGATACATTCTTCATCGGAGCAATAAACCATATGAAATATCAGATCTCTATACAAAGAGAGGGAGTTAATTCCTAAGGCTTTATAGGGGACAATAAAACCTACTTGAAACATCCTATTCCCATGTAAGTGTTGGTGATTCCAATTCTATAAACCCAATATAGGGACAACATGAATGAAATGAGGATCGCTCTGGGTCCCTTGAATTGATAGATTTTCCAAGTCACTGAGGGGTATGAGTTCCAATGAACGAGACCTAATTCCATAATAACCCTCATATAAGTGGACTAAGATAACTCAATTGAGAATAATGGAACTCACCAACACTACCCTGATCATTAAGAATATATAGAGTGGCTAACATCCTTGGATGAGGTCATAAAGCTGCATCAAGCCCTCACAGGAATGGACCAAGGGAACACAATCCACCAATACTAGTCCTTGGAAGCTCAAAAATCTCACAACAAAACTGAAATAAAAGGAAATAGAGCTGAAAACTATCCTCAAAGGAGGACATGATGTGTCCTTAGGGGTATACAGTGTGTCTAAAAAAGACAAGTACTGCCCATGTCTCATTTTCACATGGAGTGATCCGTGATTCCAACTATGGAATTTTCAATGACCATTCACCAATTATTCATTGAATAATTGGCCAAATGAGAATTAAAATGATGAACACATGTATAGCATGGAGATAAATTACCAAAAATAAACCTAAAAGGAGAAGTGGGAGACTTAATTATAGTAGACTGCACTCGCGATGGAGGGAGAGAAGAAGCGTTGAGCAGTCAGGGAGACTTCTGCGCTATGTCGGGAGGGGAAGGCGTTACCACCAGAGGGGGAGGTGCACGGGAGGAGCCGCCAACCATTGAGAAATAGAGGAGTAGGGTTCTCAGGGAGTAGAGTCTAGTGGGGAGGAGGAGAAGTAGGGTTTGCGGGGAGGAGGATCCGTGAAAGGGGTTTGAGGGGGAGGATAAGGAGTAGGGATAGCGTTAGAGTAGGGCTAGTAGAGGAGGTTCGACAAAGAGAAGATTGGGGGGGGGGGTTGTAGGAGGGGTACAGTACCATGAGAGTTTGAGGGCGTGATAAACAGAGGATACTGTGCACTCAATTTTATAAAATATGGGACTATGGTTTTATCAGACCTAAAAAGCACTGATAAATGCTTCCTTTATCGGTGCTAAAATTTTAGTGATGATAAAGCATACCCTTTATCAGCGCTAAAATTTTAGTGCTGATAAAGGATCCCTTTATCAGCACTAAAAAAACACTGATAAAGAAGCCCTTTATCAGCACTAAAATTTTAGTGCTTATAAAGGGAGCCTTTATCAGCACTTTTAATTAGCGCTGATAAAGATTTACCTTTATCAGTGTTTTTTGATTATCACTGATAAAAGGTGGTGTTTCCCTTGCCCATTTTTGTAGTAGTGAATTTGCTGATGTATGAAGAAATTTTATGGGGATTCAGATTTCTTAAGACCATGACAGGTGATTTTTCTAAGTCAAAATGTCTGATAATGATGAGAGCATCTGCATTAGTGCTGACCATGAATGGGGAAACCACTCTAACCTGAATTTAGTTTGTGTGGAGGAGGGTATATTTTATTATATGATCGATTTTGTTGGGGGGGGGGGGCTTTTGAGAAGGGTTTAAGTAACATGTAGTTTAATGTCGTGCGACTAGGACATTGGTCATGCAGTTTTATGTCTTGCGGTAAGGACATCATGCTATGCAGTTTAATGTCACACAACAAGGACATTATGCCATGGAATTTAAATTAACACAATAAGGACATTATTCCATGTAGTTTAAATTTATTCAATAAGGAAGTTAGGTGGTTGTTTAATGTATTTAGATTTTACTGAAAATGGTTTTTCCATTTTTTGTAATCTGTCTTGAAATATGCCATTATATCCAGGTGTGAAGAGGAAAATGTTGTAAGTTGTAATCTAGGGATCTATGAATATGAAGAGTGGTATAGGGGAAAGGCCTTATGGTGATAGAGGATTTATCACCTAGGGATGAAGTTATAACTATTGAAAAACTCATTTTGTGTGATGTTTTGTGTAAATCCAACTGGGGTGCATTGCTGCATAGTAAATAGTGGAATGATTTTTCTAGAAAACCTATTTTGTGGGATAATTTATGCAAAGAGAACTAGGGAATATTTCAACATAGTCAGGAAAAGAAGTCCTTATAAATTCTAACATTCTATTTCTCATAGATTAAATAAGTTTATGGAGATTCAAATTTACCTAGGCACATAGTTTGGTTTGTGGAAGGAGGTACTTGAATAAGATAAGAGAATTTCAAGTCAAAATTACTCAAGAATTGGGGGAAAAGGTTCCCTATACAGGTCTGACCCAAATGTAGGAAATATGGCACTTGTAGTTTTAGGTCACATGCATAGGAACATACAATTATGGAAAAAATAGGTTATATATGGCCTACTAGGCCAAGATCGAACCCACATACTTCAGACATGAGGGAGGAAATTTTAAACCATGGTCTTGGGGGTTTTCAGATTGGGAGAAAGGACATGGGAAAAATATGCCAGGGACGACCATAGACTAAAATTGAATTGTAGGTTCCAACATAATGCCATCAAGGCTTATAAGGACATAAGAAGATTCTCCCAAGGAAGAAGTTACCACTGGTTGACAAACCCATTTCATGGGAAGTTTTATGAAAAGACAACTGGGGCGTATTACCACATAGTTAGGAAAAGGAGTCCTCAAGTATCAGAAATTCTATCACCAGAAGATGAAGAAATATTATTAAGATATGAAAGTTTCCAAGATTAGGAGTATGTCATGCAGATGGGACATGTATGGGAATTAAGGGGGTATTTGGAATGATATTTTTCATGTAGTGCAGAGTCCTTTACATAGATCTGACTCATATGTATAAGGGGGATGTCTCTATTTCTTTGGTGGACCCCCTGATGAGGGGACCCGAATTAAGAGCTCCTGTACAGATCTTTGTTTTTATATAGAAGAGGGGGAATTTTTTTTACCCTAGGCTAGGAATAAGACATAAGGCTTAGGCGTCACTACGTATCTCATCGAAATGATAATCAATCCATATGTAGTTCTTGAGGCACCGTGCAGTTTAAAGTCATTTTGTAAGAACATTAACCACATAGTTTAAAGTAATGCGGTAAGGATGTTATGGGACTTAATGTGAAAAATAGAGGAATATTGTAGTTGGACCAGGGCATAGGACCCAAGTGTCACTATGTATCTTTTTGGAGAAAGAATAAATCCACATGTAGTTATAAAAATAATTCCCCATATTGATTGAGTTTATGTATGGGGAAAGGGTTTTTTTATTATGGATGGACCTGATATTGGGGATCCGGGCATCACTATGTATCTTTCTAGATAAATAATCAATACACACATAGTTCTTAAGGAAATCATGTAGTTTATTGTCATGAAACAAGTACATATGGTGTTCTTTTTAAGGAATTTCAACTAGAACCATGATATCCCTAATGAAAATTGATGTACTTCACTCATGTAGGTAACTTCTTTACCAAAACTACTAAGCCCATGTGAGCTATGATCAATGTGAGAAACAAGGAGAGGAAAAGGTTTCTTCCACCACACAAAGGCTATAAAAGGGAAGGATAGGGGAATTTATATTTTTTGTGGTGGCTGGACTAGGAAGTATGATCCAGGTGTCGCTACATATCTCATGGGAATGAGAATCAATCTATACATAGTTCTTGAAAGATTCCCCATACAGGTCTAACCCACATATAGGGATAGGGATTTTTTCATATTTTTCTATAGTTTGGCCCAATATTGGAGATTTGGGTGTCACTACATATCTTTCTAGAGCAAGAATCAATCCACACACAGTTCTTGAAGAACCGTGCATTTTAACGACATGTGGAGAGGACATAGGCTTCCCAACATGAAAAGTGGTATTATGTTTGGACCAGGGGGTAAGAACCAAGCATCACTACATATCCCATCATAATGATAATCAAGCCATACATAGTTATTGAAAATAGTTCCCCACATTGATTAGGTTCTGACATAGGGAAAATAATACTTTTCTGAATGATGGTTAGGACTAAGACATGAGGTCTAGGCATCACTATGCCTCTCATTATAATGAGAATCAAGTCATATGTTTTAGAAAAGTTCCCTATGAAGATATGATTTTTACATAGGGAAAAGGGGGATTTTCTTTTCCTTAATCATGGATAGACCCGTGATGGGAGGTTCAGGCACCACTACGTATCTTTTTGGAGTGAGAATCAAGCCACACATAGTTCTTGAAAGTATTGTGCAATTTATTGTCATGATACAAGGACGTTGTTCATGCAGTTTTATGTCATGTGTTAAGGACATGATAATGTTGGGACTTATACCCATAAAGGGGGACCAAGTAACACTATGGAGTGGAAATGACATGGTTGAGACTTACACCTGATATGGAGGCCCATATTTAAGGGATCTATGAAGAGTGTCTCAACTCGTGGTACTTTGGGGGTTTCTGAACATTGAATATGAGGGATGTTAACCATGAAGTTTGATATCATGTGGTGAGGATGGATGATGGCTTGTAGTTTTAGGTCATACAACTAGGACCTTATGTTATGTAGTTTATCGTCATGCGATAAGGACGATGATTCCACATAGTTTAATGTCACGCGACATGGGCGTTATGTCATGCCTTTTAAGGTTGTGTGACAAAGACCAACTACACAGTTTAATGTCTTTTAGTCAAGATGACATTCACATGGTTAGAAGAAATATCTATTTAGGAATCTTGCATTGGTGGGGGTCATAATGATCTCTCCATCCATTGATATTAAGGAATAAGATTCGTTAGAGTACACCTTATGTATGGAGTAGGGTCCCTCCCACTTTGGTTCAATATTTGTAATCTTATTTCCTAGTATCATCATAGTTCTGAGGAACAGTAAAAGTTCTCCTTAGAGGAAGGAGCAAAGTAGAACCTTCTTGTTAAAGGCTCGTGCTATCCGATTTTGATAGAAATCTAAGTGATGAAAGTTATACAATCTTTTTTCATCCATTCAATCCAATTCATCCAGTTGTTTTTGGGATTTCTCATCCATGTATAAATGACCATAGATGACAACATAGAGTGGTGGAAACTGGATCTTAATGGGTAGGACTGCTTCTGTCCTATATACCAGTGAGTACGGGGTTTCCCGTGTAGCAATACAGGCTATGGTACGGTAAGACCATAAGTCATGAAATAGCCAATTAGGAGAAGAATTTTTATCTTTATCCACAATCTTATAGAGTATGTTTTTCAGGGTCTTTTTAAAGGCCTCTATCTATCCATTATCCACTGCATGATAGCGAGATGAATGGTTGGATTTCATAATGTACTCCTGATACAACTTTTCCACCTTAGCAGAACAGAAGTTGGTGCCATTGTCCATTAGTATTGTATGAGGGACACCAAATATGGTAATTATATTGGCTTTCATGATGTTGAAAATGATTTTGGAACTGAATTATTTGAGGGGTGTTGCCTCGACCCATTTGGATAAGAAGTTAGTAGCAGTTAAGATGTATTTGAACTGCTTGGCCGTAGTTGTAGGGTATGGCCCCACAATATTCATTCTCCATATGGAGAATGGAAAGTATTATTTGGATGTATATATAAACTTCAAGGGTTGATGGATGAAGCTGGCATGCACTTGGAAGGAATGACACTTCTTGGTGAATTCTGTGCAATCCCGTGTCATTGGAGGCTAGAAGTATCCAATATTTCAAATTTGGATGGAAAGATTATATCCAAAATGATGGGCACCGTAGGCCCCGACGTGCACCTCGATTATGAAAACAGTCTCTCATCAATCAATACACCTAAGAGGCCTCTATAAAATCCTCATTTATAGAGTAATTTTTCACGATTCAGGCTATCATAAAGGGAAAAGTTGTATGCTTACCACCATAATTTCTCTTTCCCATCCCTATTTGATAGAAGTACTCCATTATGGAAATAGTATATGATGGGTACCATCCACATAGTGGTAGGGCCATATGCTTCAGGGATAATACTGACTTCATTAATATCATCTGTCCTGAATTAAACAAATGGTGACACCATCCGGTGATGAGAGATTCTGATGACTGTTTCGTCTCGTTTTGGATCCTCCAGTGCTATAGTTGCATTTTCTAATGCATCTTCCTGGGAATTCTGTGATCGAGGGATATGGTTCAATGTTGTATTCAAGGGAAATTCTACCATTAATCCTTAGAAATAGTCAAGTAGAGGGATTAAATCTTTTTTATGACAGCTTAGTCCCCATTGATATGCTTGATTACCAACTCTAGATCTCCATTTACCTCTAGATGGTCCACTGGTATTTGGAGTTCCATTTCTAGGCCTGTGATAAGGGTATGACATTATGCTTCATTATTGGTATAATATTCTAATAAAAAGAATGAGTAAGGTAAAAATTCCTTTTTTGGAGAGATAAACATGATCCATAACTCAAATTTGTTTAGTTTAGGGTCTTTTATTATCCTCCCTGTTGAGCACCTGAATGCGCTGTCAAAATACATTTCCCACTTTCAGGGACTGACTTTTATCGAGAATATCTTTTCATCTAGAAATTTAGTATTTAATGATGTTGTTTTTGTTGAAAAGTGTTATGCAAGGAAATCCACCAAGTCCTAGAATTTCACTACTTTCCAAGGCACAAATTATATATCAAACTGCTGTATAATAATCACCCACCATGCCAGATATCCTGTTAACATAGGACGATTGAGGATATATTTGAGTGGGTTATTGCAAGAGACCAATTGGACCTCGCAGTTCTGAAGATAGTGCCTCCATTTTTGAACCACAAATATTATCACCAGAAATCTCTTCTTGATATCTGAATAATTATTCTCAACATAAAACATGTTTCAACTGAGATAATAAAGGATTTTTTCATTCCCACCATCATTCTTTTGCGCAAGGAAGGTTCCCAAGGATCATTCTAGGGATGTCACATATAGAATGAGTGGATTTCCCTTGATAGGTGACATTAATACTAGTGGGATCAAGAGTTATTTCTTGGGTTGTCAAATGATTCTTGATAGTCACTGGTCCATTGATATGTGACACCTTTCTTCATCAGTTTATTGAAGGGTAAACACTTGCTTGTGATGTTAGCTATGAAGCACCAAATATAGTCCAAGTGTACTTGAATTCATCTCAACTCTTAAAGGTTTTGATGTGGTGACATGTTAAGGATATTTTTTTTTCTTAGGGTCAAATTTGATATTGTGATTCTGTAAAACGAATCCAAGAAACTTCCTTGAGGTTACCATGAAATCACATTTCAAGGGGTTCATCTTCAGGCTATGTTGCCATAGCTTGTTGAACATGGTTTCTAGGTCATCCAGGTGGTCATAATTCTATCGATACTTAACAAATATATCTTCAACATATAATTCAACAAAATTACCCAATAAAGGTTTGAAGATGTGTTTCATGGCACGTTGGTATGTGGTGTTCTTTTTTTTTCAAGCCAAAGGGAATTACTCGATAGTAAAATACTCCCTAGGAAGACTTGATGGTGGTGGATTCTTCATATTATGGGGGAATTTTAATTTGGTTGTAAATTGAATAGAAATCAATGAAGGATAGGGCTTGATAACTAGCCATCACATCAATCAGGAGTTCTGTGATTGGAATTGGGAAGTCATATTTCAGATAGCATCGGCTGAGATCTCTGAAGTCAATGTAAACTCTGATTTTCCTGTTATTCTATTTCATAGGGAAAATGTTGGATTTACATTTTAGATACTAGACCTATCAGATGAAGTCTTACTTTATGATTTTTTCTATATCGACCTCAATTTTAGAGGCATGAGTTGGGTGTGTCCATCTGGATGCCTGTTTGTACCCCTGATGGTATTCTGAAAAACCCAAGTGATGGGTGACCACATCAGGGTCAAGGCCTAGAATCTCTATTTAATTCCAAGTAAACACATCCTGATGTTTCTTCAAAAGGGAAGTATATGCCTCCTGCTATTCATAATTCATGACTGTGTTTATCAAAGTGGGACGTAGATCTCTATATGTACCTAGATTTATTTCTCTAAGTTTATCAATAGTGGTGAATACACCTTCCTCAAATATTGGAGGGGAATCCCTAATGTATTTCTCCTCTTCCTCTTCCTCATTCTTTACCTCTTTCACCACTGCTTGGGAAGTAGGCGGTGGAACAATTTCTTTAAAGGGAGGAGAGGAGTTCGTATTTGGAAATCTCGACAATGAAGCAATCATTTCTGGTTCAATTGATGGTGTGAGGCCTTTTTGGATTTCCAAAGGGGGGATGGGGGACTATGAATGAGAATCTATATCTTCTCTCATTGATGTGACAAC
This sequence comes from Viscum album, assembly GCA_963277665.1. Classification (NCBI taxonomy): domain Eukaryota; kingdom Viridiplantae; phylum Streptophyta; class Magnoliopsida; order Santalales; family Viscaceae; genus Viscum; species Viscum album. Next base: position 949,278,698 of record OY728125.1, on the reverse strand, counting down.
TTCTTCCAGCCTAGCTAATGAAACATGTATTTTTTGAATCTCAAACGATGGAATGATGAAATTTTTATCCAGTATTTCATTAATTCTTGGAGAGTTGATGGATTATTTGGTGTTTCAAGGCTCAGTTGTCACAAATTAAATCATTAAAGTCTCCGAATGCATGATTGAATTTGAACCCACATCTTTAACTTGATCGATGGGGATCACATAATCTACATTGAGATGTTTGAAAGAGTTAACTTGTAAAGACCCGTAAATTTCAAGGGAATTTTTTTTTCTTAATTTTCTTTGGAATTTTACAAGAGCGCAGTTTCTGACGGCACCTGATTCCGAGGCCCGGTGTTCCTGGAATCATTTTCCGAAGATTGGCTCGGGTACGTTCAGTGAACGGACGAGTGGGTTTTTCTAACTTTTGAGCTAGTGCCCGGAATCGAATTTTGAGGGCACCGATGAAATCCCAGCACCGATATTCGCTTAGAAACGCCTCTTCCGGAGTTGCGTTTGCTCGAGTGTGGTTTTTAATTTTCGGGCTTAAAGTTGAGAAATAAAATAATTTTGCGACAACTTTATTTTATTTCGCTTAAGCCACTTGGAAGCCACTTGAAGCCACTTAAAGGCGGCTTGAACTGAGTTGAAGCGGATAGGATTCTATCCAGAAATATCCTACCCCCCTTGGTAGGATATTTGTGAGGTGGGGCCCGCCCGAGCCCCGCCGTTTCTTTCTGCTAAGAAACGCACCCGCAAAAACCCGTCTTTATGAAAGTCAACTGACGCGTTTCTTAAAAATCTTAACAGACCATTTAATTGGGAGGTTTATTTCGTGAATTAAATGGGCTATTTCTTTCGTTGAATTAATTCAATGAATTGATGGATCGTTTCTTATCCTGTTTTCGTGTGTTGGCATATTAATAAAATAAGACCAACCAAAATCTTTTGGGGGATTACTCGTTGAGACAGAATTCTTGTTTCTTCTTCCTCCTTCGCGAAGAACGCGAAGAATGCGAAGAACGCGAAGAACGCGAAGAACATGAAGAACGCCGAACCCGGAAATCGACGACGCGATGCCGTGATCCGCAACGCCGACAACGTTCTTCTGCGACGTCTCTTCCTCCGCGACGGATCTTCGATCGGCTGCTTGAGGTAAGAGTCTCGGACCTTCCTTTTTATCTCCTTCGTGATTCTTAACCAAAACACGGATTTAATTAATTTAAATTAAATCTGCTGTTTCATGGTGCGTTGAGTTCGCCGACTCAACGCCGGATTCCGTGACGACGCGACACCTCCCCGCGACGACGCGACGATCCCTCTCTTCCGCGACGAGCTTTTCCGCGAAGAACACCCGCGCGCGATGATCATCGAGGTAGGGATTTTATAATTTGGAATACCCCTCTTTATTCCCGTGAACGTTCTTTAAAAATTAAATAACCAATTTCAATTGAACAATTTTATTTTATTAAAATTGTCGGTTCATGTGTTGAACAAAATTCTCCCGTTTGTTTATATCTAACGCGGAGGGTGCGGGCCAAACGAACACGGCCCGACGACCTTCCGCCGTTCTTTGTTTTGTGAGGATCTGACGAGCGACGACGGAACGTGCCGCAACGGATGTTTGACGATTCCGCAGTGAAGAACGAGTCCTGGGAGGAGCTATGGCGCAGACGGGAAGAGAATCGGACCACCGGAACGATCCCGGTGGCCCGCGGAACTCGCCGGCGGCGCCCCGGCGCGCCGCCGGACAGGCCGCCGCGGCTTCAGCCGCGGTGGCGGCGGCACCTGCAGACCCGCGGCCGCGCGGGTCCGGTACCCTCAGACGCGGCTGAAGCCGCGTCCCGACTCAACGCGGCCCCATGCGGGGGGCCGCGACACCACCAGGCCGCGGGGGCGGCGCCAGGCCGTTCGACCGCTCGGCCGAACCGGACCAGGCCGGTCCGACCAGCCGGGCCACGCCCTGGCCGGACCGGACCGGGTCGGGTCGACCCGGTTCGGCCGACTCCCGGGGGGGGGGGGGGGGGGTCGGGCCACCCCCCGTCTTCGGACGATCTTCGTTCAAATGGCCGTATCTTGAGCTACGGGCATCCAAACGACTCACCGTCAGCGGAAACGCGATCCTTGGATCGAGACGGTCATTTAGGTATATCGCACTCAAGGTTTCAGAATACTTTGAGTACGGTCGGGTTGGTTCGTACACGAAACCAACCGGGCCCTCGGAGCGGAAACACTCATATCTTGAGCTACGGACGTCCGATTGACGTGTCGTCAGCTTTGTTGAGTTCCTCTTTGTGAGACGGATCTTTTGGAATATTCCGCCCGAGGTTTGGACGCAGGTGGAGTACGGTCGGGTTGGTTTTGCCTTAAAAACCAACCGGGCCCCTGGGACGAAAACGCCAATAACTCTCAGACCGGGTGTCCGATCGACGCGCCGTCTGCGACGTTGAGTTCCTGTTAGCGATACAGAACTTTTGGATACATCAACTTCGGACTTTGTGTCAGTTGATGTATCAGCCTCTCGGCTCGTGGAGCGGACCCTCCCGAACGAGCTTGCTGTGTGCGGAACTCTAGGCTGGCTGTGACTGCTTCTTCGACAGCGACGACCGTACAGAGATCCTCAGTGGACTGCGGCGACGACTGTGCAGAGATCCTCCGTGGACTCTGACGACGACCGTGCAGAGATCCTCAGTGGACCGCGGCGACGACTGTGCAGAGATCCTCAGTGGACTGCGACGACTACTGCACTCAGTGATCCCGCGTGGATCAGTGCTTCAGGTCCTGTGTGGGCCCGGTCCTATGTGGGCCCGATCCTGTGTGGGCCCGATCCTGTGTGGGTCCGATCCTGTGTGGGTCAGCGCTCAGCGGTTCTATGTGAGCCAGCGCCTATAGGTCCTGCGTGGGCCCGGTCCTGTGTGGGCCCGATCCTGTGTGGTTCCGATCCTGTGTGGGTCATTGCGGGGGTTAGTTACCTATCGATCCTTCGTGGGTCCGACGAATTAGATGGATCAGTGATCATCTTTATCGTCATCTGAAGAAGTATACCTGTGTGAGCTGAATCTTGTGTTACTCTCCTTTGTGAATTGTGTTGAGCTATCCTGTGTGGATTTACTGTTTACTCTCCTTTGTGGATTGTGATGAGCTATCCTGTGTGGATTTACTGTTTACTCTCCTTTGTGGATTGTGTTGTTCTATCCTGTGTGGGTATATGTTTTCTTTCCTCTGTGTACTGGGTTGTGCTTGGGCTCGGACTTTGGAGCCGAACGGGAATTGATGACTTAGGTATATGTATGGGCATATACCTAAGCCGTGTCGGATGTTACTTCGTGATTGTATCTTTCCTTTGTGGATTATCCTTTGTGGATTTCGGGAGACCTTTATGGGTCTCGGGGTCCCTACTGAGTGGCTTATACTCACCCCTGCACGGGCTCTGCCCGCACTACGTTGTGTTGGTTGCAGACGACGGACAGCGCTAATCGTGGTGGAGGCGTGCGGAGCAGGATGGTACCTGGAGGTGGACCACTGGGCGGGATGTACTCAGAGCGGTCAGGTGGACCCGAGGAGCAGTGGAGGCTATCTGTACCCACCCTTCAGGTGGGACTTCCAGAGGACGGCTCGACGCTGCAGTTTTCCCTTTCCAGTTGCTGTTTTTCCTTTCAGTTTTACTTTACTGTTGGGCTTGTATTTCTGGCCCCTTTTACTTTCAGCACAGCTTGTACAGTTTTTACTTAGTGTTACTTTTCCGCTTGCTTACTCTGTGGTGCTTGTTTACTTTTCAAAGGCAATGCCTTCCCTTTTTGTTGGGATTTACGCCTTGGTGCTAGTCGCCAGCCCCTGGCCTATGGAAGGCGGGCTTGGGGTAGTCACGACATGAGCCCCGAGGACGGGTCGTGACAAATTGGTATCAGAGGTGGTCGGTTCTACCGCAGACTCTGATCTTTCTTCTATGTGAAGCAATAGTGTTTAGCGTATTAAGTGTGGTTATCAGTCCAGGGAGTCCAGTGTTGGTGCGGCGGCCGACGTATCCATACACCAGGACCCTGACTTCTGATTTCCGACTTAATGCACGAAAACATTGATTGCATGTGTGTTTCAAGTTTTCTTCGTGATTACTTGTGTCAGCTCACCAGGTATACTGTTCTGACCGTGGCGCACTTGTTTTCTTTTCAGGATGGCACGACGACAGCAGACAGCTAGGGTTCCTAGAGTAGAGCGTGACGACAGCCCGCTGAGCGACGAGGCCTCGGTACAAGGCCCGTTGACAGCAGAGGCACCGGTGGTACCTTTACCCACCGAGCCCCCGATGCTTCCAGCACTGGCAGCTGACGACGCACGACGCCTCGGAGCTCTGCACGAGTTCCAGCGCCAGCGACCACCCAGGTTCCATGGGGAGTCGGACCCCAGGCAGCCGAGGACTGGCTGGTGGTGGTCGTCCGAGTTTTCAGGCTAGTGAGGACACCAGCAGACCTCATGGTGATCCTCGCGGCGAGCCTACTGCACGCAGCAGCAGGGCGATGGTGGATCCTGATGCTCCAGGTACACGATAAGGCCACCCTCATCTGGACGGACTTCGAGAGCCTCTTCCGCTCAGAGTTCGTCCCGGCCACCCTCCGTGCGGTGCGCATCCAGTAGCTTCTTCAGCTGCGGCAGGGCAGCTTGACGGTCGCCCAGTACGCGGCGAGGTTCACCGACCTTTCTCGCTACTCGACAGACATGGTACGGGACCCCTTCTTCCGGGCCCAGACATTCGAGCAGGGATTGAGACACGAGATCAGGGCATCGCTGATCTCCCTCAGCATCCCGACCCAGGCAGGAGTACTGGAGCGAGCCCTCCTGATCAAGAGTTTCCTGGCTGAGTCCACAGCGAGACCTACCGCAGGACGGCAGATAGCGGAGTCTTCGGCAGCAGGTAGCCGATGGATGACTCAGGGTTCCAGGAAGACCAGGCCTTCTGGCAGACGACCCCGGGACACTGGCTCAGCGGTGCGGGGCACACAGTGCGGAGCCAGCCTTCTGAGAGGCAGACAGTGCTACGAGTGCGGCGGGCATGGCCACATGGCTCGTGACTGCCCGACCCGTCGTACCGAGGGGCAGCAGACGGTGGAGGGACCACCCAGGCAGAGGTAGAGGGTCAACCGTGGCGGTCCGCAGGGTGGAGGCGGACGAGGCAGAGGAGCTGGCTGAGCAGCAGGTGGTGGGCGACGCTTTGAGGCTCTGCCACCACCACCACCAGGAGGCCCGCCCCGACCACAGGGAGCTGGCGGGCAGAGACAGGCGCAGCTCCAGGAAGCAGAGGCCTACGACCATGGTGCGCCAGAGATGATTCGAGATACGATCTGTGTCTATTCCACCCTTGCTGCAGTTCTGATAGACACAGGAGCGAGTCACTCTTTCATAGCCACTGCCCTTGTTCGGAGCTCGGAGATTCCGACAGAGCCGTTGGCTCGATCCTTGCGGCTAGAGACTCCTACGGGAGCAGACTCGACGATTACGCACTGGTGCCGGCAGTGCGAGCTTACTCTAGGAGGCGAGAGCTTCGGCTGGGATCTTCTTGTAGCGGCGTCGAGGCCTTACGACGTCATCTTGGGCATGGATTGGTTATCTACTGTCCATGCTCAGATTGACTGCATTAGGCGCAAGGTGCGATGTGTGCGCACCGACGGGAGCAGGTTCACCTTCACCGGCGAGAAGGGAGCCTTAGCAGCACAGGATGGACTCACGCAGAGGAGAGGTCAGCCCATCACTCATCAGTTGGATAGCCTCATCCTGGGAGCAGTTGACATGCGGAGTCCCAGTTTTCCTGCAGTGGTGGATCAGTACGCGGACGTCTTTCCCGACGACGTTCCAGGACTACCTCCTCGCAGAGAGGTAGACTTTTATATTGACCTGTACCCCGGGACAACCCCGATATCCACTCCAGCATATCGGATGGCCCCCGCTGAGCTTCGAGAGCTGCGGGTACAGTTGGAGGACTTGCAGGGCAAGGGGTTCATCCGACCCAGTGTTTCACCCTGGGCTTCCCCGATTTTGTTCGCCAAGAAGGCGGACGGGAGCTTGAGACTGTGTGTCGATTATCGTCGCCTGAACTAGGTGACAGTGAGGAACAAGTATCCGCTACCCAGGATTGATGACCTCTTCGATCAGCTCAAGGGAGCACGGTGGTTCTCGAAGATAGACCTCAGGTCAGGCTATCATCAGCTCAGAGTTCGAGACGAGGATGTGCAGAAGACGGCCTTCAGATGTCGGTATGGCCACTATGAGTTCTTGGTTATGCCTTTCGGCGTGACCAACGGTCCAGCAGTGTTCATGAGCCTCATGAACAGGATCTTCCAGCCATACATCGATCGATTTGTCATAGTCTTCATCGACGACATCTTGGTGTACTCGACCACGGAGGAGGAGCACGCCTACCACTTGCGTGTTGTACTAGACACACTCCGAGAGAACCAGCTTTATGGAAAGCTCTCGAAGTGCCAGTTCTGGTTACGTGAGGTCCACTTCTTGGGGCACGTCATTTCTGAGGCGGGAGTTGCAGTGGATCCCGTGAAGATCGAGGCAGTGCTAGCTTGGGAGCCACCCAAGAGCGTGACAGAGGTGCGGAGTTTCTTGGGCCTAGCCGGATACTATCGGAGATTTGTGCCGGACTTATCCAGAGTTGCGGCCCCACTCTCAGCATTGACGAAGAAGGGGAAACCCTTCGTGTGGTCAGACAGATGTCAGCAGAGCTTCCAGGAGCTGAGGCAGAGGTTGACCAGCGCACCTATCTTGAGGTTTCCTAAGGAGGGAGTTAGATACGTAGTCTACTGCGATGCATCAGGGACCGGACTCAGGTGTGTCCTGATGTAGGAGCGGGCCGTGATTGCCTACGGATCACTTCAGTTGAGGCCGCATGAGCAGAACTACGCTACCCATGACTTGGAGTTGGCAGCAGTGGTCTTCGCCCTGAAGACATGGCGTCACTATCTGATGGGCGAGCGCTTCACTGTCTTTTCTGACCACCAGAGTCTCAGGTACATCTTCTCTCAGAAGGACCTGAACCTGAGACAGCGGCGATGGCTCGAGTTCCTCCAGGACTACGACTTTGAGATAGTCTATACTCCTAGGAAGGGGAACGTGGTAGCTGATGCCCTCAGCAGGAGGTCGGGCATCCAGCTACTTGAGGAGGCGACAGAGCAGCTATCCGCCTTGCAGATATCCTTCGTGGATAGAGACGAGGAAGCCTTCCTTCAGTCTCTCACAGTCTCTCCTCCACTTCTACAGTGGGTCAGAGAGGCACAGCATGGGGACGCTGACTGTGAGACACGACGTGCACAGATATCCTCGGGACAGGCACCTGATGGTTTCTCCCTTGGAGAAGAGCACGACGTCCTTTTCAGAGGACGTACCTTGGTACCAGTCGCTTTACGAGAGGAGGCGCTGAGAGAGTTTCACACTTCTCCTTTGGCGGTACATCCTGGAGTGGTGAAGATGTACCAGGATCTCAGGCGACATCACTGGTGGCCGGGCATGAAGAAGGCTGTAGCAGAGTTCGTTTCACGGTGCCTCACCTGCCAGCAGGTGAAGGCAGAGCACCAGGTACCAGCAGGCTTGGTACAGCCCTTGGAGGTCCCGGAGTGGAAGTGGGACGGGATATCTATGGACTTCGTGACTGGACTTCCACGCACTTCTAGAGGTCACGACTCCATTTGGGTGATTGTTGACCAACTCACCAAGTCGGCACACTTCTTACCCATCCGAGAGCAGGGCTCAGTGGAGAGCTTGGGGTGTCTCTACGTTCAGGAGATTTTACGACTTCACGGTGTGCCATCGACTATCGTCTCCGATTGGGACGCTCGCTTTACTTCCTGGCTTTGGAAGGGGTTGCAAGAGGCGTTCGGGACGCGGCTACGTCTGAGCACCGCCTTTCACCCTCAGACGGATGGTCAGACGGAGAGGACCATTCAGACTCTCGAGGACATGCTCCGTGCATGTGTCCTCGACTTTGGTCGCAGCTGGGAGGACCACCTACCCTTGGTGGAGTTCGCGTACAACAACAGCTACCACTCCACCATCGGGATGGCACCCTACGAGGCGTTGTACGACAGGCCTTGCAGATCTCCTTTGTGCCGGACAGACCCTGGGGAGTCAGCACTTGTGGGACCAGAGATGGCCCGGGCCACGACAGAGAAGGTCCAGGTCATCCAGGAGCGGATGAGGATAGCTCAGAGCCGGTATAAGTCATATGATGACAGGAGGCAGATGCCACTAGAGTTAGAGGATGGCGACCACGTCTTCTTGCAGGTCTCACCTCGACGTGGTTTGAGGAGATTTGGACGAGGCGAAAAGTTGTCTCCACGCTTCATCGGACCCTTCCAGGTCCTCAGCAGGATTGGCGAGGTGGCTTATCGCCTGGCTCTACCACCTCAGTTGCACCGGGTGCACGACGACTTCCACGTATCCCAGCTGAGGAGATACGTGCACGACCCGACGCACATCATTGACTATGGGGAGCTAGACGTGGATGATGGGGTGACTTTTGCGGAGGTCCCAGTGGAGATAGAGGATCAACAGGAGAGGGTCCTACGTGGGCGATCGATTCCTCTTGTGCGCATCAGATGGAAGCACGGGAACCTCCAGGAGAGCACTTGGGAGCGGGAGGCTCAGATGCATGCTCAGTACCCACATTTGTTTCCCTAGTTTTGATGTATCTTTACGGGGACGTAAAGTCCTGAGGTGGGAGTAATGTAAAGACCCGTAAATTTCAAGGAAATTTTTTTTCTTAATTTTCTTTGGAATTTTACAAGAGCGCAGTTTCTGACGGAACCTGATTCCGAGGCCCGGTGTGCCCGGAATCATTTTCCGAAGATTGGCTCGGGTACGTTCAGTGAACGGATGAGCAGGTTTTTCTAACTTTTGAGCCGGTGCCCGGAATCGAATTCTGAGGGCACCGATGAAATCGCAGCGCCGGTATTCGCTTAGAAACGCCTCTTCCGGAGTTGTGTTTGCTCGAGTGTGGTTTTTAATTTTCGGGATTAAAGTTGAGAAATAAAATAATTTTGCGACAACTTTATTTTATTTCGCTTAAGCCACTTGGAAGCCATTTGAAGCCACTTAAAGGTGGCTTGAACTGAGTTGAAGCGGATAGGATGCTATCCAGAAATATCCTACCCCCCTTGGTAGGATATTTGTGAGGTGGGGCCCGCTCGAGCCCCGCCGTTTCTTTCCGCTAAGAAACGCACCCGCAAAAACCCGTCTTTATGAAAGTCAACTGACGCGTTTCTTAAAAATCTTAACAGACCATTTAATTGGGCGGTTTATTTCGTGAATTAAATGGGCTGTTTTTTTCGTTGAATTAATTCAACGAATTGATGGATCGTTTCTTATCCTGTTTTCGTGTGTTGGCATATTAATAAAATAAGACCAACCAAAATCTTTTGGGGGATTACTCGTTGAGACAGAATTCTTGTTTCTTCTTCCTCCTTCGCGAAGAACGCGAAGAACGCGAAGAACGCGAAGAACGCGAAGAACACGAAGAACGCCGAACCCGGAAATCGACGACGCGACGCTGTGATCCGCAACGCCGACAACGTTCTTCTGCGACGTCTCTTCCTCCGCGACGGATCTTCGATCGGCTGCTTGAGGTAAGAGTCTCAGACCTTCCTTTTTATCTCCTTCGTGATTCTTAACCAAAACACGGATTTAATTAATTTAAATTAAATCTGCTGTTTCATGGTGCGTTGAGTTCACAGACTCAACGCCGGATTCTGCGACGACGCGACACCTCCCCGCGACGACGCGACGATCCCTCTCTTCCGCGACGAGCTTTTCCGCGAAGAACGCCCGCGCGCGACGATCATCGAGGTAGGGATTTTATAATTTGGAATACCCCTCTTTATTCCCGTGAATGTTCTTTAAAAATTAAAGAACCAGTTTCAATTGAACAATTTTATTTTATTAAAATTGTCGGTTCATGTGTTGAACAAAATTCTCCCGTTTGTTTATATCTAATGCGGAGGGTGCGAGCCAAACGAACACGGCCCGACGACCCTCCGCCGTTCTTCGTTTTGTGTGGATCTGACGGGCGACGACGAAACGTGCCGCAACGGATGTTTGACGATTCTGCAGTGAAGAATGAGTCCCGGGAGGAGCAATGGCGCAGACGGGAAGAGAATCGGACCACCGGAACGATCCTGGTGGCCCGCGGAACTCGCCGGCGGCGCTGGCAGCCGGGAGCGGCGGCGCCCCGGCGCGCCGCCGGACAGGCCGCCGCGGCGGCACCCGCGGACCCGTGGCCGCGCGGGTCTGTTACCCTCGGACGCGGCTGAAGCCGCGTCCCGACTCAACGCGGCCGCACGCGGGGGGCCGCGGCACCACCAGGCCGCGGGGGCGGCGCCAGGCCGTTCGGCCGCTCGGCCGAACCGGGTCGGACCGGGTCGGGTCGACCCGGTTCGGCAGACTCCTGGGGGGGGGGGGGGGGGTCGGGCCGGGTCGGCCCGGGCCCGAACCCCCCGTCTTCGGACGATCTTCGTTCAAATGGTCGTATCTTGAGCTACGGGCCTCCAAACGACTCGCCGTCAGCAGCAACACGATCCTTGGATCGAGACGGTCGTTTTGGTATATCGAACTCAATGTTTCGGAATACTTTGAGTACGGTCGGGTTGGTTCGTACACGAAACCAACCGGGCCCTCGGAGCGGAAACGCTTATATCTTGAGCTACGGACGTCCGATTGACGTGCCGTCAGCTTTGTTGAGTTCCTCTTTGTGAGACGGATCTTTTGGCATACTCCGCCTGAGGTTTGGACGCAGGTGGAGTACGGTCGGGTTGGTTTTGCCTTAAAAACCAACCGGGCCCTCTAGGACGAAAAAGCCAATAACTCTCAGACCGGGTGTCCGATCGACGCGCCGTCTGCGACGTTGAGTTCCTGTTAGCGATATGGAAATTTTGGATACATCAACTTCGGAATTTGTGTCAGTTGATGTATCAGCCTCTCGGCTCGTGGAGCGGACCCTCTCGAACGAGCTTGCTGTGTGCGGAACCCTAGGCTGGCTGCGACTGCTTCTTCGACAGCGACGACCGTACAGAGATCCTCAGTGGACTGCGGCGACGATTGTGCAGAGATCCTCCGTGGACTCCGATGACGACCGTGTATAGATCCTCAGTGGACCGCGGCGACGACTGTGCAGAGATCCTCAGTGGACTGCGACAACTACTGCACTCAGTGATCCCGCGTGGATCAGTGCTTCAGGTCCTGTGTGGGCCCGGTCCTATGTGGGCCCGATCCTGTGTGGGTCCGATCCTGTGTGGGTCAGCACTCAGCGGTTCTATGTGAGCCAGCGCCTACAGGTCCTACGTGGGCCCGGTCCTGTGTGGGCCCGATCCTGTGTGGGTCCGATCCTGTGTGGGTCATTGCGGGGGTTAGTTACCTATCGATCCTTCGTGGGTCCGACGACTTAGATGGATCAGTGATCATCTTTATCGTCATCCGAAGAAGTATACCTGTGTGAGATGAATCTTGTGTTACTCTCCTTTGTGGATTGTGTTGAGCTATCCTGTGTGGATTTACTGTTTACTCTCCTTTGTGGATTGTGATGAGCTATCATGTGTGGATTTACTGTTTACTCTCCTTTGTGGATTGTGTTGTTCTATCCTGTGTGGGTATACGTTTGCTTTCCTGTGTGGACTGGGTTGTGCTTGGGCTCGGACGTTGGAGCCGAATGAGAATTGATGACTTAGGTATATGTATGGGCATATACCTAAGCCGTGTCGGATGTTACTTCATGATTGTATCTTTCCTTTGTGGATTTCGGGAGACCTTCGGGGGTCTCGGGGTCCCTACTGAGTAGCTTATACTCACCCCTGCACGGGCTCTTCCCGCACTACGTTGTGTTGGTTGCAGACGACGGACAGCGCTGATCGTGGTGGAGGCGTGCGGAGCAGGACGGTACCTGGAGGTGGACCACTGGGCGGGACGTACTCGGAGCGGTCAGGTGGACCCGAGGAGCAGTGGAGGCTATCTGTACCCACCCTTCAGGTGAGACTTCCAGAGGACGGCTCGACGCTGCAGTTTTCCCTTTCCTGTTGCTATTTTTCCTTTCAGTTGTACTTTACTGTTGGGCTTGTATTTCCGGACCCTTTTACTTTCAGCACAGCTTGTACAGTTTTTACTTAGTGTTTACTTTTCCGCTTGCTTACTCTGTGGTGCTTGTTTACTTTTCAAAGGCAATGCCTTCCCTTTTTGTTGGGATTTACGCCTTGGTGCTAGTCGCCAGCCCCTGGCCTATGGAAGGCGGGCTTGGGGTAGTCACGGCACGAGTCCCGAGGACGGGTCGTGACATAACTGGGATCATCTTTAGGCCATTCAGGGTATTGATTCGAGTTATATTGTTAGCCACGGTCTATTTTTATTCCTTATAGTAAAATCTTGCTTCAATTTACTATGACTCAAAGGATTTGAATGGGAATTTTTCACCGTGAAATGTCCCAATTTTTCCATTGATACAATATTTGAGGCATTAGTGGTATGAAAAAGGGGATGGCCACATAATGATGTAGCCAAGGTCTTCCTAGCAGAACATTAAAGGCTACATCCTGCTAAACATCCATGAATTATGAGTCATACACAAGATCCCTAAACTGAGTCCTTATCTTGATTTCACCAAGAGGCTTTTTCTCATTATTATCATAACCTTGTAACATTATAGCGAAGGAAGGAAAGTGAGATTATTTGAAACAAAATTGATGAAGTGTTCGGATTCAAATTAAGTTGAATACTAAACCGTTGTCGATGAAGTATTGTCAGATATTGATGTCATTTATCCTACCAGATATATACAAGATCATGATGTGTCCCTATATGATGGCATCCTCATCCTGGTCTGTGAAAGAGATGATCGTGTAAAATTCTGTAGGATCATTCTCTACATGATATACTTCAGCAACAAAAACCTCAACTTCAAATTCTTAATGGATCAATAAAGCCTCTATGAGTGATTTTAAGAGGTCTTTTGATAGACTCAAGGCATCCAATATTGATAAATTAGCCGAAACCAGGGCTAGGTTCTTCAAAAAATCAAACTTATGGTCAAAAGGCCTACATTTCCTAGTATGGGGGTTTTCTTTTGCATGTGATTTAAGATTTTAAGTACTTGATGTGGATGGATCAACACTTGGAATAGAAGCTGAAGGTTCTTCATCTCTTGCTGGATTAGGTCGGATAGGTATTCATACACGTCTAGGTTGATTATGAGATGATGTGTCCTCTAATCAATATTCTAGGATTATCATGTCAGGGCAGACCCATCCATATATGGGGGAACTTCCTTGCTTCTACTGGGCTCACTAGAGATCTCTCCCACAAGTTTCGGCTGCGTAAACAGTTCTAGAAGGTGCATGGTTAAAGTAGTGACTTCTGGTACGACCATGTATTCCCCTGCATCCTTGAATTTGATGGAATATTCCCTCAATTCCCCAATCAAGAATAGGGAATTTAAGCTCATAATCATTATCATCATCTGATAAGGGATCTATTAAGTGAATGAAATTAATAGAACTGAAGATCAACTCTTCATTTGATAGAGATTCTGTCTGGTGGGTGGACCCTTATTGTACTTTTTGGCATAGTAGTGCTCATGCTTCTAAGACTATTGGCATGAAGTATGCTAAATTAAAAGATTTATTTGGATTTCGTACATGTTCATCTTCTAGAATTTTATTCTTACTCTTTCAACCATGTAATTTTTTAGAAGACTAGATTTTATAGGACTGAGCTTCCAATGAAGTTGGACGCATTGTAGTAGAAGCGATTGAAGGTACAGATGGTCGTTTCAACTGTGTTATGAGGATATCATGAGTTTGGTTGATCATCTTTCTGACCATCCAATTACTTAACTTCTAAGAACCATTACTTTTGACTTCCTTCCATTAATTTTCCTCCTCTAGATTGTTGGTAGAAACATATGATACCTAAGCATGTGATTTTTTAGCTTCACTTTCCCATATTCTACAATTTTTTGAAGGATTTATTTGAAAAAAAACACCCTTGGATGTTGTGACCTAGTACTTGATGGAAGGATAAATAATTTGGGAGATCTTCATCACTTTCTTTGCTGGGATTCCTGGGCTTTGGAAACTTGACCAAGTTGTTTTCCAATGCCGAGATGAAGTATCCAGGGACTTGGTCATTTCAAAAAGAATAGACCTTATTTTTCATCTCCTCAAACTATTTTTTCCTCTGCTCTCTCTTATCATCCTAACGAGGTGGTCATTGTTGCTGATTCTTAGGAGGTGGACACACATGATGCGATGTAGGATTTGGAGTGGGAGTGGGTATAGGGGTCTACTTAAGTGTAATAGTTTCAGCCTATAATTTCCCCATTCTCCTTCCATGAGCTGGTGGAATTACTCAGGACTTAGATTTGGTCTCTGTGATGGAGTCTTCTACTATTTGAGAGATCACGACAAGGTCTCAAAACCCTCCTATTTATTTTATAGGGATAAGGGGAATATGTATCTTATCATGAATATTCTCTCTATATATAGCCAAAAAGTATTTTTGAGGGAGTGGTAGGTTCAAGGAGTGTGTCAATCCTTTTCACCGAGCAATGAAATTTGAGACTATTTCATTCTCCCACTACTTATAGTTTGAGAGATCGAAGACTATTTTATTTTGCAGCGCCTAGATGAATTGGAAGATAAATTTATGATGGAGGTCTTCCCATATTGTAATTGATCAAGCCTATAAGTTGGTATACCATAAAAGCTAGTACTTGTAGCGATTACACAAAACACCTAAGTTTAACTTCCTCATTTTATTTAGGGGTCCCCATCATGGGATCACAATGAGAGTTGAAATGCATCAAATGCTACTTTGAGTCTCCCGAGCCATTACAAATTGGAAATGTAGCATTCCCAAAGTTTAGTAGGGGAAGTGTCAGATATACCCATTCATGGTAAGGCTTATTTTTTAGTTGTATCAGTGTGTTTCATTCCTCCATGACTTTCAATCAAGCTGTGAGTGAATCAAGAGCATTCATGATCCCTTGATAAATGTTTGGATGAGTTGAAGCTTAAACAAGTGCAGTAGTTGGTAGGTCCATATATGGTGGTACTGCTGGTATCTGTTGTGGGTAGCCTATGGGGGAAGGCTGGTAAGGATGCACCTAGATCCATTCTAGTGGTGCAACCAATGGAGGGAACTCCTGGTCTATTTTTTGCAGGATCCAAATATATTGGTGGTTGATATCCTGTATTGAGAAGATGTCCTTGATTCGTTTCAATCATTGTGATGAACCCTCTTTGTTGAGGTACTCAAGTTGGGGGTATGAGTTGAGGATCTTATTGTAAAACATATCTAGCCAGAAGGCTTCCTTAGAGTAATTCTCTATTAAGTCTCCTCAATTATTTCATCTCTTCCTCCTAATGATAAAATATTTACTCAAGCGAATGGGGCTAAAACTCCTTGGGAAGGAGGCGAGGCACAATCTGACCCTTTTACGTTTCCCTATTGGATATCTTTCGAGGGGGTAATGTTGGATTATTTGAGGGAATTCCAAGATTCAGGGCAAGCTTTTAGTTTCAGGTATTCATGCCTCCATCAATTGTTTTGGTGTTGACCACATCATGAACCGAAGCTTCCTCCTCAAACTCCTATGAATTGGCATTGTGTTCTATAGGGTTTCCAAGGATGGTATTAATGAAATTTAATGATAGGTAATGCATTGCAAACATTCTATTAGTGTCTTTGTGAGACTGCATCTTTTTACGCCCTCCATGAGGCCTTGTCTTCTCCTTTACAGATTCTATTGGTTCTTTTTGTAGGAAAATAAAATAAAGGGATTATCCATAGATTTTGGTCATGCGTATCCCTAATGAGGGTACTAGATCATGAAATTGGAGGAATTGGGAGGATCTATTCTATAACATTTTTCCTAATCAGAATGCAAAAAATCCCCCAACCCTGAGGGATGGGTCAATTCTCATTCCACTTTCATAACTCTTCTAGACTGGTTTTCTAGTCTCAAATGTTTGGTTAAAAAGTCCCCCAGCCTTGTGGGTTGTGGTTGCTCTTGAACTGCCATGACAACTACTGCCACAACATCCCTTCTGATTCTACAGAGTTTTGTATGGACATGGGTTGGGTGCATCATTTAGTATTCACTTGGATCACCCAAATCTGAAAATCATTGTGCTGTTTCTGATATTTTCACTATCTTATGGATAAATTATCCTAAGAAGGAGGCCTGATTTATATTTTTAGATGCTTGATGAAAAATTATCTCAATTGCCTGCTCTCTTCTGGCCTATCATCAGCAAGAGTCGGTCAGGGCCTGTTTTTGTTTAGCACATCTTTGGTTGTGAATAGGGTCTACTTGTTGAATCCATCCTAAAGCTATAACATTACATGATACCACTTTTGGTGGGATTTTCTGGCTGGGGAGTGAAGTGAAATTTAATGCTCCATGTGCACCCAATCCTCTAATATGAACACTAGATGGGGTATCCTCGATCAACTGTCACAATATTTTTAATGTACTGAGGCATGTGCGTTGAAGGGATCCTTGTTGATTTCTCATTTTTAGGTATCGTACATCCAGGAGAGTTTCCAAGTCAATTTGATGTTTGATCCCTTCTATTATCTTAACGTGGATTTGATACTTTTCATAGGGTAATAATTTCTCTCTCAGGTGACGAAGAGTTTTCCATATATTGTGGTGGATGTCGTGCACACAATCTTTTGATAGTTCCTTTGGAATACTGTATCGAGGGTTGGATAAAGGCCAGAATATGACTGGTATGTCATATTTACCTAGATATTTACTCACTTTTAGCATGTATTCTTCACCCTTCTCTAGAGGCTCCTCTACCTGGTTCGATTAGAGTTAACACTTTCTTGCCATTTTATCATAAGCGGTGAGGTTAATGGGGATTTACTCTATTACGTTGGAAGGAATGCGATCCAAATGGGGTTCAGAGAATCACCATGACCTTGGGTTGTCTTCTAGTTGAGAGAGAATTTCACTTGACATTGACAATGCATCAGACATGATTGGCCTTGTTTTCCCAAGTTCCTCAAGGTAGGAGGACTTTCTCATCACTACATCGCTAAAGGGAAGAAACTTTTAATGACATGAAATACTATTGTGGAGAGAAATTTCACAGTGAGTTCCATCATGGGGAGGAACACCATGATGGATTATATAAAGGGGAAGACCCTCTTTCTCCTTGATTTTCTGGCCATGCGTAGGGCTGTCATGACTCTCATCAGAAGATATTCTCTCGAGATCGATCAAATTATATTCATAAAGCAAGCCTTAATGGTGAAGTGTCTAAGGAGGACCTTCTAAATTAATGATATTTCCCCCATAATTTGGTAATGAGAGGATAAGATCTTTAGTTTTCATAGATAAGAATACGAGGGATTCAATAACTCTAGCATTGAGTAGATAAGGATCATAGATTGGCTCTTTGTATTCTAGTTTTCTTTGGTGAAGCTTCTTCTTGGATGCCTTCTTGTGAGAAATTGGGGCCACTTACTGGGGGAGTGGTTTTCATGAACGGAATCTTATTTAACCAGATCTCATGTTGCTTTTATAATTTTCTGACATACTTCTGGAATCTTGGAAGGGATTTGTTCTTGCCTCGGAGTGGCCATTGGAATGGGACGATTACATCCTATTGAAATGGGTGTGTGTTCACAATATGATTGTCTGTATATCATGGAAGAGTTTTTCCCACGAATCTATTGGATGAGAGTAGAGGTGTGTGTCTACTTCGAGGTAGAATGCTAATGAGCCATCCCATTTATGGGGAAACAGTTGCATGTCTATCCCTCTGTTACTACTATTGTTGACATTATGATGTACTAGTAGGTTTGTAGGATGTGGGTAGGTATTTTCATCTTCTATTTCACCATTCTTAGTATATTCATGGTGACTTTAGTGACTAGAATGAGGATATATTCCCATTCTAAATTTGGAGAAAGGGTATGTGCTTTATCCTATCCACCTTTTACTACCAGTGGATATTGATAGTACTCATGTGTGGGGGATAAGATTTGGTTCTTTCCCTATTCATCATTAGAACTTTTCAACTGACTTCTACGAGTATTTCTAGATGAAACTATTGGAAGACTTGATGAATGAAGGAAGATGTGTGAACTTTCTTACTGATTTCCACCATATTTGTTTGGCGAACTTCTTTTAATGTTTCTAGATGAGTTTTCTAGTAGGCTTGATCATTGAGATTAGTTGTACATTTCTGCTTTCAGTTGGCTGTCAGATTTGAACGACATGATTCCTTAAATACCTCTAAGAGAATCTACTAGCTATCTAAGTTAGAGAGGTCAGGTATATGTTCCTACTCACAATTTTCCACCAAATTGAGTTGGTGGGATACTACAGATGGGGGAAGAGGTGTGACCTTACTCCTTGTTGAATGGTTTATTCCCCCAGTGGGCCATATTGCGTGCCTTGGTCTGAATAACCTAGGCTAGATGACTGAGGATGACACCCTTATCATGTTGAGGGTTCACTACTATGTGGAATTATTGTAAGAGACTCTTGGCAGGAGTCCTTTATAAGGATTCCTATGTCTTCTAGACATGGCTGTATATGGACTCTTGATCCACCTCCCTAAGATAAAGAAGGCACTGGTTGTAGAATTCTGGGGATAAACTCCCGAAATAGTTAAAGACTACGGTTGGTGCTGTCTGCTTTTGAACCATCAACTGTCATTGAACAGATGA
The DNA here is from genome assembly GCA_963277665.1 of Viscum album. Taxonomy (NCBI): domain Eukaryota; kingdom Viridiplantae; phylum Streptophyta; class Magnoliopsida; order Santalales; family Viscaceae; genus Viscum; species Viscum album. The sequence goes on along the minus strand of OY728125.1, from coordinate 949,259,990 downwards.
TCAATGTAGCTTGGTGAGTTGGAGGGCCTGTCTGGGATCCTACAGGGTTAGGATAGTACCGTATTAATGATACTAATGGACCAGTGCATTTGATACCCAATGTTGAAGATGCAGAGTTAGTGATGGAATCCTCTTCTTGGATGAAGACCCGACTAGAATAGTAGCTGGGACTTACACTAATATAAATTGGAAGGATTCCGTTGGGTCAAAGGGAGTTATTATAGAAATTTCCTAGATTTATGACAAACACAAACAATAAAACCCCATCAAATAAGAATATAATTTCAATTAACACATGCTTTATTGATTTTCTTATTCAGACCTATTTCATTTTAAGATTGAAAGGGGCCTGACAAGTGGGTAACACTATCATATTGGTTAAGGATTCATGTTGGGTTCATCATTTTTGGTTTTTGATGAAAATTGGGCACTTGATGATTAATTTCATGGGATTTCATTTCATACAATCATTCATGTCGGGGTTCACAATTTTTGAATGGTTTATAATGGGTTCTGTTCATGGAACTAGAAATACCAAATGTTTCTATATCCTTGAGGGTCATGTTTTCCAAAGGCAGGATCTTGTCGGGGAGTTCGGGCAACAGTACTTAATAAATCACATTGGTTGAAAGGATGGAAGGTCAGTCTCACCACACCCTTCTAAATTATTTCCTACTATGGGACTCTCTTATAGATTTAATATATGTTCATGAATACTTCATTAATTCCCAAGTATTATGTGGATCACCCTTGAATTAAAAATTAATTATTAGCATGCATGGAGCTTAAAATCATCTATATTTATTTGAGATTCTTCATCAATGGAGATATTTGTATGTATCTGTGGTTCTCCATTGATGGTATCCTATTATATACCAATTAGATATTCTTGGGTTGTTATTATAATGATTTCATTTTTCTAGCCATATAGTGGGGCACTCTGGAGTGTATCATCATCAAGGGAGATAAGAGTTGTTTTGATTTTGGGATCAGACCCATGAATGGGCTTCCTACATATCCTTGTAAAAGGAATAAAATCCCACATATTTTAGTGCTTCTTAATGGGGAACATCATACCTTTTAAGGTTATGTGATAAGGACATAACCATACAATTTAACATCACGTGGAAAGGATGTCTAGGTGAAAGGTTCCTTTTCAAGGTTTGGTGTGGGACTTATTCCAAAGTAGCCCAGTGAAACTAGAAGGAATATGGATTTCTAGGTTGAATAATACCCTATTGGGAATGTGTCCTAGAGAGAATAGGTTTGATTTGGGGGTTTTGGGTTTATACCTCAAGGAGGCTTCCTACATATCCCATTTGGATGGGAATCAAAGCCCATGTAGTTGGGTGGAAAGGACCTAGGCCTATGAAGTACCTTAGAAGGTTCATATCATAGGGGAGTTTAGCCCTTTGAGAGGATTAATTTGGGACTTATTCCTAAAAAGGATGCGATGTGGAAAGGGGCCATAAGTGATGTCTCAACTCATGGTTATTTAGAGGCTTTTTTGGGGATTAAAACTAAGGATGATGCCCATGGTTAAGTATGATGATATGGTTGGGGATTATAAAAATTTGGAGGCCCAAAGGTTAGATTTCGGGGCTTATTCCTAAGGATTATGCCCTGGTGAATGGGGGTTGTGATTGGGGATTATTCTTGAGAAGGATGCCCATGGATTGGTTATTATTGGGGATTACACTGAAATAGGAGTCCCATTGATGAATTGGGACTTACACTTGGAATGTTTCCCATGGAAAGGTTCAGTTGGGGCTTACTCTTTTGGAGGATACCTAGAAGGTTTGGGATCATGTGGATATCATGACCACCATCAACCTCTAAGCCCACTTGATTCATGATCAGTGTGAGAAATAAGAGGGAAAAAATGATCTGTGAAACCACATGATCTACTTTTCCCTGAGGTTTGATACATGACCTTGAGGGCCCACACTTATGGAGACACTTAGAATAAAGGTAAGAGAAAAATTCAAGTGAATATCCTCTACCAAAACATGCATCTGACTGGGTGGATGTTGCAATAATTTCCATCCTATAATCCCACATGAGTCACGATGAGTCATGATTGAACATGAGAAGTAAGAGGAAGAGGAAGATCTGGAAAACCAAACACTTCTCCTCCTCCACTGGTGGAAGTGGATGGGGCGATGGTAGAAGAAAATAAGGGGCTTAGATGTGCCCGTTCCCTCTCCCATTGTATATCCAGGATAGTCAGGTCTAACTACCAGTATGAACATGGACCTTGGGGAGTGAGAAAGAGCAAGAGTGAAACCTCCTGCATGAATTTCTAGGAGATTACTCGAGGATAGATTCCCTAAAATTGGTTCTAAATAAAGTTAGGAGGATATAATTCCATGTCAAAAGAAAACACTAGTGTTACCCTCTCCCTCCCTACTTGGAATCAGAGGCTCCGGGTCTCAGAAATGAGAATGGGAGGAAAGATTCCTCACCCTTTTTCTTGATACTAGGAACTCCCTAACACTATCCCTAAGGTTGGGTTCCTCATGAATATGGGAATGAAAATCCACATGCACCCTGATTATCCTAACCATTAGGCGGTATAAGTGTAGGAAAAATATCACTGTAGGAATGAAAATCCAAATGGGAGATATGCTGATGTTCCCCTCTTCATGTTTTTTCAAGTTAAGAGGCTTCAGTGGAGGTTTAAATCTAGTCCTTTTTGGGAAAGGGAGCCAAAGGAAGAGATTCCTTTCTATGGGTGTCTTATAAGAGTTCATGATTAGAGTCACACGTAGGGTAAAGGTTTGGGTGAGCCAAGGGGGTCTCACACAGATAGACTTGGGCGAACCAAGGGAGTCCCAAACAGGTAGGCTTGGGTGAACCAAGGTAGGCCCATGTAGGTAGTACTGGGAAAAGTAAAGGTTCCTTGGGCGACATACCACTTGGGTAACAACACTTGGGCTAGTCTTTGATCAAGACTTAAGGGTCTATACAGGTGTTCCCATAAGTATATCACACATGCCCCTAATTAGTAAAGGGGACCTCACATTAGTGTTCATAAACCATGGGGGATGGGGATCCTTTTCTAGGTGTTATGTGTTATAAACCCTGAGAGGACTTTATTTCCACTACGCCCCTTTAATTCCCTCTTCTTCAGGTTTTGGAGGAGTACCTATAAGATTTTGGAGGGCTTGGGTGAATGAATAGGGTGATCAGAGCATAGAGAGGTCTTTGGGAAGTTTTTTCCATACAAATAAAGACCCTAGGGTCCTATTTATAGGAAAATATAGGAACCTAGGAGAACGGGTTCTTTCACTCAGGTGTGTCATGCAGGTGTTCCGAGCTAGATCATGCATAGTTCGGTCATGCAGACTAATGCACAGGTACACTATGTGCTGATGCTGCCTAGGGGTACATACACAAAGGGAATTTGGTAGAGTTTTTGATCCTTGGACTCCTTCATTTCTCTTATTTTATTCTCTTTCATATATTTAGCTTTGACACCTTTCCATCCATGTGATGAAATGAAGTTTCAATAGGCTCCCTAGGACATCTAAAGGTAATAAAGTCATTTGTGTGGTAGTCGATCACCTTAAAAATTCAGCACATTTCATTGTTATCAAGGAAGATTTATCTATCAACCAACTCACTAAGATATACATATGGGAAGTTATAAGATTTCATAAATTACCACACTTCATTATGTCTAATTGAGATCTGAGGTTTACCTTGAGGCTTTGGAGAAGCCTTTAGCAAGCATTGGATATAGATTTGAGTTTCAGTACTCCTTATCACTTTCAAAAAATCGAATTAGTATTCAAAATCTTGAGAATATAATGATATCATGTTCAATGGATTTATAAGGATGTTGGGATTAACATGTTCCCCTTGTGGAGTTCTCATATAATAAAATTTTACATTCTATCATTAAAATGACTCCTTATGAGGATTTTTATGGGAAGAGATGTTAGACTTCAATATGCTGTGATAAAGTTGGAGAGTGGAAACTTATGAGACCAAATCTTATCCAAGATATGACATAAAAGGTTCAAACCATTCAACATCACATGAAATACACACAAAGTTAACAAAAAAACTATGAAAACAATCATTGATGAGGTCTGAGTTTGAGGTTGGATAAAAGTTATTCCTTTTTATATCACCATGGAAGTAAGTTATTAGGTTTGGGAAGAAGGGAAAGCTTAGTCAAAGATACATCACTCCCTTTGAGATTCTTGATCGCATCAGAGTTATGGCCTATCAACTAGCACTCCCACCTAAATTATCTCAAGCACATGATGTGTTACATGTATCCATCTTAAGGAAGTACATACCAAACCCATAACATGTATGAAATCTAGAGGTGGTACCCTTAGACAATGATCTTTTATATGAGGATCAGTTGGTGAAAATCTTAGATCGTAGAGACAAAGTTCCATGAAACAAGACAACTCGCCTGGTTAAAGTGTTGTGGAGGAACCACAAGTTTGAGGAGGCAACATGGGAACTGGAAGAGGTGATGAAACATAAGTACTCTCATTTTTTCTAGTGTACAAAATGAAATTTCAAGGGTGAAATTTTGAAAGGGGGAAGAATGTAATGACCCAAACTTTTATAAATGAAATTTCATTTTTAATGAATAAATTCCTTATTAAGTAATATAGTTATAGAAAACACATGAAATATTTTGTTTTTTTGAACCATTATAAAATATATCATGTTAGATTTAAAAAAACATTAAGAATCATGACTGTTGATGATATATTAATTGCACAATGACCGTTAAGATTAGTATATATTAAGGGTTATGATAAAGTATAATTGACATGGATGGAAGAAGCGATGACATCAGCCAGTTGGATTGAACCCTATAAATCCCATTTACCAAAGATTTTAAGGGATATAAAATCATTGGGATTTTTTCTTGACCAATCCCATGTCTAGATTCAATAATTTAAGCTTGATTGAAACCATTTAATGGAGAAGTTTAAGTTTATTGAGATCATGACCCAAACCATGTTCGCTGAACCACCCCAAGAAAGAACCACCATTGCACACCTTACCCTTTGGGCACATTCTAGTGTAATAAGGGGTTATGTAAATAGACCATAGTAATATGATTTTTTATATTTTATTTTTAATTAAATAATTATAATATTTATCCATTTGTATTATTACTTTATTAATGATTATATAATGAGTTTGATAAAAAATAGATTCCGATATGAAGAAATAAAAATTGTATTTTGGAAAATATATAGTTTCAATTGAAAGATTATTTTTGATAAATTAGATAATTTTTTAAATAAATATCATTTTAATAGAATATTCTTATTAAACAATATTTATTTATATATAAATGATAATACAATTTAATGAAGTCTAATGTAATTTTTATAAAGGTCAGAAAGATGTTCGTATCATAAAAACAAATATTTTCTAGTAAATGGGGATTTATTTAAAAGTATAAATTCTCATATTTATAGAATTATTTTGATAAAATAAATATTATTTTTGAAATTATTACATTAAAACTATCCAATGGTGAATTTTTCATAATTTTTTGAGATAATTGAATTTTTAGGTAAAAATTAAATACAGTATAAATATACAGTATCTATTATGACATCATAATAGACCAAAAGTGATGTAATAAATACTATAAATTTAATAAATGACCAAAAATATATTTCCCCTTTAAAATAATATATTTTTTAAGCTATTTTATTAATTTTATAAACCTTTAATGAATCCTACAAAACCTATATGATATTTTAAGGTTTTAAAATCAATTATTTATGAACACAAATCACTTCCACATCACCAATGGTATTATTTTAATATGTTAGGTTATTGGTATTATAAAATATTAAAAAATAATACTCTTTGGTAGAAACTATGGCCAAAATACATGGGAAGTTTTTTTTTGTTTTTATCATTTTATTATATAGAGTCCAAAAGCTAAGTTTAGAAATTAATAAAGAATTACCCTCTCTTTTGCTATAAATTCCCATGAAACCTCCCACTCATATTCACTAAAAATACATTTAGAATTAATTTAGTCTCCTTATACCTCTCTAAATCCCTACCAATGTGTTCCCAATATCTTAATAAGCTTATCCAAGTTTTTAGAATCACCCTCTCAAGGTAAGGGATTCTCTTCCTCCTCCTCTTTATTCAAGTACTTTCTTTATATTATGTCCTTTTATTTCTTATTTTTCATTTTTTCATATAAATTTAACACATCCCTTTAATTTAATTATGATATAAAATTAATGATAATCCACATTTCAATCTCATCAAATCATTCCATGAACCTTTATGTACACCCGTTATGCTGCCAAAATTATCCTGTGATTTTTCATGACAAACATATGTGTTGTGTATACCCATCCCCATTTACACTCAAGGGTATTTACCTAGATGTAACTATACTTCATTGATTTGGGAATCCCATTTATCTAACCCATACTCCTTAACCATGGGATTAAAAGTAATGAAATACATTCTTATATTGTATGATCTATGTGGCACACAAAATGCATGTATATGATATGAATGTGATAGGTGAGCCCAGAATTATATAGCCCTCCAATTCATTGGATAATGTTTTTATCTCATGATATAACATATATGGTGCATGATATGTTATCATAAGCACACTATGTTATGATATCTCTATGGTTATTTTTGACTTATGCTTATGATGTCATGTTTTATGTTGTTTCTATATTCCTATGTTGCCTTGATGTTATCATCTTATATCATGCTTCGATGTCTATGTTTTGATTCTAACCCTTTTATGTCATATTGATACTCCCCTTGACTCAAATGTATTACTTTAATCATGTTATGCATATATTATTCTCTTATAGGGCTTTATAGCTCACCCATTTCTTATGCACATCCCCAGGTTATCCCATACAATATTAGTTGATCAATGGATTTTAAGGGCATGTTATGAAGTTTTAAATAACGTCTTTATATCCGTATTTTAAGTTGATGTGATATTTATCTAATTTCAAAAAATACATTAGGCCTATAAATCTTCTAGGATTGTATTATTTGTATTTTTATGTAATGAATCATAAAACAAGGTATATAAAAGATATGAGTCATCATACTTGAATAAGTGATAACATCTTAACCAATAATGATAAACAAGATATGAGAAGGAAGAGAATTTGTAGAGTCTTATAGAAAACTAGTTGTGAACAACAAGAGGGGTCATATCCCTTTATATATCCATCCATGACGTGTTTTATTTAATGAAATGTGTTGGTTATATTCAATGTATTCATATACATTTATTCTTGTTTTCATTAATTCATTGAATCATATTCAATGAATATTCAAGAAATTTAATACATTCATAATGAATTATTATCAATTAAACCACATGAAATATAAATTCACTTAAATTAAATATTCCATTAATTATTTTAGTGCATATCCAATAATATCCCACTTACACTAAAATCCATAAGGAACCAATTAAAAACTTCAAAACTCTTTGTGAATCCATCAAAAACTCCTTTTGGATATGATTTCATCATACTCTCTTCATTTTGGAATAATCGTTTTGTCCAAAAATTAATCCTTATATAGAGGCTTAACTGTGTGACCCTATAGGCCTTATAAGCATTGATAACAAATATGAAATCTATATTTCATAGATATAATCAAAGAGCAGCCTCTAGAAAAGTAGCAATGCTACTATAGCTACTAAGGGGTCTGGTGTGATCTCTATCAATCACACTCATATCTCTATACAAACATTTACACCACTAGATATATCAAATACATCATATGTATACTTATATAATCCTTTTATCCAAGACATCGAGTGACCAATTGACATAGAAAATGTAAATATAGTATAATCATATCATATTTTATTGATTCTTTGAAAGAGACTAACCAAGTTTATGAATATATCACATGTCATTCATCTAACATATGATTTCACCACATAACCATCATATAAGTAGTTTAAAACATCATATGTGACTCAAATAATAACGACCATGCATTTCCTCAGTCTCATTCAATCAAGGGATAAATGTATTTTCTTGCCATACAAGTGGAAAATCCTATCTTGGTTGCACTCCAATCCACGACATAATCAACAATATACCCAACCACCCCCTGATTAGCTAAGTTCATATTTTACTTGCATAAGTAGTGTATAAAAGTATGAATTTTCCCATTCTAGGTATCTCTCCAACCTTAAGTAAGAAGGATTGATAATAAACATACACCCCTAAGTATATCTACGACTATATGACATTACATGAGATATAATTTAGCAATTAAATCTTAGTAATAAGTATCTACTTATTACCTCATGAATATATTCTTCGTATATCATATAAAATCCTTTATAATGGGTACAAGAATCTATTCAAGATAAATGTAGATTGAATTTATTATAATTACATGATATGTTTACAACCATCACAACCAATTTCTTAAGTGTTTAATATCTAGAGATTCTAAATGAATCCCACACTGTTTCTACATTAATTATTTTTTAACATTACAACCATATGTAATTCCTATCACATCCCTATGTGACCATCTAATAAAATAATCTCACTAACCTCTTAGTGAGTAACATTTATGAAGAAATTTAGTTTTAATAATGGTTAGAATAAGGAATCATATTCCTCAAGTTCAAAACTTTGAACCTATATTCAAACTCTTTAACTTTATAACACCAAATTTTATAATTTTATCTTCTATTGTCTACTTATAACCCTTTCTAAGCTTAAAATCATCATTAATTATGAAATTATGTCATCAAAATTTCTCCTTGAGGCCAATTTATCCATTTAGATTTTTATCTAGTATATCCTAAACTCTTTTAGGATAAAGTTACATTAAATTCATTTTGGTAAGCACGTGTAACCATTTACATTTATCTTTACCATTATTTCTTAAAACTTTTAGGAACTCAAGTGAATTTCACTTTGTTAATGAGCTTACATAATAATGATATTCAATTTATTATAGCAACTAAATGTAACTATTTACATTTTCTTTACTATCATATCCTAATTTTTTAGGATACCAAGTATAATTCACTGTATCATGATAAGAAAAACATAACTCTTTACATTTATTTATCATTACATATCCTAAATACTTTATAAAATTAAGTGAAGAATTGCTTTTAATATTAGAATGGTAAAATCTTTTAATTAATAGAGATATTAAATTTATCATAGTAACTAAATTAAACTATTTACATTTTTATTTACTGTCACATATCTTAGATATTTAGGATATTTACTGAAAAATCACTTAAAATTAAATTGGAACAATCTTTTATTTGTTAACTTTAAACTTATATAAGTTCAAACAAACTCTCAATAGCCTCTTAGATACTATATTCTATTTGGATTATCTTTATAAGACATATCACAAACTAATTTTTATTTTAGGAAATAACATTTATTTCCTTTTAGTAATAATATATGACAAATAAATTATTGTTTCCATATATCATATAGAATTCTATGTGTTTAGATTATTTTATTTAAAAATAAGATTTTATTCATTAAAATACACCACTATTATGTGGGAATCAAATTCCATAATATTTTAACAAATAGATGGATAAAAAATTAATCCTAAATAAAACACTTTTATCCATATATTCTTCTCAAAATATGTTATATAATCCATTGAATCATAAAACTAGTATATACAATTAATTATATCATGTTGTTCATAATAACTCTTTGTTAACACATCTTATCATATAAGATAATTAAGATGAAGATACACTTACTTTACTTAGATTCATCTAAGATTGATAAATATATTTACATTCAAATTTATAATGTAGAAACTATTTACTTCATCACTTGAATGCAAACTATAAGATCTTTAAATTATTCATATGATTTTGAACTCATGTATATTTACAGCACTTTTAAAACCTACACTCAGTATCACATACCCTTAAAAATTGAAGAATCAATTTCAATTACATTAATGCCTAATATGGACATTACATAAAGTTTACAAAACCATTAAGGTATTCTAGATAATCCTATCATATGGAATCATTACTCCTTTCTGATAATACCCTCAAGTTTCTAATAACCTTAGCTGGTTTCTTGAAGAAATATTATTGGACTTTCTAACTTTTCATCACTAGATTTTGAAATTTTACCTCATTTTATTGCTTTTATAGTACCAAAACTTATAAATCATATACCTAGTTCATCTATTTTCAACACTTTGAGAATATCGAGTAAAATTTTCTTGAATTCATCTATCTTTCCATAACATTTTCATAGATGATAATAGAATGAATTCCTTAACTAGAATAATCCTTATATTAATTATTCAATCTCTCCAAACATATTCAATCATATTGAATATAATTTTAATACCCAATCATATTGATTATATGAGACTAGAATTAATTAGGCAAATTAACATCTAGTGCCTTTAAAATATTAAATGAATCATTTCATTCTTCCATAAGAATCTTGATTTTCTTGTTGAACAACTTTAACACTTGGTCACTTAGGAAAGAAATGTTATAACAAATAGAATATTTCTCCTACTCAAGGAATTTTCTTAAGCTATAAGTTTTATGATTTTCTTAATTTAAGTTTATCATTTAAATTATTAATTATTAATTTAGTTTTATGATGATGATGAATTTATCTTCAACTAAATTTTTTATTGTATAAATATCATGTCTTAAATATATTCATTAAGGAATTTTAATGACAGTACTTCCATTAAAAAAGATGACCGAGTACATTTTATCCAATTTGTGAGACAATATCCATATTTCACTAAGCAATGAGTCCACTATTACATTTCTCTCACCACTTAGTCATATAGGTAGGAAATCATATCAATCAAAAAAATTGTGAATCTTGGATAGTTGCATGGATAACACTTTAACCAAATCCACCATATAAATATACTCAACTCTATTCCTATGGTAACCTAATTCTATTAGGGTTTATCTCCTAGTGTAACCCAAATAAATTTCCAAAAATAGGCTAGTAAAGGTTAATATAATGGCACCCAGTTATGAAATGAACTTCCCAAGGATATTCTAGAATCACCCATTACTTTCTTTCCTCACACAAGATAACGGGAACCAAGTTATGGCATGACCCACCTGATTGGATGATTGAGGTCTTTAAAAGTTTCCCTTTGTAAGGAATATCACACTTAGTATTTTAGGGGTTTTACGTTTTAAAGTATCAAAAATTTAATATAAATCCTATACATATTAAATTCATAATTATTACATCTTATGTAATCCTTATATTCTAATGTTTTATTCCCTTTTGTGTATGCATGCTTCTAATGATTTAGTTTTGGAATCCCTATTCCAACTACCAAATTAATTCATTCAAACCATATAAGTGTGTAACTTTTAAAAAACCTACAAGTTTGTGTTACTCACCTAAAAATAGAAGCTAAATATAATCATACATATCTGAATACATCATATGCATAAGGTACCTGATATTTTTATGTAAAGGCACAAAGAACCATGAGATTAATTAATATCCACATGATTAATCTCAAAGTGACATATAACCAACCCCATAACCTTTCTAGACAATAATAATTCTTCAAGCTAGTAAGTGGTTCGACCCCAAGTCCATCTACCCAGAGAGAATTTAATCAATAGAGAATTCAATTCATGATATCTCTAACACATAATATGCACAATCTATGCTCAAAAAATAAATTCAAGCTAATAACTTCAATTAAAAACCAAGGCCAATGTAGATGAAATATGAATTTTATGGAGTGGTAACAAGCATGTAATGCAAGTATCTTTCTTTTAGAATTAGTTAAAAAATTAAACTAAAGAATACACATTCATAATATAAATAATTTATAACTATGAATAAATTATGGAAGAAACTTTAAATAAAAGAAAAATTCAAATATTTAAACATGATATAACCATTTATGAACTATTAATAAATAAAAGATAATTATAAACTCTTTTATAAATTAGGTAACATTATGTACATTCCATATTTTTTAATATAAACTCTTGTATACCCAATCCAAGATGAACACTTTCATATTATTTATTATATGGAATTTAAATTTATTATTTAAACCTTTGATCAAATCAATAATCAAAACCATTTTGATGTAATTTAAATAATATATTTAAATAATGCCCCCTTTTAATTGAAACAATTTAAAATTAATTAATTATGAACAATTCATAACTATTAATATAAACACATTTTATATTTGAACCATATTTATGAGATTTATAAACACTTTTATAAATAATTTTGTAATCTTTAAATAAACTCTTTATTTAAAGATTACAAAAGATTCCATATAATTTTAGATAAAAATGTTTTAATATCCTTTATCATAATTTATAACTTTAATAAATCATATTAATGTGAAAAAGGATATTCTTGTATCAACTCTTTAATATTAAAATAAATTTGTTAATAAATGTTTCAAAAACATTTAATCGATTAACCATAAATATTTTATATTTAATTAATTTATAGAACCCATTTTATATATTTTACAAACATTCTATAAAACCTTTTAATTATTTTTATATATATTTTTTAAATTATCTAATTTAATTCCTAATTTAATTTTCTTTATAAATAAAAAGATTATTTATCTACCAAAACATTTTTGATAAATACTCAAAAAATTCCCCCTTTTAATTTGAACAACTTCAAATTAATTATTCATGAATGATTCATAAACAAAAATATAAAATTATTTATATTTTGGCCTTTATAATTTATAACCCTTTATAACTTTCCCCTTGTGATTATTAAATAAATATTTTATTTTAGATCACAAGTCATACCAAATAATTTTGTAAAAGGTATTTTAAATACTAACAATTAAAAATTGGAATATCTTGTTAATAAATGTTTCATAAAAATATATATAAATAATTATAAACAATTTATAAATAATTAAGTAATAAACCTTTTATAAATTAAAATATTACCAAAATACAATTTTATATGATTTATAAAAATTTTATAAACCATGCATATTTGTAAAATATTTATCAATTAACCACAAAAATTTTATAGTTAATTAATTTCTAAAACACTTTTATAAATTTTATAAATATTTAAAATTATATTTTCTATTATTTATAAACCATTTATAAATAATATAATTCAATTCAAAATTTAATTCTATTGGTTAAAATAAACACTTTATTTATTTTCATAAATAATATTAATGAATAAGAACATTTCATATTTGAAAAAGGCTAGTAAAACAAATTTTATTAATCCTCGATCATTAATGTTATTCCTATTTTATAAACCATTTTATAAACATGAATAAAATAAATTTTTTATTTAATTATTAAATATACATATAAATTTTCATATTTATCTACAAGCTTTAAATATCCCATTTTATAATTTATAAAATGTGTTCTTCATTAAACAATTAAAATTGAACACATTGTTTTGTCAAAGAAGCCTACCCTCTGATACCACTATTGGTACATTGAAGTAGAACCAAAATCCCATATATATATGATCTATATTTAATGGGATCAATATTTAATAAATTAAGAGCATAAATACCATACCTGGATACCCAATGCAGTAATCTCAAAGGAGTTTGCTTGATGAAGATCACTAGAGAAACAAACAAAATCTTCCCTCCTATGAGGGATTACACTGGCCTGTGGACCCCGATCTCAATTAGAAGACTCTTGTACACTTTAAGAGGTGCTTTAATATTCACCAAATGTGATGAATAAGCTACGATAAGGAAGAAAACCTGGAAAGGCTTACAGAAAATCAGTTATACATAATGGGAGGGATCACATCCCTTTATATAGCCTTCCATGACATGTTTCATTTAATGAAGCACATTATCCATATTCAATGTATCTATATACATTTATTCCCATCATAATTAATTCATTGAATCCTATTCAAGGAATATTCAATCCATTTAATCCATTCATAATGGATTATTATTAATAAACCACGTGGAAGACAAATGCACCTAAATTAAATATTTCATTAATTATTTTAGTGCATAGTCAAAAAATTGAAAGGTATGTATGCACATATGTGTGTATATTGTCTATGGATAAATAAATTGGGTATTTATATTTCATTATCCAAAGAAAAATAAGTTCTTCATTACCCTATTGTGTATGAAATATACCACTCTTAAAAGTAATATATTTAACTATTCATCAAAGATATTTTCATGAATATGTAAAATATTTCCAAAATTTGAGATTTCATCTTTTGAATTATTAATTAAAAACAATAAGGTCATTACTTATAATTCAATAATTGAATATCCCAATAATTTTATAAAACTATTTGTATTTTTTATGTTATTTAAAACATATGGATAAATATGACGATTAATGATAATTCATCAATTTATATAAAACATGAGATGATAAAACCAATTTTACATTCTTCCTTTTGTGAATTAAAATGGGTATATCATGTATGTGTCATTCAGTTTAACCTATTTGGAAATTTATCCGATTAGGTGGAGATTTCAAAATTTTAAATATTTTTCAATCATTCTGAAGCCTCTAGAGATTCATATATAGATATTGTAATCAATGTTACATTATAGATAAATAATTAAAACATCAATTAAACATAATCCACATTTATATATAATCAAATTCATAGGGAAACTTTTATAATAATCTTATTCTTATTTATCAGTCTTTTAATTTTGGATAACTAATCCAAAACTTTAAATAGTTGAACATAAAAAATATTAACTTAATTTGTTTTTAGAAAAGTATTTCAATGATGACATATCTCAAAATCCATTATTATTGATGAGTATTGAAAGCATTCAAAAATTTAAATATATCATAAAAAATAATTAACGACATCACATAATTTATTTGATACCAATTTCACTTTTAGGAAAATATCTAAAAAGACATATTATTATTGATATGATTATTTTCCACTTTTATGGAACAATTTATTTATTTATTTTCACTCATGATGAAAAATTATTTTATATAATCATTTAAACTACTCTTTAGGAACATATAATAAATACATCAGGCTATTGATTTTTGTCACTTTACAACTAAATTATTCATAAAAGTGTTGTGATCATCTTATAAATGATTATGTTGGATCATTCCATATAAGCTGTGTGATGCTTAATATTTATTTTAATAAATATGAAAAACATGTGATATACATTCACTTATAAATAATACTACATGTGACCATATTATAAATACATATTTCATAAAAAAACTATATGCTTCACATGGTAGATGGGTGAAATCCTGAGAAGTTTCCCAGAGTGTGTGTGAGTGAAGAAAACACACACTGAAAGAACCTATGTTGGCCTATGGGGATAGTCATTAGTCTGATAAGTGACTGCTCAGGCATGTGGGTGGGCTGATAGGTGGGACGATACATGTATATGGGAAAAACTGTGGTGTCTTTTGGGACAAGAATTGAGGGTTATGTAGGATGGTGGGGGGGGGGGGTCTTGGGTTGGTCGGTGGGGCCCAATTTTTACAAATGGTATTAAATCCAATACCTAGCCTAAAGTGCAGGGGAACTTCCTAGGTTTGAGGTGTGGGGTCTAAAATGAATACACTATTCTTTAAAGTGGTGGAGTGTGTTACACCCATAGAAAAGTGAAACTTAAAAGACTAAATAGTACTACCCAAGTCAATTAGGTGCACCTTTCTTTTCAAGATCCTGCCTTATTAGAATTCCATAGTTAAACATTCTTGGCTTGGAGTAGTGTCAATATGGATGACAATCTGAGATGTTACCCAAGGTGTGTGTGAGTGAGGAAAAAGTATATTGGAATAACTTATGGTGTCATGTGGGGGTAGTAATTTGTCTATAGCCATTTGGTCATGTGGGTGGGTCAATAAGTGGGATAATACGTGTCTATGGGGAAACCTATGGTGCTTAGCAGGCTAGGTTTATAGGTCCATATGGGATGATAGGGGTTCTTGGGTGAGTCAGTGGGGCTCAGTTGCTATAAAAACCTCCATATAAGGAGAATTCATAGTATCACATAAATTATGAAAAGTTCTATCATAAATGATAATTTGGTAGAAATATATCAATTGATTAAATTCATGTTTCTACCCTAATATATGCCCATTATTTTATAAAAAAATTGATTATCATGCATACATTCATCAATCATAATTGATCTAAGATTACTCAAATGATTACGCCATCCAGTGTATTTACCCAGATTGGTAAACTTCTAGTTTACCATATTTCATTTGACTGTACATATATTCACATAGTATAATTAAAAATAAACCTTAAAATATTTTCTTGAATCAATTTTTTCTATTATAAATAATTTTTGTATATGAAGGTATCCAACATCTCCTTTATCCATGATCTCTATATAGTATTCATTTTCAAGAATATTTTTAAAACTCAATAGATTTCATAAGTTTTGGGATCAAATTTCATGACTCGCCCCCATTAGGAACCCCTCTCGATTCTATAGTAAATACAAGAGTGACCCCCCGAGGCCCACATCCAATATTCCCTAGGTTGGTGACTAGCATTGAGGGTATAGAATTTATAAATGAGAGTTATTACAATCATAAATCATGTGAACATAATAAGAAACCACCAATCAATTCCATAATATATTATAAAAAAATATACACAATAAAAACATAATGCATGAATATGGTATATAAATACAAAGTCTCCTAAAATGAAAAAATAGCAAAAAAAAAACTCCTAAGAAGAAGCTCAAACCACAACTCCCAGATCCAAGCTAGTAATGCCCATATCGATCTCTAAACTCACCTTGAAAACCTAAAAAACTATTTATATATATAGGGGTGATAATAAATGTATAACGAGTGGGATCCTCCCCAAGACCTATCATGAAAATTGGAGTATGAATACTAAAGATCTAGTGAATAAATAATAGAATCAACATGAACCTACCAATGTCAGCCACCACTCAACCTCACTAATTACCACTCACTAGGTAACACAACCAAGGATAATAATAATATTAGTAATAAAAGAAAAGGCACCCCATAGCCACTCTCCCATTGGTTTTCCACTATCACAGCCCAATTATGTATATCTCTGTGCTCTCAATCCCTTACAAAACCATGTCACAATACAATATAAATATCACATCATAGTATCATATCATATAACACAATCACAACATGAACATCTTTATATCCACATAGCCGCCAATGCAAATCATATCTCATCCTCACCTCATATGTAACATCCCAACCTCAACCCATTGTCTTGGGTAGGAAAAAGGTTCCATAGATCTTAGGTGAATCCCCCAGACCCCTAATGTTGGAAATAAATTCAAAAGGTATATATAACCATTAAGGGATGATTTAACCTCATACACAACACAACCAAAAAATAAATATACCATAATAAATAAACATGATACATGACATAAAAAAAATCCCATATGATATAATAAAACCAAAATCAGATTCACATTAGAAAAAAGACACCAACAAGTATAAAAATACTAAAGATACAAAGTGAATCCAGGGAATCAATGTGGAACCAAATTAACTCCAATGCATAAAGATCCCAATTTTTGTATGAGTTGTATTTATTTTAAATGATTGTTATTGATTTTCATTGGTGATCAATGAAATAAGAATATTTCATTAATGTTAATATAATGAATAAGTTACAAAGTTAATGGAGCTTGGATGAAGTGATTAAGTCTTATAATATGATAAAACATATAAATGGTTTGAATAATTTGAGTTTAAAATGTGATGCCTAGATAATTGTTATAGATTCCTTAGATGACAATAGATTTCATGGTTGAATAATTATCCTAGTAACTCTAATGACTGGTGAACTGATCTTTATGAAAAATGCATGTATCAAAGGTGATACATTATTTACAACAAAGAAGAAATTAGTTTGGAAGATGAAGAGTTATTTGGAATGTATATTCCAAAAATAGTAGTATAATAGGAAGATAATTTGAAGAGGGTTATACAATATTTCACTATTGCATGAGAACCATGCAAGAGTTAACTTGAAGAAAATTCTGATTCTGATTTGCATAAATAAATATTTAATGAATATGAAAAATATTATTTTTCATAATGAAGGTTTAAGGGTGGCTATAAAAAAATATAATTTCATATAATTTTCATGAAGGTTTAATAATTTGTGGCATGAATTTGAAGGAGGGGATTTGTTTTAAACTTAGAATTTATTCTAAGTGTTACTGAAAATTTAGGCCAACCCACTAATAAGCCCGAGCCAACTTCAACCTAAGGAACATGTGGATCCTACTGGCCAGTCATGCCTTAGGGAGGACAACAAGGACCACATAGTAGGTGGAAGAGGAGTGGAGGGCCATGTACAAGCCCTAGACGAGCCCGTGTATAAGGCAAACATTATACACGCCCATAGGTGCATAACATTTGGGTCAAAAGCCCGCAGGGAAGCCCATGGACCACGTGTGTCGCAACCCATATGGGTGTGTTGTGATGTGTTATCTGGGTAATGACCCTGGTGCCAGCTCAGATGGTGAGCGGTTATGCTTTATCTTATAAAGAGGAGGGTAGTGCATTGGAGCTTCCAATGTGGGACACACTTTGGTGTGGTACTGTTCATCTGTTTAAAAGTCATATGGATAGAATGTGGTTTTTTTATCAGATTAATGTAAGCTATCTAATCAAACAACGCCTTTGTATTCAAAATAATCCATTCATTTTTTTAATAATACCTTCGTCTTCCTCCTCCTATCTCTCTATAATGCTATTGTCTCACCGGAGAAGATGTACAAACCACCATCGATCAAACCCAAGGATTCCATGACCATTATGATGTTGAAAGGATGAAACGAACATGGTAGGAGGAATCATGAATCTTCATTTTCATGATTTATATTAAGATATTTTAGTAAAACTACAAAAAAAGTTGTAGGAGGCCATTTGAGATTCAGGAGTTTGGGAAAATGAGTTTCACATGTTTATGAATGCATGCATGTGGGGAAATCACTACAAAGAAGAAGCCAGATTATGAAGCAAAAACACCATGTATTTCAGACTCTCTTAACTCATAGTTTTAAGGTGTCAAATCCAAGAACTTTGGATCTTTATATTGGTCTTATACATGGAATAAAATATGGGATTTGAGTTGGTAAATATCAACAATGTATGGTAGTGGTTCTACCTATAAATACTGAGGCACCGAGATGAGGTGCGGTGATAACATTTTCATATTTCAAGAGTTTTCATTTTTCTTGAAAAATAGATCATCTCTACTTATCTGTTTCATGAACCAGAAGAGTCATTTGATCCTTTAAGACTTCACAAATAAGGGTATTCCTATGAACCTTCTTGGGTTTTCAAAGTAGATCCATTGAAATCTTGTGTAAATAAGTTCCATGGACACGTAACTGGTGTTTACACCCTGGTCATTCTTTGTGAAGTAGATTTATACTGCAATCTAGTGTCTTAGTTTCAAAATCCCACTATGATTCATGAAGAACTTTTTTTGTGAATCTCTTCAAGCTTTCATAAAGGAGAAGGAATTCATATTGATTCTGTTGTGCATAGTAGAAGAAGATATATATGCTATAACAGACTATGCACAATTGTTATAATTATAAATGGATGGTGTGTATGTGGTTTGCGAAAAGGTAACAAGTGGAGTACACACAAGTCAATGAACAATGAATGCATTCATGCATTTATATGTGAATTCATTTTCATATGAAGAAATAACTGAGGTAGTGTTCACACTTGTGTGAAGAAGAAAGAACAAGAAGTGAACAAAAATGGTACTTGCATGATTATGTAAATATAAATGCATATAAAAAGAACATAAATTAACAAGAAAAAATATATTATATGTTCTAGGGTTTATGAATTGAAAAAGACCCATGCCTTTCATTACACATGCATAAAGATTTAAAAATTTACATGCGATATGATTTGCATGAGTAGTATGTAGTTAACTTGAGATTGAAGCCGAGAAGAATATAAGAATACTTTATATCCGAGTTATAAATGTATTAAGTTTGTGAAAGATCATTCTTGCATGAATTAATATTAAAAGTACGGTGTAATTCAGTTGCATTAAATATTAATTGAACTAAGAAGATCCAATACAATATTCACTATTGATCACCATGAGATAATATTAAGAGAATATTCCCTCTAACAGTGAACCAATTGTGTTCCAAAAATCTTCTAACATCATCATAGGAATCTTTGGGTTCTAGAATGATAGATCCTATCACTTGCATCATTTTACTTTGATAACCAAGTGAATCACTTCCAAATAATTCTCCTTGATCACTCTTTACTTGAGAGTGGGAGGTGGAGGAAGACCACTCTCCGTTATTGGGAGCGTTCTTGAAGAGGGGGCTCTCTAGGGATTGAGAGGATTCTCTCTGGCTGTCATTGTGCAAAACACAGATGAATCGGCTAACTTAAAAAAAAAATATAATTGGTTTTAAATACAACTAGGGTTTAGAAATAAATATTTTCAAAAATCCCTTTAATATTTATTTAATTCATTGTGGAACCCCATGTATAAAATAATACTAATATTATTATTTCTTTGACATGCTCTTAACTTGCGAATTAAATTAAATATTATTTAATCAAATAATATTCAATATATATTATTTCTCACCAGACCTAAAAACTCATTCCACTATTCCTCTACAATATTTATTAGGTCTTTAATAATGACTATTTATTTAATAAATAAATATCATTTCATTTTTCACCAATAAATAAATAAATATTATATTCACTAAATAGAAAATAAATATTTATTAAATATTATGCTCACATTATATTCTCTCGAATAACCGGTGATAGAATATATGAAATAAATAAAAGATGAATAATTATTAAACCATGTGTGAGAATAATATTTATTAAACTTTTTAAATAATAAATAATAATATATTATTTAACTAAGATTTTGGATACACTTAATGTGTGACCCTCTAGGCCTCTTTCCCAGTGGAATTAGACAAAGCAGTATAAAGTCCAAGGTTAGTGTCTAAAAACATGTCAAGGCACCAATATAGAAATAATTTAATTCCATAATGACATAATACCTTATAAATATGCTTACTATGTAATATAATCCCTTTATCATGATATCTCTAATCAAGCAGGTTGCACATTGGTGCCATCAACCTATGTTCTCGATGTCTCTTTCTTTGAATTTATAGAAACTGAACTTTCCCATAGAACACCATGGACATGGACTTATTTAAGATATATTTAAGCTATATCATTTCCATTAAAGTACCTAAGATATAAACTTCCATTAAATAATATGAGGGACAAATAATTTCTCATATTATTCATTAATGCAATATTAATCATGACACATCCAACGTATCCTACCTCACCGCGAACATATGTCATCATGATTTTCATCAATACGTCAAAGTATGTGACTTATAATATTCATTAATAATAATATTAATATCTAAGGATCAATACACACATTAGAAGATAGGAACATATAATGACACATATGAATTTGGATTTCATACCGGCGGGTCTCATTCTCATAATATATTACACTGGATATTACCAAGGGAATACACCATTAGAAGGTGGATCAAAGTCCTACAAGTCTCCACCTCTGATAGCATGTATAATTTGTGTCCCTAAAATGATATCATCTGACTATAGAACATATATTTAAGAGTAGTGTCGTAACACTTTTGGGTTCTCATCATAGTGGGGAACTGCTATGACCTTTTAGAGTGACAAATAATCTTAGAAAATTATCACATACTATGTTACATAGAAGAAAAATCATTATGTGATAAGAAGTTTATTAATATTAAAAAATATGAATACAGGTTATCATAAAGTACATAGAAGTTGGTTCTAAGGAATCAACTCCAACAGACTCCCACTTTCACTAGAGCCAACTACTAACAACCTTCACTCCACTAGCTCTCACATGATACTCATGCTTCTGTTGAGATAGGCCTTTAGTCAAGGGGTCTATTGTGTTTTCCTATATGGGTAATCTACTTACTACAAATTCACCCCTCTAAGAAAAATACCTTAAGAGGTGATACTTTTGGAGTATGTGCTTTGTCTGTTGGTGTTACCTTATCTATTTTACAAGAGGCACTGCTACAATATTATCACAATACAATGTGATAGGGTATTTATTTCTAGGTACCACATCAAGCTCCTAGAAAAAGTTTCATACCCAAATGACTTCCTTTCCTGAATCAAAATCCACTATATACTCGAACTCCACTATAGAATCAATGATAACTGGCTGCTTTGAACTCTTCCAGCCCACAAATCCTCCTTTGAGATAGAAAAAATATGTTGAATATGACTTTAGATCATTTTAATCTATTTGAAAACTAGTATCAGTATAACTCCTAATGATTAGATCCTTATCTCCTCCATACACTAGGAACATATCCTTGTTCTTCTGAAATACTTTAGGATAACCTTAATAGTAGACCAATGATATTCTCCTGGATCTTATTGATATCTATCTACCATACTCAATGCATAGGAAAAATAAAGTCTAGTAAATAAAATGGCATACATGATTTATCCTATCACTGAATCGTATGATATATTACTTATTATCTCTTTCTCTTATTGTGTCTGAGGTCACATTTTCTTAGAAATATGCGAACCACGTGACACTGGAAACAATACCCTCTTGGATTGTTCCATTCTAAAAATATTTAGTATATAGTCAATTTATGTAATTTGACTTAGTTTAAGAAGGCTCTTAGATATATCATGAATGATATTGATCCCTAGAATATAGGCTGCTTCACCTAAGTCCTTCATGGAGAAATTTTTTTTTAACTAGTCCTTAACAGGCTGTAAAAATGGTATGTCATTTCCCATAAATAATATTCCATCAATATATACTATAAGTATAATGACCACATTTCCCCTAAACCTCTCGTAAACACATGGCTCACATTCATTCTTAATAAAACAAAATTCTTTTATAACTTCATAAAATCGAATGTTCCATGACCCGAATGCTTACTTCAATCCACAAATGGATTGCTATAACATTTAAATATTTTTGGCATCACCTAGAGTCTCAAAACCTTCTAGTTATTCCATTTAGACATCTTCCTAAAGGTTCTAATTAAGTAAATTAGTTTTGACGTTCATCTAGAAAATTTCATAGTCATGGTAAGTTGTTATAGCAAGTATAATTTTGATGGATTTAAACATTGAAACTTGTGAAAAGGTTTTATCATAGTCAATTCCTTTATGTTATTTAAACACTGTAATGACCCGGAATTTTGAATAAATCTTGTTTCCTAATTTTATGTGTTATTTAATTTTATTTTTATACTCAACAAAAATGTTTCATTTTATAACATGAGTATAATTAAAATGATACCGTTGGGTTTTGACTGGTATATGACCATTGGACAATATGACCGCTGGAAACTAAATGTTTTGATTATTGTCTCCAAATACAAGTAATCTTGGTTAATTATTATAGAAAGAAGATTCAATGGCCTCACCCAGTAGTCTTGGACCGATGGAATCCCATCTAACAGAACTTGGGAAGGAGGTAGCACCACTGGGCTTTTCTCTGGACCAAACCCAAGCCGAACTTCATCGTGTGAAGCTAGAACGGAATCGCCTTCGCGAGAAGTTCAACCTGATAGAAATTACTACTCGTGCGATGTTGGCTGAGCCTCCCTCGGATTATCTCACCTTAGCACACCTTACACTTAGGTCCTATGCTGGTGTGATAAGGGGCTATGTAAGGAGACCGTAACTGCCTTGTGTAACCCTTTGTTTTAAATAAAAAATTTTATTTCTTCTTATGATGAAGTTTATGAATTTTCAAATGTCCGGATAAATATAGTATGCATATTTTTGATGAATTTTAGAAAAAGGATATTTTAAAAATGTTTAGGTAAAATTTAAATAATTAAAAATGTGTAATGATTTTCAAAAAATGGTCTTCTACAATTATGTTCAGTACAAAATTTAGAGTCTAAAATGATCAACTTGATTTTTGATGAATAGTAAATTATGAATAGTGATTTTATGCTTAGGATTAGTAATGTGACCAAATGGATTAGTAATCTCACTTAATGAAAGTATTAATATAATCTAGGCACCTTGATTAAGTAATGTGATTCAATAAAATGGTTAAATAAAGGTTTCATAAATTATTATTCAAGTATTAGTTTTTTCGAGTGAATAGTGTTTTTTAATTAAAAATTAAATTAAAAATATTTAGAAAATTATTTTTATAAAATGGATTTCATTTTTGAACTCAAAGCATCAATATTATGTTAAGGTAATTTTTGGGGATTTTTCTGAAAAAATGAATTTTCGGTGAATAGTTTATTTATTTAAAAAATAAATTAAAAATATTAAGAAAATTATTTTTATAAAATGGAGTTCATTTTTGAAATCAGATCATTGATATTTGGTTAAGGTGAAATTTCTGGATTTTTTTGAGAAAGATGAATTTTTAGTGAATAGTAAAAAAAAGCAGTTTTAGGGTTTCAGTATGTTTAATGAAATCATAGCTGTGTCATGGTGATGTCATGAGATATTTTAAGGGTTGGCCGACCAAAGGTGATGAATTATTGTATGGGGGGCCCCATCTGGCCTAAATTCATGGGAAATACCATGGGAGAGCACATGGTTTTGAGAAAACCAATTTTGAGGTGTCCCTTGACCATTAATGCCTTGTCCCCTCACTTTCCCTATAAATACCAAGCCATAATCTCATATATTTCGACTCCCCACTCTCCCCCAACGAAGTTCTGGTCTCATTACCTCTCAAGGAGTCCTCCCAAGGTGCCCCCAAGCCCTCAAGGTCCCAAACTTTGAGTTTTAAGAGTTACATTTTAAGGTAAGGGATCCGACCTCTCTCTTTCTTTTCAAGAAATCTCTTTTATGTAATTTCTTTTATGCTCCATGTTCTTATGTTAAAGGATGTTCTTTTATACTCCTCTTACTTCCCTTTTCATGTTCATATAATGAGAGATCCCATCTTACTCTCATTATTTCGTTTTATGAAGTTTTAAGTGGCGCCGTTAGGCTGCCAAAATTTTTGTAACGGATTCTTTCTCCCTTCTCATTTTTCAAGATCTATTTTCATGTAAATTATTTCAAGTTACTTTTTATTAAGTTGGGTTATGATATCTAAATTTATCATACTGATATTTTAATATCATATTATGAGAGACCCCATTTGATCTCTTCAATTCAGTATTTTGATGTTTTAAGTGGTGCCGTTAGGCTGCCGAATTTTAAAGTGGTTCATTCACCTTTCTCCTTTTTCAAAGTTCTAATTCCATGTCAAGTCTTGAAAGTTCCTTTTTATTATGTTGGGGTACGATATATAAATATATAATACTGATCTTTTATTTTCATATGATTAGAGACCCTATTTGATCTCATCAATTCATTTTTGTTGAAGTTTAAGTGGCGCCGTTAGGCTACCGAATTTCTAAGGGCTTCTTTCACCCTTATCGTTTTCAAGTTCTACTTTCATTCCAAGTCTTTCAAGTTCCTTTCTATTATGCTGGGGTATGATCTCTATATCTATCATACTGATCTTTTATGTTCATATGATGAGAGAACCTATTTGATCTCGTCAATTCATTTTTATTGAAGTTTAAGTGACGCCGTTAGGCTACCGAATTTTCATAAGAGAAATCTTATTTTGTCTTACTTCCATGTTTTTCATTTAAAATGGTATGTCCTTAAAATTTCATTACCATGATTCATATCCTTTATATTCTGTCCCTATACTATTTTTATAGATCATTTATGAGTGGGCGACCCATGTCCCCTCTCTTTTCAACGTTTTCTAAAACCCTGTAACGTAGCCGTTATGCTGTAGAATTTTCGTCTCAAAATGCCTCTCTCTTATTCTTAAAATTATTTTATGTTATTAATTGAATACTCAAAGCTCTTATTTCTATAGGGGTATTCACATATATATCAAAATGTGCTATTTTAAATTCTGGGATTTACATACATGAAACCCGCTTTCCCTTTCTGTGGGTTTAAAGTGACATAAAAATCATGTCTTTAAAGCAGTTTTTAAAACCTTATGATTATGAAATGAAAACCATTTATTTTATGCTATATGGGTTGTTTATGAAATGATTTGTGATGATATATGTGGCTCACATGATAATAAAGACATGTCAAGGGTGCGCCTAGATAGCGTTCCAATGCATTAGGTAAAGACTTAATCTCTAGAGATGACTTTTTAGACTGATACCTTGGTGAATAACCTTGGTAATTTTTAATGACACCTTGGGGATGGACCTTGGTGAAAGGAAATGATTGTCAATATTAAATGTTGCAGCCACATCTTCAAGTTATGGAAAATGTTATTTTTATTATGATATATCTCATGATTTCTTTCTCATGCCTTAAAGTTCTTTTCATGACCTTATTGAAGTATCTCAAGTTCACATGTAAAATGTTTCTCTTGTTTCCCTTACTGGGCCTTCTGCTCACCCTTTCTTTTGATGTATGTCCCCAGGTTATGAGATGCAGTAATGAACCTAGGATGAACATTAGGAGAAGGATTTAAAGTTTTTAAGAAGAATGTTTTATGTTTTCATGTTTTAAGTTCCCAGTTTCCAAGACACTAAACCTTATAGATCCTCGGTTTTGTAAAATGTAATGAAAGTTTATGTGATAAAAAAGCGGGATGCTATAGTTGGTATCAAAGGGAGGTTTAGTTATTTTTGGAAATTAGGATATGAAAACTTTAGGAAGAAACCTATAGAAAAGTTTAAATATATGAAATCTTCCTGGTATTTTGGTGAGTATTGAGTAAGGGGTTTCCAAGCAAATACATCCCTGTCTAGATACGAGCAGGTAGAGGTGGATTTGGCACAGATGTAAATAGGGGTAAAACCCGAAAACACCGCTTTGATCTAGACTCAAATGGGAACTGGTACACGACAACGGGCCTTGCTGCACTCTTGGTTACGACACTCCCGAGGGATATGCTTTGGTAAATTCATAAGCTTAGTATGAACCATTATTAAAGGAAAAAAGATAAAATAAAATAAAGATTCACATAAGAATATATGATCATGGATAATCTAGTTTGAAACCTAGGGGATCACAAGTTAGGGTATACTTTTCTTCTACAAGTTATCCTTATACGCTTTAAGTTCCTTTTCATGATTATTGGCTAAGTATTTAAGCCCCTAATTATAATTTCTCTTCTTAGTTAATGGTGGGAAATGGAAGAACATGTCCTAACAACCAATGTGATAGGAAATGCGACGATTTCCGTATTAATATGACAGAGATGATTAGGGGATTAAAAGATGATTATTATTTTGGAAGACGTTCACTATTTTGGGGACCCTATATGATCGAGGTAAATAGATTACTACGGTATTTTCATTGAGAAGTAAGGTTGACTTATATTTTGAAGAATCGATGAATTTAAGGTGGAATTATAGTAATTTAGGTTACTTATGGGAATGATTAACCTATCTTGGCTAAAATATGTTTAGGTTAGCTACTTTTGTTATAAGATGTTAGGAGTGGTTGATGTTGTTTGGAGATGAACAATGAAGTTTATTTTGGAAGACTATGTTATCAAATTCCTCTTGTATTTGGGTTTCAATCTTAGTTTGGTTTATTTTGAGAAATTTTAAGGACCGTTATTTATGGAATGGTCTATGATGAACTTTGGGTAGTACCATGGAACTTTGAAGATTTAAAAGTAGTTTCCATTCCCATGGGATTATTTGTTTTTGAAGAGTTGTTTTACCTTACCCTTTTTGTTTTTGGGATAATGTTTAAAGATAGATGAAATAGATAGTTAATCTTTTGTGGATTATGTGATTCTCTAGAAGATGATTCTTGTGTTTTGATGAGACCAAGTAGTTTTGAATGCTCATAGTTTGGAGAAAAGATTATTTTTGGGTAGAAAATTATTAAAGTATGAAATTCTACATAAAGGTAGGTATATTTTCTATGTAGTAAATGAATTCCTCAAAATTATGAAAAGGAACGTAAAACAAAAACGTTGTTGGTTTACGTTTCCTACTAGGTAATCAAAGACCGTTTACACACATCATAATTTTGGGATTTTCTTATGGTTAACTTTCTCCTAATCATGTTTTCTATCACTCTCCCTCAGAACTTGACCCTTTGTTTTCTCCTCCATGTCCATGTTTTCCTACATGGAATCCTAGTGTGAGTTAACTCGGGTGACCTTTGTACTTCCCTTTCTTTCTTTTAAAGTAATAGTTTTACTGAATCCTTTTCCGATGTGGGACTTTCAATGAAATTTCAAAACCCAATTTTAAAGATTGAGAGGACGCAATTTCTTAAGGGGGGAAGATTGTAATGACCCGAAATTTTGAATAAATCTTGTTTCCTAATTTTATGTGTTATTTTATTTTTATACTCAACAAAAATGTTTCATTTGATAACATGAGTATAATTAAAATGAGACCGTTGGGTTTTGACTAGTACATGACCATTGGTCAATATGACCGTTGGAAACTAAATGTTTTGATTATTGTCTCCAAATACAAGTAATCTTGGTTAATTATTATAGAAAGAAGATTCGATGGCCTCACCCAGTAGTCTTGGACCGATCGAAGCCCATCTAACAGAACTTGGGAAGGAGGTAGCACCACTGGGCTTTGCTCTGGACCAAACCCAAGCCGAACTTCATCGTGTGAAGCTAGAACGGAATCACCTTCGTGAGAAGTTCAACCTGATAGAAATTACTACTCGTGCGATGTTGGCCGAGCCTCCCTCAGATTCTCTCACCTTAGCACACCTTACACTTAGGTCCTATGCTGGTATGATAAGGGGCTATGTAAGGAGACCGTAACTGCCTTGTGTAACCCTTTGTTTTAAATAAAAAAATTTATTTCTTCTTATGATGAAGTTTATGAATTTTCAAATGTCCGACTAAATATAGTATGCATATTTTTGATGAATTTTAGAAAAAGGATATTTTAAAAATGTTTAGGTAAACTTTAAATAATTAAAAATGTGTAATGATTTTCAAAAAATGGTCTTCTACAATTATGTTCAGTACAAAATTTAGAGTCTAATAAGATCAACTTGATTTTTGATGAATAGTAAATTATGAATAGTGATTTTATGCTTAGGATTAGTAATGTGACCAAATGGATTAGTAATCTCACTTAATGAAAGTATTAATATAATCTAGGCACCTTGATTAAGTAATGTGATTCAATAAAATGGTTAAATAACGGTTTCATAAATTATTATTCTAGTATTAGTTTTTTCAGGTGAATAGTGTTTTTTTTAATTAAAAATTAAATTAAAAATATTTATAAAATTATTTTTATAAAATGGATTTCATTTTTGAACTCAGAGCATCGATATTATGTTAAGGTAATTTTTGGGGATTTTTCTGAAAAAATGAATTTTTGGTGAATAGTTTATTTATTTAAAAAATAAATTAAAAATATTTAGAAAATTATTTTTATAAAATGGAGTTCATTTTTGAAATCAGAGCATTGATAATTGGTTAAGGTGAAATTTCCGGATTTTTCTGAGAAAGATGAATTTTCAGTGAATAGTAAAAAAAGCAGTTTTTGGGTTTCGGTATGTTTAATGACATCATAACTATGTCATGGTGATGTCATGAGATATTTTAAGGGTTGGACGACTAAAGGTGAAGAATTATTGTATGGGGGGACCCATGTGGCCTAACTCCATGGGAAATACCCTGGGAGAGCACATGGTTTAACCACTTTTGAGGTGTCCCTTGGCCATTAATGCCTTGTCCCATCACTTTCCCTATAAATACCAACCCATCCTCTCATCTATTTCGACTCCCCACTCTCCCCAACGAATTTATGGTCTCATTACCTCTCAAGGAGTTCTCCCAAGGTGCCCCCAAGCCCTCAAGGTCCCAACCTTTGAGTTTTAAGAGTTATGTTTTAAGGTAAGGGATCCGACTTCTCTCTTTCTTTCCAAGAAATCTCTTTTATGTAATTTATTTTATGCTCCATGTTATTATGTTAAATGATGTTATTTTATACTCCTCTTACTGCCCTTTTCATGTTCATATAATGAGAGATACCCTCTTACTCTCATTATTTCGTTTTATGAAGTTTTAAGTGGCGCCGTTAGGCTGCCGAAATTTTTGTAATGGATTCTTTCTCCCTTCTCATTTTTCAAGATCTATTTTCATGTAAAGTATTTCAAGTTACTTTTTATTATGTTGGGGTATGATCTTTAAATTTATCATACTGATCTTTTATGATCATATGATGAGAGACCCCATTTGATCTCTTCAATTCAGTATTTTGATGTTTTAAGTGGCGCCTTTAAGCTGCCGAATTTTAAAGTGGTTCTTTCACCTTTCTCCTTTTTCAAAGTTATAATTCCATGTCAAGTCTTGAAAGTTCTTTTTTATTATGTTGGGGTATGATCTATAAATCTATCATACTGATCTTTTATGTTCATATGATGAGAGACCCTATTTGATCTCATCAATTCATTTTTGTTGAAGTTTAAGTGGCGCCGTTAGGCTGCCGAATTTCTAAGGGGTTCTTTCACCCTTCTCGTTTTCAAGTTCTACTTTCATACCAAGTCTTTCAAGTTATTTTTTATTATGTTGGGGTATTATCACTATATCTATCATACTGATCTTTTATGTTCATATGATGAGAGACCCTATTTTATCTCGTCAATTCATTTTTATTGAAGTTTAAGTGACGCTGTTAGGCTGCCGAATTTTCATAAGAGAAATCTTATTTTGTCTTACTTCCATGTTTTTCATTTCAAATGGTATGTCCTTAAAATTTCATTACCATGATTCATATCCTTTATATTCTGTCCCTCTACTATTTTTATAGATCATTTATGAGTGGGCGACCCATTTCCCCTCTCTTTTCAACGTTTTCTAAAACCCTGTAATGTAGCCGTTATGCTGCAGAATTTTCGTCTCAAAATGCCTCTCTCTTATTCTTAAAATTATTTTATGTTATTAATTTAATAATCAAAGATATTATTTCTACAGGGGTATTCACATATATATCAAAATGTGCTATTTTAAATTCTGGGATTTACATACATGAAACCCGCTTTCCCTTTCCGTGGGTTTAAAGTGACATAAAAATCATGTCTTTAAAGCAGTTTTTAAAACGTTATGATTATGAAATGAAACCCATTTATTTTATGATATATGGGTTGTTTATGAAATGATTTATGATGATATATGTGGCTCACATGATAATAAATACATGTCAAGGGTGCGCCCAGATAGCGCTCCAATGCATTGGGTAAAGACTTAATCTCTAGAGATGACTTTTTAGACTGATACCTTGGTGAATAACCTTGGTAATTTTTAATGACACCTTGGGGATGGACCTTGGTGAAAAGAAATGATTTTCAATATTAAATGTTACAGCCACATCTTCAAGTTATGAAAATTTTTATTTTTATTATGATATATCTCATGATTTCTTTCTCATGCCTTAAAGTTATTTTCATGACCTTATTGAAGTATCTCAAGTTCACATGTAAAATGTTTCTCTTGTTTCCCTTACTGGGCATTCTGCTCACCCTTTCTTTTGATGTATGTCCCCAGGTTATGAGATGCATTAATGAACCTAGTATGAACATGAGGAGAAGCCTTTCAAGTGTTTAAGAAGAATGTTTTATGTTTTCATGTTTTAAGTTCCCAGTTTCCAAGACACTAAACCTTAAAGATCCTCGGTTTTGTAAAATGTAATGAAAGTTTATGTGATAAAAAGGCAGGATGATATAGTTGGTATCAAAGGGAGGTTTAGTTATTTGTGGAAATTAGGATATGAAAACTTTATGAAGAAACCTATAGAAAAGTTTAAATATAGGAAAACTTCCTGGTATTTTGGCGAGTATTGAGTAAGGGGTTTCCAAGCAAATACATCCCTGTCTGGATACGAGCAGGTAGAGGTGGATCTGGCACAGATGTACATAGGGGTAAAACCTGAAAACACCGCTTTGAGCTATACTCGAATAGGAACTGGTACACGACAATGGGCCTTGCTGTACTCTTGGTTATGACACTCCTGGGGGATATGCTTTGGTAAATTCATAAGCTTAGTATGAACCATTATTAAAGGAAAAAAGATAAAATAAAATAAAGATTCACATAAGAATACATGATCATGGATAACCTAGTTTGAAACCTAGGGGATCACAAGTTAGGGTATACTTTTCTTCTACATGTTATCCTTATACGCTTTAAGTTCCTTTTCATGATTATTGGCTAAGTATTTAAGCCCTTAATTATAATTTCTCTTCTTAGTTAATGGTGGGAAATGGAAGAACATGTCCCAACAACCAATGTGATAGGAAATGCGACGATTTCCGTATTAATATGATAGAGATGATTAGGGGATTAAAAGATGATTATTATTTTGGAAGACGTTCACTATTTTGGGGACCCTATATGATCGAGGTAAATAGATTGCTACGATATTTTCATTGAGAAGTAAGGTTGACTTATATTTTGAAGAATCGATGAATTTAAGGTGGACTTATAGTAATTTAGGTTACTTATGGGAATGATTAACCTATCTTGGATAAAATATGTTTAGGTTAGCTACTTTTGTTATAAGATGTTAGGAGTGGTTGATGTTGTTTGGAGATGAACAATGAAGTTTATTTTGGAAGACTATGTTATCAAATCCCTCTTGTATTTGGGTTTCAATATTAGTTTGGTTTATTTTGAGGAATTTTAAGGTCCGTTATTTATGGAATGGTCTATGATGAACTTTGGGTAGTACCATGGAACTTTGAAGATTTAAAATTAGTTTCCATTTCTATGGGATTATTTGTTTTTGAAGAGTTGTTTTACCTTACCCTTTCTGTTTTTGGGATAATGTTTAAAGATAGATGAAATAGATAGTTAATCTTTTGTGGATTATGTGATTCTCTAGAAGATGATTCTTGTGTTTTGATGAGACCAAGTAGTTTTGAATGCTCATCGTTTGGAGAAAAGATTAGTTTTGGGTAGAAACTTATTAAAGGATGAAACTCTACATAAAGGTAGGTATATTTTCTATGTAGTAAATGAATTCCTCAAAATTATGAAAAGGAACATAAAACAAAAACGTTGTTGGTTTACGTTTCCTACTAGGTAATCAAAGACCGTTTACACACATCATAAGTTTGAGATTTTCTTATGGTTAAATTTCTCCTAATCATGTTTTCTATCACTCTCCCTCAGAACTTGACCCTTTTTTTTCTCCTCCATGTCCATGTTTTCCTACATGGAATCTTAGTGTGGGTTAACTCGGGTGACCTTT
This sequence comes from Viscum album, assembly GCA_963277665.1. Lineage (NCBI taxonomy): Eukaryota > Viridiplantae > Streptophyta > Magnoliopsida > Santalales > Viscaceae > Viscum > Viscum album. Next base: position 949,226,687 of record OY728125.1, on the reverse strand, counting down.
GTACTTCCCTTTATTTCTTTTAAAGTAATAGTTTTACTGACTCCTTTTCTGATGTGGGACTTTCAATGAAATTTCAAAACCCAATTTTAAAAATTGCGAGGACACGATTTCTTAAGGGGGGAAGATTGTAACGACCCGAAATTTTGAATAAATCTTGTTTCCTAATTTTATGTGTTATTTTATTTTTATACTCAACAAAAATGTTTCATTTGATAACATGAGTATACTTAAAATGAGACCGTTGGGTTTTGACTGGTATATGACCATTGGTCAATATGACCGCTGGGAACTAAACGTTTTGATTATTGTCTCCAAATACAAGTAATCTTGGTTAGTTATTATAGAAAGAAGATTCGATGGCCTCACCCAGTAGTCTTGGACCGATCGAAGCCCATCTAACAGAACTTGGGAAGGAGGTAGCACCACTGGGCTTTGCTCTGGACCAAACCCAAGCCGAACTTCATTGTGTGAAGCTAGAACGGAATCGCCTTCACGAGAAGTTCAACCTGATAGAAATTACTACTCGTGCGATGTTGGCTGAGCCTCCCTCAGATTCTCTCACCTTAGCACACCTTACACTTAGGTCCTATGCTGGTGTGATAAGGGGATATGTAAGGAGACCATAACTGCCTTGTGTAACCCTTTGTTTTAAATAAATTTTTTTATTTCTTCTTATGATGAAGTTTATGAATTTTCAAATGTCCGGATAAATATAGTATGCATATTTTTGATGAATTTTAGAAAAATGATATTTTAAAAATGTTTAGGTAAACTTTAAATAATTAAAAATGTGTAATGATTTTCAAAAAATGGTCTTCTACAATTATGTTCGGTACAAAATTTAGAGTCTAATAAGATCAACTTGATTTTTGATGAATAGTAAATTATGAATAGTGATTTTATGATTAGGATTAGTAATGTGACCAAATGGATTAGTAATCTCACTTAATGAAAGTATTAATATAATCTAGGCACCTTGATTAGGTAATGTGATTCAATAAAATGGTTAAATAACGGTTTCATAAATTATTATTCAAGTATTATTTTTTTCAGGTGAATAGTGTTTTTTTTAATTAAAAATTAAATTAAAAATATTTAGAAAAATATTTTTATAAAATGGATTTCATTTTTGAACTCAGAGCATCGATATTATGTTAAGGTAATTTTTGGGGATTTTTCTGAAAAAATGAATTTTCGGTGAATAGTTTATTTATTTAAAAAATAAATTAAAAATATTTAGAAAATTATTTTTATAAAATGAAGTTCATTTTTTAAATCAGAGCATTGATATTTGGTTAAGGTGAAATTTCTGGATTTTTCTGAGAAAGATGAATTTTCAGTGAATAGTAAAAAAAAAGCAGTTTTAAGGTTTCAGTATGTTTAATGACAACATAGCTGTGTCATGGTGATGTCATGAGATATTTTAAGGGTTCGACGACCAAAGGTGATGAATTATTGTATGGGGGACCCATGTGGCCTAACTCCATGTGAAATACCATGGGAGAGCACATGGTTTTGAGAAAACCACTTTTGAGGTGTCCCTTGGCCATTAATGCCTTGTCCCCTCACTTTCCCTATAAATACCAAGCCATCCTCTCATCCATTTCGACTCCCCACTCTCCCCCAACTAATTTCTAGTCTCATTATCTCTCAAGGAGTCCTCCCAAGGTTCCCCCAAGCCCTCAAGGTCCCAACCTTTGAGTTTTAAGAGTTACGTTTTAAGGTAAGGGATCCGACCTCTCTCTTTCTTTTCAAGAAATCTCTTTTATGTAATTTCTTTTATGATCCATGTTCTTATGTTAAAGGATGTTCTTTTATACTCCTCTTACTGCCCTTTTCATGTTCATATAATGAGAGATCCCCTCTTACTCTCATTATTTCGTTTTATGAAGTTTTAAGTGGCGTCGTTAGGCTGTCGAAATTTTTGTAACGGATTCTTTCTCCCTTCTCATTTTTCAAGATCTATTTTAATGTAAAGTATTTCATGTTCCTTTTTATTATGTTGGGGTATGATCTATATATTTATCATACTGATCTTTTTTGATCATATGATGAGAGACCCCATTTGATCTCTTCAATTCAGTATTTTGATGTTTTAAGTGGCGCCGTTAGGATGCCGAATTTTAAAGTGGTTCTTTCACCTTTCTCCTTTTTCAAAGTTCTAATTCCATGTCAAGTCTTGAAAGTTCCTTTTTATTATGTTGGGGTATGATCTATAAATCTATCATACTGATATTTTATGTTCATATGATGAGAGACCCTATTTGATCTCATCAATTCATTTTTGTTGAAGTTTAAGTGGCGCCATTAGGCTGCCGAATTTCTTAGGGGTTCTTTCACCCTTCTCATTTTCAAATTCTACATTCATTCCAAGTCTTTAAAGTTCCTTTTTATTATGTTGGGTTATGATCTCTATATCTATCATACTGATATTTTATGTTCATATGATGAGAGACCCTATTTTATCTCGTCAATTCATTTTTATTGAAGTTTAAGTGACGCCGTTAGGCTGCCGAATTTTCATAAGAGAAATCTTATTTTGTCTTACTTCCATGTTTTTCATTTCAAATGGTATGTCCTTAAAATTTCATTACCATGATTCATATCCTTTATATTCTATCCCTATACTATTTTTATAGATCATTTATGAGTGGACGACCCATTTCCCCTCTCTTTTCGACGTTTTCTAAAACCCTGTAACGTAGCCGTTATGCTGCAGAATTTTCGTCTCAAAATGCCCCTCTTATTCTTAAAATTATTCTATGTTATTAATTTAATACTCAAAGATCTTATTTCTACAGTGGTATTCACATATATATCAAAATGTTCTATTTTAAATTCTGTGATTTACATACATGAAACCCGCTTTCCCTTTCCGTGGGTTTAAAGTGACATAAAAATCATGTCTTTAAAGCAGTTTTTAAAACGTTATGATTATGAAATGAAACCCATTTATTTTATGCTATATGGGTTTTTTATGAAATCATTGATGATGATATATGTGTCTCACATGATAATAAAGACATGTCAAGGGTGCGCCCAGATAGTTCTCCAATGTATTGGGTAAAGACTTAATCTCTAGAGATGACTTTTTAGACTGATACCTTGGTGAATAACCTTGGTAATTTTTAATGACACCTTGGGGATGGACCTTGGTGAAAAGAAATGATTGTCAATATTAAATGTTGCAGCCACATCTTCAAGTTATGAAAAATGTTATTTTTATTATGATATATGTCATGATTTCTTTCTCATGCCTTAAAGTTCTTTTCATGACCTTATTGAAGTATCTCAAGTTCACATGTAAAATGTTTCTCTTGTTTCCCTTACTGGGCCTTCTGCTCACCCTTTCTTTTGATGTATGTCCCCAGGTTATGAGATGTAGTAATGAACCTAGGATGAACATGGGGTTAATCCTTTCAAGTGTTTAAGAAGAATGTTTTATGTTTTCATGTTTTAAGTTCCCAGTTTCTAAGATACTAAACCTTAATGATCCTCAGTTTTGTAAAATGTAATGAAAGTTTATGTGATAAAAAGGCGGGATGCTATAAACCCTTTAAAAACTATCCTTACTTTATAGGTATTTACTTTACCTTCCATGTCTAATTTTCTATTAAATACCCATTTTCACCCTACGTGATTTACATCAACTAGAGAATCAAATAGAACCCAAACTTGGTTTATATACATGGAATCAATTTCAGAATTCATGGATTCTTTACATCTTGTAGATTTTGAGCTCTCTACTTCCTCTTTGTATGAGATAGGTTCATCATTGTTAACTAGTAACGAGTCGCCATATTTGGTGAGTAGAAAACCATATCTCTATGGTTCTCATACCTCTCTTATTCTCTTACTTAGTACTTGTGGTTCAGGAACTACTTATTATACGGGGACCTGTGGAATCTATTTCTCGACAAAATCTTATGTATCTTGAGTATCAAATTCATTGATGTCAATATTGATCCAACTATACTTTTTGAGGATGTTCTCCCTCTCAAAAAAGATATCTTGTCTGGAGACAATTACTTTCTTGTCTGAGGGTTTGTATAGGTAGTATCCATTTGTTTCTTTAGGATACCCTATAAAGATACACTTTGTTCCATGGGGTACTATTTTGTTACCTAATAATTCCCTAACAAATTCCTCACAACCCCATACACATGTATGCGAAAAAACAAGTTTATTTCCACTCCATAACTCGAAGGGGATTCTATTTTTTCACTTTAGTTGGTGCTCTATTTAATGTATATACTACTGTTTATAATGAATATCCCCAAAAGGATAATGTAAGATCTGTATGAATCATCATTTACCTTACCATTTATAATAAGTTATAGTTACTCATTTCACTAAAACCATTCCAATGTGGTGTGTAAGGTGGAGTGAGTTGAGATAGAATCTAAAACTCCCCTAGAAATTCAATAAACTCTTAGTTAAGATATTCACTACCCCAATCTGATCGAAGATTCTTTATCTTCTTTCCAAGTTGATTTTATGCTTCATTATTGAATTCTTTTAATTTCTCAAAGGACTCAAACTTATACCTCATCAATTATACATAGTCATATATACTCAAATCATCAGTAAAAGTTATGAAGTAATAATATCTACCTCTAGATTCTACTAAAAATAGTAAACAAACATTAATGTGTACCAATCCTAAAATATTTTTAGCCCTTTTACCCTATCCATGGAATGGTGTTTTGGTCATTTTTCCTTGTAAAAAATCATGTCATCTTTAAAGTGGTTTTATCTCATAAGTGTCTAAATAATCATCTTGATATATCTTTGTAAAATGCTTCCCATTTACATGACCAAGATGATGATGCCATAGTTAGGTGTTATATGAGTCGTGTGAACATGATTTGTTATCAATTTCTAATACTTGGTTTTCATAATTTAATACATAAATACCAATATTTAAATGTTCCATACCATATCATATGTTTTCTTTATAAAAGAAACAACTTTTATTTATAAACTTGAAAATAATACCATATTCATCTATGAATGATACATAAATTATGTTCTTGGTAACCATTGGTATATAATAAAAATCCTTTAAAACCAAAATCATTCCAGTTGACAATAAAAGGTGGCAGTCAACAATGGATAGAATATTCATCCTCACACCATTAACAGCTCTCAAATCCACCTCTCCTCTAGAAATATTTTAGAATCTACTTGGTTCCTAAATATGGATACAGATGTGAGCATCACAAGATGTATCAAATACCCAATGTGTAGATATTAAAATATTATACTTGATAACAAACACAAATTTAGATTCCCCTTTATTATGGGTGTAGTTCCTCTTCCATTGGCCTTGATTTCCACATGTAAAACATACTGCCTCCTTTTCCTTTCCCTACCTATAGATCTTACTCTTCTTGGTAGGATGTTTCTTGGGACCTTTACACTTGTTATGATTCTTGGACCCATTCACCTTGTTCTTAATTTTATTATTCATTATAAGGACCACAAGTTTATCACACCCCATGACCTTATCTACTTGGCGAATCAAAGTAATAAGTTCTGATAAAATATTCTCATTATTTCTCATATTATAATTAATAATAAAACCGGAGAAGGTCTAGGGTGGTGAGGATATTATGATATCTATGCACAAATCATATGCAAATGTAATCCTTAAGATGTATAACCGTTAAATGTAGCCAATAAGCTTGAATACATGATTCCCAACTGGCATTGAATCTCCAAGATTAGTTTTAAATAAAGAATTGTAGATCTTGTATCTTTCTTGTCTCACCATCTCTTGATAGAGACCCTGAAGGCGAGACATCATGATTTATGCATCCATGTCTTCATATTACTTCAAAAGCTCATTGATTAGGGATAATAACATGAAATATTGAACATATATGGAATCAATAAAATGTTTCTCATAGAGAGACAACTCTTCCTCACTAGCCTCAATACCAGGTGCATTAGGAATAGGTTCTTACAGAACATATAATTTATTTTAATGGCATAAGATAATGCGCATGAGCCTTTTCCACTCTTGGAAATTTTTTCTAGTGATAAGGTTATCCTTCTCAAGTATGGATCGTAGTGATATGTTTGAAGTCATTTTTATTGATGCTTCTACAAATAATATGAGCATAATTTTAGTAATTTATCTAATAAAATTAGACAAATAAATAAATATTATATTTATTAATCTCCCACTATTTTATCGAAACCCAGTAGCTCTCACTATTAGCTTTGGAATATCCTGTTTCTTGAAAATTATAGTGGAAATGATCCATATTCCCATTATCATTACCCCAAATCTAGTTAGTCAAACAACTTGAACGGTTTTAGGTAGGCATTCCAGATGCCGAATACATTAACTCACCATTCCTTGATCTATTGATTGGACTCCCCAATTCTAAAATCCTAAAATTGGGTTTCCTTAACCCTTGCCTCTTATTTACACAAAGTCCTATTTTGGAAGTTAACCCTTGATGTGAACAAAGTTAAGTCAAACCCAAAATTCATGTTATAATTCTTTGATAATTGAAGGTACCCCAACTTTAGTTGGTCAAGCACTTGGAACTATGATTTGATTTTAACTAAATTAGTGGAAGGCTATACCTACTTAATATATATTATTGAGGTATTTTATCCTTTTATGCATAAATTTCTAATTATTATCTTTATTACATGCTTGTTAATATTAAGTGGATTTACTTAAGTGATTAACCATGTATTAGATAATATTTACGCATAATCCATTTTATTTTAGTTTTATCTTGTATGCTTGTTAATGCATTAATTCATGTGATAGAGAAAAAACATCCATAATAAAATAACCATGAAAATTGACAGAAATAAAATAATAAAGTAGTATGATCATAAGATTTTAATAATGGTTAGTTAATTTAGTGTATGATAAAATAATTGTCAACCTAGGGTAAAAAAACATTGAACCAATTAAGGTTTTTGTTGTAGATTTCCACCTATCCACATATATATATATCTCTTAGATTGGTTTCGCCTCAGCTCCAAACTTGAACCACCTCCACTAACTTGGGATCTCCATCTATTACATATACTTATACTCACACATAGGCGAGGGAAACAAGGGGTTTATATAAAAGAAACCATGGGAATATAGGCCCTTACATAATGAGATGAGACATGACATGTAGATCAAGAATTTAATTTAATAATAAAATAAATGAAACCAATCACATACTAAGGTCTTGGACTAAGCTCATGATCATCCATTATCATGCAAAAAATTACACATTTAATAAAATTATCATTCACTTATAATCATTCTTATTTAAGATAAATTATGCTTGAATCAATTAATTATCTTCTTTAATTAACCAATTATTTTATCTTAATTATCATATGAATTTAATTGAGATTATTATCCCTAATATTTTTAAACAAATTAAACAAATTTATTTAAAATTAACCATGTACATAAATGTACCTTGGAGGAAACATGGTGAGTACCCATCCAAACTACCTAACATGTATCATACTCATATACTATTTACTCTTGAAACATGTAGAATAAATGATTTATCACATAATTTCATGATGTGTACTATCAAATTAATGATTACATAGATTACTTGATTTTTTTTCATGTGTTATGCTTCAATGCACATAGAGAAAAAAAGGTAATACAACTCATACATGATATGAAGATCTGAACATTACATGGAAATTAATTAAATATTTATATATATTAAAACCCATCACATGATGTGTCCTATAAACTTAATGACCACACAAAAGCACATGAACACAAAGTTTACATAGTATAATAAATAAATTTTAATTATTCACAATTTGGTAGAAGTACACGGTGTGTATAATCCAGTTACATGACATGTATGTTTCTCTCCTTCTATCCGAGACATAGGCCATGAGACTTGGTGTGTAAACTACACCATAAAAAAATTAGATTACACAACATGTACATGGGATATACGGAGTGTGGTTTCTATGTTACATATTCACTAGTTGGGTAGGCCTTGTAAGAATATACATAGACTGTCTATGACTATAAGACTACACACCATGTACACTGTCTATAAGGTGTGTACTCCAGCTGAATGTGCACTAGGTTGTCCCAATCCATATGTAGTTTATAATTAAATTCACTAGATTTATTCAATGCACATAGCTTGAATTGATTCTGAATTAATTCTTGGTGCATTGAATAGTAGTACATGGCGTGTACCTCTAGGTTACATGATGTGTACTCTTGTGTTATCTGTCCAGAATCCTCAACACCTCCAGATGAGATCTTCGATTTTATTTCATTCATAAAATTAATAAATTTGATTATATTTATGAGAAAATAAATAGGAAGAAGAAGATCTGACAATTAAGATTTAATAATGATTAAACTTTAATTGAAAATAATAATAATACATGCACAAAACAATCAATGATCTTTTAAATAATTATAAATAATTATGTTACTTCTCTAATACCATTTTTAGGTTCTGGACATAGTGGAAGCGTTCGATGGGTCATGCCCAACTTTTAATTTTATCATGATTGATGATCAATCTAATATCTACATGATGATAAACATTGGGATCAATGAAATTGAATAAAATAAAATAGACAATGGATAAAATGCCGGAACCAGAGAACATAATCATCACATATTATTTTATAATTAATTTAATCAAATAAAGAATTACCTTGTGTGAATTATTTCTTTATTGATGGGTCTGATAACAGATTTTTGTTTTATTATCATTGAATTGAATTCATTAAGAGTAGATTCCCTTTAGTGGTGACCCACATGTGTTCCAAAAATCTCCAAATGTCATTGTAGGAATCTCTGGGTACTAGAATAGTAGATCCTATCGCTTTAATTGTTCACCTTTGATCACCAAAATAATCACTTCCAAAAAATTCTCCTTTATCTCTATAGAATCGAGAGTGGGAGGTATAGTAAGATCACTCTCCGTTCTTGGGAGCGTTCTTAGAGAAGGGATATCTCAAGGGCTTCGAGAGGATTATTTGAGTCTGTTGTGCACAAAAAAAATGAATTGGATCTCTTGTAAATATAATATGATTGAGTTTATATACTCATAGGGTTTAGAAATAAATATTTACTAAAGTGTATTTTAATATTTATTTAATCCCTTATGGAACCCCACATCTAAAATAATAATAATAATATTATTTTCTCTACATGCGCTTTACTTGAGAATTAAATTAAACATTATTTAATAAACTAATATTCAATATATATTATTTCTCACTGGACCTAAAAACTTGGTCTTCCATTCCTCCACAAAATTTATTAGGTCTTGAATAATGACTATTAATTTAATAAATAAATATCACTACATTATTAACCAAAAAATAAATAAATATTATATTCACTAAATAGAAAACAAATATTTATTAAATATCCCACTCACATAATATTCTCTAAAATAATTGGTGACAAAATATATAAGATCAAGCATACATGAATAATTATTAAACACACGTGTGAATAATATTTATTCAAATTGTTAAATAATAAATAATAATATATTATTTTACTGAGATTTTTGACACACTTAGTGTGTGACCCTCTAGGCCTCTTTCTCAGTGGTATTAGGTGAAGCAGCCTAAATTCCAAGGTTAGATTATAACAACACATCAAGGAACCAATAGAGAAATAAAATAATTCTAAAATGACATAATAGATGATAAATTATTACTATGTAATATAATCCCTTTATCATGATATCTCTAATCAAGTTGGTTGTACAATGGTGCCATCAAACTATGTGCTCGATGTATCTTTCTTTGAATTTACAAAAATCAAAGTTTCCTATAGAACACCATGGCCATAGATTTATTTAGGATATATCATTTCCATCAAAGGTCATGAGATATCAACTTCTGTTAAATAACGTAAGGGACAAATCCTTTCTTGCATTATTTATTAATTCAATATTACTCATGACGCACACAACATATCCTACCTCATCACAAACATATGTCCGCATGGTTTTTGTCAATATATAAAAGTATGTGACTTATAATAATTATTAATAATAATCTTAAAGTATAAGGATCGATACACATGTTCTCATATAGGAACATCCAATGAAACATATAAATGTGGATTTCCTACTGGATGGTCTCATTCTCATAATATCCTACATTAGATATTACCAAAGGTATACACCATGAGAAGGTGCCTCAATGTCCTATGAGTCTCCTCCCCTAATAGTATGTATCATTTGTATCCCTTAAATGATATCATCTAGCTATAGAACATATATTTAGAAATATTTTCATGACACTTCTGGGTTCTCATCATAGCGGGGAACTGTTATAAAATTTTAGTGTGAAATATACTCTTAGGACATTATCACATACTATGTTACATAGGAGAATAATCATTATGTGATAAGGATTTTATTAATATTCAAAAATATAAATACATGTTATCATAAAGTAAAGAGAAATTAGTTTTAGGGCACCAACTCCAACAGATCTATTGGAGTTGGTGCTAGAGAACCAACTTCTGTGTACTTTATGATAACCTGTATTCATAGTTTTTAATATCAATAAACTTCTTATCACATCCTGATTTCTCTTCTATGTAACATAGTATGTGATAATGTCCTAAGATTAGTTGTTGTAGTAAATGGTCATAACAATTTTGCGCTATAATGAGAGCCTAAAAGTGATGGGACACTATTATTAAATATATATATTCTATATTTAGATGATATCATTTTAGGGACATAAATGATATAGGTTATTAGAAGTGGAGACTCATAGGACTTTCAGGTACCTTCTCATGGTGTACGCCCTTGGTAATATCAAGTGTAGGATATTATGATAACGAGACCCACTAGTAGGAAATCCATATTTATTTGTGTCATTAGATGTTCCAAAATGTATACATGTGTATTGATATTTAAACTTTAAGATTATTATTAATGAGTATTATGAGTCATGTAATTTAATGTATTGTCAAAAACCATGATGATATATGTTCACAGTGAGGTAGGATACATTGGGTGCATCATGAGTAATATTGAATTACTAAATAATGTGAGAAAGGATTCATGCATTCCGTTCTTTAAAAGAAGTTGATATTTTAGGCCCTTTTATTTAAATGATATAGTATAAATAAATCCATGACCATGGTGTTATATAGGAAAGTTATATTTCTAAAAAGTCAAAGAAAGTTACATCAAGCACATAGGTTGATGGCACTAGTGTGCAACCTGCTTGATTAGAGATATCATGATAAAGAGATTATATTACATAGTAAGCATCCGTATTAGGTATTATGTTGTTACAACATGAAATTATTTCTATATGGGTGCCTTTCCATGTTGCTAGATGATAACCTTGGACTTTAAGCTACTTCACCTAATACCACTGAGAAAGAGATCTAGATGGTCACATGCTAAGTATATCCATAATCTCAGTTAAATAATATATTGTAATTTATTATTCAACAAGTTAAAGAAATATTATTCCCACACATGGTTTAATAATTATTCATATATGCTTGATCAGATATATTCTGTAGCCAGTTATTCGAGAGAATATTATGTGAGTGGAATATTTAATAAATATTTATTTTTTATTTAGTGAATATAATATTTATTTATTTATTATAGAATAATGCAATGATATTTATTTATTAAATAAATATTCATTATTAAAGGCATGATAAATATTATATAGGAATAAAGAATCAAGTTTTTATATCCTATGAGAAATAATATATATTGAATATTATTTCATTAAATAATATTTAATTTAATTTTCAAGTTAACCACATGTCAAGGAAATAATAATAATATTATTATTTTAGACTTAGGGTTCCACAAGGAATTAAATAAATATTAAAGGTCACTTGTTCTAATATGTATTTTTAAACCCTATCAATATTTAAACCCAATTATATTATTTTTCCAAGAGATATAATTCATTTGTGTTGTGCACAATAACAACCGAAGAGAATCCTCTCAATTCCTAGAGATCTCTCGCATCTAGAACGCCCTAAGAATAGAGAGTGATCTTCCTTCTCTATCCACTCTCGAGTCTAGAGAGATCAATGAGAATACTTTGAAAGTTATACTCATAGAGATCAAAGGTGAGTGACTCAAGTGATAGGGTCTATCGTGCAAGTACCCAAAGATTACTACAATGATGTTTTAATATTTTTGGAACATGTGTGGATCACCGCTATAGGGAATATGCTCTTGATTCCTACAATAAAATGACCACAAAATGTAGATCTATTGTCAGATCCATCAACAAAGAAAAAATTCATACAAGGTAATTATTTAATTGATTAAATTAATTATAAATAATATGTGATGATCCTATAATTGGTTTCAACATTATATCTTTTTTATGTTTTATTTGATTCAATTCCATTGATTATGGTGTTCATCATCATGTAAATCTCAGATTGATCATCGATCATGAAAAAAACTAAATTTGGGTATGACCTATTTCACACTTCTACTATGCTCAAAATACTTAGCTTTATTGAACTGAACTTCAGTGTTTTGATAATCATAAAGGAGGTTTGTGATTATATATAGGGATAAGAAAAATTTTCATTTCAATATGTTTTTTCACTAAAGAATAAATAGATCTAGACACTACTATTCACTATTTCATATTATTATGCGTTAAAGATCTTAGGAAAAATAAGAGTGACCGGCCAATCTATATTTTGTTTAATTACCATTTGGGTTAAGAATAATTATGTAATTATTAGTCCACAACGCATTCATATTATTGTGAATGATATAAGAATAAGAATTGAAACTTTTAGTTTGCTGCTATAAAGAAGAGGAAGTTTGCTTGCCTGTTTTTGTGAAAGTAACCAAGTGAAGAAGAAGCTTGTGGAAGATAAAAGCAAAACTATGACATCCAATAGTAGTCTCAACATGTGGAATATTTTCTTAGTGTTACAAAAAACCTTATCAAAAAGTTGGAGACTATCTTCAAAGGTATTATAAAGTTCCATCCAAGTTATGTAAAACATGCACTGTCAATTGACTACAATGCATTGAAAGGGAAAGGGTATTTACTACTTATTGTAACCACATGAAAAGGATTAATTTTTAGAGGTTGTGTGTTCCAGATCATTTCAGATCATTCTAAGAACTAGTTACTCTTATTGAGTAGTGAACCTTGTAGAAACATCATGTGATATTCTCTACTGCTTTCATATACTTGGCCGTGACAGGGAAAATAGAATATGAGAATCAAGTTCCTAATAGGTCTAAGAGGTAAAGGGATAAAAATTTGTAATGGGTTAAAAAAGTCCCCAAAACTGATTTACCCTCCTTCTTAGTGTTATGAATATCCCAAATTATCCCTTTCACTACAAAACCATCTCTAAGCTCTGGAATCCATAGGATATTACTACAGTATCAAGGTGATATACTAGAAAAAACATGAGATCTAACCCTTACTAATATCATGGTAAACAACATCTGCACACACACTAAGGTGCATATGTAGGTGGTGAGTATAAAACCCATTAGTAAATCCCCAAGATTTACCACACATTCCACTATAATAATAACAAGTTGACTCATATTTTTTATAACATAAGAGAGAATAAAAATGAAATAAACAATCCAAAGTAATCCATAAAAGAATCTCATGAAAAATTCCACATTTCCTTTTTAAAACCATTATTTCCAAGGGATAACTCACAATATAACTCAAACACCCATATCAAGATCAACACATCCATGAAATGCATTAAACCCTCCCATATAGGATCTATAAAAAACAACCAAATGCATTACCCACCAAATATGTACAATGAACATTCCAAACTCATGAGAGGAACCCATACCTCCATACCCAAGTTGTTACTTGACAGTATAATAATTTCCCATACCCTCTATATTCGACACTAAAATCCAAGTCTAAATCCAACAAGGCCCTGTATAATTTAGTACGAACACACACCAAACCATTCCAAACAAATATCCCCAAACTCTAGCACTGAAATACATTTCCAAACTAATAAGGCCTCATATAATTAAAGTCATGAACACACTCCAAAAACCCTTTTCCCAAAACATTTTCCAAATAAAATTCCACTATTTAAATCCAAATCACCAAATAATAATTTTATCAAACATATGGTGGAATTTTCCACAGGCATTGTCCAGAACTATTTTTCTTCAAAAGAAGATTCATCAAAAAAAATTACAAAACAATTAACAAAGATTAAAGAAATAAATTTATTATAAAAACCAAAAGCTTTCAAGTTCTTAATAAAATTAGATCAAGTGTGATTCCACCTACCTCGAGCCAAGTCACCAAGATGAAATCACATCACACCCTCACAGATATAGGATCTAGAAACCTTCCTATAATGATTCCCAACAAAATCCCCATCGAGACATGTACTAACCACTAGATTCAGGCATGGAATCCTAAAATTAGAGTTTCCACCAAGTTAAAATGAGATAAGAATTGAGGATAGGGAGAAGTAGGAACCTAACATTTGATTACTAGGTCCAACACTCTAATAAAACTAGAAACTATGGTATTTTTAATGGGTCAATCATGATGAGAGACCATTGAGATTGACCCATGGCCAAAAATGGCATTCCATTTTTTTTATGACAGGAACATTAACCCCCATAAATATTTTTTGAGCAAAAAATATGATAAATTATCATTAATGAAGGAATTATATTTATATCATAATTGGTTATTAGAGATAATAATCCATATCCATTGATAATAACCTATTTCTATGAAAATACAATTCCATCACAAAAAATTGAAAATAAACATAAAAAAATTTAAAAAACCAATTATATAAAACTTTATACATATAAATTAATTACTATATTATACATAATACACCCATACAAAAATTATCATAATATGTTTATCAATAGAATATATAATCTATCACTATAGAGGTGGTGGATCATCTGAAGGACTAGGTAGAGGGAACCCTATCACTATACCCTTTGCAAGTCATAGCGTGTACTCTATCATTTGATCAGGTTGTTTCCCCTACCATCAATACTACTAATCCTACTACTACTTTTAGTGTCAAAAAATACCCCCTACTATCTATACATTCTTTATATAACCTCATTCAGAGTTTAAAACTTCTCTCATAATTTTACAATGATGAAGAAGACTCTGCCTGAGCTCCACTTGAGATGGATGATGACCACACAAAAATTCCATAATAATTGGAAGATGTAAATCAAGAACTGATACAAACCACTTGACCTTTCTTAATACCATAATAAGTTACCTTCATCTAATCCACCTCATTAAATCCAAAATCACAGGTGTCTTGAATCCCATCCTGACTCTCATCATGCGTGTGATAAGTTGTAGCCTCATATGAATCCTTAAAATTAAATTTAAAATTAAAATAGTTTAAATATTAATTTTAGTTTTTTTAAAATAAAATAAAAAACTAACCACAATCTGATGTTATCAGTCACTAATAATATCTCCAGTGATAGAATAAATGCATATCTTCTTAAAAACATAGAATTATATAACAAAGGGATGATCAATTGACTATATGAATATAAAATAAAAATTTTAAATTTAAATTATATAAAAATCATTAAATAAAATTAATTATCATATGTCATCAATGAATACTAAAGTTATGATTTCCAGCTCTATGCATAATCTCCTGTCTCCCCCAGCTCCATTGGCCTGATGATAATCTCCTCTGAAAACTATCTTCTATCCAATAGGAACAAAATCCATCCCAAACTTGGGATAAGATTTAATTAGGTCAATGACTATAAAAAAATTGATCAAAAAATTGTTGCTCCATCTATATCTATGGATTTATTTCTCATATTATGAAAAAACTAACAGCAATGATCACACATATAGATCTCCCATGAATCCCAGATGGTGGATCGCATGCTATCATTAATGGGATTCCAAAATCCATATAAATAATTAATAATATAAATATAATAATTAAATAAATTTAAAAGTAAATATTATTTATTTATATTCCATCCAATAATCAAACCTGCAATGATGAACATCAATGGGAATCTAATCCCATGTCACTCATGGTTTGAAAAAGTAATTATGTAGAATCATACCCCCTTTTCAAAAGCTATATGTGAAAAACTATGGGAAAAAATAAAAAATAATAAAATAATTTGTACATAAATAAATTACTAAAAATTAATGATAATCAATGAAAATTAAATAAAATACATAATTGAACATATCTCTGCATACATGGATTGAAATCAAGAGGTGAACATTACTCATAAATATGGTCGAGAATCATCAATCTAGCTAGACCATGACCCCTCTGAGTGGTCACAACCTATAGGTCTCATGATGAGTCATCAAGATGATCACTATGAAGCATAACATCTATGAGGATACAAAACATATCATTGATATCATCACCGACCATCTGAAACACAAAAATAAAGTTGTATATAAATAATTGAAAACATGTATTATATATTAATTATAACTATATCTATCATGTAATTGTTCCATTATTCATATTAATCCTCATATTCATATTTGAAGTTATCAATATCTTTATATTCCTCCTCATTATCATAAATTTTCATAGGAGCTTTAGCTTCATCATCCCTTGTTATTTCAAATTCATTAGTTATATCAAAAAAATTATCAACACCATCAGCCTATAACTATAGTACTTCATCATTAATATTTTTATATCTTAAAGTAAAGGATGCATTTGGTGTTGTCTCTTGAAAAATTTCAAATTATTTCACTTAAGTAAAACTACTTTCACTTTTCATAAATTGATCTTCACATGATTTTATTTTTATCATACTCCACCAGTCAATTAAATATATTGAAGTAGCATAGTAAATTGCATAATAAATTTTATGTGTTTGATGAGAAAACATAAATAGTTTTTTACTACAATATGGATTTTATATTTAGTTTTTATTATTCCATGACATGGATAAACATGAAACCCTCTATCAGTATCAAACTAATTACATTTAAACATTTGTTACATAATTCTTTCTCAAATAATATAACTTAATTATTTCATCCAGGATGCCATAAAATTAAACCTAACTTTCTTTATGATGATATTCTTCCAACTAAACACCACTATTAATTATGATTTTGATTCACCATATGTGCATGTATAAAATAAAAATCCATTAAACACATATGAATTATAATATTTAACTAATTTGGATGGTGGGTTACTTAATAAACATAATCGATTATCAATTTTACCTGCATGTTGTGATATCCAAAAAATTAAAAAAAATTAATAATATAAAATGTAATAAATTGATTTCATATATTCAACCATAAAAAATTTAGTTTTTTGAAACCAATAGGAAAAATTGTGTTTTTGGCATTCTTAAAGAGAAGCTGATGTAATTTGTGTGAACTGTTTCTTTATATGATCATTATATAATCTACAAATGAACTAATATTAATTTAATTTTAAAAAACAAAAATAATAGGTGAAATTAGCACTCACTATAAAAATTGTGTTATTTATTCATAATTAATCAAAACATATCTATGGGCTTTGTGTTTTTCATAATCTTAAATCCATCATTCATAAACTACAACAAAACCAAGTTCAGGATGATTAAAATTTTATAATTTATGGTTCATTACATTACCAAAATTTCCTTCATTATGACACATTCAATTATTTTTTGAAGGATATTCTAGTTGAAAATAATGATAGAAGAAAACAAAATTTCCTCTTATAAATATGCTTATGACATTCCCCCTTCAATCAATGCTTTCTTATATACCCTTTTCTTCAATTTTTGTATTAATCTATAATATGGGTATGTCCATCAGAACTGTACTGGTCCTCCACATTTTTCTTCTTATTGAAAATTTAATATTAAATATTTCATTGAATCAAATAAATATAGATTATTTTCCAATGTATATAAAATTAAAACGACATTTTTTTCAGTCTACTCAGTGCATCATAGTCTATGGTCGCCACACAAATGTCTCAGAAAAAATATGATATTTCTATCAGAACATCCCAAATTAAAGAATTTAAAAAACCTATAAGTCCAATTGGTAGTATTATTTCCATTATAACATGAAAATCATGACTTTTTAATATGATATTTTGACCATTTCTAACACATCGAACCAAATTGGAGACATAACCATCTGGTAATCTCTAATATGTAATCCAATGACATAATAATAGATGATTTTATTTATAAACTATATAAGCCTCTTTTGGCTTCATTAAATTATATGGTCTTTTATTTTTAAATAACTTGATGCCTGTCAATTTGGGAAAGATATAATCATACCTTTACATCATCTTTAGTCTTACCAGGCATGTCCAAAAGTGTATAAAATATATTATCAAAATATTTATTCTCAATATGCATGATATTTAACATGTTATAGACCAAAAAATTAGACCAATATGGAAAATCCTAAAAAATACTTCTTTTTATCCAATTATGACATTTCCCAAATCCATACTTTTTTTCAGTTTATAGTCAATCCAAATATAATATAAGGTAATAAAGAGACAATATATTTTAAATCAATACCTGAGATCATTGTTGGAGGTCTATCTCTTTCAATTTTACATTTTCAAAAATTACTTCTGTTCCTTCAAAAGTTATGGTTTGTAGAAATAAATATGTGATGAAATTTTAAACAATAATTTTTTCTTCCATTAACAATCATAAACTATTTTTTGTCACTCATATAGTATGAACATGACTTTGGACCATGTGTACTCCATCCAGATAACATGTCATACACTAGGAAGTCACTAATTATCCACATTAATGTATCTTTCATTATGAAATTATGTTTTTAAAATTAAATAATATTTACTAACACCATTACTCCAAAATAAATTTTACTTATCAATTATTGGATTCAAATAAATATCAATATTCATTTTTGGATGTCTAGGAATTAGTAATTTCAAAAAGATATATGGTTCATTCATCAACATCCAAGGAGTTAAGTTGTTTTAGTACCCCCAATTTCTAGTATATAACCCTTACTTGATTATTTTTATGTAAGGATAAAGATTGGGATAGTTTGAAAAACTTTCAATAAGTTTTGGGGGCTAGAGTAGATGCGCATGGGATACGCAGAGTTTGTTTAAATTGTGCGAATATCCTAGGTTAAACCATGCGCAGTTTCAGTTTTGAGGTAGTAGCTTCAATGATATTTGAGCACAGTTAGGGAGATCATGTAAGGAGGGAATTCAGGGGTTTCCTTAAGGTAGTATCTAATTCAAGGTTAGATCATGTTTTGTCTAACCGTGCGGATTAACTGTGCGTAGGGAAAAGGTAAGATCCTATTTTTTAGGATCTTACTCATTTTTTATCCTACTTGCTCATTTTCTCTCCTAAAAGAACCTAATTTAAAATTTCTCTCCATTGAAGGTTGGGGAACCTCTCCCAAGAATTTTATAACTGATCCATATCCCTCCCTTGGTGTTTTCAAGCCCAATTCTCATGGTAAGTGATGTTCTTCACCGTTTTTATCTCGTTTCTTAGATCTACTCAGATATACATCTCCTCTCCTATTTATTTTTCATATATATTCCTGTTATGGGTAGATATATTTTGGGGGATTCCAAATATGATGATATTTTCGTTTTTTTATGGTAGGAGAAGAGATCTAAGGCCGTTTTTGGGGAGTTTCAGCCCGGTTGCATGACTGTTCTTCGTCCCTTATCGATTTTCATCAAAACCTTCAATGTAGGTGGATTATCTCTTGGATCCTCTTTCTAGAATTGATTTTATTAGTTTCAAATTGGTTTATTTTAATGGAATTTATTGTGAAAAGTATGAAATAAATCTTCTCTAGTGATGATTTATGGTTTTGGGTGAAATTGTGTGATCTTGGTGAATTGTTGTGCAAAGTGATTTAGTTTCTTGAATTTAAAATGGTGATTTTAAATTATGGATTTTATGGAATATCTAAATGGTTGTTGGGAATGGGGTTTTAAAAAAAGGTGTTTTATTGAAATGGTTTGTCTTAGAAATGGTTTTGATGAAAAAATGGTTTAAAAAAAGTGGTTTTATTGAAAAGGTGTTTTGGCACGATCCTTGGGAATATTGGTGTGTGAGTTCATATTAAATATATAGGGACTAGTTGAAACACGACCTTGTAATCAGTTAAAAAGGGTTAATGGCACATGGAATATAATTACCTTGTGATGACTTGGTAGATCGATGAGAAACTGCTCATGAGTATGGAACTGTCATCACGTAGCATGCATGGTTGGTTGTGTGGATGTGTGTAATGGATTGGGTATTCCAAAGTAATATTGAAAAATGGTTTTAAATATTTGTTTAGTTATTTTTCTAGAAAAATAACTTACTATAAAAATTGGTTTCAATGTCACTTGGATGCTTTTGATTATAAATGGTTTTGAAAACTTGTTTATATGTATTTATAAACTGTTTTGAGATTTTTTTTTATTATAAACTATTTTATGTAAATGTTTCTAACTCTTCTATCCTAGTGGCGTGATTATAGAAGTTATTAGTGAAAACCTACTTAGTTTTATACTCACCCCTGCTTTGGAACTTTGATTCTTTTGCAGATGCTATCTTTTGGGACATGGACAAAGGTAAAGTATCACATGTTTTTAGCACCACCTCATGATACTTGGTTTGTTCGGTGATTGTGAAGCTCGGAGCTTGTGGAGCATGGAGTCATGTGGTATTTTGGGAGTCTTTAGTTAATTTTTTGGTCTTTCTATGTTGCAAACTTTGGAGTGGTTTTGATATGGATAAAGTAGCTGTGTTGTCTTGATTTTGTTCATGCATCATTTAGTGAACAATTTAGTTATGGTTTGTTGGTTTAGTGGTTTATTTCTTAAAGTTTAAATCTCCCCCACTTGTATTTGAAACCCTTAGGGATTTATTTCTAGACTTTGGTGTCTTGGGGTTGTCATCTAAGGCCAAGTAATGACTCATTTTACTCTCAAGACAATAATAATTAATGGGTCATTACAAATGGTATCAGCTTGTTCGGTCCTTGCCTAACAAGTAGTTTTTAGTTTCTTAGTCTTGGAGTTGATTAATCCTTATCTATTCCTTGGGTTGTGATCTTAGAAAGGAGTAGGATTGTCAGAACTTGAAACATATAGCATAAAAGGATGTAGCTAACTCATTTATGCAAAAATTCAAGTTACTAGGGAGTCAGGTGCATAAATGTTTTGGAGACACTTATAGGATTTTGTAATATCATTGTCATGGGTTTAGCTAATGAGATGAGTATGAAATTTATTATAGAGGAATGAATTCCAACTAGGATTGTATATTTCATTTGGAGTACTGATTTATGATTTTTGAAAATGTGCAATTTTTTGAAAAATGAAAAAAATATTTTCAAATGAAAGACTTTGAAAAAGAGAATGATTAATGTATTTTGAAAATGGGTTGATTTTCAATATAAAATATGGTATTTCAAAAATGGTTGAATAGGGAAAAGTTTGTGTTTTTAAAACAATGATGTGATAGTTGACGTGATAAAATTTTAAATTCTAAGCCATCAGTTTCTAGGGAGTGAGACTTACCGAGTTGTTGTTTGTTTAAAAAATGGAACCCGGTAGGCATTGTAGAAACCAACTAGAATAAGTTACAGAAAACATGGTTTCACCTGAACAACAGGTAAACCAAGAGATGGTTCAAATTATCATCCAATAATTTCAATCTATGGATATAGGGAACCGAAGGGATGCATCAAGGCATGTGGATCATTCAATCTAGTTCATGAAGAAGAATCCACCCATATTCTAGGGTGATTATGAACCCAAAAAAGTGTAGGTGTGGATGAAAAGGATGAATCATATCTTTTAATTCATCGACACACTGACAGAGATCAAAGTCAATATAGCCATGTATATGCTCAAGGATCTTGCATGCTAGTGGTGGGAACTAGTGCTGCATGCTAAAGAGGATCATGACCTTACTTGGGAGGATTTTGAGGAATTGTTTAATAAAAAATTATACCCTCATACATTCAAGACCTAGAGAACAACATACTTCTTTATCCTAAAGTAGGAGAATATCTCTATCATGGAATATGTAGCTAAATTCATTCATTTAGTATGCTTTTCACCTGAATTTGCAGTGTGTGCATCCTTGAAGGCACGCATCTTCAAAACAGGGGTAAGGAAATAAATTCAATCGAATATTGCAGTGCTCTGTATTATGGATTATACAAAGATGGTGATAAAAGAAAAAGTGGTTGAACGTGACATCTCCGGAACTATGGAAGGAGGAAGTATGATGATACCTATTGGAAATGGTGGGAACTAAAATTCTGGGAGCAAGCGGAAGAGGGACACCTATTTCTAAGGTGGGGGCGGGACTCAGAATTAGACAGCTGGATCAGTAAATCTTCCTCCATGACCAAAGAGATAAGAAAGATGCCACCATTGTGGTTTCTTTGACTACATAAAGTGAGAATGTAAAAAATCACCAAGAGCATGCCATAACTATAACAAGATGGGACATATTCAATGCTTTTGTTACAATGCTCTAAGGTCAGGTGCTCAAGACACTTCTCAAGTGTTGCAAGAATCGTCTGCTTTAATATGATGAGGTTAGTAGAATCAGTCTCATCAGTAGAGTAGAGATATCCATGGTGATTCTCATAATACCATGGCTCCTCAGCAAGGGAAATATTATCAAGGCAACAAGGAGTAGAGTACAATGATGAAGAAACTATATGGAGTTGAGAAGATGATTTTGGATGATTAGGCTGGACCATCTATGCTGATAGGTATGATTCTTTTAAATTATACCCTTATGCAAGTGCTTTTTGATACTGGTTCATCTCATTACTTCATTTCTTCTCATGTTTTTGACATTCTATTCTTAAAACTTGAGATGATTCCTTATGTGATAAAACTTAAAACTCCTCTTGGTGAAAGAGAATGTCGATTCTTCGTGTGTAGAGATTTTTCTATAATTTTTGATGGAGATGAGTTGAAGTGGGATTTCTCAGTATTGGAAATGGATTTCTATGATGTAATCCTAGGTATGGATTGTCTAAAAATGTTCAAGACTCACATCCATTTTTATAGGATGATAATTAGTTTCATGATCGAGGATAGCGTCGAGCATCTATTCAAAGGATAAAAGGTTGTAAAGAAAGGTGAAATAGGCTTTTTGGCACCAACAGTGGGAATGATCTCTTATCAGTTGGAAGTACTGACCTTGGAATCTATGGAAGATATTAAGGAAGATAGTTTTCCAGCAGTTGTAGATCAATTTCCAAATGCATTTCTTAGGAACTTCTCAGGGTTAACACATCTAAGGGAAGTGGAGTTTACAATTGATCTCATTATGAGGACTAGTCCTATTTCCCTTCCATCTTATAGGATGGAACCAATAGAATTATAGGAATTTAAATTATATTTGAAGGAACTAGAAAGAAAAGGTTTTATTCGGCCAAGTACATCTCCATAGGCAACATCGGTCTTGTTCGTGAATAAAGAAGATGACACTCTAAGGATATGTGTTGATTATCGTAATCTTAACCAAGTTATAATAAAGAACTGGTATCCACTTCCACATATTGATGACCTATTCAATCATTTGAGGGGATCCCAGTGGTTCTCTAAAATTGACTTGCAATTAGGATATCACCAATTGTGAGTTCGAAAGGAATATATTTTAAAGACAACCTTCAGAAGTAGATATAGACACTACGGATATGTAGTCATGCCTTTTGGTCTTATGAATGCACCCATGGTCTTTATGGATTTGATGAATCATATATTTCAGTGATATATGTATTCTTTTGTTGTGGTGTTTGTGGATGAAATCTTGGTGTATTCAAAGACAAGGGATGAACATGATAAACACTTGGAAATAGTGTTGGGAATCTTGAGAGATCATCGTTTGTATGCCAAATTATCTAAGTGTGATTTTTGGATATAAGAGGTATTCTTTCTTGGCCATGTAATTTCTAAAAAAGGTGTTTCATTAGATCCTGAAAATATAGAAGCTGTTATCTCATGGCAACCGCCAAAGAATGTATTTGAGATACAAATATTTCTTGGTCTAGCTGGTTATTATCGACACTTTGTGCGTGAATTCTCATGACTAACTTCACCAATGACAACCTTACAAAAGAATAATTCTCTATTCCAATGGACCGAGGAATGCCATAAGTATTTCTAAGAGTTTAAAGTTCTACTTACATTGGTACTCATCTTGATTTTTCCATAATTAGGACAGGGGTACATGTTGTACTGTGATGCTTCAGGATCTGGGTTGGGATTCCTTCTCTAGCAAGGAGACCATGTTATTGCTTATGTTTCAAGGTATTTTAGAGTGCATGAGAAGAATTACACAACACACAACTTGGAATTAGATGCCGTTGTATATTCTTTGAAGACTTGGTGTCACTATATATTTGGTGAGAAATTTATTATGTTCACAAATCATAATAGCTTGAAACATATTTTCTCATAATGAGATTTGAATATTAGGAAAATGAGATGGATGGAGTACCCCCAGATGTTTTACTTTGACTTGATGTATACACCATGGAAAGGGAATTCGGTGGCAGATGCATTAAGTATAAAGTCATACATTTAGTTGGAAAAAGAAGATTTATATGAATGACAGTTGATGTTGGTCCTAGCCGACATGCATGTGGAATGTGAAGATTGAGGTGATGTGGCGATTTTCTTTTCAGTTGCAGTGGTTCCTAATTTGGTAAAGATGGTTAAAGAGACACAAACATTTGATGCATAATTCCTAGTTATGAGTTCAAAACTCAATGGTGGGGAGACCATTGAGGGCTAGAAACTTGATGGGAGTTTGGTTTTTTGGTTTAGAGATTAGATGGTTGTACCTATGGCTTGTCAAGAAAAAATTATTCATGGTTACCACCATTCAAGATGGGCTGTACATCTGGGTACATAGAATATGTATAAGGTGTTGAAGGAACATTTTTATTGGAGTGGCATGAAAAGGAAAGTGGATGTGTTCGTTTCAAATTGCTTTACTTGTCAACAAGTTAAGGTACAACATCAACAACCAATGGATATGTTGTAGTATTTAGCTATCCCAGTGTGGAAATGGGATCAAATAAAGATGGATTTTGTTATAGTTCTCCCAAGAACAGTTCAAAAACACAATGCCATATGGGTGATAGTGGATCGACTTACCAAGTCAGCTCATTTCATTCCAATTTATGAAACTCATACGGTAGAGGATCTTTCCAAAATCTAAATCCAATAAGTGGAAAAGAGACATGGAATACCAGTGTCAATAATGTCAGATAGAGATATGAGGTTTACATCTTGTTTCTATAAATCCTTACAGAAACCCCTTGGGAATCAATTGACTATTAGTATGGCATATCATCCTCAGATGGATGGGAAATCGGAAAGGATGATACAGATGTTGGAAGAAATGTTGTGGTCTTGTGTAATGGATTTTTATGGCTCATGGGAAGATCACATACCCTTAGTAGAGTTCTTGTATAATATAAACTATTAGGCCTTGATACATATGTCTCTGTTTGAAGCATTGTATCGGTGTACTTATTGTTCTCCACTACAATGGGTGGAAATAGGGGAGACTTCACTAGTTGGGCCTAGTATTGTCCAAGAAACAATGTAGAAGATTCAGTTGATCAGAAAAAAGATGAATATGGATTAGAGTTGTCAGAAATCTTATATAGACCATCACTGAAGACTTTTTTCATTCGTGGTGAGTGATCATGTGTTCTTTAGGATCTCTACAAGGCTTAGAAATCATCATTTTGGGAAGCAGAGAAAGTTATATCCTCGATACATTGGCCCTTTAGAGATACTAGAACAAGTTTGAGAGGTGACATATCGGTTGGCATTGCCACTATGGTTCAGTTCGGTGCATAATGTGTTCCACATATCTTAGTTGAAAAAGTATCAACCTAATCCTGACCATGTGATCAGATGGGATCACGTTAACCTAAAGCTGGATGCTTTGTTGGTACATATCTTGATGCAGATTTTGGATAGGAAAGAGAAAGTCTTGCATGAAAAAAACATCAGTCTAGTGTATGTTTTATGGAAACATGGTCAGATTTAGGAAGAGTCTTGGGAATGCGAGAAGGAAATGAAAGATCTATGGTTGGAACTCTTTCAGGGCAGTGGGGGTTTCTACTTTTTGAGGATGGAAAGACCAATGGTGGGGAGAATTTAGTACCCACAATTTCTAGTATATAACCCTTACTTGATTCTTTTTATGTAAGGGTGAAGGTTGGGAGAGTTTTGTAAACCTTTAATATGTTTTTAGGGCTAGAGTAGATGTGCACGAGCTGTACACGGTTTGTCCAAACCATGAAGATATCCTAAGAGAAATCATGCGCAGTTGCAGTTTTGAGGTATTAGCTTCAGCATAGTTTGAGCACAGTATGCGAGGAGTCCATGCAGGGGTTTCTTTAAGGTAGTAGATAATGCATGGTTAGTGCACAATTTGTCTAACCATGTGGACTAACCGTGCATAGGGAAAATGTAATATCCTATTTTTAGGATCTTACTTGTTTTTTTATCTTACTTGATCATCTTTTATCTTAAACAACCCTAATTCAATATTTCTATCCATTTAAGGTTTGGGAACCTCTTCTATGAATTTTGGATCCAATTTAGAGCCCCCCTTAGCATTTTCAAGCCTGTTTCTCATGGTACGTGACGTTATTCACCGTTCTTGTCTCGTTTCTTAGATTTACTTAGATATAGTTCTCCTCTCCTCTTTATTTCTCAGATATATGCTTGTTATGGGTAGATATATGTTGGGGTATTCCAAATATTATGATATTTGGATTCATTTATGGTAGGAGAATAAATATAAGGCCATTTTTAGGGAGTTTCAACCAGGTTGTGTGAATGTTCTTCGTCCCTTGTCAATTTTTGTCAAAACCTTTGAAGTAGGTGGCTTCTCTCTCCCCCTTATTTCTAGAATTGACTGTTTTAGTTTTAAATTGGTTTATTTGAATGAAATTTATTGTGAAAAGTACGGAATAAATCTTCTTTAGTGATGATTTATGGTTTTGGATGAAATTTTGCAATCTTGGTGAATTGTTGTGAAAAGTGATTTAGTTTCTTGAATTTAAAATGGTGATTTTAAATTATGGATTTTCTAGAATATCTAAATGGTTTTTGGGAATGGGGTTTTCAATAAAAAATGAATTTTATTGAAATAGTTTATCTTAGAAATGGTTTTTATGGGAAAATGATTTTCAATAAAAAGTTAGTTTTATTTAAAAGGTGTTTTGGCATGATCCTTGGGCATATTGGTGTGTGAGTTCATATTGAATATACATGGATTGTTTAAAATATTTCCTTGTGATTGGTGCCAAAGGGTTAATGTCACATGTGATATAGTTACCTTGTGATTACTTGGTATATCGACAAGAAACCACTCATAAGTATAGAACTATCATTACGTAGAATGCATGGTTAATTATGTGGATGTGTAGAATGGATTGGGTATGCCAAAGGAATATTGAGAAATGGGTTTAAATTTTTTTTTAGTTATTTTTTTGGAAAAATAACTTTCTGGATTTTTTTTTTCAATTTCACTTATATTATTTTTGTTATAAATGGTTTTGGAAACTTGTTTATATGTAGTTATAAACTATTTTGAGAATTTTTTTATTATAAATTATTTTATGTAAATGTTTCTAGCTCTTCTATCCAAGTGGAATGAATAGGGCAGTCATTGGGGAAAACCTACTGAGTGTTATACTCACCCCTACTTTGGCACTTTGGTGCTTTTGCAGATGCTATCTTTCGGGACATAGGAAAAGGTAAAGTATCACATGTTTTTAGCACCACCTCATGATACTTGGGGTATTCAATGATTTTGGAGCTTGGAACTTGTGTAACATGGAGTCTTGTGGTCTTTTGGAAGTCTTTAGTTGTTCTTCTGCTATTTACTTTGATAATTGTTTGGTATTGCACTGTTTCACACTTAAGAGTGGTTTTGATATGAATAAAGTAGTCGTGTTGTCTTTATTTTATTCATGCATCATTTAGTGAACAGTTTGGTTATGGTTTGTTGGTTTAGTGGTTTATTTATTAAAGGGTAAATCATCCCCCCACTTTTATTTTAAATCCTTTCACATTTATTTACAGCCTTTGGCATCTTAGGGATGCCACTTAAGGCCAAGTAATGACTCGTTGTACTCTCAAGCTAATGAGAATTAGCGGGTCATTATAGTTGTATATATTTATAAATACAGGCCTATAAGAATATTGAAAACCATAAAAACCAAATGGAAAGAAACCATCGGTAGAAAGACGCAATCACATGTTATGATACTCTGAAGTAAAAGATGGATACACCTAATAAAAAAATTTCCATGAATCACCATAATAAGGATTATTTAATCTTTTACTAATATAAATATTATATTTTTTCCATTTCATCAATGATGTTGTGTTGAGACACATAAATACATGTTTCAATCTAGATGTAAGTGGGAAATACCTCAACTGTTTAATGATAAAAAATTTAGACTTTCTTTTTTGTGCTACTTTGTACCTTAATTAACTACATATAGGAAAATTAACTAACAACTCATATTCACTATAATCTTCAATTCAATCATTTGAACATGAATGGATCTTTTGATAACCAAGACCCAGATTACAAACCAATTTTTTTTTTCATAAAAAATTATAGGCAACACATTTCCCCCAAGTAATAATGATTTAACCAAAGAAAACATTTGATAAAAACAATTATTTGATATTACATTTCTAATTTAATTTCCATAAATATAGTAACAGTTACAAATTTTATTATCTTAAAACCAGGATATAAGGAATCCTTAGTAGACTTTAGTAACTCTTAAAATTGAGATGGTTCTAAATCAAGGGTTTAATTATCATTATGAGTTTCTGTGTGTTGAAATATAGGACAAAAACCTTATATACTAAATTTTAAAACTGTTATGGATCTGGAAACCAATTATTTGCATCTTCTCTTGAATTGAATTCACCTTGTTGATACCAAAAAACACAATATTTCCAAAAACTAAAACAAAATAGATGAACCCCAATATTGAAAAATGTTTCAAATATCCTCAGATCACATTTCTTACATAGATACTTAATTTTACCCTCTAAAACAAATTCTCGTTTTGATGATGAAAATGATAATTTTTTTGACACCCTCAATATATACAAGATTTATTTTAAAATTATTTTTATTTCTATGAAGATTTATCCAATCACGATCGCATAATAAAAACTATTGTCTTCTTCATTATTCCATAATTTTCTTAAAATAGAGAATAGAAACATGGATTATGATTAATCAGATATAAGGAAGGGATGGCCCAAGAAAAAAATTAGAAAATCAGAAAATTAAAAATTACTTGTAATTTTTACGAATTATCTATAATTACCGGTAAGTAAAAATTTATATTATAAATTATTACTAAATAAAAAATAATATAGAGTATAAATATTTCTTACTAATTATTATAAATTATTACAAACTATTACAAATTATTATAGATTATTGGTAATTATTATTAATTATTACTAACCATCAGTATTTATTACTAATTATTGGTGACCATTACTAATTATCTGTAATTTTATTTTATTTATCTGTAATTATTACTAATTACTACCAATTATTACTAATTATTACCAATTATTACTAATTATTACTATTTATCAATAATTATTTCGAATTATTAGTAATCATAACTAATTATTTTCTATTTATCAGTAATTATTACTATTTATTGGCAATTATTACTATTTATCTAAAATTATTACTAATTATTACTATTAATTACTAATTATTACTTATTATAACTAATTATTACTAATTATAATGAATTATTACTAATTATTACTAATTATTACTAATTATTACTAATTATTACTAAATATTACTAATTATAACTATTTATTAGTAATTATTTACTATATATCGATAATTATTACTAATTACTACCAATTACTTGTTGTTATTACTAATTTGCACCATCTAGTACTAATTATTACTAATTATCGGTAATTGTGACTAATTATAAGAAATTATAACTAATTATTACTAATTATTTACTATTTATTGATATTTATTACTAATTATTACTATTATTTACTATTTATATGAAATATCTATTATTTATTACTAATTATTACTAATTATCGATAATTATTACTAATTATTGGTAATCATTACTCAATATAGGCAATTTTTACTAATTATTACTAATTATTGATAACTATTACTAATTGATGCTAATTATTGGAAGTTGTTAATAATTATTGATAATTACTACTAATTATTACTAATTATTAGTAATTATTAACTTTTTATCAGTAATTATTACTATTTATTACTAATTATTAATAATTATAACTAATTATCGATAATTATTTACTATTTATCAGAAATTATTACTAATTATTACTAGTTACTACTAATTTCTACTAGTTATTACTAATTATTACTAATTATCGATAACTGTTTACTATTTATCGGTAATTATCGCTAATTATTACTATTTATTAGTAATTTTTTTCTATTTATCGATGATTATGACTAATTATTTACTATTTGTTGGTTATTATCTGTAATCATTACTAATTATTACCAATTAATTCTAATTATCGATAATTATTTACTATTTATCGGTAATTATTACTAATTATCACTAATTATTGGTAATTATTACTAATTTTTCTGAATTATTTACTATTTATTACAAATTATTATTATTGTTTGCTATTTATCTGTAATTATTACTATTTATTACTAATTATTACTAATTATTACTAATTATTACTAATTATTGATAATTATTACTTATTATTATTGATTATTTGTAATTATTACTAATTATCAGTTTTTTTCTAATTATTACTAATTATCAGTAACTATTACTAATTAATATTATTTACTGATAATTATTTGTAATTATTGATAATTATTACCAATTATTACTAATTATTTGTAATTATTTACTAATTATCAGTAATTATTACTATTTATTAATAATTATCAGCAATTATTACTAATTATTACTAAATACAGGTAATTATTATTAATTATCAGCAATTTTTACTAATTATTACTGATTACCAATAACTATTACTAATTATTATTAAGACTAGTAATTATTAATAATTATTGATAATTATTAACAATTATTACTAATCGTTACTTATTATCAATAATTACTACTAATTAATATTGGTTACTACTAATTAACAGTAATAATTTCTAAATATTACTAATTGTTACTAATTATTCGTAATTAAAGTAAATTAATAATAATTATTCATTATGATTACTAATTATTAACTAATATAAAATAAAGTAAATAAATTAACAATTGAAAAAATTTAAAATAAATACCTTAACAAAAACACTTTACTGAAATAAAAATAGTGATGCGATCTTGAAAAAGTTCTTGTAAAAATCAAAATTTATACAAAGAGAAATCAAAGAGAAATCAAAAGAGGAGTTCAGAAATTGTGATGAAAGAATGATGTTGGGGGGCCTTATATAGTTTAGATTAGTTGTGAAGAAACCCATCATAAGTAGTACCCACAATAAATAGTTATGTCGGCGAACAAAAAAGCATTTGTGACGGATGACCAAATCCAACGCAAATGCTACATACCATAAATAACCTTCATTTACTCAGCTGACATAGTATTTACGACGGAATTCCCCATTCCACCAAAAATAGTATCATTTGTGATGGAAGGGTATTTATTTTTGGATTTGCACGTATTTTTGATGGAATAGGATTTTGTAACAAATTAATTCACTTACGACGAAAATCCAAATTCTGTCACAAATAACCCTTTCTCAAAATATGGTGCGTGTTTCCGCCAAAATTATTTGTGATAGGACTCATATCTCGTCACAAATACCATGAAATATATAGTTAATTATGACAGGTATCTTATTCTGTCATAAATAACTTGATGTTATTGATTATTTGTGGTGGGTTTCCATTCTGTCTCAAATGACCCATCGTACAAAAATATTTTTCTTGTAGTGAAAGATTCAAAAAGACCGAGCTCTAAGGGGATGAGAATCCCTAAAATCGCCCAAAGGAACCATTCAGTTCGAGTGCCCTAGCCATGGGAGGGAGAATGAGTGTTTCAAGGGAAGTTCCAGGTTTAAAACTAAAATTTTGAAACCTTATAATGAAACACATGGTTTTTCTACACGGTTTGACAAACCGTGTGAATCGACACTGTTTGAAAGCCAGATGAGGCCACATGATTACCACACTATTTGTACAAACCATGCTTCTACCCAGACACCCCCATACCCACCTGCTTGATTACGTGGGAGTTCCACATGGTTTCCCCTATCCGTGTGCTAACTACACAACCTCTGAAATGTTGGAGTTAGTGTTCTAGAACCAACTATTTATACTTTGGATTACATGTATATTCACATATTTTAATATTAATAAAATAACTTATTATATATTGTTCATTGTTCTGAATATTAATAAAACAACTTACTATCTGTGAGAATGTGTAATGGTCCTTAGACTTTAAGATTATTATTAATGCATGTTATTACTCACACGCTTTGATATATACTGAATAAAAACAGTGACACTATATGTTTGCAAGAAGTGGGGTATATTGGGTGCGTCACGAATGACATGTTATTAATTGATAAGTTGAGAAAAGATTTGTCCCTTTTATATTAATGGAAGTTGATATCTTGATCCTTTGATTAAAATGGAACTGTCGCATTAAATTCCATGACCACGGTGTAATGAGATGTTTATTTTAGATAGTCAAAGAAAGATGTATCAAGCACATAGGTTGATGACATGTGCGTGTGACCTTCTTGATGAGATATTTTGATATAGAGATTATATTACACAATAAGAATTTGTGTGTGGTTGTCGACATTGAGACATTAACTTCTTTCTCTTGGTTGTCTTGCGCCATTTCTAGATAGTAATCTTGGAAATTAGGCAAGCTCATATAATTCCAATGAGAAGGAATCCTAGAGGGTAACATACTAAGTATTTCCATTGATCTTGATTAAATTTCATTTCAATTTAATTATTATAATAAATATTATTCTCAAGATTGATGAATAATTTTATTCAGGATTTATTAATCGAAAATATTTTCAAGATAATAAATAATTATTCTTTCATTAATAAAAAATTTATTTAATTATATGAATATTTAATAAATAGTTATTATACAGACTGTGAATAAAATATTTTTTATTGAATATTTAATAAATATTTATTCACTAAACTGTGAATAGAATATTTATTTATGAATAAATATCTAATTACATATTTATTTGGGCATTCGATAAATGATGAGGAGGACGAACATACCAAGATTTTGTCTGGTGATAACTTTTAATTTACAAGCTGGTGAAATAATATTTATTGTTGTGCCAGATAGTGCACACCGTAAAATATTATTATTATTATTATTATATGATACGAGATTAGATAAAGTTTATTATATTATTTAAGGGCTGTTGTGTAATTAAATAATATTTTTTAAACTTAATCCTAACTCTATAAATAAATGACTATGCCTATTATGTAGGTTTAATCGAGAATTGAGAATCATTAGGCACAATGAATTTCTCTCCCTAGATTCCTCCTCTCATCCTTTCAAGAATGAAAAGAACAAGAGAGAATCCTCCAATCCTGAAGGAACTAGAAGTGATCAAGATGAACAAAAAAAGATAATCGATCTGCCACACATGCACCGAAAATTCCATCAGTGTTGTTCATAGATCAAAGGACCACATATGGATCAATGTTAGGGGTCTACTTTGGGTCTTCCCTATGCAACAATGGTGATTAGAAAAGAGTTTTAGACAATCAGCAACTTCATCAAATAAATAATTTAAGATGAGGTAATATTTTTTCAAATCTGATTAAAATAATTACAAATTTAACATCCAAAAGATCCTCTCTGGGTTTTGGGATTTCTATGTCAATATTTGTTGAAAAAATTTCATTGGTTATGGTATTTACATCTTTTACAATTGGAAAATGATCCATCAAATCCGACAAAAACCTTAATGGTTATTTACTAAAAAGGCACTTACACTGTGTCTGGAACCTTCAAGTGGTATCACAGTGGGTCATGTTTAAATTTATAATTATTTATTTGAAAATTTATTGTATATATACAATTGTGGTTTCTTTTCATTTCCATATTATTCATTCTCTAATCTAATTTTTAATTAATGTGATTTTGATATTTTAATATTCTTTGTTCAATATTCATATTTTCTTAATGACTAAGAACATATGAAGAAT
This sequence comes from Viscum album, assembly GCA_963277665.1. Lineage (NCBI taxonomy): Eukaryota > Viridiplantae > Streptophyta > Magnoliopsida > Santalales > Viscaceae > Viscum > Viscum album. The sequence goes on along the minus strand of OY728125.1, from coordinate 949,192,385 downwards.
GATCAAAGATGAAATCGAGAGGTTACAAATATTTGTAAGAGTTGGTGTCCTAGAACCATCTGATTTTAATTTGATTACATATATATTTAATGTATTATTATATATTGTTCATTGTTCTTCATTATTATGATATAATAATGTCCTAGAGTATTTGTTGCATTGATAAGGTCATGGAAGTTCCCTGCTATGATGAGAACCTTGAAATGATATAACAATATTCTTAAATATAGTTCTGTGGTTGGATGACATGCTATGATGGGACAGATAGCATTCATACCGTCAGGTTCGAGTACTCGTAAGTAGATGATACTTCCTCTCATGAAGTTCACACTTGGTGATCTCTAAGATAGGAGATTATGAGAACATACCCACTAGTAGGAATTCCGCATGTTTTGGTGTCATCATATATTTATATCTGTGAGCATGTGTAATGATCCTTATACTTTAAGATTATAATTAATACGTGTCATGATTTACGCACTTTGATTTACTGACGAAAACTGTCACGTAGACAGTTTGCGGGAAGTAGGGTACATTGGGTGCATCACGAGTGGCATGATATTAATGGATAAGTCAAGAAAGGATTTGTCCCTTCCATTTATGGAAGTTGATATATCGGTCCTTTGATTGAAATAGAACCATCACATGAAATTCTATGGCCATGGTGTAACGACAAGTTTATTTTAGGTAGTCAAAGAACGACGCATCAAGCATAAAAGTTGATTCCATAGTCATGAAACCTTCTTGATGAGATATTGCGACAAAGATATTATATTACACAGTGAGCAATCGTATGTAGATTTTGTTGCTGCAACTTTACGTTCTTTCTCTTGGGTTCTTTGACCCGTTGCTAGACAATACTCTTGGACTTTAGGAAAGCTCGCCTAATGCCAATAATAAAGAATCCTAGAGGGTCACACACTAAGTGTTTTTGGTGGTCTCGGTTAAATTCTATTTGAATTTAATTAATGAAATAAATATTATTCTCAAGAGCATGGAATAATTTTATTCAAGTTAAAATGATCACATAAATTAAATAAAATATATATATTTATTTTATTGAACATTTAATAAATATTTATTTACTAGTTTTTAAATAAAATATTTATTTAAGAGAATAAATTATTTATTTATTTATTCGGGTGTTAAATAAATAGAAGTGGAGTTCGAGTGGACCAAGGTCGGTCCTGTAGTAAAATAATTATTTAACTAGTTGGCACAAATTAAAATAACGCTGCTATTATTTTGTGACATGGAATTTTATTTATAATTTCATTTTTCACAAGTTGGCGCACCATAAATAATGACGCGGTATTATTATTAAATGCATGGGTTTTCTCTAAGTTCATGAATGTATTTAATTTTTTCTATGAAATTAAATATTGTAACTGAAATTCCATGTATATAAATAGTCAAGTATGCCTATTGTGACATACACCACACCACACGCCTGTTCAATTGAGAATTGTTGAGCCAAAAAATTTCTCTCTAGAATCCTCTTCTCTCCCCTCTCAATAACGAGATACATTCTTCAAGGCCGAAGAACAGGTGATCAAGAACGACCGACACAAGACACTCAATTCACTGCGCTAGCACCCGAAGAATGAACAATGTTGATCAAAGGCCATCGAAGCATGTGTGGATCACCACTAGAAGGATTCTAGTTTGGATCCTTACAAGAACAACAAGATAATCTTGAAGGGTCATTCTGAACGATCAACATCATCAAGGAAGAAAAATACCAAATATCTAGGTATTATTTTTCTTTATGAATTAAATTAAATTAATTATAAACATGATGTACAAGATCCTATCTAAAGGTTTTAGGAATATTTATTCTTATTTAAATCTTTGATTATATTCTGTGGAGACTAGCATTCATCATCATATTGATCCCAGAATAATCATTATCATGGTAAAAATCAAAATTGGGTGCCCTCCCAACCACGCTTCCGCTGCACCCAGAACCTTCAAGTGATATTAGAGCGGTTACATCCTAGTTTATAATTATTTAAATATTTTGTTAATGACTTACAAATTTAATAATTTAGTTGTTTCAATTCAAGTTAATCATTATAAAAATATGAATCTCGAGATCTATTCCTCCTCTTTCATTTCTCATTCACCTTACAGAAACCCTTGAGACGTGTACCATCGTGCAGGCGTAAAGCTAAGGTACAACACGTGATAGGTGTTTTATATATATGTGTTTAATTTAACATATGCATAATGTTAATTTATACTCATTGGGTAGTTATGAATAAGAATTCACTGGGTTGCCTCCAAGGTACAAGTTACGTACAAAGATAATTTTAAATGAATTTATCTGTTTAAAATTATTATGGATGAGAATCTCAAGGAAATTCAGAAAAGGGTTTAAGATAAAAGGATTGATTATAGTGGCCCAAACATTTCTTACATTACTATTACATCATTTTAAGAAAAACAAAATAATATTATTAGAAATAGAGGATCCAAAGGTTTAGTGTCTTGGGAAAACTAGGACCATACATAGAAATTACAACATCAAGCATAAACATTTATTTTATTTCTTCTTCTCTAGATTCTTATTGGCACTTGTACTCTCCTTAGAACATGTAACCACCTGAGGATATACATCAAAAGGGGTGATATAAAATCCTAGTAAGAGTATAGATAATAACAATATATCATGGGGTGAGCATAATCATAACATGGGAAAAAGATCATGAACATGAGAGGAAGCATAAATATAAGACTTGAAATGTGGCAATGCATAAAAATGAAACATCATGTCTTAGTGGTTAACTACCACACATACTTGTGAACCAAGATATCATATTTTTCACAAATAATTTCACATTTACTCATAAGATTCATCACTTTACCCAATGCATTGGAGCGCTGTATAATTCCGGGCGCACCTGTCACATTCAAACATTCATATTGCGCTATATAATTCCGGGCGCAACCGTCACATCATAACATTATCATTATCATGCTTTCCACATAGAACATATATCAAAAGTGAACATAACTAACCCATGTAAGGTAATGGGTTACATCCAATAATAACACATTCATAAACTTTGGGTTCCCAAAAGAAAGAGGGAATAACATACATGTTACAAGAACCGTCCACTTTGAGAGAGAAGTAAAAGGCGTGTTCTTAAAAGAAGAGTTCTTTTGGAAAGCATTTGTTTGACATAAAAACCAGTGAAAAACATGTATATCCTAGAAAATTAAAGACAATGATGAAAAAATTATCTTTAAGGAGTAAACATATCAAAAAGGGAGTGAAAGAGGGAGAACTCGAAGGATGAAAGTTGGGTTCGAGAATTTCCCCTAACCTTGTATCCGAGTGCTTCCTTCTCTTTAATGTCCTGTATAATGACATTATATTCATTAATTAGAAATACAAAACCTTGTGTACATTAATATGGTCCATTATGGTTTTACTAAGTGATTTTATGTGCCTTTGGATGAGTTATAGAGTTTTAAAACATTGTTCGAGAATGTTTGTTTTTATGGTTTTCTTGAGTGGTTCACTTGTATTCTTAAATTGAAGTTTGGGTAGAACATGGGTAAACATCCAGAAATAATAATACATGTTATTAATGATATTACAGTAGTTTTAATGATCTTATAATGAATCATAATATATCCATGTGGATGAATCATTAGATAAGAATTAAATGATGATTGTTTGGGTTAATTTGGGCGGTTTTTCGATCACAACGAACTTGTTTTATTTTATCACTTAGTAATATGTACATAAGTTAGTTTCAGAACTTTAAATAGGAAATAATACATATAAAAAATTCTGGTTCAACCATAAAAATGGTTTCATGACGAGATATGAAGGTAGAAATAGAAGAAGAAAACATGTCGTTCTTGAAGGTGATAAATTAACACCTCACGAACAACGTTCTCTTTAATAAAATAAAAGGAAGAGGGAAAGGGGGTTGGATGATAGAATATCCCATTAGCATCATAAAATTCCATTATATGCATAATAATAGAGTTAAAATACCATTTTGATGAAGATATGTGGGGAGAGATCAAGAAATGAACATGAACCTGAAAGGAAATTAAAGGAGAAGAGGGAGAGAAATTACCTCTTAAATCATCCTCTTGAGATTCTCCTTAAGGAAGCTAGGCTTGGTCTTTTTATGAGACCAACAGCTCTTGAAAGTGGGAGAGGGTCTAGGGAAGATTTTTGGGCAGATTTTATAGAAGTCTTGGAGCTTGATAGGTGTGAGGAAATGAGGGTGTGAAGGGTGGTTTTTATAGTGGAGGGGAGAGGGGTTTCCTTAATATAAAATGCATTAGTTTATTAATTTCCCCTAAGACAAGGAATAGTGAGTCTTGAATGACCAATAATAGTAATTTTATAATGTGATCTCGAACCAAGTGGGATTACATCGGTAGAACATCACACATGACTCTATAATTAGTTTATTTAGCTTATTTTTGTAAATTACGGTATTTCACTATTCATCAAAAATTCAAGTATTTCAGAAAAATCCCAAAAATTTACCCCAACCATTTTTTGACGTGTAGAATAAAAAAATGAAGTCCATTTTTCAAAAATAATTTTCTAAATATGATTAATTTAATATTTAATTAAAATCTTGGTTTATTACTAAAAAACAGTTTTAAAACATTCATTTACTTATTCTAAAATATTGGTACATCATACTTTCACTTGAATATTATTTTTATAATATCATAGGTAAGGTTACTATTAATTAGGATATATCAATATTCATAAGGGTATGTTACTATTCATAAGGGTAGGCTACTATTCACCAAAAATTATTTTTGTTTTATTAGACTCTAAAAATCATCTTGAACACAACCGTGTATATCAGATTTTAAAAATTACAAACACAGAAGTGGCAAACTTATGTTTAAAGGTAACTTATCACTTATTAGTTCATTATTTTGTGTTTTCATGTTATTTTATGAATAATTATTAGAAGGGAATTTCCATTTAAAAACTTTGGGTCGTTATATTCTTCCCCTCTTAAGAAATTTCGCCCCCGAAATTTCACTTTACACAAACAAGTAAGGGTGTTTCTCCTTCATTGCCTCTTCTAGTTCCCAAGTTGCTTCCCCAAACTTATGGTTCCTCCACAACACTTTGACAAGATGGGTTGTCTTGTTGCATGGAACCGTATCTCTCCGATCCTAAATCTTTACTGGCTACTCCTCATAAGAGAGATCATCTTCCAGCTACACCACCTCTGAGTTTAGTACATGTGAGGGATTAGGTATGTACTTCCTCAAGAGTGATACGTGAAAAACATCATGAACTCGAGCCATATTCGGTGAAAGTACAAGTCGATAGGCCACGACTTCTATGTAGTCAAGGATCTCAAAGGGGCCAATATACCTTGAGCTTAGCTTCCCTTTCTTCCCGAATCGCATGACTCTCTTCCATGGAGATATTCGAAGAAAGACTTTATCTCCAACGTCGAAATACAAGTCCCTTCGATGGTTGTTAGCATATCTCTTTTTCCTACTTTGATCAGCTTTGATGTGTTTCTGGATGACTTAAACCTTCTCTGTCATCTCTTGAGCAAGATTGGGTCCAAGTAGCTTTCTTTCTCTAACTTCATCCCAACAGGTTGGAGTTCTACATCGCTTTCCATACAGAGCTTCATATGGAGCCATCTGAATACTCGAGTGGAAGATATTGTTGTATGAGAACTCAACCAATGGGATATGCTGATCCCATCCACCTTTGAATTATAGAGATAAGGCTCTAAGCATATCTTCAAACATCTGAATAGTTCTTTCAGACTGACCATCAGTTTGGGGGTGATAGGCCGTGCTGAAATTTAATTCTATACTCAAAGAATGTTGAAGGCTCCTACAGAATTTAGATGTGAACCTTGGATCATGGTCAGAGAAAATTGAGAGTGGAACACCATGTAGTCTCACCACTTCCTTCACATATATCTTTGCAAGTTGTTCAAACAAGAGATCTTCCTGAATAGTGATAAAATGGGCAGTATTGGTGAGTTGGTCAACCACAACCCATATCGCATTATTTCCCTTCGACGTATTGGGAGACCCGTGACAAAGTCCATAGTATCATTTTCCCATTTCCACATGGGTATAGGTAATGACTGCATCATACCTTTGGACTTTTCTCACTCAGCTTTAACTTGCTGACATACCAAACACCTTGATATATATTATGAAATATCCTTCTTCATGTTATCCCACCATAAGTGTTCTCGGAGATCACGGTACATCTTGGTACTCCCAGGATGGATAGAGAAAGTTGATCTATGTGCATTTTCCAATAGCTCCTTCTTTATCCCGGGTGATGAAGGAAGACAAAGCCACGTTCCAAACCGAATCACACCATCATCGTCGATATGGAACTCTTGTAGCTTCCATTCATTTACTACATTCACCCTATTTTGTATCTCCACATCATCCCTTTGTGCTTCCTTAATCTTCTCTTGGATGGACGGTTGCTCAATCATTTGGGCAAGGTAGGATGTATCCTTTGCCCTTATGATTTCCAAATCCATTCTTTACATATCCAAGAAGATAGGGTCTTTCTCAATCCACAACATGGATAGAGTAGCAGGTTTTTTTCTGCTTAGAGCATCATCTACCTTGTGCACCTTTCCAGGATGATAGTGAATAGAGAAATCGTAATCCTTGATTATCTCTAACCATCTCCTTTGATGAATTTTGAGCTCCTTTTGTGTGAATATATACTTTAGGCTCTTGTGGTCGGTGTATATGTCACACTTCTCGCCATAAAGGTAGTGCCGCCAGATTTTCAAGGCAAAAAAACATGGATTCCAGCTCTAGATCATGTGTCAGGTAGTTCTGCTCATGGATCTTCAACTGTCATGAGGCATAGGCTATCACATTGTCATTTTTCATGAGTACACAACCCAAGCCTTTCTCTGAAGCATCATTGTATATCACAAAACTTTCTCCACTTTTTAGTAGTGTGAGTACAGGTGTAGTGATCAACCTTCTATTTAGATCCTTGAAGCTTCCCTCACATTCTTCCATCCAAACATACTTTAACCATTTCCTTGTTAACTTAGTTAGCGGGCTTGACAATCATGAGAATTTTCTCACAAAACATCGGTAGTACCCAGCTAATCCAAGAAAACTACGGATCTCTGTGACACTAGAGGGCTTGGTCCATTCCTCAATCGCCTTTGTCTTTGAAGGATCCACATAAATTCCCTCACTTGTGATCACATGTCCCAAGAACGTGACTTGATTCATCCAAAAGCCACACTTTCTGAACTTGGCGTACAACTTCTCCTTTCTTAATGTCACCAACACAAGTCTTAGATGTTCTTCATGTTCCTCCTTGCTCTTAGAGTAGATGAGAATATCATCGATAAAAACTACCACAAATTTGTTGAGGTAATGTCTAAAGACTCTATTCATCAAATCCATGAAGATTGTAGGGGCATTAGTAAGTCCAAAGGGCATCACCAAAAACTCATAGTGCCCATACCTTGTTCGGAAGGCAGTCTTATGAATATCTTCCTTCTTCACCTTTACCTGATGATATCTAGAACGAAGATCCACCTTTGAGAAGTATTGATCTACTCTTAACTGATCAAACAAGTCATCAATCCTTGGAAGATGACACTTGTTCTTTATGGTGATCTTGTTGAGTTCCTGATAATCGATACACATCCGCATTGTTCCATCCTTCTTCTTCACAAAGAGCACTGGTGCACCCCAAGGTGATGCACTAGGGCGTACGAACCCTTTGTCCAGATGCTCTTGCAGCCGCTTCTTTAACTCCTCCAGTTTGATATGAGCCATCCTACAGGGACACTTCGAGATAGGAGTAGCTCCGGGTATGAGTTTAATTGAGAACTCTACTTCACGATCCAGGGGAATTCCGGGTAACTCTTCGAGAAATACATCATCGTATTCCCTCACGATGGAAATTTCCTCAAGGTTGTCACTTTCCTTTAACTCAACCATTTGGGCGAGGTATGCTTCTTCATAGGGAATCAACACCCACACCATTGAAGGATTTTTCAAAGGAGATTCATGATCTTCCTTTCATTTTTAGAGGAGCATGGGATGGTTTGGAATATGAAAAGATATTTACTTTTCCCAATAGTTGATATGTGCTCTATATAACGAGAGCCAATCCATTCCCATTATAGCATCTAATTCCACCAAGGGAAGTATTACGAGATTTGCCGGAAGAATCTTCCCACATATGACAACAGGATAAGAGTCAAACACTTGGGTTGCAATGATTGCACCACTTGGTGTTTTTATAGATATCTATACTTCAAGGTTTCGTGGCTACGATTATATAGTTCTAGAAAACTTGCAAGATATAAAGGAATGCGTAGAACCAGAATCAAATAAGACTTTTTCCATTCTTGAGTAAATAGGAAGTGTACCTTGTAAGACTTCATTATCTTGATCCACTTCCGCAATAGTGATGACATAAGTCTTCCCTTGTTCCTTTAGCTTTGGTGGCTGCTAACGATGATTACCCTCGAGAACTCGAGGTTTAGTGCACTAACTTGCATAGTCCCCTAGCTCCCTGCAGTTGTAGCATTGAACCATGGGTGGTTCTCTCCTTTCTTCCGCTACATTCTCCTTCCTTTTCATGTCTTTTAGACACTCTTGAGCATGATGTCCTTATTTCTCAAACTTGTAGCATTTCCACATCTATTTAAGGCAGTTCCCATGGTGAAACTTCCAACATTTTTGGCACGTGGGTCGTTTATTTTTCTTCCCACATTTATCATTAGATCCTCCAGCTTGAAACTCCATCTTTTGTTTCTTATCCCCATAGCCATGGGACCATTCTCCAAACTCCTTATCCACTTTGAGAGCACATAGAAAAACTTCTTCATAACTCCTAAAGTCTCAAATTTCAAGAGCCTTTCTAAGGTGTGGTTTTAATCCACTAAATAATCTATAAATTTTTCTATCATTGTTGATAACAAAACCTGAAGCGTACCTTGCAAGCCTTGTGAAATTCGCTTCATAGGTTGTGGCAGATTCTCCTTCTTTTTTCTTGAGCTCTATAAATTCTCTCTCCATATTCATATGAAGATTTTTTGGGAAATACTTATTAAGAAACATTATCTTAAAGTCTTCCCATTCCATCTCTTCAATTTCCTCCCTTGGCTTGGTGTTCTTAATCAAAGCCCACCATTGATCGACTTCTCCATCTAGATGATAAACAAATGAAGTCACCTTCTCCATCTCAGAACAATGAACACTACTACAAATACACATTTTATCAGCGCTAAAAATGACCTTTAACAGCGCTAGAAAAGCGCTGTTAAAGCCGGCGAAGATAAAGGGGGGGGGGTCCCCTTTATCAGCGCTAAAAAAAGTGCTAATAAAAGTACCCCTTTATCAGCGCTTTTTTAGCGTTGATAAAGGGGTCCTATACCAGCGCTTCCTTTATCAGCACTTTCGTTTTAGCGCTGATAAAGGACCCTTTTATCAGTGCTTTTGAAAAAGCACTGATAAAAGTTAAAAAAAATTAAAAAAAATTAAAAAAATCATGCCAATCATAGGGGGATTTATAGCGCTTGATCCCTAATTTTAATAGCGCTTTCCACCACCTCCAGTGCCCCGCACACACCCCCTCCACCCTTTATCAGTGCTAGCCCCCCACATCCACCCTCATGCACGCGCCTCTGCCTCCAGCAGGTTTTGAACTCGAGACCTCCCCCCTGCGCGCCTAAGCCCTTACCACTACTCTATTTTGATTTGTTTGCTATTTCATGATATCTCTATATATATATAGTTATATTTATTCGTATAGTAATATATATTTATATTAATATATATATATATATATAGTTATATTAAAATATATATAGTTATATTAATATATATATATATAGTTATATTAATATATATATAGTTATATTAATATATATATAGTTATATTAATATATATATATATAGTTATATTAATATATATATATATATATAGTTATATTAATATATATATATATATAGTTATATTAATATATATAGTTATATTAAAATATATATAGTTATATTAATATATATATATAGTTATATTAATATATATATAGTTATATTAATATATATATAGCTATATTAATATATATCTCTATTTATATATATATATAGTTATATTTATTTATATAGTAATATATATATATATATATATATTAATATATATATAGTTATATTAATATATCTATATATAGTTATATTAATATATATCTCTATTTATATATATATATATATATATTTAGTTATATTTATTCGTATAGTAATATATATTTATATTAATATATATATTTATAGTGATATTAATATATATATATATATATAGTAATATTAATATATATGTAGTTATATTAATATATATATATATAGCTAGATTAATATATATATATATATAGTTATATTAATATATAGTAGTTATATAAATATTAATATATTGGTATTTTAAAAAAATGTATATTAGTTATTATTTAGATAAAGCTAATATATTTTATATGTAAATATGTTTAATTATTTATTTTAAAATTTTAATTTTTAGGTGTGAATATATAAAAAATATGTACATATAGTTATATATTTGATTATAAATAGCAGTGCATTATAAAAAACGATAAAATTTCAAAGACATAATATCAATATAATGTAATACCTTGGAATAAATTCAGTCCCCACCAAAAAAGCCAATAATACCTCCTTAAACAAGGCTAAAAATCCACAAAATGTTAAAAAATCGGGGTACCCCGACTAAAAACTCAGTTTTAGAGGCCTTCTGGGCCTCTTTTGGCCTCTAAAATCCCTGACTGGGGTTCCCCTGGGTCACAACGACGTAGAGCTCGCCGCAGGCTTCGATTTGATATGTGGTAGAGCTCAAACGGACACCCGGATCAAAAGCTATGGCCGTTTGAAGTTTGAGTTACGTTTTCAACATATTTTGTATCTTTTTTTAATTTTTTTAATTTTTTTAGTCTTTAAATTGTTATTAAATGACTATTACTCCATAATAATTAGCAAATTATTAATTAAAAATCTTTTTTTAATTTTTTGAGAAGCCATTTTCACTAAATATCTTATATATTAAGTATATTAAGTGTAAATGTACATTTATACTTATCTAAAATATATTTAAAAATTATATATTATATTTATATCAATATAAATATATTTATATGTTAATATATTAATATATTTTTTTTAATTTTTTTTGAATTCGACCCTTTATCAGCGCTTTTAAAAAAGGCGCTGATAAAGGCCCCCCCTTTATCAGCGCTACTAAACAAGCGCTAATAAAGGGGGTCCCTTTATCAGTTCTAAAAAAAGCGCTGATAAAGGGGGGGGGGCTTTATCAGTGCTAAAAAAAGCGCTAATAAAGGGGACTTTTATCAGCGCTTTTTTTAGCGCTGATAAAGGCACCCTTTATCAACGCTTTTTTGAGCGCTGATAAAGGTACCCCCCTTTATCAGCGCTTTTTCGTTAGCGCTGATAAAGGGGGGGCACTGGGAAAAACTGTTTTTGTGGTAGTGGAAGCACAGAAAAGATCTTCTCCATGGAGTTAACCCACTATTCTGTAACTAGTGGATCAGAAGATCCACTAAACATCGGTGGTCGTTGCCGCATAAAACATTCGATAGCCAGTTTCTCCCTCTTTAGTGAAGGAGGACGTTCCCCATTATTGTGGTTATGGTTCATAACCTGAGATAATTGGGTAAGCATTTCCATGAAGTTCTGAACTCCACCTCCCAAATCATTGGGGATGTCGTTCGGGAAATCATTGAATTGGCCCTCACATTAGTTGTTGACCTGATTTCTCCTGGTTACCACCATTTTCTAAAATAGAAAAGGTTAGAAAAAAACATAAGTAAACAAGTCAGGAATAAATTTTTCATTGAAACAATTTATACCAAAAAAACATAACATATGGGATCCCTATGTAAATATTATTGTGTGCATATTTGTACTTAGTCTCATGCTATAGGTTTTCTCTAGGGTTCACTAATCCTAATTCCCAAATTAACTAAACCTTTCCTCTGATACCAACTATAGCGGCCCAAACTTTTCTTACATTGCTATTACATCATTTTAAGATAAACAACATAATAGTATTAAAAATAGAGGATCCAAAGGTTTAGTGTCTTGGTAAAACTAGGACCATACATAGAAATTACAACATCAAGCATAAACATTTATTAAATTTCTTCTTCTCTAGTTTCTTATTGGCACTTGTCCTTTCCTTAACACATGTAGCCACCTGAGAATATACATCAAAAGGGGTGAGCTAAAAGCCCAATAAGAGGATATATAAGAACAATATATCATGGGGTGAGCATAATTATAACATGGGAAAACGATCATGAATATGAGAGGAAGCATAAATATAAGACTTGAAATGTGGAAATGTATAAAAATGAAACATCATGTCTTAGTGGTTAAATACCGCACATACTTTTGAACCAAGATAGAATCTTGTTCACACATCATTTCAAATTTACTCATGAGATTCATCACTTTAACTAATGCATTGGAGCGCTGTATAATTCTGGGCGCACCCATCACATTCAAACATTCATATTGCGCTATATAATTTCGGGCGAACCCGTCACATCATAAAATTATCATTATCATGCTTTCCACATAGAAAATATATCAAAAGTGGACATAAATAACCCATGGAAGGGAATGGGTTACATCCCATAATAATACATTCATGAACTTTGGGTTCCCAAAAGAAAGAGGGAATAACATACATGTTACAAGAATCATCCACTTTGAGAGAGAAGTAAAAGGTGTGTTCTTAAAAGAAGAGTTCTTTTGGAAAGCATTTGTTTGACATAAAAACTAGTGACAAACATGTATATCCTATAAAATGAAAGATAATGATGAACAAATTATCTTTAAGGAGTAACCATATCAAAAAGGGAGTGAAAGAGGGAGAACCCGAAGGATGAAAGTTGGGTTGGAGAATTTCCCCTTACCTTGTATTCGGATGCTTCCTTATCTTTAATGTCCGGTATAATGAAATTATATTCATTAATTAGAAATAAATAACCTTTTGTACATTAATATGGTTCATTATGTTTTCATTAAGTGATTTTATGTTCCTTTGGATGAGTTATAGAGTTTTAAAACATTGTTCGAGAATGTTTGTTTTTATGGTTTTCTTGAGTGGTTCACTTGTATTCTTAAATTGAAGTTTGGGTTGAACATGGGTAAAAATCCAGAAATAATAATACATGTTATTAATTATATTAAAGGAGTTTTAATTATCTTATAATTAATCATAATATATCCATGTGGATGAATCATTAGATAAGAATTAAATGATGATTGTTTGGGTTAATTTGGGCGGTTTTTCGATCACAACGAACTTGTTTTATTTTATCACTTAGTAATATGTACATAAGTTAGTTTCAGAACTTTAAATAGGAAATAATAAATATAACACATTCTGGTACAACCATAAAAATGGTTTCATGACCAGATCTGAAGGTAAAAATGGAAGAAGAAAACATGTCGTTCTTGAAGGTGATAAATTAACACCTCACGAACAACGTTCTCTTTAATAAAATAAAAGGAAGAGGGAAAGGGGGTTGGATGATAGAATATCCCATTATCATCATAAAATTATAGTATATGAATAATACTAGAGTTACAATACCATTTGGATGAATATAGGTGGGGATAGATCAAGAAATGAACATGAACTTGAAAGGAAATTAAAGGAGAAGATGGAGAGAAATTACCTCTTAAATCCTCCTCTTGAGATTCTCCTTAAGGAAGATAGGCTTGGTCTTTTGATGAGAAAAACAACTCTTGAACGTGGGAGAGGGTCTAGGGAAGATGTTTGGGAAGAGTTTATAGAAGTATTGGAGATTTAGAGGTGTGAGGAAATGAGGGTGTGAAGGGTGGTTTTTATAGTGGAGGGGAGAGGGGTTTCCTTAATATAAAATTCATTAGTTTATTAATTTCCCCTAAGACAAGGAATAGTGAGTCTAGAATGACCAAGAATAGTAATTTTATCATGTGATCCCAAACCAAGTGGGATTACATCAGCATAACATCACACATGACTCTATAATTACTTTATTGAGCTTATTTTTGTAAATTACGGTATTTCACTATTCATCAAAAATTCATGTATTTCAGAAAAATCCCAAAAATTTACCCCAACCATTTTTTGACCTGTAGAATCTAAAAACTAATTCCATTTTTCAAATATAATTTTCTAAATATGATTAATTTAATATTTAATTAAAATCATGGTTTATTACTAAAAAACGGTTTTAAAACATTCATTTACTTATTCTAAAATATTGGTACATCATACTTTCACTTGAATATTATTTTTATACTATCATAGGTAAGATTACTATTAATTAGGGTATATCACTATTCATAAGGGAATTTTACTATTCATAAGGGTAGGTTACTATTCACCAAAAATTATTTTTGTTTTATTAGACTCCAAAAATCACCTTGAACACAACCGTGTGTGTCAGATTTTCAAAATTCCAAAAAAAAAGTGACAAAGTTATGTTTAAAGGTCACTTATCACTTAGTAATTTATTATGTTGTGTTTTCATGTTATTTTATGAATAATTATAAGAAGGGAATTTCCATTGAAAAAATTTGGGTCGTTACATTGATTAATTAAATATGATAATTAATTGATTCGAGCGTGATTTATCTTAATCAAGAACGATTAAAGAACTGATTTATAGTTTTATTTTTGCATAAATATTGTTGCATGTATGGATGATCTTGATCTAGACCAAGACCTTTGTATGTGAATGGTTTATTTTAATTTATTTATTTGAATTAAATTTTTTGCCCTGCGAGCCTTCTCCTCATTAATATGTAGGGCCTGCGTTCCCAAGGTTTCTTTTATGTAAAAATCCTTTTACCCCTCACCTAAATATGAGTTAAAAATGGCATATTGAATGGATGGAACTCCCAAGCTAGTATAGGTGGTTCAATCTATATCCGAGACGAAACCAATCCCAGGAGTTACAGAGGTGGATAGGTGGAAGCTATAAACATGAACCCAAATGGTGCAAGGTGTTTCTCCCTTAGGTCAGTGTTAGTTTATCAACCGCTTGATAAACTAACCATTAGAAAAGATCATGATCATTCGATTTACTTTATTTTATTTCTGTAAGTTTCATCTTTTATCATTATGGATGTGTTGTCACGATCCCATAATTAATGAATTAAACAAGCATGCAAAATGGAACTAAAATAAACCAGACTTATGCATAAATATTATCAAGACATGGTTAATCACTTAAGTAATTTCCACTTAATATTAAAAAGTGTGTGATAATGATAATAAGAAATTCATGAATAAGAGACAAAAATCCCTCAAATAAAATATTAAGTCAGAACAATCCTTCTGTTACTTGATTAAGGGAAAAACTCAATAAAAATATGTGTTTGACCAACCCTTGTTGGGAAACTTACTTTTATACAGGAATACCTTATGAAAGGTTTCAGGTTGACTTAACCATATTACATCAAGAGGAGTATCCCTTTCTAGACTTGGTGTAATATTGGATGCAAGAGTTGAGGAAATCCAAATTCATGATTTTGGGATTGGGGAGTCCACTCAACATATCAAGGAGCTGCAAGCCCACAGTTGGAAAAGGCCTACCTACCTAAATACCTTTTAATAGCTTGAACAACCCTTGTCGAGGTTATGTGAAGGAGAATATGGATCCTTTCCACTAGAATGTCATGGAAACTAGACATTCTGAGTTCAATGGTGAGGTCTATTGGTACTTGATAAAATAGTGGGAGACTTAATAAAATTTATTATTTCTTATAAAATGTAATCAAGAAAGTACTAATGATCTTATCCTTTAATTGTAGAATAAAAATGAAAAACTCATCAACCACACTATCCCTATGATCAATTCTGGATAAAGACAACTTCCTCACTGACAGTAACTTCCAGGAATAGTTTAGACGCCTTCGGGTTATCCTATGCCATGAACGGAAGTCTTACGTGTTGGAGTCAGCCTTACCTGATCCACCTGCCAAATAGGTGAGTGACGAGCATTTCCTAGTCTATGAGAAACATATGAAAATTTCTAGTGAGTTCATGAAGTCTCATGAAAACATGGATTCTTATATCATGCTCGAGTACCTCCATGGTATTTATCAGGAGAGAGAAAGACATGAAAGATTTGAGATCTCTAAGGTACTCTTTCAGAGTAAGCTTAGAGAAGGTGCCCCAGCTGGGCCTCATGTAGTCAAGATCATTGGCTATTTTGAGTGCCTAGAGGTTTTAGGGTTTAAACTCCCTGAAGAACTGGACACCGATCTCATTCTCATATCACTCCCTTAGAGATTCTCTAACTTTTTTGTCAATTTCAATATGAACAACATTGAGAAGTCTCTATCTCATCTTCTTATCCTCATTCGCCAAGTGGAAAAAGATATGAAGTGTAAAAATCCTTCTATCCTTATAATGAATAAGAGGAAAGGGAAGGAAAATAGATTTAATCCCAAAGATTCTTCATGGACTTACAAAAAAAAAGGAATATCAAAGGGAAGGAAAGGGAAAATGAGGCTGTTTGTTTCACATGGGGCAAGAAGGGCCACTAGAAGAAGAACTAGACCCAGCCTAAGAAGCAAGGGAAAGGTTTAGGTGCATTTGTTATCGAATGCAATATATCTATTTCTACAAATTGGGTATTAGATATAGATTATGGTTCTAACATATGTATCCAAATACAGGAACCAAGTAGATTCAGGAAGATTGATCAAAGAGAGGTAGATCTACAAGAATCCAACAGAGCCATAATTCCTACTGTAGCTGTTGAGGACTACCACCTCACTTTTCCAACTGGGATGATCTTGTTGTTAAAGGGTTGTTTTTATATGCCTTATATAACCAAAACCATAATTTCTATATCTAGACTAGATATAGATGGATTTGTTTTCAAGTTTGGAAATGAATGTTGCTTCTTTTATAAAGATAGCATTTGTTTTAGTAGGGCACATTTATACATAGGTCTTTATGTGTTGGATTACAAAAACCAGGTAATGGAAATTGATGACAAAGATACTTCACATGAATCATACCACAACCAACTTTGGCATCACCGGCTAGGTCATGTAAACAAGAAACGCTTGACAAAGTTACATCAAGATGGATATTTAGATTCTTTTGAACTAAAACCACTTGGAGTATGTCATGCATGTTTACAAGGAAAATGACCAAAGCCCCATTTGGTCAGAAAGGTGAAAGGGATAAAGAAAATACTTACATTTTCTTTTCTAGGATATAAATTTTTACAATCTAATTTTATGAAAAATACAAATGATTTTCCAAAAGAACCCTTTTTTCCAAAGTAAAAAGAATTTTTCACATATCACTTTAACTTTTATGAGATATATGACTTGCTCAACACTTATTACTTACATGTGGTGTATCTAATTCCCTTTGATATATCATATCAAGGGTCTCATTATTCTTCTAATATTCTAAGGTATTATTATTTGAATGTTTCAAAGTGGTATGGGACACTAATGAATGTTTAAAGAATATTTCCTCATGAACTTTTCAATGGTATCATTTAAAATTATCTTCATCTATGTCAAAATCCTTTGTATAATATTGTACTTAATTGAGGTTTATATATTATTATATCATCTACAATATGTTGTTGATGGGTTTTCTAATTAGTTTTACTACAGATGTGATATCTTGAATACCATTCACCATATTACTATGAATGGTTAGTGTTTATGTTTAATGATTGGAGAAAGTTTTTTACATTTCATATGTTAGTTTCAATATGAATGTATATGTTTATTTTTTTATCACTTTCATAAGAATAATGCATCAGAATTAGTAAGTGACGTGTGGCGTCCGCTATATCCCTTTGATACATCAGTAGGTCTCCTGAGACAAACTAGTTTGGGTTTTTACCCATTTATATATGGTCCTGGCACGAGGCCTTAATAGTATGGTTATCATGTATGACATTATGCATTACCTCATTATGAAACTATTAATTGATAGTCCATGTGACTATTCGACTAGTAGAATATCAATGATTTAGTTATATTCTTCTATGATTATTTATATGGAATTATTCATTCATTTTTTATTCCTACCATATTATGCTAAAGATTATATTTTAGTATCATGAGTTATTGACATTACCTTATTATTTATAATAGATTATGTTGTATTACTTACCCTTACTAAGAATCTGATCTCACCCCTTTATTATGTTTTATATTTCCGCAGTATGTGAAGAAGTGTATTATGAATGAATTTACAAGGATAATCT
This sequence comes from Viscum album, assembly GCA_963277665.1. Lineage (NCBI taxonomy): Eukaryota > Viridiplantae > Streptophyta > Magnoliopsida > Santalales > Viscaceae > Viscum > Viscum album. The sequence continues at coordinate 949,174,077 of OY728125.1, read as the reverse complement.
AGGAGTTATGGGAGTTACTAATGGATCTACTATATTGTATTTCATTTGAAGTTGTAATGTTAAACTTATGTATGTATCTGGTTTTCCAAAACTACTAAACTACCTAGTCCTTTAGGATACGACTTTCTTGTAATCATTCCAATGTAAAAAAATAATGCCCTGTCTTCAAGCAACTGGAGTCGAGGCATTACATTTGGTATTAGAGGGAGGTTAGCTGTAACCTTGGAAACCATATTTAGAAAAAATAGATTAGAGTATGTAACCCTAAGATAGACTTTAAGGATAATCATACAGGAACATCCTAGAATTTTGGTAAGGTATAGATTATGTGGATCTTCCTAGAAAATAAATCCATGTCTGTATAGTACAAGTGTACGTGGTTTAGGCACAAATGTACCTGGGAGTAACAGCTCCAACAAGGTGTTCTAGGCCTGACTCAGGGTAACCTGGTACATGACAACAGACCTTACTGCGCACCTGTTTTGACACTCCTGAGGGACATGCTAAGGATAATTCACATTTTCCCTAAAAATCATTATTATGGATTTGAAAATATAATTAAAATGAATAACCTAGATTAAGACTAATGTGTTTTAGGTTGAAAATAAGTTTTTATGATATTATATAGATGATTATACATTACTCACACTATGATTTTTTGTTTTAATCAATGGTTGGAACCCAAAGGATTCATATTAACATCTAACATGATGGACATGATGGTGATGATGACCAACCAAATGGGATTTTGATAGGAGTGAAAGATATCATGTTTATTCCTAATCAGTTGTCCCAAAATATCATTAAAAACATATACCTTAACCAAATTCTGAACCCAACCAAGAAGAGAAGAATAGACTTTTCTAAAAGATTTAATGGGGGAGACCATGGAGAAAAAAGTATCGACTACCATCATGCAAGAAATGTGGATGAAGAAACCTAGGGAAGTGTATAAAAGGAATGGAAAAATAATTTATATGTGGGAAGGAAGGACATAAAGCTAAGAATTGTTGAGGAAAAACGAAGAGTACAATGGTTGGAAATAAAACTGATCCTAAGAATCCATTTGTAGTTATTTTTCTTAAATATAAGGGACCTAGGCATTACTCGAGTCAATTACCTATTCTATAGGATAACCTCTAGATCAAGGAAGGCCCTATGTGTAAATAAATATATGATGCATTTACATATTGAGGTTCTATTGAAAATTTTAGTTAAAAGAATATTTAGTGATTGGATTTATTTCAGGGACATCTATCATATTTATTTTGGAAGATACATGGTTTTCAAAAAAGGAAATCTCGCATGTTGGGTAACAACCCTCTATATTCATTAAGGTTGCAGTGTTTGAACCGAAAACTGAAGGGTGATAAGGGCGCAACGCCTACCACTAGTCTATGTGAATTCCTAGTAATCATGACTATTTTTTAGTTAAAACATCTAATGGATAAATGTTATTTTAATTTTAGGGAATTTTTTATTTATCAAATAGATAACTTTGGGTTTGGAAAATTATTTTATGGTTAAGTGATTAATGTTATTTCAGAATATGTTTGCAATTTTAGGAATCCTATAAGACTTTGGTAAATAGAATATTTTGAGGAATAAATATTGAATTTTATTTTGGATTCAAATATGGTTTTATTGTGGACATATGGTGATCTAGGTTATTTATGGAAATAGCTAGAATATCTTGGAGATTATGTTACAGGGGATATTAAATCTTTGGTATTAGAGATTAAGAGTTATAGATGTCATTTGAAAGACTATATGAAAAAATCCTTCTAATTTTGGGGTCATAGTCTAGATTTTTTTTGAATAATGATAGTAATTTGAAAAATGATCTATGTTGAACATTGAGCTTTTTATTTTAATTTTGGAGATTAAAGTTGTTTTTCATCATATAAAGGTTTATTATTTTTGGGGAATTATCTTATCTTATCCTAACCATTTTAGATTTGGTTAATGTATAAAGATAAGTGGAATAAATAATTACACTTTTGTGGGATCATTGATCTATATAAGTTAATTCAAATTATAGGATATAAATTTTTATAACCTGATTTTATGATAAATACAAATGATTTTCCAAAAGAACTCTTTTTTCCAAAGTAAAATGGATTTTTCTTATCTCACTTTAACTTTTATGAGATATATGACTTTCTCAACACTTATTACTTCCATGTGGTGTATGTAATTCCCTTTGATATATCATATCAAGGGTCTTATTATTCTCCTAATATTATAAGGTATTATTATTTGAATGTTTCAAAGTGGTATGTGACACTAATGAATGTTTAAAGAATATTTCCTCATGAACTTTTCAATAGTATCATTTAAAAGTATCTTCATCTATGTCAAAAATCCTTTGTTGAATCTTGTAATTAATTGAGGTTTATATATTATGATATCATCTACAACATGTTGTTGATGGGCTTCTAATTAGTTTGACTATGGATGTTCTATCTTGAATACCATTCACCATATTACTCTGAATTGTTAGTGTTTATGTTTAATGATTGGAGAAAGTTTTTTACATTTCATATGTTAGTTTCAATATGAATGTATATGTTTATTTTGTTTATCACTTTCATAATAATAATTTATCAGACTTAGTAAGTGACGTGTGGGGCCCACTATAGACCCTTGATACATCGGTAGGTATCCTGAGACAAACTAGTTTGGGGTTTTACCCATTTATATATGGTCTTGGCTTGAGGCCTTAAGAATATGGTTATCATGTCTGACATTATGCATTCCTTCATTATGAAACTAGTAATTGATAGTCCATGTGACTATTCGACTAGTAGAATATCAAATATTTAATTATATTTTTCTATGATTATTTATATGTCATTATTTATTCATTTTTTATTCCTACCATATTATGCTCAAGATTATATTTTAGTCTCATGAGTTATTGACACTACCTTATTGTTTATTATAGATTATGTTGTATTAATTACCCTTACTGAGCATGTGATCTCACCCCCTTCTTATGTTTTATATTTGCTCAGTATGTGAAGAAGTTTATTATGAATGAATTACCAGGATAATCTAGGAGTTATGGGAGTTACCAATGGATATTATATATTGTATTTCATTTCAAGTTATAATTTTGAACTTATGTATGTATCTGGTTTTCCAAAACTACTAAACTACCTGGTCCTTTGGGATACAACTTTCTTGTAACCACACCAATGTAATAAAATAAGGCACCGACTTCGAGCAACTGGAGTCAGGGAATTACATTGGTATCAGACGGAGGTTAGCAGTAACCTTGGAAACTAGATTTAGAAAAAATAGATTAGAGTACATAATCCTAAGATAGACTTTAAGGATAATCATACAGGAACATCCTATAATTTTGGTAAGGTATATATTATGTGGATCTTCTTAGAAAATACATCCATGTCTGGATACTAAAAGTGTACGTGGTTCGGGCACAAATATACCTGGGATTAACAACTCCAACAAGGTGTTCTAGGCCTGACTCGGGGTAACCTGGTACATGACAACAATCCTTACTATGCACATAGTTTGACACTCCCAAGGGACATGCTTAAGATAATTCACATTTTCCCTACAAACCATTATTATGGATTTGAAAATATAATTAAAATGAATAACATAGATTAAGAATAATGTGTTTTAGGATGAAAATAAGTTTTTATGATATTCTATAAATGATTATACGCTACTCACACTATGATTTTCTGTTTTAATCAATGGTTGGAACCCAAAGGATTCATATTAACATCGAACATGATGGACATGGTGGTGATGATGAGAAACCAAATGGGATTTTGATAGGAGTGAAAGATATCATGTTTATGTCTAATCAGTTGTCCTAAAATATCATTAAAAACATATACCTTAACCAACTCCTGAATCCAACCAAGAAGAGAAGAGTAGACTTTTCTAAAAGCTCTAGTGGGGGAGACCATGGAGAAAAAAAATTCTCAACTACCATCATGAAAGAAATATGGATGGAGACACATAGGGAAGTGTATAAAAGGAATGGATAAATAATTTATATGTGGGAAGGAAGGACATAAAGCAAATAATTGCTGAGGAAAAATGAAGAGTACAATGGTTGGAAATAAAAATGATCCTAAAAATCCATTTGTAGTTATTTTCCTTAAATATAAGGGACCTAGGAATTACCCTAGCCAGTGCCCTATTCTATAGGAAAACCTCTAGAACAAGGAAGGCCCTATGTGTAAATAAATGTATGATATATTTACGTATTGAGGTTGTATTGAAAATTTTAGTTAAAATAATGTTTAGTGATTGGCCTTATTTCGGGTACATCTATCATATTTTTTGGAAGATACATGGTTTTAGGAAAAGGACATCCTGCATGTTGGGTGACAACCCGCTATGTTCATTAAGGCAGCAGTGTTTGAACCGAAAACCGATGGGTGATAAGGGTGCAACGCCTACCACTAGTCTATGTGAAGTCTTGGTTATTATGAATATTTTTTTTAGTTAAAACATATAATGGATAAATGTTATTTTAATTTTTGGTACTTTTTGATTTATCAAATAGATAACTTTGGGGTTGAAAATTTATTTTATGGTTAAGTGATTAATGTTATTTTGGAATATGTTCAAAGTTTTAGGAATCCTATAATACTTCAGTAAATAGTTTATTTTTAAGAATAAATGTTGAATTGTATTTTGGAGTCAAATATGATTTTATTTTGGACATATGGTGATCTAGGTTATTTATGGAAATGGATAAAATATCTTGGAGATTTTGGTATAGGGGAAATTAAATCTTTGGTATTAGAGATTAAGAGTTATCAATGTCATTTGGAAAACTATATGAACAAATCCTTCTAATTTTTGGGTCATAGTGTAGATTGTTTTTTGAATAATGATAGTAATTTGAAAAATGATCTATGTTGAACATTTAGTTTTTCATTTTAATTTTGGAGATTAAAGTTTTTTTTCATCATATAAAGGTTTGTTATTTTTGGGGAATTATCTTATCTTATCCTAACCATTTTAGATTTGGTTAATGTATAAAGATAAGTGGAATAGATAATTATACTTTTTTGGGATATTTGATCTATAGAAGTTAATTCAAATTCTAGGATATAAATTTTTAAAATATGATTTTATGACAAATACAAATGATTTACCAAAAAAACTCTTTTTTCCAAAGTAAAAAGGATTTTTCTCATCTCACTTTAACTTTTATGAGATATATGACTTGCTCAACACTTATTACTTCCATGTGGTGTATGTAATGCCCTTTGATATATCATATCAAGTGTCTCATTATTATCCTAATAGTCTAAGGTATTATTATTTGAATGTTTCAAAGTGGTATGGGACACTAATGAATGTTTAAAGCATATTTCCTCATGAACTTTTCAATGGTATAATTTAAAATTATCTTCATCTATGTCAAAATCCTTTGTGGAATCTTGTACTTAATGGAGGTTTATATATTATGATATCATCTACAATATGTTGTTGATGGATTTCTAATTAGTTTGTCTATGGATGTGCTATTTTGAATACCATTCACCATATTACTCTGAATGGTTAGTGTTTATGTTTAATAATTGGAGAAAGTTTTATACATTTCATATGTTAGTTTCAATATGAAGGTATATGTTTATTTTGTTTATCACTTTCATAAGAATAATGCGTCAGACTTAGTAAGTGACGTGTGGGGACCGCTATAGCCCCTTGATATATCGGTAGGTCTCCTGAGACAAACTAGTTTGGGTTTTTACCCATTTATATATGGTCCTGGCATGGTACCTTAACAATATGGTTATCATGTCTGACATTATGCATTCCCTCATTATGAAACTAGTAATTTATAGTCCATGTGACTATTCCACTAGTAGAATATCAATGATTTAGTTATATTCTTCTATGATTATTTATATGGAATTATTCATTCATTTTTTATTCCTACCATATTATGCTAAAGATTATATTTTAGTAGCATGAGTTATTGACATTACCTTATTATTTATAATAGATTCTGTTGTATTACTTACCCTTACTGAGAATCTGATCTCACCCCTTTCTTATGTTTTATATTTCCTCAGTATGTGAAGAAGTGTATTATGAATGAATTTGCAGGGATAATCTAGGAGTTATGGGAGTTACTAATGGATCTACTATATTGTATTTCATTTGAAGTTGTAATGTTAAACTTATGTATGTATCTGGTTTTCCAAAACTACTAAAATACCTAGTCCTTTAGGATACTACTTTCTTGTAATCATTCCAATGTAAAAAAATAATGCCCCAGCTTCAAGAAACTGGAGTCGAGGCATTACATTTGGTATCAAAGGGAGGTTAGCTGTAACCTTGGAAACTGGATTTAGAAAAAATAGATTACAGTATGTAACCCTAAGATAGACTTTAAGGATAATCATACAGGAACATACTAGAATTTTGGTAAGGTATAGATTATGTGGATCTTCCTAGAAAATAAATCCATGTCTGTATACTACAAGTGTACGTGGTTCAGGCACAAATGTACCTGTGAGTGAAAACTCCAACAAGGTGTTATAGGTCTGACTCGGGGTAACCTGGTACATGACAACATGCCTTACTATGCACCTGTTTTGACACTCCTGAGGGACATGCTAAGGATAATTCACATTTTCCCTAAAAATCATTATTATGGATTTGAAAATATTATTAAAATGAATAACCTAGATTAAGACTAATGTGTTTTAGGTTGAAAATAAGTTTTTATGATATTATATAAATGATTATACATTACTCACACTATGAGTTTTTGTTTTAATCAATGGTTGGAACCCAAAGGATTCATATTAACATCTAACATGATGGACATGATGGTGATGATGACCAACTAAATGAGATTTTGATAGGAGAGAAAGATATCATGTTTATTCCTAATCAGTTGTCCTAAAATATCATTAAAAACATATACCTTAATAATACCTTAGAATATTAGGATAATAATGAGACACTTGATATGATATATCAAAGGGAATTACATTTGGTATCATAGGGAGGTTAGCGGTAACCTTGGAAACTAGATTTAGAAAAAATAGATTGGAGTACATAACACTAAGATAGACTTTAAGGACAATCATACAAGAATATCCTAGAATTTTGGTAAGGTATATATTATGTGGATCTTCCAAGAAAATACATCCATGTCTGGATACTACAAGTGTACGTGGTTCGAGCATAAATGTACCTTGGAGTAACAACTCCGACAAGGTGTTCTAGACCAGACTCGGGGTAACCTGGTACATTACAACAGACCTTACTGCACACCTGGTTTGACACTCCCGAGGGACATGCTTAGGATAATTCACATTTTCCCTACAAATAATTATTATGGATTTGAAAATATAATTAAAATGAATAACCTAGATAGAGACTAATGTGTTTTAGGTTGAAAATACGTTTTTATGATATTATATAAATGATTATATGTTACTCACACTATGATTTTTGTTTTTAATCAATGGTTGGAACCAAAAGGATTCATATTAACATCTAACATTATGGACATGGTGGTGATGATGAGCAACCAAATGGGATTTTTATAGGAGTGAAAGATATCATGTTTATGCCTAATCAGTTGTCACAAAATATCATTAAAAACATATACCTTAACCAACTTTTGAACCCAACCAAGAAGATAAGAATAGAATTTTCTAAAAGCTCTAATGGGGGAGACCATGGAGAAAAAAGGCTTGAATACCATCATGCAAGAAATTTGTATGGATACACATAGGGAAGTGTATAAAAGTAATGGAAAAATAAATTATATGTGGGAAGGAAGGACATAAAGCAAAGAATTGCTGAGAAAAAATGGAGAGTACAATGGTTGGAAATAAAACCGATCCTAAGAATCCATTTGTAGTTATTTTCCTTAAATATAAGGGACCTAGTCATTACCCGGGTCAATTCCCTCTTCTATAGGATAATCTCTAGAACAATAAAGGCCCTATGTGTAAATAAATATATGATGCATTTACGTATTGAGGTTGTATTGAAAATTTTATTTAAAATAATGTTTCGTGATTGGACATATTTCGGGGACATCTATCATATTTATTTTGGAAGATACATGGTTTTAGAAAAAGGACATCTCCCATGTTGGGTAACAACCCGCTATGTTCATTAAGGCTGCAGTGTTTGAACTGAAAACCGAAGGGTGATAAGAGGAAAACGCCTACCACTAGTCTATGTGAAGTCATGGTTATCATGACTATTTTTTAGTTAAAATATCTAATGGATAAATGTTATTTTAATTTTAGGGACTTTTTGATTTATCAAATAGATAACTTTGGGGTTGGAAAATTATTTTATGGTTAAGTGATTAATGTTATTTTGGAATATGTTCGCAATTTTAGGAATCCTATAAGACTTTGGTAAATAGAATATTTTGAGGAATAAATGTTGAATTTTATTTTGGAGTCAAATATGATTTTATTGTGGACATATAATGATCTAGGTTATTTATGGAAATGGATATAATATCTTGGAGATTATGTTATAGGGGAAATTAAATCTTTGGTATAATAGATCAAGATTTATCTATGTCATTTGGAATACTATATGAAAAAATCCTTTTAATTTTGGGATTATAGTCAAGATTTTTTTTAATAATGATTGTAATTTAAAAAATGATCTATGTTGAACATTTATTTATTCATTTTAATTTTGGTTATTAAAGTTGTTTTTCATCATATAAAGATTTATTATTTTTGGGGAATTATCTTATCTTATCCTAACCATTTTAGATTTGGTTAATCTATAAATATAAGTGGAATAGATAATTATACTTTTGTGGTATCTTTGATCTATAGAAGTTAATTCAAATTCTTCAGATGTGAAAAATTCATCTTGAATGTTCATTTCGAGGTATAAGGATTGAAGTAAAAATAGGTCAAAGCACAACCAAAGGGTCATATTATTCTTATGACAATTAAAGTAATCAAGTAAGTTTAATTTCTTATTTTCTTATATAGATAGAAAAGGAATCCCTCAATCCAGTGAAAAAGATTTTGTAACAAAAACGTTATCCATGTAGTTTTATTTCTAAGAAATAAATGTTCTTTTAACCGATCAAAAGATTTACAGATTCGTGATGGTTAACATTCTAATGACCATGTTCTCTATTAATCTCCATCAGATCATGATGGTTAGATTATTCTTCCATGTACATATTTTCACTTTACACTAGTGGTACCCCATTAGAATGTGTAGTTTTGTAGTAACCTAGGCATTTTCCTCCCCCGCTTATTAAGAGGATATTTTATTAACCCTATTTTCAATGTGGGTTTATAAAAAATAGAAGTTTCAAGTATCAACCTTTAACTTTTGGAGTGCAATTTGAAATTGTGAGGACATAATTTATTGAATGAGGGGAGAATTTAACACCCGAATAATTTTAAAATAAATTTAAAATAGTCTGTAATGCACACAACACTGAGTCTATATGAAAAAAACACCTTTTTATTATAATTATTTACACAAGATATTTATAACCAAGCTATGAAACCTAATTTTTCCACTTCTATGATTTGAATTTTGAAAAACAGACATACATCATTGTGATCAGTATGTTTTTTGGAGTCTAATTTGATAAACTAAATTTTTAGTGAATTTTAACTTAACCCTTATGAATAGTAATGTATCCTTATGAATAGTAATGTTAACCTTGTGAATATTAACTTGACCCTTATGAATAGTAACCTCACCCATGAAAGTATAAATCAAATTTAGGCAGCATATAAATGAGAGTGAATGTTTTAAAAATTAATAATTAAGTATTGGTATTTTTGTGAGTAACAAATATTAAATTATAATTTTAAATTAATAAATTGATTTAAAATAAAATTAATTTTAATAAAGTGTATTTTTAAATAAATATTTTTGTGTCCTATGATTTTAGGATAATTTTATGAGACCTTAGTTAATTTTTGAAAGTATTATAAAATCATTTTTAAATTTAAAATCTGTATTATTCAAGTAAATAATGATTTTAATGAAAAATAAAATTTTAAATATTTAGAAAATTATTTTGATAAAATGGAGTCCATTTTTTAATTCTACACATCGAAAAATGGTTAGGGTGAATTTTTGGGATTTTTCTGAAATACTTTATTTTTTTGTGAAAAGTAATTTATGAAATATGCTAAATAAATGAATTTCTGCATCATACTTGAGTCATGGATTATGTAAATGGGAATTGGTTCAAAATCACATTCACTTATTAGTATTTTCAGTCACAATAATCAATACTATTCATATTCTTGGTCCAAAATAATAAAATACTGATTAAAATAATGGAAACCCTCCTCTCCACTATAAAAACCACCCCACACTCCCTCTACTCTTCACTCCTCTAAGCCTTGAATATTCTCAAAGTTCTTCCAAAATACTATTCCCATATTTCCTCCCCAAATAAATAATCCCTTGGTCTTTCCAAAATACAAAAAACCTTTCCCTTAAGGAGGTTCTCAAGGTGGTTATTTAAAGAGGTAAGTCCTCTTCCTTTTTCATTTAATTTCATTTCAATTTATCTTATTTTCTTATTCTATCCTAAAATACTTTATCCAATTGATCATGATTACTCTATTATCATATATATACTAGAATTATATATTGTTAATATAATAACCATCATTAATATCCTTAATCTTTCTCTCTTTTATTTTAAAAATGAAATCATCATCCGGGAGGTGCCGATTTACAACCTTCGTGGACGATGAACTTTAATTATTAAGTTTATTCTTAAAGGCTGGTCATGAAACCATTTTTATGATTAAACCAGATTCTAAAATGTATATTATATCTTATTTAATGATTCTGTAGCCATAATTTTTACATTATACTAAATAATAGAACAAAACTAGATCGCTGTGATCGGAAAATCTCTATAAAAATCTAAACGATTATCACTAAATGTCTTATCTAAGGATTCATCCTCATACCATATAAACAAATGATATATATAACCATTTAAACTTATTTATGTTCATTAATAATATAAAAATTCAATTCTTTATAATTATATCCATTACACATGAACTTCTATACTCATATAAAAGTACGTCGATCGTGAAAACTAAGGAAACAAAAGCTCAAGAGTGATAAATTTGTATCTTATAACTCATCCAAAAGGCCACAAATGAACTTAATAAAATAAAAAATAAATATAATAAATGTATAAAAGGTTAATAATTAATTAATTAATGGATTTAATTTGATTATACAGGATGTTAATGTCAAGTACAGAATAATTTTGGACATAAGGTAAGGGTTTCTCATATCACTTTTATTTCTGTGAGATTTCCATTATTCACTGCCTATTTCTTGTATGTGGTGTATGTATACTGAAATTTGATATATAATATCATGAATATATTTTTATTAACGGTATAAAATTATTCATTGTATGATTATTTATTTTTCGACATACGATTCCATTGATTACAATGTAGTAAGAGTTTTCTCATATCACTTCCATTTTTGTGAGATATTCCTTATTCACAACTATTTCTTGTGTATCATGTATGTATACTTACCATTGTTGTAACATATCACGAATGTATTTATTTTCATGGTATTAAATTTATCATTTTATGATTATTAATTTTGGAGCATATGATTTGATTTATTACAAAGTGGTAAGGGATTCTACCCAACCCCCGTTTTTCATTCACGTTACTCTTTCTCTACCTTTACTCAAGTGAAATGATTATTTATTTTTTGTATATTTCATATAAATTCTATGCATATTTTTAAAAATCATATATATAGATCAAATAATCCTTTTTTATAGGGATATTATTGGTTTAAAATTGTTCCCTTTTCAATTATTCCCGATAAAGAAGCCCGATTCAAGGAAACTTATCGAATTCTTACCCATTTTCAAGTGTACTATGTAATCTATTTTCAGACATAATTATTTTTCTAAAATCAAAAATTTTATCATGAAAAACTGACTTGGTTCATTTTTGGTTTTTTGAAATCAAAAATTCCTTCCACTTTAAAATCTCTTTAATATTTTACTTATACCGCACTAAAATGTTTTATTTCCAAAGTTTCACAATAATTATTTTTACATGATTTGACTTTAGTAGGACATAATTTATGTATAACATATAATTTCAATTTAATTAAATTTTCTTTTATGGTATGTACATGTTTACAATATTATTTTATGACAAATACAAATTATTTTCCAAAAGAACCCTTCTTTCTAAAGTAAAAAGGATTTTTCTCATATCACTTTAACTTTTATGAGATATATGACTTGTTCACCAATTATTACTTGCATGTGGTATATTTACCAACCTTTGATATATCAAATCAAGGGTATCCTTATTATCATAATATTCTAATGAATTATTATTTTAATGTTTCAAAGTGGTATGGGACACTTTGGAATGTTTAAAGAATATTTCCTCATGAACTTTTCAAGGGTTTCATTTAAAAGTATCTTCGTCTATGTCAACATACTTTGTTAAATATTTTACTTCATTGAGGTTTATATATTATGATATCATCTACAATATTTTGTTGATTTGTTTCATATTAGTTTTATTGTGGATGTTCTATCTTGAATACTATTCACTATATTACTATAAATGTTTAGTGTTTATGTTTAATGATTAGAAAAATGTTATTTAAATTTCATATGTTAGTTTAAATATGAATGTATATGTTGATTATGTTCACCCATTTCATAAGAGGAATTAATTGGACTTAGTAAGTGATATATGGGACCCTATATAGCCCCTCTATGCATCAGTAGGTCTCATGAGACAAACTAGTTTGGGTTTTTACCTATTTATGTATGGTCTTGGCACGAGGCCTTAATAGTATGGTTATGTTGTCAAAAATTATACACTACCTCATTATCAAACTAGTAATTTATAGTCCATATTATTATTAGACTATTATAATATCCATGGTTTAGTTCTAGTCTCCTGTGATTATTTATACGACATTATTCATTCATTTTTTATTCCTGCCATATTATGTTCAAGATTATATTTTAGTAGCATGAGTTATTCACATTGACTTATTGTTTATGATATCTTATGCAATATTACTTACCCTTACTGAGAATCTGAGTTCACCCATTTCTTATGTTTTATATGTTCCCAGGATGCAAAGAATTGTATTATGAATGACTTTCTGGTATAATCTAAGAGTTATAAGAGTTACAAATGGATCTTCTATATTTTATTTCATTTCAAGTTGTAATGTTGAACTTATGTATGTATCTGGTTTTCCAAAACTACTAAACTACCTGGTCCTTCAGGATATGAATTTCTTGTAATCATGATAATGTAATAAAATAATGCACCGACTATGAGCAATTTAGGTTGGGGAGTTACAGTTGGTATAAGAGGTAGGTTAACAACAACTTTGGAAACTAGATTTAGAAAACATAGATTAGAGTACATAACCCTAAGATATAATTTGAGGAGAAGTATACAAGGACATCCTATAATTTTGGTAAGGTATAGATTATGTGGATATTACTAGAAAATACATCCTTGTTTGGATACTACAAGTGGATGTGGTTCTAGAATAGATGTACCTCAGAGTAACAACTCCGACAAGGTGTTCCGAGCCTGACTCGGGGTAACTTGATACATGAAAATGAGCCTTACTGCACACCTATTTTGACACTCCTGGGGGATATGCTTAGGATAATTCACATTTTCCATACAAAACATTATTATGGATTTGAATATATAATAAAAATGAATAAAAAATATTAAACCTAACATGTTTTAGGTTGAAAATAAGTTTTCATGATATTCTATAAATGATTATACATTACTCACACTATGATTTCTAGTTTTAGTCAATGGTTGGAACCCAAAAGATTCATGTTAACATTAAACATGATGGACATGGTGGTGATGATGATCAACCAAATGGGATGTCGATGGGAGTGAAAGATATCATGTTCATTCCTAATCAGTTGTCCTGAAATATCATTATAAACATATACCTTGACCAAATCTCAAACCCAACCAAGAAGAGAAGAATAGAATTTTCTAAAAGATTCAGTGGCGGAGATAGTGGAGAAAAGAAGGTTCGATTTCCATCATGCAAGAAATGTGGAAGGAGACACCCAAGGAAGTGTCTCAAAGGAATGGAGAAATGCTTTATGTGTGGGAAGGAAGGACATAAAACAAAGAATTGTCGAGAAAAAAATAAAGCGTACAATGGAAGAAAATAAAACTGATCCTAAGAATCCATTTGTATTTATTTTCCTTAAATGTAAGGGACTTGGAAATTACCTGAGTTAATGCCCTAGTCCATAGGATAACCTCTATACCAAGGAAGTCCCTATGTGGAAATAAATGTATGATGTACTTATGTATTGAGGTTGTATTGAAAATTGCAGTTAAATGAATGTTTAGTGATTGACCTTATTTCAGGGAAGTCTATCATATTTATTTTGGAATATATGTGTTTTTAGAAAAAGGACATCCTGCATGTCAGGTGACAACCCACTGCGTTCGGTAAGGCCATGGTGTTTGAACCAACAACAAAAGGACGACAAGGGTGAAATGCCTACCACTAGATTTTGTGAAGTCCTGGCTACATTAACTATTTTTTGAGTTAAAACATCTAATGGATAAATGTTATTTTGATTTTAGGTACTTTTTTATTTATCAAATAGATAACTTGGGTTTTGTAAAATGATTTTATGGTTAAGTGATTAATTTTATTTCAGAATAAGTTCATAATTTTAAATATCATATAAGACATTGGTAAATATAATATTTTTAGGAATAAATGTTGAATTGTATTTTGGAGTCAAATATGATTTTATTTTAGACATATGGTGATCTAGGTTATTTATGGAAATAGATAGAATATCTTGGAGATTTTGTGATAGGGGGAATTAAATCTTCGGTATAAGAGATTAATAGTTATCGATTTAATTTAGAAGACTATATGAATAAATCCTTCTGATTTTGGGGTCATAGTATATAATATTTTTCTGAAGAATGATAGTAATTTTAAAGATGATCTATGTTAAACATTGGGTTTTACATTTTAATTTTGGAGATTAAATTTGTTTCTCATCATATAATGGTTTATTATTTTTGGGTAATTATCTTATTTTATCCTAACCATTTTGTATTTGGTTAATGTATAAAGACAAGTGGAATATATAATTATAGGTTTTTGGGATATGTGATCTTTTGAAGTTAATTCGTATTCTTCATACCTAAAAAATTCATCTTGAATTTTCATTTCTAGGTATAATGATTGAAGTGAAAATAGGTCGACACACAACCAAAGGATCATATTATTCTTATGACATGGAAATTAATCAAGTAAGTTTAATTTCTTAAGTGCTTATCTAGATATTAAAGTAATCCGTCAATTCAATGAAAAAGATTTTGTAACAAAAACATTATCCCTATAGTTTTGTTTATAAGAAATCAATGTTCTTTTAACCAATCACAAGATTTATAGATTTTTGATGGTTAAAATTCTAATTACCATGTTCCCTATCACTCTTTATCAAAACATGATGTTTAGATTATTCTTCCATGTACATATTTTCACTTCACACTAATGATACCCTATTCGAATGTGTAGTTTTATAGTAACCTATACATTTTCCTCCCCCTCTTATTAAGAGGATATTTTATTAACCATATTTTCGATGTGGGTTTCTAAAAAAGGGAATTTTCAAGTATCAACCTTTAAATTTTAGAATGAAATTTCAAGTTGTAAGGACACAAATTTTTAAAGTAGGGGAGAATGTAATACCATAATAATTTAAAAACAAATTTAATATAGCCTGTAATGCAAACAACATTGAGTCTCTATGAAAAAATGCTTTCTTATTATAATTACTTAAACAAGATAGTTATAACCAAGCCATGAAACATAATTTTTCCACTTTTATGATTTGAATTTTGAAAAACAGACATACACAATTGCGATCAGTAAGTTTTTTAGAGTCTAATAGGATTAACTTGATTTTTTTAGTGGATAGTAACTTGACCCTTATGAATAGTAATGTACCCTTATGAATATCAATGTTAACCTCATGAATAGTAACTTTACCTTTATGAATATTGACCTCACCCATGAAATTATAAATCAAATTTAGGTACCTTATAAATGAGTGTGAATGTTTTAAAAATTAATAATTAAGTTTTGGTATTTCTGTGAGTAATAAATATTTAATTACAATTTTAAATTAATAAATTGACTTAAAATAAAATTAATTTTCATAAAATTTAATCCTAAATAAATATTTTGTTGTTCTATTATTTTAGGATAATTTTATGAGACCTCAGTTAAATTTTAAAAGTATTATAAATTCAGTTTTAAATTTAAAATCTATATTTTTCAAGTAAATAATGATTTTATTTAAAAACTAATTTTCACATATTTATAAAATTATTTTGATAAAATGGAGTCCATTTTTTAATTCTACACATAGAAAAATGGTTAGGGTGAATTTTTGGGATTTTTTTAAAATACTTGAATTTTTTTGAATAGTAATTTATGAAATATGATAAATAAATGAATTTATGCATCATGCTTGAGTCATGGATGATGTAATAGACCATTGGTTTTAACTCACATGCACTTATTAACATTTTTAGTCACAATAATGAGTAATATTCATATTCTTTAGCCAAAATAATAAAATAATGATTAAAATAATGGAAAACCCTCCTCTCCTCCGCTATAAAACTACCCCTCACTCCCTCTTCTCTTCACTACTCTATGACTTGAAGATTCTAAAAGTTATATCAAAATACTATTCCCCTAGTTCCTCCCCACTTCCAAGATCCCTTGGTCTTTCTAAAAGACCAAAAACCTTTCCCTTAAGGAGGTTCTCAAGGAGGTTATTTCAAGAGGCAAATCCTTTTCCTTTTCCATTTAATTTCATTTCAATTTATCTTATTTTCTTATTATCTCCTATCATCCTCTATCCAGTTTATCATGATAACTCAAGTATCATAAATATACTATAATTATATCATTTTAATTTAATAACCATCATCAATATCCTTACTCTCTCTCTCTCTCTCTTTTATTTTAAAAATTAAATCATCACCCGAGAGGTGCTGATTTACAACCTTCATGGATGATGAACTTTCATTCTTTAATTTATTCTTTAAGAATGCTTATGAAACCATTTTTATGGTTGAAACAGATTATAAAATTTTTATTATATCTTATTTAATGATTTTAGAACCATCATTTGTACATGATACTAAATAATAGAACAAAGCTAGATTGTTGTGATAAAAAAACCATCGTAAAAATCTAAATGAGTATCACTAAATGACTTATCTAAAAATTCATCCTCATACCATGTGTAATGAACTATATTTACCCAGGCCTTTCCTTTTCTAAAATCTAGTTCTTGTGGTGTTCTTGGGGTCGTAGTGGTTTAGTTTTGAGAGTTTACCAAAAATCCCATTTCACCAAACGGTTTCATCGAAACGGTAGCACACCGAAATAGAGGAACCATAACGATGGCATGCAAAAAATATGGCACCATAATTGTGGAACCATGACGGTGCCACACTGAAATGGTGGCACACCAAACAGTGTCACACCCTTTTCCAATTTTTCCATTTTCCCGAGTTTTTCTAGTTTTTCCCCTCTTACGTATTATTTGATGTAAACTGAGTTTAAAGCATTCCTTGGGCATTTCTAAGGGAATTTCAAAGGATATTAATTTTATATTTAATATACTAATGTCCTGGGGTCTTTGAGGTACTCAAACAATGTGATCTTGACCATGATCCCATGTTAACGACTTTTGGAAACCGTTCTTCCTTTAATATAGGGTACAACTCTTTAAAGCTGGGATATTCCCTTCCTAGTTTGTTTTTGATTTCCCCTTAGTGTGTATAAATACTTAATCCCTGTAAGAGTAATGTGCCTATTATAGAGACCCTCCTTATTTATTTTCTTGGAGTTCTTCCCTGCTGCTCGTGCGATCCCCTATTCTTGGCATAAGAAGGAACTTCGACCCTTTGATCATCCAAGTAGAGATTTATTCTGTCTCTATTTAATTATGCATCATGCAGGTTGGGTGTACTATTGATTCCTTATGAAGAATGACTGAATACGTTTGTTTGAAAATTACTAAACACTGGATGGGAAGTTGATTATAAAAAGATAACAAGACCTATTATAATAGCAAGAAGGAGATTGAAGATGGGTTGACGTTGATCACTTATTTTATTTGTGATATTTGATTATTTTATGGTTGTTGTGGTTGTATTAATTATAAAAATTAAGGTCGTTGGTGGTCTTTTCTTGTACACTGGTGATGTTCTGTTTTGTTGGGATGCTTGATAAATGACTGTAACATGAAATATTGTTAATCACATACACTTGGTTAATTAAAATGGATGCTCTAGGATGAAATCCCTTATGTGATCACCCCTTTTTATCAAGTGTAATTAAAATAATAGTGTTAATCAAATCTGAATATACCCTAATTATAGGTGTGGATGAGTGCTATGTTCAGTTGGGTTTTTGTGTGAGTTGTGTGGTACTGTTGTTGGGAGCACGGTTATGGGTATAGGGGTAGATGGAGGAGTTGGTTCTGTGATAAGGGAGTGGTATGGATGTGTAGTTGGGTTGTGGTTAAAATGGTTGTTATTGTGGAATTTTTACGTGGGGCGGTACAAGTGGTGTGTTGGTATCCCAGTTTGAGAGACTTATTGATTGTAGAATGGATGGACTTGTAGGTACTGGGACTGCCTTTGGTTGTGATGTGGTTATGGAGAAACATTAGGTAGTGGGACTATGGGGTGGTTATGAACTTGTTTGTAGTGGGACTAAATCAGGAAAATATTAGGATTGTGTGATATAACTTTGAATAATGATAATTGGAAGTAGTTTAACTGGGGAATACAGTGGGATTGCAAACCCAGTTTTGTTTGTTGTTTTGATATGGTTGTGGTTGGTAGATTGCCTGGTAGTGATAGAAATAAATTAAAGTGAATCCCTTAATTAATAAATGGAAGGTGTTTAAATGGAAAAAATGGGTTGGGTTAGGCTTTAGTAGTGGTTGTTGTGTGGTTATGCATATAGGGGTAGCAACAAAGGTGGTGCTGGTGGGCTTGTTTATTCGATTGTTGTTTGAAACCCATAGGTTTTAATGAGTGTTTTATTACCTATATGTATAAATTTTACTTCCTTGTGATTTCTAAATACACCCTACCCTTGTTGAGAACCATGTGGCAAACACCCCCATTTCATGGGGGAGGGTGTCTTTCCTAACATCTTGGTGGGAGGATGGATGGATGGTTACTAACTTTCTTCCTCACACCCTCTTCTGGGTTCTTACCTCTTGAGAATATCTAAACATGATATAATTTCTTGATGCTTACCATAGTCTAATATTCTTTGGGCAAGGGGTTTTTGTATATGATAGGCCTAGGTGTTTGCAGGATAGGTTTGTTTTTCCCAGGTGTCTTCAGGATGTGGCCCAAGTGTCTTTGGGTGAGAGGCGTGGTTGTTGTGGCCTAGGTGTCTGCGGGCGAGATTGTGTGTGGTTTGAGGCCTAGGTGTGTGTGGGAAGGCTGTGGTAGTGAGAATGCATATGGGAATAGTGGTAAAGTCAAGAAGTTTTCTATTATGGATGAGCAGTTAACCAGTGATAAAGTGGTGCGGGGTACCCAAATATCGATGTGATTATACTAATTTACTTGACTTGTATTATTTAGTGAGTGTTCCTTGGTGAGGCTGGGCTGGTTAGTACTCCTTGGTAGGTGCTTTGAGGTTATGATATTTTCTCATAGGGACGTTAGTATGTTTCCCCCACTTGTGCATGAGTAGATTTAGTTCCCCTACTGAGTATAATTGTATGCTCACCCTACATATATAAAACTGTTTTTAAGGTTTCTAGGAGGACCTTGAGGACCATTATTGACTTTAATAGATTGGGAATTGGGATTAATTATTGTTGCTTCTTAGTCTCTTTCTTTTGTTACTTTACTTTGGAGCTTTGTTGTACCTTGTATCTACTTTACTTTTGAACATGCATGTGGGGATGGATTTTGGCATTACTTTTACTTTTAGTATTTGGATTTTCTTAGGATTTACCATATCACTTCTCAATCTTGTTATATAAAAATTATAATGATTTCCATTTTGGTGTGTAATTATATAACTTTGGTTCTAGTCACCACTCCATGGCCTACTTAAGGCGAGACTCGGGGGTCATTATCTCTCCTTCATCTTGAAAAAGGAAGGGAGTGACACTTTTGCTGTCACTTCCCTCATCTTGAAGAAGGAGGGTCATGAAACCATGTAACCAAATTATATATATAACCATTTAGAATTCTAGATGTTCATTAATAATATATAAATCCAATTCTTGAGAATTATATCTATTCCACATGAACTTCTATACTCATATACAAGTATGTTGATCGTGAAAACAAAGGAAACAAACGCTGCTGAGCGATAAATTTGTATATTATAAATCATCCAAAAGGCCATAAATGAACTTAAATAAAATTATACTAAATTAAATACATGTAGATAATTTTATTAATTAATTAAATAATGGATTTAATTTGATTATCCAGGATGTTAAGTTCAATTATAGAATATGTTCAGACATAAGGTAAGGGTTTCTCATCTCACTTTTATTTCTGTGAGATTTATATTATTCACTACTTATTTCTTGTATGTGGTGTATGTATACTGAAATTTAATATATAATATCATGAATATATTTATCTTCATGTTATTAAATTATTTTTTGGATGATTATTAATTTTTGGACATACTATTCAATTTATTACAAAGTAGTAAGGGTTTTCTCATATCACTTCCATTCTTGTGAGATATTCCTTATCCACCACTATTTCTTATATATGGTGTATATATACTGACCATTTTTGTACCATATCATGAATCTATTTATTTTCATGGTATTAAGTGTATCATTTTATTGTTATTAATTTCGGAGCATATGATTCAATTGATTGCAAAGTGGTAAAAGATTCTACCCCAACCCCCGTTTTTCCTTCGGGTTACTCTTTCTCTACATTTACTCAATTGAAATTCTTCTTTATTTTTTGTATATTTATTCAAAATTATGTGTATATGTTCCAAAATCATATATATATATATCATATAATCCTTATTTTATGGGGATATAATTGTTTTAAAATGGTTCCATTTTCAATTATTCCTAATAAAGAAGCCTGATTCAAGGGAACTTCTCGAATTCTTACCCATTTTCAAGTGAACTATGTAATATGTTTTAAGAAATAATTATTTTTCTAAAATCAAAAATTTAATCATGAAAAAATATCTTGTTTTATTTCTGGTTTTATGAAGTCAAACATGCCTTTCCGCTTTAAAATTCTCTTTAATATTTTACTTAGACCACACTAAAATGTTTTATTTCCAGAGTTTCATAAAAACTATTTTTACCTGATTTCACTTTAGTGGGAAATAATTTATGTCTCAAATATAATTTCAATGTCCTTCCATTTTCTTTTCTAGGATATACATGTTTAAAATATTATTTTTTGACAAATAAAAATTATTTTCTAAAAGAACTATTTTTTCTAAAGTAAAACAGATTTTTCTCAGCTCACTTTAACTTTTATGAGATATATGACTTGTTCACCACTTATTCCTTGCATGTGGTGTATGTACTACCATTTTATATATCATATAGAGAGTCTCCTTATTCTCATGATATTATAAGGTATTATGATTTTAATTTTTCGAAGTGGTACAGAGAACTTTGCAATGTTTAAAGAATATTTCCTTATGAACTTTTCAATGGTCTAATTTAAAAGTATCTTCATCTATGTCAAAATCCTTTGTTGAATCCTATAATTCATTGAGGTTTATCTCTTATGATATCATCTAAAATTTGTTTTTAAGGGTTTATAATTAGTTTTACTATGTATGTGCTATCTTGAATACCATTCACTATATTACTCTGAATGGTTAGTGTTTATGTTTAATGATTGGAGAAAGTTATTTACATTTCATATGTTAGTTTCAATATGAATGTATATGTTTATTATATTCACCCCTTTCATAAAATGAATGCATTGGACCTAGTAAGTGATGGGTGAGGCCCGCTATAGCCCCTTGATGGATCGGTAGGTCTCATGAGACAAACTAGTTTGGGTTGTTACATATTTATGTATGGTCTTGGCATGATGCCTTGACAGTATGGTTTTGATGTCCATCATTATGAATTCTTTCATTATGAAACTAGTAATTTATAGTCCATGTAATTATTCAACTATTAGAATATCTATGTTTTAGTTCTATTATCCTATGATTATTTATATGGAATAATTCATTCAGTTTTTATTCCTGCCATATTATGCTCAAGATTATATTTTTGTGGCATGAGTTATTCACATTGCCTTATTGTTTATGATAGCTTTTGTTGTATTACTTACCCTTATTGAGCATCTAAACTCACCCCTTTTTTAGGTTTTATATTTCACCAGGATGTGAAGAAGTGTATTATGAATGACTTTTAGGGATAATCTAGGAGTTATGGGAGTTACTAATGGATATGCTATATTGTATTTCATTTCAAGTTGTAATTTTAAACTTATGTATGTATATGGTTTTCCAAAAATTCTAAACTACCTAGTCCTTCGAGATAAGAATTTCATGTAATCATGACAATTTAATAAAATAATGCACCGGCTTCAGGAAACTAGGGTCGGGATATTACATGTGTGAAATCCCTATGAAAAAATTGTAGAGGTTCACGCATAGATTTGTGCCCAAACCCACATAGTTTTCCAAACCATACGGTAGTACAAAATTGGTTTGCACAGTTTTCTGGTAGAGGCCGCATGGTTTACCCAAACCCTGTAACTTGACGTATAACATCCAAAACAGGGCCTTCGGGCCTCTAACACACCCAAAAATCATATGAATACTTGATGCACTTTCCAATCCTTTAAAACCATAAAAAATATAGAGTTTATGGAAAAATTTTAATTACATTTCGATGATTGAAAAAGAAATCGGCATACCCACCAATTCAAAAAAATCAAAATGGGAGAGGATTTTGAACATCTCCAAAAACCTGAAACATTACAATCTCCCCACCTTAACATTTCTCATCCATGAGATATAAAAAAAACCTTGATATGGTACCAAACATACCCATACCCGTAAAATTAACCCATACCAACCTGATCTCAAGATAACAGATCAATTACCTCAAGGGGGCTCCCTCCTGAGGAGTGACCTACCTCATCCACATCCTAATCCAAATCTCAAACAAACTAATGGTCCATCTACTATCCTAGGAATTAGAATTCCTCCTGTGATGCTTCTTCACTCCTGTACCTCATTGGTTTCTCTCATTTCATATCTAACACACATCAAGATCCTGCATCGCATCGATGCCCTCCTCATGCTTGTGGCTCATATGGAACCCATGGGGCCATGCATCTCATCAGATTCTCAAATAAGTCTTGGTGCCTTGCACCTCATTCAATTCCTGCATCATAATGATGCTACGATGACAACACATTTCAAGTAACCCACATCCATCGATGCTCACATAGATCCTGGTACCTCATACCTCACACACACACACATATATATATATCACCTGAGATGATTCCAACCTACCAAATAATTTCTGGTTAGTCTATATATACAACCTATTCACCTCGTTCGCTCAAAACAAACATGAATCAAAAGGCCATGAAAAAATAAAAAGAAAGCAACCCAGGTCATTCCCATGGCATACCTCTGACCTTCATCAACTCACAAGCCTGTTTTAACCCTCAAAGTTCCATGACATGAAATTGAGCCAAATCCTGACTGCTTGAAGACTGACCTCCCTATGGTGATACTCCATCCACCAGCCACTAAACCCACTACTAGGTCCAACTTTCTATTAGACAACCTCCATGTGTAGTTTAAGTTCAGATACCATCACCTGGTATCACTCTTGGTTTAATATAAGAACCCTGAGTCTACCCTTGTCCCTGACTACTGACTATTTGAGAAGGCTTCCTGTAAAACCTCTCTAGATGATTGACCTGTCCACATGACTGACACTCTTTTGTAGGCCACTCAAACTGATTCTGGACATGTCCTAGTTGTCCACACTGGAAGCACACTGTAGAAGACCCACTTTGAGGTGGCTTGGTCAATTACTTGGCCTAAATTATCTACTAAACTCATATCGGCCCCACTTCCTACTATCTAAAGCATCACCACTGAAGTCCCATGAAGCTATTTCCCAGATTGAGTATGACCTATCCATCAAGTTTACTTTGGATATGAGCACCTGGTTCACCACCTATGAGAATGAGGCCAACTTAGAGATGTTCACATGCACCCAAATGGTATGTGGTAAACCATCCTCAAAATTCCTCACCCTTTAGTCATCATCACTCATTATGTTGGGTGAAAAAATGATACAATTTGGTGAACATAACTGCATAGTCTATAAGAGACATGTCACCCCAATAAAGGCTCAAGAACTCCCGAGCTCACTCTACCCTTAGCGTCTCTGGGAAGAAGTACTCAAAGAATTTTGTCACAAATTCCTTCCAGGACAACCCTTCGTGTCTGCCAACCTATACCTGCATGTCCCACTAGCTCTTAGCCTATCCTCTGAGCATGTAGGTCACCAGCTTCACCCTCCACCCTGGAGACATCTCTTGCTACTCAAAGATCATCTACATGATCTCAATCCAATTCCCAGCCATCTATGGACCACCCTCACCCAGAAATAGCGGCGGGTCCTATAACTAAAACTCCTGATTTAGATACGCCATAGAAGGATATTCTCCCGGATCTCCCTTATCAATAACCTGGATCACACATACCAAGATCCCTCTAAGTTGCTCATCCAACCATGACCCAAGCACAGTCAACTTTGGTGGCTGACCCGCCTACACTAGAACATGTTCCTGAGTATGTGCTTTATCTTCCTAAACCTCAGGGGTCACAACCTACTCATGATCCTATGGAACTAAACCATCGCCCGCTTGATGCTCCATCCAAGTTGTCTAGGTGGAAACCCACTGAATACCATTACATGGTCAGACAACCTAGATAATATATATATATATATATATATATATATATATATATATATATATATAATGCAGGTAAGGAAATCAGTAACAAGCAGCGCGATCTCACTACCCTTACCCTTCCCCACTACAACCATGTCACAAGACACACTGACCTCAATACCTCCTTACATACCCTCAATAGTGCCAAGTATCAAATATTCCCTAGTCCATGCCCATCATGATGAACCACGTCACCTCAAACTGATGACCACATCGCCCAACCTGGTGATCAAAATTACCCCATGTTACTGTCCCTGCATGCTCCTATAATATCTAGGCCCATGAATAAAATTATCACATATCAAAATAAATTTATATCATGGAACATATGAATATATAAAATTAAAACATCCTATATGCCTAAGTAAAAGTATGAACATGCATAACAGTCACTCCTTACCATACTGGGACAAGGGTCCAAGTCTCACCCCTTGTCATACCAGGCCAAAGGATCAAAAGTCATAACGAGTAAAAATTCACATTCCATGTGCACCACTCGAGTTTGAAATCATATAAAAAATAAAAAAAATAAAAAAATAACAACAATTACCACCCCTAGAAACTTGGTTTGTCCCTCTATGGATGAGGTTGTAGGCACCTAGGCATGAGCTATGAAATGTGTTCCAAAAACATATTAATATCTAATATACTATAGACTAAATAGTAATAATAATAATGAGGTAAAATAAACACCTTTGATATCATTTTTAACACCCCAACCTGAATAGACACCCAAACAATGCTTCCGGGCTGAGTGTCACTAGCATTATGTGCACCTCCCCATATTCCAAAGGCTTCCGACTAGCAGCAAGGGTGTAATAAGGGTGATAGTGGGGAGACTATACCCTCAGGTGATTATAATATAATGGTATGAGTATATATATATATATATATAACATGAAACATAAATAAAGACTCACCAGACTCAAACCAGACCCTCCAATAGCGGAAACACATTCATTAGAAAGCAATAGTAGAAGCATAACTAAACAACAATGGAAAGGTAAAAACATCAACACACCACTTACAGAATATAAAATAGAACATGCATACAAAATAGGTCATACAGTACAATAAACAAAAGGGGTCATCCATGGATGAACATAGTATTTACATACATATAAATAGCATGCCAATACAAAAGAAAAAAAAAAGAAACTTCTGGTGATGTAGGAACCTCGAGGTCCCCTTCCATCCATCTATCCTATCTCAACTAGGATCTATCTCCAAAGTCTGAACCCTTACCTAAATGTAAAAACATAAAGTTGAAATTCATCCCGAAGGGCCCGTGTAGGGTGTGAGAATGAGTCTCAGTAGGGTACCACCTAAGTGTGTGTACCTTACATTTGTGATTAAGCAGTTGTGGACTATAAATAAATAAAACAACACATGCATATAAATAAATAAACACTTCACTAGTTCTCAAAATCCACTAGGAAGATATCAGCTTCCTATTCCAATGCTGGAATGTTGTAGTGCAGAGAATCCTTAGCCCATGGACCAACACTACTGGAAAGAGGGGTTATCCCCACGGAGCTATACCCATGGTTTTTTAAACCGTGGGAATAGCCTGAATCAAGGTAACCTATACCTACGGTTTATTAATAACCGTAGGTATAGAAATTATACCCCCACGATTTTTATTGAACCGTCGAAATAGAGGCCCGATATTCTGCTCGATCTCCTTCACTCATCGGGCCGCAACTCCCCCCCCATCTAGTCCCTCCCCTGTGTTTCCTTCAATTGAATCCCCTTACCCACCTCCGGTCGGCGATCATCACCCTTCCTCCAGATGGCGCACATCCCCCATCCTCGTCCTCCTCCGGTCCATGCGCATCCCCCCTCCTGCTCTGGTCCGCGCGCTCCCCCCTCCTTCAGTTGACGACATATTGAAGTTCCAGTCGGCGATCATCACCCCTCATCTAGACGGCACACATCCCCCATCCTCATCCTCCTCCGGTCCATGTGCATCCCCCTCCTGCTCTGGTTCGCGCACTCCCCCCCTCCAGTTGATGACATATTGAAGTTGAGAAATTTCTCCTAGGTCGAGCGACTTCCTCACTCAATCAATGACCAAAACCTTATAGGGATTTTGATCTTGGGAGTAATATTAGCCCTATATGTGTCATCCGCACCCAGTTGGGTGCTTTTAACCCATGGCTTTTCGGTAAGTGTTCTCACTTCTGGGGTCCCAATAGATTGCTTGATTCTTTGTATCTGGGTTTCTAATTTGTTAAAGATGTCTTCATAGGTCTTTAAGAGTATTATTCCATGGATGATGCCCTCTGAAATTGATCACGCTCCGTATAAAGGTAGGTGACTCTTTGTATTTTCTATCATTTATCGAACCACACATTCTTGATGATTTTAAAAGAATTTTTAATGTAAAGTTATGGTATTTAATGTTCATGAGGATTGCTATTAATCATACTTTCACTCTTGATTTTTTAAATCTGTGGTGTAAGGGTTGTTTAAAATTATAAAAACACATTGGTTTTACATGTCGCCCACCATGTGTTTGATGTAATGCATCATATGACTTTCCATGAAATACATGTCTGTGTTTTAGTGGAATGATTACCCTTGATTTATAATGATTTATAAAAAACAATTTGGAGAGAAATTTCTTAGGAAATCTGTTGTTTGTCCAAAGTGGATAGTATTGACCAAATTAATGCTGGTTTTGTCTATTATGGGCTGAGGACTTTGTTTTATGTAAGGAAAACTAGTTTTAAGGAATCTTAGCATTTTGTTATTATAGATGGTACCTTTTATCATGGTTGAACTTCTTGGATTACTTGTACCAAAATAGTGGCACATGGGAAGCCTTGGGTATTTATGGGGGAACCTAGTACAAGTACTCCTCTAGGTTTACGGGACCTCCTGACCCAACAAATATTGGTTGCACGGGCCATCGGGAACATGCAAGTGCATGATAGGTCATGGGTTGTGGATTCTACTTGGACTTCCCACCGGGTGCATGCTAGTGCATGATAGGTCATGACTAGTGGATGTTACTTGTACTGCCCGTGATGGTGAACACTAGGGCATGATGAGACTCTACCTTGTAGATCTCTACAAATATAGCATATGGCAATTTTTTTAGTAAGGATCTTAGTCTTCTCAACCTCTACACATAAGTATTCTCATATGGCATGTTCTTGGCTTTCAATTTACTTTAATTTAATAAATTTCATGTTAATTAATTTGCATTTTTTTATATTTACTATTTTTTTTAATGTTAATAACTTCCTTAAAATTCCATTCCCATATTTTTTGTTTTAACTAAAAATGAAAATGATTATCTTTATAGATGTAGTTTAAACTTGTATGTCACAGTTTTATTAAAACCGTGGGTATTAAAACAGCATACTGCCCGAACTATCAGGCTCCTCCTCGGGCTCCTCCTCACTCGGCGCTCCCCCCATTCAACCCTACCTCCCCGACCCTTACTCCCGACCCTGTCCTCCCCTCCCCGACCATCGCCTCCCAGCCCTCTCCTCCCCTCTCCAACTCCCCTCCCCAACCTCCGCGTCCTGGATCCACGTCCCGGCTCCGCCTCCCGGCTCCGCGTCCCGGCTCCGCATCCCAGCTCCCGACCTGGACCCCCTGGCCTTCGCCTCCGCCTTGACATCTCTTAAACAAGGTAATTTTACTTGTGATTCTCCATTAATGTTATGGGAGGATATCGATGATTCTTAGTTGATTGTAGGAGGTTATAACATTATCAAATCCTTACTAATTCTGCATTCCACCCTCCGACCGTATCTTCAGAGTACCAGTGGGGTTATGTTGGTAGTTTGGGCTTCAAAGGATAAGATAGATGAGAAAACTATAAAGAATGAGTAGGAATTAATTTCTTATCTCAAAATCTACTAGCATTTCTATTATCATCCTTATGATTTCCCTACCGCTACTATTACGAATAATGCATCTGAAGAATTTGTCAACCAAGGTTACTTATTTTCTTTGAGATAAGGCATATGGGTATCCCATATTGGAGGAGATCTTATTTGAAATGGATATTCACCCTATAAATTTATTCTTCAATTTAACTATGTTTTGAATTTGTGTCCTCCCACTCTCAACAGTTTCTGTCAAGAGAAGCATCTTATGATATCTTGTCAATTATGGCTGATGTTCACCCAGGAGGACACCCAGTGCCAGGCCAAACATCCGAACTCTGGGGATTTCGTACCCTTCCTCACCAATAGCAATGTTGAGGCCTGCGTTAAATCATATACCCATGACCAATTAGTTGATCCAGTTCCCCTCGTGATAACTTTCAAGGCATATGGTGAAAAGTTGAAGGATAAGAAAAATGGAGTTGTTGGAAACTCTTGTCTAGGAAAAGTCCTTTGAAATCCACTCGTCCCCCCCCAAGGAAAATTGTAAAATATGGG
Organism: Viscum album; assembly: GCA_963277665.1. Classification (NCBI taxonomy): domain Eukaryota; kingdom Viridiplantae; phylum Streptophyta; class Magnoliopsida; order Santalales; family Viscaceae; genus Viscum; species Viscum album. Next base: position 949,144,565 of record OY728125.1, on the reverse strand, counting down.
GTCATGACCTCAAGGGAGTCCAAACAAGCTACTGAAGCTCTTTCTGGGAGTATACCATTCATTCCCCTGAGGCTGATTTCCCAATGGCATGGACGTAATGGGACCTTTTCAAAGGCCACCCATCCACTCGCGACCGGTCCCCTAATGGTTTATGGAAGCTCCTCTAAACTAGGGAAGTTTCTCTTACTATAATTGGTTATGTGTTAGTGCCCATTGTCATTTCTTTTTTTGAGAATCCTAAAAATGTGGGTCATTACCTTGGGAACCTCTATGCCCTCATACATTCCTGAAGTGGTCACTGCAAATACTCACATTGAGTACTTTCCATGCTGCAGCCAGAAAATGGTGATGAGTACGACGACGTTGATGACTCGCCTATTGTGGATACTTTGAAAAAAGATGCTTACTTTCACCCAACGTCTTCTAAGCATTTATCTTCTCGAGGTCCTAAGCTTTTGGGGACACCTAGGAAACATTTTTGGTTGTCGAAACCTACTCCGCTCCACTACACCAACCTCCCAACGATGGTCATCCCAATCATGGTTGCATTTCTGGATTCTTGGAGTGACTAGGATGAATTAAGGGTAAATGGTTAACATGAAGATATTTGGAGGCTTCTTCCGGGAGGATGTTTCAACCTTCCAGGTTTTTGGGGAGTAATTTTTCCTACCATTATTTTGACCAAAGAAGAGCCTAATGTGGTAGCTACCTACTTGAATGAAATGGACAAGTGTCTCCACACCCCTGCGTATAGGAATTAATGTGGTAGATAATACTTCTCTTACCCTAAAAACAGTATTAGTTCTAATTCAAGCACCTAGGAAGGCCCTAAATCACATGACACCTCCCATTGAGCGACATTAACAACAAATTCTCCCTTAAATGGAAGAAAAAAGTGATCTGGGTCACCCATGACTTGAGGAATGGATGGACAAAGTTTATTACTTATTAAAGGAGAAGTTTTACAATTATTTCCTTACATACATGGAAAATAACATAATCAAGATACAAAAACCTAAGAAACCTAATGAGGTCAACCTCACAGACCATCATGTCTACTATTCTTTTTATAGGAGATTGATCCACACCGTTTTAGGCTGATTTGTCTTCAATGACATTCTGAAGAGCACAATTGATTATAGATAGATGATATTAGAGAAGGCCCCAACATAGGTGGCATATTTAACCTTTACCCATACCAGAAGAAGAGGGTGACTATCAAGAAAAACTAACTATGTGTGGAAAAAATGTTCGATAAATAGATGGCTCGAAAGACACTTGACTGAGCTCATACCTCCTCCAATGGCCTGAAGGCCTTCAAATTTTTATTAAGATAAGACTGCATTTTAAGGGATGAATGGGAAAACCCAAAGACATCATGAATTGGGACAAATAATTCCCTAAGGGTCAAGAAAAATAAAACCAGATTGACAACATAAAAACTGCCCCTCCCCAACATTTGAATGTGATTAAGATCTCCACCATTGCAAAGTGATTCAACAAGCAAGTGTCCTGTGTCAAAGCACAGTCTCGATCCGATGGATGACGCCATACCCTCTCAAATGACCAAATCCAAAAAACTCTGCATAGATGAACTGAAAGATCTAAATCATCTCTTGGGGCTGTTCCATGTGGTCATGACCTGTTGCAAACCATCCGATGCGAAACCAGGAAGACCAAGCTCATACCATCCTAAGAGAATAGATTTTCAAACCAATAATGATCACAACACATAGGGAGGAATTATTTAATATTCATTGTAACACACCAAGATTTTTTTCTATGTCTAATTTTTTTTTTCTCTTTGATATCTTACTTTTCACTAAACACCAAGCTGAAACAAAATCCAAAATATTATTGTATTGTATTGACCTATTTTGAACAACCTAAATAATGAGAAATTAACAGTCATTTGTATTTCAAAATAGATAATTCATTATTGTATTGAGTGGTACAATAACATTTTAGTTGAATGCATTTGGAAAATCATGCTCAATTAATTGTTTAAGCATGCTAGACTATATAAGACACATTATGATCATATATAGTGCTTTATCTGAAAATACCATTTATAATTTATTTTTAACATAATTATATGAGTACATACATAATTCTTAAACCAATAATGTAATGATTCATAATAATTAACATACTAAATTTTATGACCAGTAACACATGGAAATCATCTTCAAATCTTGATAATGTATGTTCCATAAATTATGAAAAACAATTAGTTACATATTTTTTTTAAATTTAAAGTTTTTTACTATGTATTAACTTAACATTTCAATGTTATATTTAAAGGTGAATTGAACAACATGTAACGATTTAGAGCATGATTTTTTAATCCAAGCAACCAAACCATTTACATAGAATTTAATCAGTCCTTGAGATTTAAATATAATTTATCATTTGTTTGTTGTTATTATTATTATTGCTAGATATTATTTATTATCCTTGTAAAGGAAATAGATCTCGGATTTCTTATCTAGGTTTAGGATTTACAATTATATCCAATGTGATCCTTTCTAGATTTACATGGAAAATAAATATGGAAAGATGGTTTATCCTGATCATTCTTATTATTGCTACTTATTCAATCATGGACTCCTCTTGTCATTAAATATGTTTTTATAGCTACTAATATGCATTGATTAATTTAATAATAAAATTGTTTATAATTAATTTTTTAAATATGATTTACATTGTTGATTGAATGATAATTTTTTTTCTTTTTATAGAATGTATAGAATCTGGATGTATTGTACCGATTAGATTTCAACCGAGTTTCAAAGTAATTTGGAGAATTTTTTAGATTTTTCATTTAACAATGCATCAGATGGAGGATGTATATAGTGTCCCTGCTATAATTGTGTTGGAAGACCATGGTTAAGACGAGAAGAAGTTGGTTACCATTTAACGAAATTTGGATTTCAAGCTAACTATAATGTTTGGTTTCTCCATGGAGAGACGAGTCAATCTTCGACTGTTCATAAACGAAATGAACGAAGTGACATGGAGAATTTGATATTTGATCGGTTTCCATATGTGTATCATTCCGAGATAGATAACATGCCGGTGCAAGAAGACAATGATATCAGTACACATGAGGAAAATGTTGAAGACGATGATGTTGAGAGAGTGAAAAATTTATTGGATGATGCCAGAACTCCAGTATATCAAGAATGTACTAAAATGACCAAGTTGGAATTTTTAATGCGGTTATATCATGGAAAAACCATGTATGGGATTTCTAATACCTCCATTGATTATATTCTTACATTTTTAAGGACTTTATTCTTGATGGTACAGATATTCACTCTAATCATTACATGGCATGGAAGTTAATTAAGCAGCTTGGATTTGCTACTAATAAAGTCCATGATTGTCTGAAATATTGCAGTTTATATTTGGAGGAAACAGCTGACCGTAATGACTGTAAAGAATGTGGTACATCTCGATGGAAGACAAATGCAGATGGAACACCATCTCGTGTGCCACAGAAAGTCATGTGGCACTTTCCATTGATTCACAGACTTCAAAATCTATTAATGTCTCCAGAAATCTTAGTTAATATGCGATGGCATGATGTTGAGAGAATTAAAGGTAATGATGAGCTGGTCCATCCTGCAGATGGATTAGCATGGCAGACATTTGATGCACAACATCCTGATTTTGCAGCTGAGGTGCGTAATTTCAGATTGGGCCTATCATGTGATGGTTTTAATCCGTTTGGTCAGATGCTTACTTCTCATAGCACGTGGCTGGTTTTTATTCATGTTTATAATCTTCCTCCGTGGATGTGTATGAAAAAACCTTTCACTTTCTTGAGTATACTGATATCTGGACCTTTGGATCCTGGTAATGATATAGATGTCTACTTGCAGCCTTTAATAAAAGAGTTGAAACAACTTTGGGATTTAGGTGTGCAGACATTTGATGCTTCTTCAAAGAATACGTTTCAGATGTGTGCTGCCCTTCTATGGACCATAAATGATTTCCCTGTCTATGCAATGATGTCTGGGTGGAGCACGAAGGGAAAACTATCATGTCCTATTTGTATGAAGAATACACGATCGAGAAGGCTTAAATATCATCGTAGTTTTAGTTTCATGGGGCATCGCCGATTCTTTCCAATGTATCATCAATATAGTAAGAATCGTCGGAGGTTTGATAATAATTTTGACACTGAAGAAGCACCTCAACGTATGTCAGGAAGTGATGTGCTTGATGAATTGAAAGATTTTAGCTTTTCATTAGGGAAAGGTCAGTTTAAATATCGAAAGAGGAAGAATGATGATACTGAAGTCACTTACAATTGGAAAAAGAGAAGTATTTTTTTTTGTGTTGCCATATTGGTCTACTAATTTGTTACGTCATTGTTTAGATGTAATGCATATTGAGAAAAATATATGTGAAATGTTGCTTACAATTCTTTTGAATATTAAGAGGAAGACTAAAGATGACCTCCGATCTTGTCGGGATTTATTGGATTGGGGTATTCGACCAGAACTACATCCTGTTTGTATCGGTGAAAACAAATGGAAAGTTCCCTGTGCTTCTTATGTGATGACACCGACAGAGAAAGATCGATTTCTAGCAATATTGGAGAATATCAAGGTTCCAGATGGCTATTCCAGCAACATATCTAAATGAGTCAACATAAGACATTTGAAATTGAAATCCCTAAAAACTCATGATTATCACATCCTGCTTCATGAATTGATTCCAATAGCAATTCGGCATTTTCTATTCAATAATGTAAGAGTGGCAGTGATTCAGTTGTGTCATTTTTTTAGAGACCTTTATGCTAAAAGGTTATCCAAATCATTGTTGATAAAAATGCAGCAAGAGGCTCCATTAATTCTGTGTGAGTTGGAAATTTTTTTTCCTCCATCCTTTTTCACTTGCATGTTGCATTTAACAGTTCATCTTCCAACTGAGACACTTCTTGGGGGACCAGTCGCTTTTCGGTGGATGTATCCCACTGAAAGAAATATGTGCACTTTGAAATCATATGTCCGAAATAAGAATTATCCTGAAGGTTCCATTGTGAGGAGTTATCTGGTCCAAGAATGTATGGATTTTTGTTCAATGTATTTGTCTGATGTGAGCACAAGACATAATCGACCAATGAGAAATGAAGATGGGAAGTATGAGGAAATTCAGCCCTCATTTCCATCTCTTCCCCAAACAGGTGGAATTGTCGGGTCATATACATTGGTTACATTGAGCTTTGAAGAGCGGAATATGGCACATCGAACAGTCTTGTTTAATTGTGGTTTGTTAGATGCCTATATCAAGTAAGTAATTTGAATATATATATGTTATCTCATACGATATCATATCACATATACCTTATACTTTTATTGTCATTTTATGTAGAGAACATAAACAAATTATAAGTAGAGTTCATCGGACTTTGCCGTTGAGAAGAAGAGAGGCTATGCATAGCCAAGAGTTCCCAGCTTGGTTGAAATCAATGGTATGAACATTACATCATATACCTTAAAATATAGATATATATTTAATTATATTACTCATATGTATTTCAGGTATTGATTTTACCTGCTGACTTAATTTCTCAAGAATTAAGAGCGTTGGCTTTTGGTCCCAATTCTTTGGTTCGTGACTGCAAATCATTAATAATCAATGGATATAAATTTGTTACAACTGATAAAGCGGTGAAAATGAGAACACAACATGATGGCGTTATGTTAACTGCTAGAATAGATTGTTATGCCAGTGCATCAGATAGTCGACCTCGATATGAAGATGTGTATTATTATGTGTTGGTTGAGAAAATATTGTTATTGGATTACTACTCTCAAGGTCGAGTCACTATGATGAAATGTAAATGGTTTGATTCAATGACGTGACATGGTACATTTATTGATGATTGCGGATTTAGAGTTATTGACATGAGTCGATTCCTGCATACCGATGAACCATACATTTTGGCATCAATGGAAAAACAAGTTTTTTTATGTGAAAGATCATCTGAAACCTGATTACGGTGTCATTAATGAAGTAATCCCAAGACATATTTTTCATGATGATGGGGATGAAATTGTCACCATTGACGCCCCCATCGGTGTTAGCCAAAATATTGTATTTGATGACACAAATTGTCCCATTGTGAGAGATGATGTTGAACCTGAGGTAGTGGAGGGTAATATATAAAAGCAACCATATATATTCAGAGTTCATTCAGTTTACATTGACGTGAGTTTCTCAGGTTGGTACGAATGTAATTACTATAATTTAGTTTTAGTTTGGAATGATATGTATGTTTTAGTATTGTTTGGTTTCGTTTCATTTAATTATATTTATTTCAATTCAGAAAACTAGGTTTAAAATACGGTTTTAAAAATTGTATAACTTGGTTGTAAATTATCATTACTGAAAGATGTTATGACATTTTTTGTCTTCTTTGGCTTTTAAGTTGTATGTATGATTTGTAAAAATTGTTGCTAAAAAATATTTATTTCATTCTTATACAGATTATGAAGAAAACTACAGAAGCTCGCAAGAAAAGATTATTTGATGTTGATCTTGTTAGACACGAGCATGAGTTGTCTTCAGTGAGTATAATAATTCTAATATTTATCTTCCACATTACATATAATACGAAGTTCATATTTTTGATCAAATTTATTTTAGGGATATATAACTTCAGAGATTCCTCTTCCTAGTATGGGACCTAGCAGGGATCCTCCTAGACCTAGGCGAAGCTCCCGTCTTACCACTCCCCACACTGACCCATCAGTGGACATCCCATCTACCACACATGTCCTCCCTCCGCTTGAGACCCCTGGGATGTTCCCATACATTCTACCGTCATCATCCCATTTACCCTCTTTTTCCCATTCCATGTCCACGCCGACTCGACCGATGTTCTCACCTCCAAAATTTCCATATCCATTCATGTATCCCCAGACCTACTACGTATATTCTGACACGTCTACACCACCTCCTTTTCCTACCATCCATAATGCACATATTGAGTCTGTTCCTTCAGTTTCCACTCCTGTTCATGAAGATCAGCCGGACCATGCTGTGGAACAGATACTTCCTTCGGAGGATGCTGATCCAGCACAGTCCACGGATGCCTCACAGCCTATTCAGGAGCCTGCATCAGGTTTTTTTATTATAAATGTTTTAAATTATAGCATTTCACCTTTGTCTTATTGTATTGTCACTTAACTCTTCTCTTTTCACCTCTTCTGTTATTTAGTGGGATCTTCTAGTAGGCGACGTGGGCGCACTCGAATGCGGGATGCCTGGAATTGCGAAACTCAGATTATGGTGGATTACAATCCTCAAAATAAAATGGTAGGTAAAAATTCAAAGGAGTGTAGAAGTTTCATGGATACTTTAGCCAAATATCATGATATCGTTCCGGTGGAACCGGTCTCATGGAGACATATCAGTGCTAACATCAAGGATAGGTCATGGGCGCAGATATGGGTACAGAAATTTTATAAATTTATATTTATATTAGTAATGTATTTATATGACTTTAACATTTTCGTTGCAGAGTCGATTTAACTTTCCTAACGGTGAAGCTGCCAAAGCTTCTAGGTTGAGTGATCTTGGAGAGTATTGGCGGTCATACAAGTATGAGTTACATATTGGTTGGAGGAGTAGAGTGGGTACCGAGTTAGAGGGTGTACCGACAAACCCTGACTGTCCAAAAAGTCAATATCAAAAAATGATCTCACATTGGAAGACTGAACAGTATAAGGTACTACCCATCTTTAATGGTTTTTATATAAAATTTAATTCTTATTACTTGTATTGTTTTTTTGTTTCTTAGGAATTGTCAGCGAAAAACAAAAAAAACAAAGATGAAATGATATATCTACACACATTGGGGCGCACTACAATGCCCGATCATGAGAAGCGGCTGGTACGTTCAATCCAATTTTTTGCATTTATCATATATGGTTGTAATCCAAATTTGTACATTTCTCATATGCAGCAAGATGAATGGGGCATTGAAGGTCCTGTACCTCATGCCAAATTATTCTGCTTCAGTAGGAAAAGAAAAGATGGAACTGCAGTTAATTCACAAACACAAGAAAAAATTGTAAGTTTTTTTATATATATTTCAAACATTTATACGAAATTCATAATTTAATATGTGTATAATTTCAACAGTCTACCTTGGAGGCCATGGATGAGGAAGCTGACAACTTAGGGCCAAATGATCATTTGAGTCAGGTGTTAGGTGTGGAGCATCCAGGAAGAGTCCATTGTAGACCAGGAAAAAACATTGTCCCCTCTAGGTATTGGTCATCATCGGACTCCTCTAATGCCTCTAAGGCCTCTTAGTTGGAAAGTACGCATGCTGAATTAGCTGCGAAAAAGAAAATAGTATTAGAGGAGCGTGAAAAAAGTAAGCTAATGAATGAACATTTCATGAAAGCTATGTCAATGTTGAGTTAGTCACTACCACCAGAGGTTGCTGCCACTTTTGATTCATGTATAGCATCAATGCTCTCTTTACATAATGCCTCAGGTGATTCCCATGAGGGTCCTAGTGGCGATGACGGTGGTGGAGATAGAGCTGGCGAGGATGTTGTTGATGCTGTTGTTGGTGATGAGATTGCTGCTGCTGATGATGATGATGATGATGATGATGATGTTGCTACTGGTGATGATGATGCTGACGATGTTGTTGCTGCTGATGATGATACTGGACATGGGGATGACGATGATGGTGATGGGGGGATATTAATCCCCTCCATTTTTGACTTAGCAGAGAGACTTGTGTTGGAGTTTTAATTTTTTTTGTATTGGTGGACTGCTTGTATGTGAATTTCTTTTTGCAATGAAATGCATTTTGGATTATGTTTTCATCAGGGGTGTTATTTGACAATTATTTAGGTAATATTCACATGCCATTTTTGTTTTTATGGTTTGGTGTGTTAATTATTATCTCGCCATCTAATCTTGGCCTTAGCAGTGGAGGGGGAGGGGTTGGGCAGTGGGGAGGGGATGGGCAGGGGGGGCTGGGCAGGGGGAGGGGCTGGGCAGGTGGGGAGGGGGAGGGGCTGGGCAGTGGGTAGGGAGGGGAAGGGGTTAGGCAGTGGGGGAGGGGCTGGGCAGGGGGGGCTGGGCAGTGGGGAGGGAGGGGGAGGGGTTGGGCAGGGAGGGTTGGGCAGGGGGAGGGGTTGGGAAGGTGGGGAGGGGGAGGGGCTGGGTAGTCGGGAGGGAGGGGGAGGGGTTGGGCAGTGGGGAGGGGCTGGGCAGGGGGGGCTGGGCAGTGGGGAGGGAGGGGGAGGGGCTGGGAAGGGAGGGATGGGCAGGGGGAGGGGCTGGGCAGGTGGGGAGGGGGAGGGGCTGGGCAGTGGGGAGGGAGGGGGAGGGGTTGGGCAGTGGGGAGGGGCTGGGCAGGGGGGGCTGGGCAGTGGGGAGGGAGGGGGAGGGGTTGGGAAGGGGGGATGGGCAGTGGGGAGGGGCTGGGCAGGGGGGGATGGGCAATGGGGAGGGAGGAGGAGGGGCTAGGTAGGTGGGGAGGGGGAGGGGCTGGGCAGTGGGGAGGGAGGGGGAGGGGTTGGGCAGTGGGGAGGGGCTGGGCAGGGGGGGTGGGCAGTGGGTAGGGAGGGGGAGGGGCTGGGCAGGGGGGGCTGGGCAGTGGAGAGGGAGGGGGAGGGGCTGGGCAGTGGGGAAGGAGGGGGAGGGGCTGGGGGAGGAGCTGGACACGGTGTCGACTTATCCACCGTCGCTAAAGGTATGGTTTTACCACACCATTTTTTACATCATGACACGTTTTCTTTTTACTCAACTGCATCCTCAAATATCCAATTTAACCCAGACTCATATTTTCATAATATGATGCAGTAGGACTTCAAGTGCTCCCAGAAATGAATTTTCAACTGATTTAGTTGATTACCATGGCACATTAGAGGATCGACCACTCCCAGGACATCACCTTTCTTCAGCGCCTTCTGAACAATCATCAATGGGGCACTGTCTTCCAGTTGAAGTTAAACACTTCTGGTTTCTATCATTAAACCTGACATTTCTGACTATTCATTGCAGCACAAATGCTCTTTTTCCTCTCTGTTTCCGGCCATAATTGGTATGTGGGATGCATAGTGAATCAACATTCTGGAAGCTGAAAGTGTTCTTGAAGGGTGCGCTAGAAACACAAAGCAAGTGCACGGGTGAGGTGGATGTTAACAAAACCGCCCAGAGCAGCCACTTAAATCAAATCTTGACCGATGTGTTTCTCACCCCGCAATAGGTATGTTCTCGTAATATCGTTGAAATAATCTCCTAGACAATTTGCAGTATTTCCCTTCGCATAATACTTTTTCATACGTTATTACGCACTTCATCTTTTAAGATGAATATTGATTATTTTTTATTTATATATTTCAGGTGACTCACTCTGCACATGAAGAGATCAAGGGAATCCTGCACTAATAAGTGCCAGATCTCTACAACAGGTATGCTTTCCTAAAATTGTGGAATTAACCTCCCTACCATGCATCATTTTTTATTTGCATTTACACACTATATGAATGCAGGTTATTGGTCGTAAAATCATGGAGTTAACCTCCCTTTCATCCAATATATGAATGCAGGTGATATGTTTTCATTATTGAATCCACTGTATATTGATTTTTTGTGGGTCATGTCTAAGAGTTTCTAGAAATACTTTGATTGTTCTCATCCCAGCATAGCGATGAACCGAAATATTGGTGAATGTGCATGGGATGATGGAATGAATGCCTTCTATTTTAAAAGCATGGAGAAGAAACTTAAGAGATGTATATCATTTATGTCTCAGCGAGGATTGATGAAGGTATTTTTTCCCCAACTAACTCTTCAACAGGATAGGATGTATGGAAGTTTATATTGTTTGACTGGTATTTCTTGTGTTATAATCTGTTTTGTATTACAGTGAGTTGTATTACCTTAAATAAACATACCTTAAGGGAACATATTTAGTTGGAAATCCGATTTTAGATTTGTTTTCTGTTATAATCTGTTCTGTAATACAGTAAGTTGTAGTACCTTATCAAAATTTTAGGATGTTTTCTAACAGTTACAGTACCTTACCTGGTTGGGTCTGCATCCAAATAAAACATGTCATGCATCTACATATTTCATGCAGGGAGATTCAGGGGGAGGGCTGGGCAGTGGGGAGGGAGGGGGAGGGGCTGGACAGGGGGGGAGGGGGAGGGGGGCTGGGCAGGGAAAGGGATGGGCAGGGGGGAGGGGGAGGGGGAGGGGGAGGAGGGCTGGGTAGGGGGAGGGGCTGGGCAGGGGGGAGGGGGAGGGCTGGGCAGGTGGAGGGCTATGCAGGGGGGAGGGGGAGGGCTGGGTAGGGGGGAGGGGGAGGGATGGGTAGGGTGAGGGCTGGGCAGTGGGGAGGGATGGGGAGGGGCTGGGCAGTGGAGAGGGATGGGGAGGGGCTGGGCAGGGGGGAGGGGGAGGGGGGCTAGGTAGGGAAAGGGATGGGCAGGGGGGGAGGGGGAGGGGGAGGGGGAGGGGGAGGAGGGCTGGGCAGGGGGAGGGCTGGGCAGGGGGAGGGCTGTGCAGGGGGAGGGCTGTGTAGGGGGGGAGGGATGGGCAGTGGGGAGGGAGGGGGAGGGGCTGGGCAGGTGGAGGGCTGGGCAGGTGGAGGGCTGGGCAGGGGGGAGGGGGAGGGCTGGGCAGGGTGAGGGCTTGGCAGAGGAGAGGGGGAGGGGGAGGGGGGCTGGGCAGGGGGAGGGCTGTGCAGGGGGGGAGGGATGGGCAGTGGGGAGGGAGGGGGAGGGGCTGGGAAGGGGGGGAGGGGGGGGGGGGCTGGGCAGGTGGAGGGCTGGGCAGGGGGGAGGGGGGCTGGGCAGGGGGAGGGCTGTGCAGGGGGGAGGGCATGGGCAGTGGGGAGGGAGGGGGAGGGGCTGGGCAGGGGGGAGGGGGAGGGCTGGGCAGGTGGAGGGCTAGGCAGGGGGGAGGGGGAGGGCTGGGCAGGGGGGAGGGGGAGGGCTGGGCAGGGGGGAGGGGGAGGGCTAGGCAGGGGGGGAGGGTGAGGGCTGGGCAGTGGGGAGGGATGGGGAGGGGCTGGGTAGTGGGGAGGGATGGGGAGGGCTGGGCAGGTGGATGGATTTTGTCTACGAGTCATCTTTTGAATGTAGAGCAGAATTGATACACCTATGTTGGTGTAAATTCATTCATTGTTAGTGAAGAGTAGGACAACAACAAGCATGGAGAAAGAGAGAACTAAATATTTCCATATATGGGATGGAAAGATAGATTAAGGAGATCTAGGAGGTATTCCAATTGGAGATTCATTAAGTTCATCATTAGATGAACGTGGAGAAGAATTGATACACCTATGTTGGTGTAAATTCATTCTTTGATAGTGAAGAGTCGGACAACAAGAAGCATGGAGTTAGTGAGTAGTTTGAGTGTCTGAGAGTAGCGTGTTATTTATTTTCATGTCTAGAAAGATGGATTCTACTGCTTTCCAATTTCCCAATTTCACAATTTCCCAATTTCCCAATTTCCCAATTTCCCAATTGAGCCGGTTCATTTAGAAGGGCATTATAAGTCTTGATACATTGAGTAAACCCGGTCATGACCATTTCATCATAAATTTTGGCAGCGTTAACTGTATACCCACTGCATCCAGACACAAATCAAAATTCTTCCCACAATTAGTTTTAGATCCTCTATAAAAACCATAATTTTGGTGAACATATGAATCTTCCATATTCATATTCAACATATTATTAGCTATATTTTTCTTCACTTTTTTAGCAGTTTCTATATTCAAGTTAGTGCACTCCAAATTTCCTTAATCTGGATGGTCACTTGAGTTTGCTAAAAACATGGTCTTATTGTTTTGATTTTAATTTTTTGACATAGCAGAAATTCCATTATATTTTTTCTTTTCATTTGGGATAGATCCTCACTGATTCCCATGATCCTTGACCAAAAAAGATCTTTTATTATTCATGCAAGTTCAGTATTGGATTTTATAGTACTTCATTCTTGTTAGCATTTGCAATAAAGGTTCATAATTAGTTGTTTTTATGTTCTTGTAGTTAGTATGAGGCAATACAGATGGTTACACAATCTTGGACATGAGGAAATATAAATGGTTAGTATTGTGTTGGTTTATAATATCCTAGATTTAACTTAGTCTTGTAGTAATCATTATTGATAATGTAAGTCAGTTTTGTTCTGGGAACTCCTGTGTGACATGATTTTTCCTACATTTTCTTTTTATTCTAACACCGATGGGAATATTGAATTTGGATTAGTAATAAACTTAGTAAAATAGCGAATGTCTTCTTTTTTTCATCATTTTAAGATATGCATCATTTTGGAATGCTGGAATTTTATCACTTTTTCTCCATCCAAGTTGGAATTTTTAATTTTCCCACCACCATGATTGAAATCCATCTATTTTGTATTTTGGTTTCTATTGTTTTTAAGTGATGGATGGTAGGAATAGGTACAGGATGGTAGGAAGGGTGTAGGATGGTAATCTAGAGGCAATTTCTAGGGTAAAATGTTATTACCCACGGTTTATTAAACCGTGGGTAATTTTGCTGTGCGGGGAAAATTGTATACCCACGGTTTAACAAACCGTGGGTATATATCTATACCCACGGTTTGGTAAACCGTGGGTAATTCTGCTGTGCGGGTAATTCTGTTGCGCTAGAGTATACCCACGGTTACAAAACCGTGGATATCGATATATACCCACGGTTTGGTAAACCGTGGGTAATCTGACTTTTTCTTGGGCTATGCCCATGGTTTTATAGAAACCGTGGGTATAGAGCTATTGTGACGCCGCTCTAGGCCACGGTCCATGAAACCGTGGGTATAGCCTATACCCACGGTTTCATGGGCTATACCCACGGTTCTAAACCGTGGGTATAGGTGATATTTCCAGTAGTGCAAGGAATCCCCTGATATCATATAACCCTAGGTCAACCCTCAAGTTATGCCTCCAATTTCACCAAACACCTCATGCCAAAACATGTCACCGACATCCTGAAGGCATGCCCAAAAAATGAATCTGGTCCCTCGTACCCCTACTCGATTTTACCCATTGGCTCAAAGCCCGATGTCTGAAGGAACAACAATATCTATCCTCTAAGTAATATCATCCTTGGATCAAAGCAGAATGTCTTGAGGAATGATGATCTCTATCCTCCCAAAATATTCTTGTCCCAATGACCTCAATACAACGAGTCTTATCCCCTAACTGATAGCCTCAACACTACCATATGATGGATCCTCACCATCCTCATGGCTTTCTACAGAAAGCACCCCCAAACTAATTACCTAAGACACACTATCAGGGGCCTCTACCCATATGAGTGGTCAAAAATACGTCATCACTGAGTCAAACTATGTGAACACGACTCCAAGGACGCTTTGGCCAATCATAAGCAAGAGACAATCACCAATTTAGTTCCTAATCCACACCATGTTAGGCACCTTGTGCCCCTGTGACCACGTCACTCAAATCCAATGGCCATGCTATCCAAAATCATAGGTCATTACCCCAACCTAACAACCTTGCCACCCCAACTAACTATAATGTCACCCAACTAATGATCACATCACCCAAGTAACCTGATCCAAACCCATCCTGATGATCACATCACTTCCATTCCAAATGGCCATCGCCAATTCAAACCTAGGGCCAAGCTCTTCATGATCCCAAGGATCTCATAAGTACATCACAAGAAGTCATATATATAAATCAATTCAATTTAACATAAAAATTAAATGTAATTGAATTGTACTACTCAAATTAAATAAAACTATTTAATCAATATGAGCATGACACCTCGGCCTAACTACCCAAGTGGTTGAAGATCTCTAAACTATCCTCGCATGAGCGAATAAGATTTGGGGCATTCCCAAAGACATCCCATAAGGTTATAAAATTAATTTAACACCACGAGTTCAATTTTATTAGGCACTCTAACTGGGAAGATACATATTTCCAGGGGACTGTAGCAGTGTTGTAGCAGTCACTATTCGGTACTATAGCAGCCTGAACTATTCATCTGGTCGGGCTTTCGGGCCACCAGTTTGGGCCTCGGGTCCTTTAAGGCCTTCGGGCCACCCAAGGCCTTTGGGCTAGTAAGGATTTCGGGAAACCTCAAGGCCTTCGGGCCACCTCAAGGCCTTCAGGCCACTATAAGGCCTTCGGGCCACATGAAATTGTGCTTAAATGACCAGACAGACTCTACAAAGAGGAGACTCCATATGGGGATTTAGAGGAGGCACATTCACCAGAACAGAATCTAAGAGGATTTTTTAGAAAGAGAGGGTATGGAACTGCCACCGGGACTAGCCTATGTCTGAACGAGAAGCCTATATGAACAGCTATGCAAAGGTGGAGAGCTGATATCACGGTGAAGAAGCTGGGAGGAGGAGTTCCAAGTATAGTCTGTATATTTCATATAGACCTACGAGTCATGTAATCTCTAAGCCTATGGGACTTGTAAGGGTTCCCCCTCATCCCTTGAAATGTGGGTTATCAAAATCAATAAAAAGAAGGTTTTCAAGTCATTCGGGCTATTAGGGTCTCTTTCATCTACCCAACAACGTGCTAAAAGATGCACCCCCTAACACTCGTGAAATCCAAAAGAAAGGTATACAACACCTACCTTGGAGTCAAAGATGTAGGAACATCCTGTATTAGCCTCTAACTCGAAATTATTTGGAAGAAATTGATGTTTCTGTCAAATTCCCTAAAAATAGGGAAAAACAAATCAGATAGATTTAGTAGTCCATGTGGAGAGAAAAAATTGAAAGAGAAGCATGGGAGAGGAGAGACTCATCGAAGTGGTTCTAATGCATCCAATGATGACCAAAACAGAGCTCATACGGAGGATAGGGATCAGACCCTAGGGGAGGAAGAAATTAGAGAGCCCCCTACTGTACGTGTGACTAAGGAGGAAAAAAATATGAGGAAAGGAAGAAAAATGGAAGAGGGGAAAACCAACTTTTCAAACTTTTTAAATCCCGCACAATTAGCTCGTACGATTTTCCAAACCTTGCAACAACTGTGTGGGGTACAATGTTGAGGTACTGCCTAAATGGTACTACCCATGTGGCTTGTGCACGGTTTCCCCTAACCATGCAAAAGTTGTTAAAAATCCTTCTATAAAAACTTTATAGGTTAACACATGGACATGAACCCCAACCTGCAATGTTTTCCAAATCATGCAAAAATACAAAATTAGGTTGCATGATTTTTTGGGAGTGGTCGCACGGTTTACTCACACCATGCGCCTTGACCTGAAACTTCCAAAGTAGGACCTTCGGGACTTTGACGCACCCAAAACCCATCCAAACACTTAAGGAACTTTACAAGCCTCTGAAACCATCCAAAAATAAGATATATATTTGGTGGAAAACTCTGAATTAGGTTTTGATGATCAAAAAATAAAATGGCATACCCACCAATTCCAAAAAATCACAACGTGAGAGGATTTTGAGCCACTCCAAAAACCCAGGACGTTACAGTTCATCTATGTTGTATTTTATCAAACCAGTAAAAGGAGAGTCCCACATGACTTAAAAGGTTCCATAGGTAGGAAGATAATGATATGAAATAGAAAATCACTTAATAATGGTAAGATCATGTAAGGAGTTGTCACAAAAACCAGATTGGAGATAATTTTCATTTTTCACAGCAGTAATGATTCGGGCAAGTGGAAATTATAGATAGAAAGGAGTGTATTCATGTATCTGTTTGTTTCGACTGTACCATATCACATGTAAAGTTTTAGAGCAATCTATCATGAGTATATTACAGAGTTGTTGTGATCTAGGCTGCCAAATAAAAGTAGCGATGGATCTGGCTTGGGTCCAGATCTGGCTATGGTGGTTGGATTTGGCCTCGACAGTACTCGGGTGTAGATTTGTCAGCTTGGATTCGTGGATATTTTTATCTTCATGATTTTATGGCACTCAAGTTGGCTACATAGTGGCTCCCAGCACAGTCATCCTTCTTAGCGGAAGTGGAATCTTCTCAAATCACTAGTGAGCTTCATGTATTCTTCTTCTCCACAGTGCACGTAAAATATTTAATTACAGAATTTATGTTAAAAGAATTAAAACCCAAGTAAAATATTTAATTATAGAAATAATTAATATATATTTTTTATTCAACACTTAAACAAAATTAAATTAAAAACAGAACATAATAAATTTATTATTTAGAAGTACAACTTAAATTAAAATTAAATAATTTCATTCTATAAAAATTATTATTATAACAAATTCATAAAAATGAAAATAATGAATAAATGAATTAAAATAAAAAATTATACTGGAGAAAAATAAATTATTATAAGAAATTCATTTAGTTACTAAAAATTTACAACATGACTAAAATAAAAAAATAAATTAATAAAAAGATATAAAAACATAGTTTTAATAATTAAATAATGGATTATCAACAATTTCAATTAATTCAATAAAAACACTAATTTGTTAATAAAAAACTGTTCATTATACTAAATGATGTGGAAAACATTAAAGAAATAAAATCCACATCAAGTGTATTATTAAATTATGATAAATCAGAATGGCCTATCTACTTTCCTGTCAAGGAAGGACTTAACATGGGAAAACACTATTGCCTTTTATTTTCATATTATTTGTGGAATATATTTACACATTACTTTGAGAGTCAGCTACAATTATAAATTTTAGATTCTACCTCATATGGAATAAGTTGAAAGTCACATATGTTATGTTTTCAAATGAACTTTTTCTTTGTATGTGTTTAGAAAATCATTTATTCTCAACATAAATAAAAAAGGTGAAATTTATTTTGGGGTTGTTTCATTGAATCTAAAATATCCATAGTAAAATATGTTATGTTTAATGAAGGTTTCATTCCTGTTAAATTTATAGGGACACCTATTACATGAAAAGTAATTTCCATTTCTTATTATCTTTCCCTTATGAAAAAGACTACCTTAAGGATTCTTTCATTAAAATCTATATTTTTGAGCTACTTATATAGAATATTACAAGTTAATTCACTTTTCACCACACTATACTCTTCTCCTCAATTGTTTTTCCTCCCTAATCCATCTAAAAAATGATTAATTATCTTTATAGGATCTTTATTTGGTCTAAAAAAATAGAAATCAAGGAAAGAGAATATAGCATGGAATAAAATGATACTACCTATAAAGTAAATACTTGGTATTCAATATTCATTTAGGGTTAATATTATTCTCATGTTGAAAAACACATGGATCATTTTCTTACTTAGAAGACTCTATGTGTGAAGTGGATCCGTCAATATTATTTTATAAGATACATTATTTGAATTGTTCTTATTTATTTTTTATTTCTTGAGGGTGTTTAAGAGGTTTCTAAATCTTCAGGATAGTTCTCTTAAATGTGTTAGTCTATAAAGGAATGAAATCATATAGAAGGGAAAATGAGATAAGTTTACTACTAGATTTACTATAGAAATATGATTCCATGAATAAATTCAAGTGAATCTTGAATGGATTATCATGTGTTCAGGACCCTTCATCATCCTAAAGCATGGTTTTCTAATGTTAGTGGATACGTAGAAAAATATATCAACTCATGTGAATTGGGATAAAATTTTAAAGTATAGTAAAAAAACTAGGGAGAATTATTATTTTTAATGCCATTTTCCTTACTTTTTTAGAATATTTAATCTATGTTGAATATATACATATCTCTATGATTGGTTGTTCAAAATTCTAAAATTTCATTTTAAAGTATCTGGAATCATCTGGTATTTTTTAATAAACTTTGTATAGGTATAATTGAAAATGCTCTTTATATCATATAGAAAGTTTATATATATATTTTTAAAAAAGGTAAATTTCAAATTAAATATTTTTCCTTAAAAATTAATGTTCTCCTTGAATTTGAAATGATATAACATTACTAAAATTAAGGATAATCAATTCAATAGAACAAGTCTTTCTAAGATAATGTTTTTCTAAATTTTTGTAAGAAGTGATACTAGTTTTGATAGTTGTTTTTTATTTGTATATTTTAGTGGATTTAATATTTGTTTGAGGTTTTCATAATTTTTTATAATGATAGATCATTTGGAGGATCAAATTAAAATCTTATTTTATTAGGTTAGAATAATATAATCCTTAACCATGCTTTTTGTGACATCAGAACACATCCTACGTGATCTAATTATAATTTTATGGTATACTTAGAGCATTATTGATAGATCATGACCCTTGAACTGTAACATATTAGCCCGAATACTCAAACTAAATACCCAATTCAGAATTTCATAGATCTAATCTTTTTTCCTAATCATCATAGGCTAGCAAAAGGTATATACATAGAGAGTGAGTAATTAACTTAAAAAACGACTTCACAGATTCTATACAATACCATTCTAAGGTAAAACCTAAATGCTAGTTTGAAAACAAATGAATAAAACAATTATTTTTATTTTAAATGGAACTTTATAAATAAATATAATTATTTTTTCACTTTTCTTTCAAAACCATACAAATATAATGAATATTTATCCCATGTAACTGGAAGAATTTGAAACAAAAACCAACACCATTTATATTTTAAATAAATTGATTCATAAATTTTATTAACATGAGATAAGATTACTTGACCCTAAAGGGGACAACTTATAATATATATCTCAATGGAACACCCTTAATACCAGTGATATTATCTTACCCATTCACCTGAATCACACAATCTAGGCTTGATCAGGGCACCCAAATGACATGCATGATCTATGTATAAATTTTGGATCTTATACATTTAAATCTCAACTAGAGGCCTATGTTATCCCATGAAGTTTTAACAAAAAACCAGAACAATAATTTTATTGAAATAAAGTATATCTCAAAGCCTGAAATTTCTTAAAAAAATAGACTAATTAGGGATAACATTCATTTATATCATAAATAGTAGTAAACATCATGTACAATTATCACAACCTATCAAAGGTGAGTTATGAGAGTAATGAAATTTAGATCAAAATACTTTATAAACTGCACATACCTCAACTTTGATAAAAATATCTTTAAAATAACATGAAATAAATTTTAGATTCAATATAAGATCATGCAAATATTTATAATATCCAAAAATTAACTTTAGTGATTCAAAAAATTATATCATAACTTTTAAAGCACTTCAAATTCATGGAAAACAAGGTATTTGTATAATAATTCTTTATATAATTTCAAAACCCCATTTTTAAAATCATACACAAACATTAAGGAAACCATGGTATTTAAACAAGATGCATAATAATCAAAATCATGATAATATATATTTATAATGCATAAAAATACTTTTGAGTAGAAATTTCAGATGAAATATTCCAGAATAATAGAATTTGAAAAACCAATCAAGGTGGTTTATATCCAATGAATAGATATTATATAAAAATACCAACCTCATCGATTTATTTAGAAATTCATCAGGTATTATAAACATAATACCATTCCACTAGTTTTAAAGGATGATAAAAAATAAATTATTAAAATTAACACACTAACTAAAATCACATAATCTATCAAAGCCTATAAAGAAAGAAAACTCACTAATGATTGAAAAATCATTTAAAAACTCCAAAAAAAGTGTGGACCACTCATATAAGACTCCTATAACTTTGATCATTGAAATATATCACTATCCCAAAGGTTTTTCCATAGTATAGTGAAAATCCCAAATCCCCAAAATCCTTAATGTAGAAAATATGCAAGAGAAAGAAGAAAATAAAGTAGAAGGAAAGAGAAAAGAAATATAAAGGAGATAAATATAAGAGAGTGTCATACCTTTTTTCTTAATATGTCTTCTATGGAGGGATAAAAGAGAGTGGGAGGAGGAAGTCTCCATTCCTCTCATGGATAAAGAAAAAAAGGTATTAATAATAAATATAATAATAATTAACATTTAGTGAATAATTCATAAGTTGAATTTATATATACATATTGGATACATTTAATTAAGGATTATTCACGCCTTATTCGATAATACGCTTGGTTTTGTTTCTTTTTCACTAAAATTAGGATTTTGTGCTTCAAGGAAGAAATATTAAAAAATGGAAAAAACAAGCTTTAAATGTCGTGTATATCATAAATGACATGTATTCCTCATTCACAACATGTTTACAGAGTCACAAACCAACCCATGAAGATTTTACTTGACATGAAGATAGTACATGACATGTACATCTATTACATTTTGTGCGATTTTCAAAACCAGAATCCTATTGAAAGTGAATCAAATACACAATGTGCATAATTTACATGACATGGAAAGTTCAAGATCCAACTCAGTCAAAGATACGAACTGATTTTCTAAAGGGAATTGTGGATATCAAATACATGTCGTGTAGATTACTCACATGATGTGAAGATGTTAGGACAAATCCACTTAAATAAAATACATGACATGAATTATTTACACGTCATGTATATTCCGGACTATTTATATTTTGTAGCACTACAACGCATAAGAGTCGGCAGGACTATGAATTTTCTCCCATTTTATTCTCTATTTTCCTTATATTTTTCCTTACAACTCAATTTTAATTCATTCCTTTCATTTTTTTTCAAATCCTTTGGAATTGTTAGTCATTCTGCATTTGTTTTACATTCGTTGCGATTTTTATTTCATTTCAACACTCGCTTTCGATACTGATAACTATTCTTCATCAACACTTGTCATTCCTTTGTTTTTTCTTCATTTTGAGTAAGTATTTTATTGGATTTACATTGATTTTGATTGTTTAGTCTTTATTATTTATTGTTTTAATCCTGTATTTCCTATTTATGAATTGTTTCATGATTATGTTTAGCATGTATAATATTCCTTTTCTTTTGATCATTACCATCATGCACGACTAATCCACTTAGTGTTAGGGGTCAAAATTAGGGGTGTTTCTGAACCTAATGAATCCATTAATTGAACCTTGGTAACCCTACGACTATTAGTTAGGTTAAAAATAAATTTTCATCACGTTCGCATGGCCTTGACCATGGTAGGTGCAATTGAACAAACCTGACCTAGTTAGAGTTGAGAAGGCTATGGCCATTAGTCGATGATGATTTCTGCATATAATCTAAGAATAATGAATCTTTGTTGTTAGTTATACTTAGACCAAGGGATATTTTCAATATAGGTAGATCCAATTGGTTTGACCAAGACCAATTGGTGAATTTTCACCTCTTTATAACCTAAGATGTAGGGCTATTTCAAGATAAATATAAGATTATCTTCTTCCAAGATCCTTGAAATTAACCCTGACCCCTTCTTAGTTATATGTATTAAATCCAAACTACCTAGATTTAGAAAAAACAAATATTGAAGAGTGTACATGAGGAATACTTTAAAAGGGTTTTGTTTTAATGGTTGATTTCCTACTAGTGATCCCTGTAGGTTTGACCCCACACTACAGCTTTACTATACCCTAATTGTTATAGTATTTTGGGACTATAAATTTATAATCCGATCAATGCCCATGTCAATTCAACAATACGTATGGGCACACAAAATTTTGGTCCCGTTATCTGGGTTTACTTTTGCCTTGGCACAATAACATTCAGATCAAACCTTGGATTACCTCACCCTCCCCCTTTCTTCTTTTTCCCTTCCCCTTTTCCTTTTACATTTTTCTCCTTCAGGCGTACCTTATTCCTCTCTCTCTTTTTATCAGCTAGTGCATGCATTTGGGGCCTATGACTCATTTAGAGAGCTTCAAAGGTCAAGAACTGGTTTCGTTAAATCCTTAGATAAATTGTTCCTTAACTGCATGCCATTGCACTACAATGGATGAGTGCAACAATCCTGCATAACTGTAAGATCCCAGATTTCTTTGTAAGGTGTGTTTTATTTAAGCTTCAGTTTAGGCCCTTTATTTTAGTTAATTAAGTGCTTTACAAAGTCGTTAAGGAGGATCGAGGGTGTTTTGGGGGTTCAGGACACGAAAAATGGGGGAAATGAGTTTTATGGGCTAGCCGCATGGTCCGTGCATGGTTAATGCTAACCGTGTGGGCAGCTTAGGTAAACCATTTAAGGGGAATATTTTCGAATAGTATCCTCCACACAGTTTGCACACGTTTTGGAAAACCATGTGGGTAAACCGTACGAGGGGGCTCTTTGGGATAGAAGAATCCACACAGTTTGTGCACGGTTTGGCAAACCGTGCGGGTGAACCATGCGGCCCAGAAACCTTTAAAAAATTACAAAAATGCCACTTTGGGATATTATATGCCACACATGATTTTCCTCCTCCTCCTCCCTTGTAACCCTAGGAATGAACCAAAGGGACCAAGCACTCCCAAGGATCAATCTCCTTCGATTCCAATCCATTTGGAGCTCCGTCAGTTGCGGCTTGAAGATCTGGGTAAGGCTAATCTCCCTCTTGCTTTTCTTTTTGGTTTTGGGTTTCTATTTATTTACCCTCTTCATACGAATCTCTCAAAATCTACTTTTTTAGTGAGTTTTAGGGTAAAGCTTCAAGGGCTGGTTGAATTGATATCTAAGGCTTCAGTTGGGAGTGTGTTCACCAACAGATTTAAGGTAGGTGGTCTACAAAATTATATCCCTTGGATTTTGTGTAGATTTGTGCATGTAGGGTTTTTGTTCTTGCCCTCTTTTGAATAATTGTCGATTCCCTTGACAAGATGTGATTTAGTGGTGTATAAATGGATAATATAACCCCTCTTGATCCACATGGGATGCAAGGAAGATGACTCGACTGAATTAGGGCCACCCGAGGGGCGTGTCGATATTTCCCCAAACATAGAGTTAGCTAAGTAAGTGTAGGCCGTTGTGCAAGAACATAGATCCCTTGATGATTATGTTAATATAATCAAAGGAATTTTAATTGGTGTCTAGTAATACACCTAGGTTGGGTAATTACCCAAGAGGTTGTTTTGTTGGCACAAAAAGGGTTAAATGGATAAAAGGGAAAATTATAGGGATTAGATTTATACTTAAGTATGCTTAGTGAGATAGGTATGAAAAATTGGAATGGGGATAAAGGGATTAAGTAATATGAACAATGAAAGTGTTAATGGATTAAGGAAAACTATAAATTCCCATTTATTGAGATTATTGTGATGATTGTAAATGATGTTGGCTATGTTGTTGTGATATGGTGTTTTGTGCTGAATGATAAATAAACTTGTGCACATGGATTGGATGAGTGGGGTATTGACTTGAGGTTCTACGCCCATGGGTTGAGTTGGACTGAGGTTCTATATCCTCCCCTAAATGCATGGGTTAGGGAAAGGGACACAGTTTTATTCCCCTAATGGTTTCATTCCACCTGGACTGAGGCTTCGGGGTGAGGATATTGGGAATTGTTATATTGCGATGCCTAGTGAGATAGGGCTTGATTGTAACGACCCAAAATTTTGAATAAATCTTTTTTCCTAAATTTGTGTGTTGTTTTATTTTATTTTATTTTTATACTCAACAAAAATGTTTCATTTGATAACATGAGTATAATTAAAATGAGACCATTGTGTTTTGACTGTTATATGACCATTGGTCAATATGACCGCTGTAAACTAAACGTTTCGATTATTTTCTCTAAATACAAGTAATCTTGGTTAATTAATATAGAAAGAAGATTCGATGGCCTCACCCAGTAGTCTTGGACCGATCGAAGCCCATCTAACAGAACTTGGGAAGGAGGTAGCACCACTGGGCTTTGCTCTGGACCAAACCCAAGCTGAACTTCATCGTGTGAAGCTAGAACGAGATCGCCTTTGCGAGAAGTTCAAACTGATAGAAATTACTACTCGTGCGATGTTGGCCGAGCCTCCCTCAGATTCTCTCACCTTAGCACACCTCACACTTAGTTCCTATGCTGGTGTGATAAGGGGCTATGTAAGGAGACCGTAACTGCCATGTGTAATACTTTGTTTTAAATAAAAATTTTGATTTCTTCTTATGATGAAGTTTATGAATTTTCAAATGACCGGATAAATATAGTATGCATATTTTTGATGAATTTTAGAAAAAGGATATATTAAAAATGTTTATGTAATCCTTAAATAATTAAAAATGTGTAATAATTTTCGAAAAATGGTCTTCTACAATTATGTTCAGTACGAAATCTAGAGTCTAATAAGATCAATTTAATTTTTGATGAATATTAAATTATGAATAGTGATTTTATGCTTAGGATTAGTAATGTGACCAAATGGATTAGTAATCTCACTTAAAGAAAGTATTAAAATAAGCTAGGCACTTTGATTAAGTAATGTGATTCAATAAAATGGTTAAATAACGGTTTCATAAATTATTATTCAAGTATTAGTTTTTTCGGGTGAATAGTATTTTTTAATTAAAAATTTAATTAAAAATATTTAGAAAATTATTTTTATAAAACGGATTTCATTTTTGAACTCAGAGCACCGATATTATGCTATGGTAATTTTTGGGGTTTTTTCTAAAAAAATGAATTTTCGGTGAATAGTGTTTTTATTTAAAAATTAAATTGAAAATATTTAGAAAATTATTTTTATAAAATGGAGTTCATATTTGTAATCAGAGCGTTGATATTTGGTTAAGGTGAAATTTTGGGAATATTCTGAGAAAGTTGAATTTTCGATGAATAGTGAAAATACAGTTTTTAAGTTACGGGTGTTTAATGACATCATTAAATGGTGTATTAAGTATGTAATCAATATGGTAGACTTATTAATAGTAAGATAAGGTATGAGGTGTCCCAAGTGGCCAATACCATGGGAAAATACCATGGTCAAGCCCATGGTTTTTCCAAAACAACTAATGAGGTGTCCCTTGGCCATTAATGCCTTGTCCCCTCACTTTCCCTATAAATACCAATCCATCCTATCATCCATTCGACTCCCCACTCTCCCACAACAAATTTCTGGTCTCATTACCTCCCAAGTAGTCCTAACAAGGTGCCCCCAAGCCCTCAAGGTCCCAGCCTTTGAGTTTTAAGAGTTACGTTTTAAGGTAAGGGATCCGACCTCTCTCTTTCTTTTCAAGAAATCTCTTTTATGTAATTTCTTTTATGCTCCATGTTCTTATGTTAAAAGATGTTATTTTATACTCCTCTTACTTACCTTTTCATTTTCATATAATGAGAGATCCCCTCTTACTCTCATTATTTCGTTTTATGAAGTTTTAAGTGGCACCGTTAGGCTGCTGAAATTTTTGTAACAGATTCTTTCTCCCTTCTCATTTTTCATGATCTATTTTGATGTAAAGTATTTCAAGTTCCTTTTTATTATTTTGGGGTATGATCTCTAAATTTATCATACTGATATTTTATGATCATATGATGAGAGACCCCATTTGATCTCTTCAATTCATTATTTTGAAGTTTTAAGTGGCGCCGTTAGGCTGCCGAATTTCTAAGGGGTTCTTTCACCCTTCTCATTTTCAAGATCTACTTTCATGTCAAGTATTTCAAGTTACTTTTTATTATGTTGGGGTATTATCTATAAATCTATCATACTGATATTTTATGCTCATATTATGAGAGACCCTATTTGATCTCATCAATTCATTTTTGTTGAAGTTTAAGTGGCAACGTTAGGCTGCCGAATTTCTAAGGGGTTCTTTCACCCTTCTCGTTTTCAAGATCTACTTTCATGGAAAGTTCCTTTTTATTATGTTGGGGTATGATATATATATCTATCATACTGATAATTTATGTTCATATGATGATAGACCCTATTTGATATCGTCAATCCATTTTTGGAAGTTTTAAGTGACGCCGTTAGGCTGCCGAATTCTCATAAGAGAAATCTTATTTTTGTCTTCCTTTCAAGTTCTTCGTTTCATATGGTATATCATTCAAATTTCATTTCCATGTTCTTAAATACTATATATTATGTTCCCCTACTGTTTTATGTATCATTTTTGAGTGGGTGACCCATGTCCCCTCTCTTTTCAATGTTTTCTAAAACCATGTATCGTAGACGTTATGCTGCATAGTTTTCGTCTCAAAATGCCTCCCTCTTTATCTCAAAATTATTTTATGTTATTAAGTGAATACTCAAAGCTCTTATTTATAAAGGGGTATTCACATATATATCAAAATGTTCTATTTTTAAATTCTGGGATTTACATACATGAAACCCGCTTTCACTTTTCCGCGGGGTTAAAGTGACATAAAGATCATGTCTTTAAAGCAGTTTTTAAAACGTTATGATTATGAAATGAAACCCATTTATTTTATGCTATATGGGTTGTTTATGAAATGATTTATGATGATATATGTGGCTCACATGATAATAAATACATGTAAACGGTGCGCCCAGATAGCGCTCCAATGCATTGGGTAAAGACTTAATCTCTAGAGATGACTTTTTAGACTGATACCTTGGTGAATAACCTTGATAATTTTTAATGACACCTTGGGGATGGACCTTGGTGAAACGAAATGATTGTCAATATTAAATGTTGTAGCCACATCTTCAAGTTATAAAAAAATTTATTTTTATTATGATATTCCACATGATTCTTTCTCATGCCTTAAAGTTCTTTTTCATGACATAGTTAATGTATCTCAAGTTCACATGTTAAATGTTTCTCTAGTTTCCCTTACTGGGCCTTCTGCTCACCCTTTCTTTTGATGTATGTCCCCAGGTTATGAGATGTAGTAATGAACCTAGGATGAACATGAGTAGAATCCTTTCAAGTGTTTAAGAAGAATGTTTTATGTTTTCATGTTTTAAGTTTTTGGTTTTCAAGACACTAAACCTTAAAGATCCTCGGTTTTGTAAAATGTAATGAAAGTTTATGTGATAAAAAGGCGGGATGCTATAGTTGGTATCAAAGGATGGTTTAGTTATTTGTGAAAATTAGGATATGAAAACTCTAGGAAGAACCCTATAGAAAAGTTTAAATATAGGAAATCTTCCTGGTATTTTGGTGAGTATTGAGTAAGGGGTTGCCAAGCAAATACATCCCTGTCTGGATACGAGTAGGTAGAGGTGGATCTGGCACAAATGTACATAGGGGTAAAACCCGAAAACACCGCTTTGAGCTAGACTCGAATGGGAACTAGTACACGACAACGGGTCTTGCTGCACTCTTGGTTACGACACTCCCGGGGGATATGCTTTGGTAAATTCATAAGCTTAGTATGAACCATTGTTAAAGGAACAAATATGAAATAAAATAAAGATTCACATAAGAATATATGATCATGGATAACCTAGATGGGAACCTAGGGGATCACAAGTTAGGGTATACTTTTCTTCTACAAGTTATCCTTATATGGTTTCAGTTCCTTTTCATGATTATTGTCTAAGTACTTAAGCCCCTAATTATGCTTTCTCTTCTTAGTTAATGGTGGGAAATGGAAGAACATGTCCCAACAACCAATGTGATAGGAAATGTGACGATTTCCGTATTAATATGACAAGGATGATTAGGGGATTAAAAGATGATTATTATTTTTGAAGACGTTCACTATTTTGGGGACCCTATATGATCGAGGTAAATAGATTACTACGGTATTTTCATTGAGGAGTAAGGTTGACTTATATTTTGAAGAATCAATGAATTTAAGGTGGACTTATAGTAATTTAGGTTACTTATGTGAATGATTAACCTATCTTGAGTAAAATATGTTTAGGTTAGCTGCTTTTGTTATAAGATGTTAGGAGTGGTTGATGTTGTTTGGAGATGAATAATGAAGTTTATTTTGGAAGACTATGTTATCAAATCCTTCTTGTATTTGGGTTTCAATCTTAGTTTAGTTTATTTTGAGAAATTTTAAGGACTGTTATTTATGGAATGGTCTATGATGAACTTTGGGTAGTACCATGGAACTTTAAAGATTTAAAAGTAGTTTCCATTCCTATGGGATTCCTTCTTTTTGAAGAGTTATTTTACCTTAACCTTTCTGTTTTTGGGATAATGTTTAAAGATAGAAGAAATAGATAGTTAATCTTTTGTGGATTATATAGAAGATGATTCTTGTGCTTTTTATGAGACCAAGTGTTTTTGAATTCTCATCATTTGGAGAAAAGATTAGTGTTGGTAGGGACTCATTAAAGGATGAAACTCTACTTGAAGGTAGGTATATTTTCTTATTTTTTTGTTCTATGTAGTAAATGAATTCCTCAAAATTATGAAAAGGAACGTAAAACAAAAATTTTGTTGGTTTACGTTTCCTACTAGGTAATCAAAGACCGTTTACACACATCGTAAGTTTGGGATTTTCTCTAATCATGTTTTCTATCACTCTACCTTAGAACGTGACCCTTGGTTTTTTCCTCCATGTCCATGTTTTCCTACATGGGATCCTAGTATGGGTTAACTCGGGTGACCTTTGTACTTCCCTTTCTTTCTATTAAAGTAATAGTTTTACTGACTCCTTTTCCGATGTGGGGCTTTCAATAAAATTTCAAAACCCAATTTTAAAAATTGCGAGGACGCAATTTCTTAAGGGGGGAAGATTGTAACGACCCGAAATTTTGAATAAATCTTATTTCCTAATTTTGTGTGTTGTTTTATTTTATTTTATTATTATACTCAACAAAAATGTTTCATTTGATAACATGAGTATAATTAAAATGAGACCGTTGTGTTTTGACTGTTATATGACCATTTGTTAATATGACCGCTATAAACTAAACGTTTCGATTATTTTCTCTAAATACAAGTAATCTTGGTTAATTAATATAGAAAGAAGATTCGATGGCCTCACCCAGTAGTCTTGGAACGATCGAAGCCCATCTAACAGAACTTGGGAAGGAGGTAGCACCACTGGGCTTTGCTCTGGACCAAACCCAAGATGAACTTCATCGTGTGAAGCTAGAACGGGATCGCCTTCGCGAGAAGTTCAAACTGATAGAAATTACTACTCGTGCAATGTTGGCCGAGCCTCCCTCGGATTCTCTCACCTTAGCACACCTCACACTTAGGTCCTATGATGGTGTGATAAGGGTCTATGTAAGGAGACCGTAACAGCCTTGTGTAATCCTTTATTTTAAATAAAAAATTTGATTTCTTATTATGATGAAGTTTATGAATTTTCAAATGACCGGATAAATATAGTATGCATATTTTTGATGAATTTTAGAAAAAGGATATTTTAAAAATGTTTATGTAAACCTTAAATAATTAAAAATGTGTAATGATTTTCAAAAAATGGTCATCTACAATTATGTTCAGTACGAAATTTAGAGTCTATTAAGATCAACTTAATTTTTGATGAATAGTAAATTATGAATAGTGATTTTATGCTTAGGATTAGTAATGTGACCAAATGGATTAGTAATCTCACTTAAAGAAAGTATTAAAATAAGCTAGGCACTTTGATTAAGTAATGTGATTCAATAAAATGGTTAAATAACGGTTTCATAAATTATTATTCAAGTATTAGTTTTTTCGGGTGAATAGTATTTTTTAATTAAAAATTTAATTAAAAATATTTAGAAAATTATTTTTATAAAACGGATTTCATTTTTGAACTCAGAGCACCGATATTATGCTATGGTAATTTTTGGGGTTTTATCTGAAAAAATGAATTTTCGGTGAATAGTGTTTTTATTTAAAAATTAAATTAAAAATATTTAGAAAATTATTTTTATAAAATGGAGTTCATATTTGTAATCAGAGCGTTGATATTTGGTTAAGGTCAAATTTTGGGATTATTCTGAGAAAGTTGAATTTTTGATGAATAGTGAGAATACAGTTTTTAAGTTACGGGTGTTTAATGACATCATTAAATGGTGTATTAAGTATGTAATCAATATGGTCGACTTATGAATAGTAAGATAAGGTATGAGGTTTCCCAAGTGTCCAATACCATGGGCAAATACCATGGGCAAGCCCATGGTTTTTCCAAAACCACTAATGAGGCGTCCCTTGGCCATTAATGCCTTGTCCCCTCACTTTCCCTATAAATACCAAGCCATCCTCTCATCCATTCGACTCCCCACTCTCCCCCAACAAAGTTCTGGTCTCATTACCTCCCAAGTAGTCCTCCCAAGGTGCCCCCCAAGCTCTCAAGATCCCAACCTTTGAGTTTTAAGATTTACGTTTTAAGGTAAGGGATCCGACCTCTCTCTTTCTTTTCAAGAAATCTCTTTTATGTAATTTATTTTATGTTCCATGTTCTTATGTTAAAAGATGCTCTTTTATACTCCTCTTAATGCCCTCTTCATGTTAATATAATGAGAGATCCCCTCTTACTCTCATTATTTCTTTTTATGAAGTTTTAAGTGGCGCCGTTAGGCTGCCGGAATTTTTGTAACGAATTCTTTCTCCCTTCTCATTTTTCAAGATCTATTTTCATGTAAAGAATTTCAAGTTCCTTTTTATTATGTTGGGGTATGATATCTAAATTTATCATACTGATCTTTTATGATCATATGACGAGAGACCCCATTTGATCTCTTCAATTCATTATTTTGAAGTTTTAAGTGGCGCCGTTAGGCTGCCGAATTTCTAAGGGGTTCTTTCACCCTTCTCGTTTTCAAGATCTACTTTCATATCAAGTCTTTCAAGTTACTTTTTATTATGTTGGGGTATGATCTCTAAATCTATCTTACTGATCTTTTATTTTCATATGATGAGAGACCCTATTTGATCTCATCAATTCATTTTTGTTGAAGTTTAAGTGGCGCCGTTAGGCTGCCGAATTTCTAAGGGGTTCTTTCACCCTTCTCGTTGTCAAGATCTACTTTCATGTCAAGTCTTTCAAGTTAATTTTTATTATTTTGGGGTATGATCTCTATATCTATCATACTGATCATTTATGTTCATATGATGAGAGACCCTATTTGATCTCATCAATCCATTTTTGGAAGTTTTAAGTAACGTCGTTAGGCTGCCGAATTCTCATAAGAGAAATCTTATTTTTGTCTTCCTTTCAAGTTCTTCATTTCATATGGTATATCATTCAAATTTCATTTCCATGTTCTTAAATACTATATATTATGTTCCCCTACTGTTTTATGTATCATTTTTGAGTGGGTGACCCATGTCCCCTCTCTTTTCAATGTTTTCTAAAACCATGTATCGTAGACGTTATGCTGCATAGTTTTCGTCTCAAAATGCCTCCCTCTTTATCTCAAAATTATTTTATGTTATTAAGTGAATACTCAAAGCTCTTATTTCTACAGGGGTATTCACATATATATCAAAATGTTCTATTTTAAATTCTGGGATTTACATACATGAAACCCACTTTCCATTTTCCGTGGTTTTAAAGTGACATAAAGATCATGTCTTTAAAGTAGTTTTTAAAACGTTATGATTATGAAATGAAACCCATTTATTTTATGCTATATGGGTTGTTTATGAAATGATTGATGATGATATATGTGGATCACAAGATAATAAATACATTTCAAGGGTGCGCCCAGATAGCGCTCCAATGCATTGTGTAAAGACTTAATCTCTAGAGATGACTTTTTAGACTGATACCTTGGTGAATAACCTTGGTAATTTTTAATGACACCTTGGGGATGGACCTTGGTGAAACGAAATGATTGTCAATATTAAATGTTGTAGACACATCTTCAAGTTATAAAAAATGTTATTTTTATCATTATATTCAACATGATTCTTTCTCATGCCTTAAAGTTCTTTTTCATGACATAGTTGATGTATCTCAAGTTCACATGTTAAATGTTTCTCTGGTTTCCCTTACTGGGCCTTCTGCTCACCCTTTATTTTGATGTATGTCCCCAGGTTATGAGATGTAGTAATGAACCTAGGATGAACATGAGGAGAAGCCTTTCAAGTGTTTAAGAAGAATGTTTTATGTTTTCATGTTTTAAGTTCCTGGTTTCCAAGACACTAAACCTTAAAGATCCCCGGTTTTGTAAAATGTAATGAAAGTTTATGTGATAAAAAGGCGGGATGCTATATTGATTTTATTTCCATATACTTGAGAACACTTGATATTCCTAATACATTGAACACGTAAATAGGGGAGATTGAATAATGAAATGCCTAAGTAGTGAATCTGAATTCATTGGTAGTATAAATAAAACAAACATAGTTTAGAAAGAATTATTGAACTGTTTACCTTAACTTGCCTTTATCTATCATTTTCATGAACCATATACCTTGATGGATATTATTTAGACATTTTTGGTGGTAGCCTACTAAATTATACTCACACCCTGCTCGGGACGCCGTTGGTTACCTGAAAAAACTTCATGCTTACAGGTCAGGACAAGGGCAAGGGACCTATGCTAGGGAGATGAGTTAGACCTGGGACATATTTGGGAGAGGTTCCAGACTTGGAGTCCAGAACATTTTGGGATTCTACCATCTTCTTTATTTTGGTTTTTGATCACTTGACGCTGTATCACGGCATGGCATATTTATTATTATTATGATTGTACCCAGTTTTGGGATTCGGTTATTATGCATGTGAAAGATTGTTCTCTCATGTTTCCTATATTTCAATTATCTATAGTGGATCACTATAGTATTGAGGGTATAGTCTCCCCACATGACCTATTGGACCCCCGCTGCTAGTCGGAAACCTCTGGCGTTTGAGGAGGCGCACTTGAGGTCATGTAACTACCTGGCTCAGCGTATCAGTTTAGTGGAACCCGAGTCAGGGACGTTACAAAGTGGCATCAAAGGAGTTCTTTTCTCTTTATTACTATTTGAGGATGGTAGATAGGATATTAGGAATGTGTCGGGACTTGGTAACGAGCTTATTCTTGGGAGTAGCTAACCCATGTATGGGGGAAAACCCAAGTCACCCTGGGAGGGGATTGTTGTTCTTATTGTGTGTTGCTATATTTGATGATATTTAACCATTGGGTGATGCACTTATTGTGTGATTTGACAGTTTTGTGATATTTCTCTCGTGGCTGGAATGGTATGAGGTTTTTCATTCATGCATCATTCTAGGCACCTATGTAGGAAAGTGACATGCATCATGATAGACACACACACGGGATGGGTGTGTGAGATATAAAGGTTAGGATGCATATGTTCTCTTAAAAGTAATGAATTATTCCTAATAAGATGGTATGAATGAGTAAAAAGGGGAAGTTAAAATGTCAATTAGTAATTAGAAAATGGTGTCTAATAAAGAAGTAAAAGTGGAATAATTATTGTAATGGTAAATTGGAATATGAAAATGGTTCGAATGGGAGTAGAATATAAGGCTTGTAACCATGATAATTAGATACTGTGTTGACTATATACTTAGGGAGATGGCCGAGGGTAGTGACCCGGTCATGAGCAGGATCTTTTGGGTAGTGTATGTGAACAATTTTGGTTATTATAAGTGAAAATCCTATCTATATCCCTTCATTTTCACAAATGATTTATGGTTGCGTTCTAAAGATCGTGTTTGGAATTTTAGAGAAATGCCACCTTGAATACATGTGCCGGTTGGGAAACATGAGGATGTTGCTGAAAATGACCCTCTAGTAGTGGAGAAGGAGAACATGGTGGTCTAAGGAGATAGGGAAGATTAGTTTCACGAGAATTTTTCTCATTTTATGCAGATGATGGAACGAGACCTAGGGCGGGTTGTGCCAAGCATGTTTGAGCTGACCAGGGAATTTTGGCTGCAACACCCTCTGAAATTTTCCAGAGAGGGTGGGATAGAAGCAGAAGAGTTCTGGATTGATTCCATCCAAAATATTCTCGACTATCTAGATGATCCTCTCGAGAATCAAGTCAAGTTAGTGGCCTATATGCTGAGGGGGAAAGCAAAACGTTGGTGGGACATTATGGTTTAGACGGAGTAGGCTGAGGGGGTGATGTGGAAAGATTTTTAGGAGAAGTTTATTGATAACTTCTATCCAAAAACCTTGAGGCAGTATAAGTATACAGATTTTATGAGGTTGAATCGGGGGACAATGTCGGTGATGGACTATGCTAGCCATTTCACCAATTTGAGACGCTTCGTTTGGACATTGACGGGAGATGAGGCAGCTGTGGAGAAATGCTTCTAGGACAGGCTGAGACACGAGATCAGATCTCAGGTGAATATTCTTCATATAAAAAGATTTGTTGAAGTGGTGGATCAAGCCCTTATCTCAGAAGGAAACCTGAAAGGAGATTCAGTTAGTGAAATTATGGCGCCAGCTGGGCAAGTAAGTGGTGCAGCTTCTGATAGTAGGAAGCACCACTTTGGAACCTTTCAGCAGGGTGGAAGTGTGAATAGTTTTCAGAAGAGGGGGTCAACTTCTTAGGGTGGTGACCATGTCTTCTATTTTCAGTGTGGAAGGATGGGGCACAAGCGTGACCAGTGTCCCCGCCCACCAGTTGAGTGCCGAGCGTACAACAGGTTTGGCCACTTGCAGAGATTCTATAGGAACCCACAGCAGTCGGGTAATGAGGGAGGTCAGAGGCAGATGCTGAGTATAGAAAGGGGTTCATTTACCCCATACCAGTAAGGAATTTGGAGATCCATGGGCCGTTCTGGTAGGGGCGGTGGACGTGGAACTCTGGGGCGAGATCACCCTTACCAACCGAGCAGTACAGTGCAAGGTACTCAGGTTGGGGCCCAGGGTAAAGGGGTAGGTCATCTCCATGTAGTTCAAGTTACACTTGAGGGTGGTGCGGTAGGACCATCTACTGTTCGAGGTATGATTCTTGTAGCTTCCATATTTTATAGTACTTTATTTGATACATGTGCTACGCATTCCTTTATTTCTACTCAGTTTTTAGTTGTGTTGGGATTAACCATAGAAACCACATGTGGGGTAATGTTGCTTGATACTTTTCTAGGGGGGCGAGTCGAGGACATCAGGAAGTGTAATGGTTGTTCTTTAGAGGTTGGTGGGTATCATTTTCTGTGGGATCTGTTTGTCCTAGATATGTCAGGTTTTGACCTAATATTGGGAATGGATTGGTTGGTGTTATATCAACCCCATATCGACTGTTAGCGACATCGGGTAACATTCACATCTCTCGATGTGAGAACTCATGTCCTTCGTGGTGAGTGGGATACTCGAGCGGACCGCGCAGGGCCGCTATGCCATCAGATGGGGGAGCTCACAGCCCAAGTGGCATGCTTTATGATAGATGATGGGGAGAAAGGAAAACCAATATTTTCTTTTGTTGTGGACTAATTTTAGGATGTGTAACCTGAGGACTTATCGAGTTTACCACCCGAGAGAGATGTTGAGTTTACGATCAAATTATTGCCTAGAGTAGAGCCAGTTTCCATTCCAACTTTCTGAATGGCGCCATCAGAGCTCCAAGAACTGAAGGTTCAGTTAGAGTAATTGAAGCATAAGGGGTTTATATGCCCTAGTACATCACCTTGGGGATCTTCTGTGCTGTTTTTTAAGAAGGAAAACGGATCACTGAGGCGGTTCATCGATTATAGGAAGTTGAACCAGATGACAGTTAAGAACCGATAACCTCTTCCTAGAATTTATGACATGTTTGATCAGCTTAGAGGTGCCTCAATGTTTTATAAGATTGATTTGAGATCGGGATACCATTAGTTGAGGGTGAGACATTCTGACATACCCCAGACGACTTTTTGAAGTAGGCAAGGGTTGTATGAATTCCTAGTAATACCGTTTGGTTTGACCAATGCACCATCTATGTTCATGGACTTGATGAACCGGATATTCCACCCGTATCTAGATCAGTTTTTAGTTGTTTTAGATGATGAAATATTGGTGTACTCTATAACTCATGACGATCATGCCAAATATCTTGACATCGTCTTGAGTACACTAAGAGAGCATAGGATTTATGCCAAGCTATCAAAATGTCAGTTTTGGATTGACGAGGTAAACTTTTTGGGACATATCATATCTAAGTTAGGCACATCAATGGATCCATAAAAGGTTCAGGCTGTGGTTTCTTGGGAACAACCCAAGAACGTCTCTGATATTTGGAGTTTTCTGGGTTTGGATGGTTATTATTGAAGGTTTATTAGAGATTTATCTTGTTTGGTAGCACTGTTCATAGGCCTTACCAAGAAGGGGGTTAAGTTAGATTGATCATAGACTTTTGAGAATGATTTCTAGGATCTAAAGAAGCAGTTGACCACCACACCGATATTGATCTTACCTGAACTAGGTAAGAAGTATACCTTGTACTGTGATGCATCTAGTGTTGGACTTGGGGCAGTTTTGATGCAGGATGATCGATTTGTAGTGTATGGGTCAAGACAATTGAGGAAACATGAAATAAATTATCATAATCATGACCTAGATCTAGATTATGTGGTTCATTCCTTAAAGTGTTGGAGGTATTACTTTTTGGGAGAACCCTTTACGGTGTTTGTTGACCATAAAAGTCTCAAATACATCTTCTCTCACTGGGATTTGAATCTTCAACAATGACGGTGGGTTGAATACTTACATTCCTTTCATTTTTAATTGGTTTACACATTGGGAAAAGGGAATAGTGTAGCTGATTCTCTAAGATGGAAGACTCAGGATCAAGTAGTTCAGGAATCTAGTTCATAGTGGGTGATGATAGCCTTTTTTACAGAGATGCATTTGGAGGTACAAGAGGGGCCCATGAAGATGGCCCTTGAATCTATAGAAGTTGAGTCCACACTTTTGAGCTGAGTTAATGAGAGTTAGTTGGTAGATCCAAAGTGTCTATCTAGGAAGGAAAGTCTTAAAGTTGGGGAGTCGCCTTCTAGTTGGACCATCGGAACTGATGGAGTTGCTTATGTTCATGGTCATGTCTTGATACCGGTAGGTTTTCGGGAGGATTTGATGCGCGAGTTCCACACATCTAAGTGGGTAGTGCATCCGAGCTTGACTAAGATGTACTATGACCTACGTAGGCAGTTTTGGTGGCCAGGGATGAAGAAGGAAGTGGTGAGTTTTGTGGCACGATTCCTTACCTGTCAGCAGGTGATGTTTGAACATTAGTTCCTAGGTGGGTTGTTATATTCATTGCCTATTCCAGAGTGTAAATGGAATGACGTCATGATGGACTTAGTAGTGGAAATTCTGATGGTGCCTTGAAATAATGATTCCATTTGGGTGGTGGTAGATCGACTGACCAATGTGGCCTATTTCTTTCCGATTCAGAAAAACTATATAGTCGACCAGTTGGGGGAGTTGTATGTTTGGGAAATAGTACAGTTTCATGGTGTGTTGAGACCCATAGTTACATATCATGATCCGCGTTTTACCTATCGTTTCTGGAAAGGACTACATAAGGCACTTGGCACCCAGGTGTTTTTGAGTACGACTTACCACCCACAGACTGATGGGCAGTTGGAGCGTAAGATTCAGGTATTAGAAGACTTGTTGAGAGCATGTGTTCTGGATTTAGGTGGTTCATGGGAAAAGCACTTGTAACTTGTTGAGTTTTCATATAACAACATTTTTTAGGCTACAATTCAGATGGAACATTTTGAGGCACTTTATGGGAGACTGTGTAGATCACCATTGTGTTGGTTGGAGGCTAGGGAGTCTGAGTTGTTAGGGACAAGTCTTGTGCAGGAGACGTTAGAGAAGGTTCATTTGATTCAAAAGCATATTGAAATAGATTAGAGTAGACATAAGTCATATGTAGATCGGCGTCATAGAACACTTGAGTTCATGATGGGTGATAGTGTGTTTCTTCGGGTGTCACCAAGGTTGGGTCACCATCGAATTCAGAAATAGGGCAAGTTGGAACCTAGATATGTGGGGCCATTTGAGGTTGTGGAGAGGATTAGACCGGTGGATTATTGATTGGCTCTTCCACAACATTATAGTGGAATGCATGATGTTTTCCATGTTTCACAACTCTAACAGTATCACCCAGACCCATCTCATGTGATAAATGTTGAGGATGTCGAGATTGAGACTGATGAATCCTTTGAGGAGCACCCGGTTCATATTATGGATTATAGCGAGAAAGTTTTGCGGGGTAAGGTTGTTCCCTTGGTTCATGTTCTATGGAAACATGGAAACATTCAGGAGAAAACTTGGGAGCGGAAATCTGATATGTGGGCCTAGAGGCCCGATCTCTTTTCTTTAGAAACTCAATGATGCTCGGGAAGGGCGGATCGGGGATGATTCATTATAAGGCTGGGAGGTTGTAAGATCCCAAATTTCTCTGTAAGGTATTTTTTATTTACGTTTCAGTTTAGGAGATTTATTTTAGTTAATTAAGTGCTTTCCAAAGTCCTTAAGGAAGGCTCAGGGGTGTTCTAGGGGTTCGAGACATGAAAAAGGAAAAAAATGAGTTTTCTAGGCTATCCACACGGTCTGCGCACGGTTAGTGCTGACCGTGCGGGCAGCCTAGGTAAACCATACAAGGGGAATATTTTCAGATAGTAGCCTCTGAATGGTTTACACATGGTTTGGAAAACCATGCAGGTAAACCGTGCGGCCTAGAAACCTTTAAAAAATTACAAAAATGCACTCTGGGATTTTATATTCCACTCGGGATTTTCCTCCTCCTCCTCCCTTGAAACCCTAAGAACAAACCAAAGGGACTAAGAGCTCCCAAGGATCAATCTCCTTTGATTCTAATCCATTTGGAGTGACATCAATTGAGGATTGAAGATCCAGGTAAGGCTAATCTCCCTCTTTCTTTTCTTTTTTGGTTTAGAGTTTTTATTTCTTTCCCCTCTCCATCTAAAGCTCTCAAACCCTACTTTTTAGGTTATTTTTAGGGTAAAGCATCAAGGTTAGGTTGAATAAAGATCTAAGGCTTCGGTTGGGAGTGCGTTCTCCAATAGATTTAAGGTAGGTGGTCTACAAAATTATATCCCTTGGATTTTGTGTATATTTTTTCATGCATGGTTTTTGTTCTTGCCCTCTTTTGAAGAGTTCCTGATACCCTTGACATGATGTGATGTAGTGGTGTCTAAATAGATAATTGAACCCCTCTTGATCCCCATGGGATGCAAGGAGGATAAATCGACTGAATTAGGGCCACCTGAGGGGTGTGCCGATATTTCCCCGGACTTAGAGTTAGCTAAGTAAGTGTAGGACGTTGTGCAAGAATGTAGATCCCTTGATGATTATGTTAATATGATAAAAGGAATTTCAATTGGTGTATAGTAATACACCTAGGTTAGGTAATTACCTAAGAGGTTGTTTGGCTGGCACAAAAAAGGGTTAAATGGATAAAAGGGAAAATACTAGGGATTAACGTTATACTTGAGTATGCTTAGTGATATAGGCATGGAAAATGGGAATAGGGATAAAGGGGTAAAGTAATATGAACAATGAAAGTGTTAATAGATTGAGAAAAAATGTAAATTCCTATTTATTGAGATTATTGTGATGATTGTAAACGATGTTGGCTATGTTGTTGTGATATGGTGTTTTGTGGTGAATGATAAATAAGAATGTACACATGGCTTGGCTGAGTGTGGTATTGACTTGAGGTTCTACGCCCATGGTTCGAGTTGGGCCGAGGTTCTAGCTCCTCCCCTAAATGCATGGGTTATGGAATGGGACAAAGTTCTATTCCCCTAACGGTTGCATTCCACTCGGATTGAGGCTTTGAGGTGAGGTAATTGGGAATTGTTATATTGTGATGTCTAGTGAGATAGGTCTTGATTATATTTCCACATACTTGAGAACACTAGATATTCCTAATCCATTGAAAACGTAAAAAGGGGAGATTGAATAATGAAATGCCTAAGTAGTGAACCCGGATTCATTAGTAGTATAAATAAAACGAACATAGTTTGGAAAGACCTATTGAATTTTTTACCTTAACTTGCCTTAATTTATCATTTGCATGAACTATCTACCTTGCTGGATATTTTGTAGACACTGTTGGTGGTGGCCTACTGAGTTATACTCACACCCTGCTTGAGCCACCATTGGGTACCCGAGTAGACTTCACGCTTACAGACCAGGACAAGGGAAAGTGACCTATGCTAGGGAGATGAGTTGGACCTGGGACATGTTTGGGAGAGGTTCCAGACTTGGAGTCCAGACCATTTTGGAATTATACCATTTTATTTTTTTTGGTTTTGATCACTTGACACTGCAGCACGACATGGAATATTTATTATTGTTATTATTGTACCCAGTTTTGGGATTTGGTTATTATGCATGTTATGGATTGTTCTCTTATGTTTCTGCTATTTCAATTATCTATTGAGGATCACTCTGGTATTGAGTGTATAGACTCCCCACCTGACCTATTGGACCCCATCTTCTAGTCGGCAACCTCTAGAATATGAGGAGGCACACTTGAGGTCATGTAACTACTTGGATCGGGGCACTGGTTTAGTGGCACTTGGGTCGGGGACATTACAATAACTCAACCATAAAAACATGAAATATGCACTACCTGTTAATCAGGGAGATCATAAAATATTGTAGTAGCATACCATAATGAACTACGACTTACTATCCATTAGCAGTGCTACACCTAGAATTGTGTGGACTCTTATTCATGCACATACTTTTGAAATTAATCCTAGACTCATTGACATGATCCCAAACATGGTTCAATTCATTGGGCTACAAAGTAAAGACCCCCCATGATCATATTTCCAACTTCTTAGAGGTTTTTGATACCTTTTTCAACCAGATCATATCATCATACACATTTTGAATTTGTATCTTCCCTTTCTCCTAACATGACTAAGAAAGGATTGGCTCAAAAGATAAACTCCTGATTCGATCATGGATTGGGATGATCTAGAAAAAAAGTTCATGGACAAATAATTCCCTCCAATATGAACTTGGAAGCTCCATAATGACATTCAAAACTTCACCCAGGAGGATGAAGAATAATAATGAGAGGTCTGAGATAGATTTAAGAAGATCACTAAAAAATTCCCACATCATGGACTAGATGTGTGGTTATAATTGAAAACATTCTATCAAATAATTCAACCTATTTTAAGGATTATAGTGGATGATGCTAATGATGGAGGACTCATGATTAATATGAATGAAGTAGTTTGAGTCATTATTGATGAAGTTTACCAAAATGTCAATTTTTGGAAAAGTAATCAAGGAAATACTAGGCACAAAATCCATTAGCTGGAGGAAATTAACTACCATACAACACAAGTAGAATCCCTAAAAAAGAAGCTGGAGTCTTTTCAGTTACCCACTACACCACCATCCCCCCCTACTCCGGTGATAGAAATACAATCATATGATATGTGTGGAGGTTTACACCCAGACCAATATTACATGGTAGGTATAGGGGATCCCTAATTACAAGATTTTAATTACATTAAATACAATAAAAAAATAGAAGTACCAGTAACCCCAACAATATCAACAACAAAACTATCAGTAGAGGTCAGCTCAACAACCTCAAAAATAAAACCAAGGTTATTTTCATAAGAAGAATGGAAATGTCCCACAAAGATATTAGGGACCACCTGGTACCTAACACAAGTTCCATATCCTCAACCACAATAACAATTTCAACAATATTTTCAGAGACCTTAGTAGTTTCCACTAGTTCAACAACATCAATATTAATAACCTCCACTAAGACAACCACAACAATCCCAACCTCTTCAATACAAAATTCAAAAACTTCTCACTTCCTTCAAGTATAAAGTAGACCAAGTGATGAAAACTCAAGAGACATAAATGAAAAACCATAAGGATTCCTTATGAAACAATTAGAATCAAATCAGGAAGATCTCTAAGACTATTTTATCAGCTACCAGGTACTTTACCAGGTAATACTAAAGCTCATCTGAGAGAAGAGGGTAAAACTATAATTTTAGAAGTGGAATGATTATATACTTTCATTAGTTGTTCCTAGGTGAGAAGAATCATTTTTAACAATTTGATAAAGTCGGTCAAGGGAAAACATTAAAAGTAAAACCAACTGAGAAACTTCTATCAAAAGAACAACTTGAGAAGGAAGAAGTTTATTTAGGACCACCAACATACAAGACACATATCCCCTTTCCTAAAAGGATGAAACAATCCAAAAAAGAGGGAAAATATAATTTTTTGGAGACATTTTAACAATTTCATATCAAATTTCCCTTTGAAGAGGCAATTTCTCAAGTATCTGCTTATGCAAGATTCTTTAAAGACCCGATGAGAAGTAAAATGAAAATGGAGGATTTAGGATCCATCTCACTAAATGAATAATGATCAGCAGTTTTCTAATGGAAGATGCCTCAAAAAATGAGAGAACCCATAATTTTCTTAATTCCCTACACCATAGGGACATGAAATTTTGAAAAATGATTGTGCGATCTAGGAGTAATTATTAATATAATTACCATGGGTGTTTATATGAAGTTGGGTCTTGGTGAACTAAAACCAATAAGGGTAGCACTCCAACTTTCTGATCACTCAGTCAAAAACCCTCAAGGATTTCTTGAGGGAATCATAATAAATGTTGAAAATTTTATTTTCCCTTTTGATTTCTCATCCTAGACATAGAAGAGGAAGGTGATATTGACTTATTTTTAGTAAGACCATTTATCACCACTGGTTTGGAACTAATTAATGTCAACCAAGAGATATTTATTTTTAGAGTTATTGAAGAATAGGTTGTGTTTGATTTAGTGCAGGATTTTAAGAAAAGTGACGAGTCATTGTATTATCATGTCATCTCTCTTACTGATAAGAAAGATGGCCATGTGACCAGTAAAGAAAGAAATAAGAAACTACCTCTTATTGACATGGGATCCATTGCTTAGAAGAACATGAACTACACTACAACTTATATAAATAATACCATACCACTATTTTTACCCTCTATTTTTAAGAACTGATCCATGAGAAGTGTTCCATTTTGGTTGAAATAATTTAAGTCGAAGTATGTATAGTTTTATAAAATATTTAAAGCAATAAATTGGAGAAAACCAAGTGTAGGTTCAATAGGCTAGAATAGGTTAGTTTAGTATTTAGGAAAGTTTAAAGCTATTGGAGGCTTATTAAGAGGACCTGGCTCAAGAAGGGGTGAAAATAGACAAATACATGCCGTGTAAATAAAAAAAGGTCATAAAAATAAAACTTTTGATATTTACATTTCCTGTATCTAATACACGGCATGTAAGTTTTAAGGGAATTTAAAATACCATGAACCCTAGGTTCATGGACTCACCCCCAGTTTTTATTCTCCTCCTAACACTGTGCCTATTCCTCCCCTCACTATCACACCTCATCCCTTTCCTCCTGCTCTCCCACACCAATCTTCCATGGCTCGAACAAATATCGTTTGCACCTCTCCCACCAAACGAATGACTGA
The DNA here is from genome assembly GCA_963277665.1 of Viscum album. Lineage (NCBI taxonomy): Eukaryota > Viridiplantae > Streptophyta > Magnoliopsida > Santalales > Viscaceae > Viscum > Viscum album. The sequence goes on along the minus strand of OY728125.1, from coordinate 949,100,471 downwards.
GAATGATGAGATTCTTCTACCCCCCAAGCGTCGGAATGTTGCATCTTCTCCACCACTCATAGAGCCATCCTCCTTGACCTCCGATTCCGAATCTACCTCACTTTAGCTTACTAGGGATGAAATTATCTTCTAGTGATTCGTAGGGTGTTTCCCTTCCGCACCTCCACCCTTGACTCTGCTTATCTACACCTGAGCACTAGACCAGGTTGGTTCATCTACAGAAAAAGCCTACGAGGACAAATAAGACATTGGAACTCACTATGCTCAAACACATCCAGATCCACTAGGAGGTCCATGACCTCATCAATCAGTTTCACCTCTTTCCCATCACCCAGGTTTGCGAGGAGACATTTAGGGAGCTCTTCCTAGAGTTCCTATCCAACTTTGAGTTGTACATTGATCCATTTATGTTTTGACTCTGTGCTAGGCCTTGGGAGCTCACCCTTAGCAATATTTCTGTCGGCCTCGACGTCTACTCCTCTGACTTTGTCGCCTCTCTAGTCTTCCTAACTTTATAGATCAAGCATAACATGGATGATACTGCATGAATTTGGGTGAGGATCTCCATAGATCCCCAAATCATGTGTGATCTTTGCACGACGAAGAGCACCCAGCTCTACAGTGCCGCCTTGTGGAATCTCCATTGGGTATTTGGATCACTCTTGATTTTTTAGAGGGGATACTTGTGGGATCATTAGCTAGATTGAGGTTCTCATCCTCACATCATCCATGGGAAACCCAATCATCAACATGGAAAAGAAGTTTGGTGAGTTATACTAGACCTAGGTAAGGAATACATGAGGTACATTGATGGGAGGATCCTTCATTTGTCACGACTCATCCCCTGGGGCCTATGTCGTGACTACCCTAAGCCCACCTTCCATAGGCTAGGGATTGGAGACTATCACTAGAAAGGAATATCCCTAAAATGGGAAGGCATTGCCTTTTAACCCGTACACACTCAGACTAGGTACAAAACAAAAGTAAACCACGTAGTAAAACAGCTAAAGTAAAATGTGTGAACTGAAAGTAAAGGGGGCCAGTATACAATCCCAACTGAAAGAGATTATACAAAATAAATAGAAATCATCTCCTGAGATTTTCTTCCAAGGATCCCACTTGAAGGGTAGGTACAACTCATCACTGCGGCTCTCCACGTCAACTGGTCACCACCGTGTACCGTATAGTCCTAGTTCCCTGAGGTTGGTCAAATTTTTCCATCGTATGAACAAGACACAACAAGGTTCGGGCGAAGCCCATGCAGGGGTGAGTATAAAAATACCCAGTAGGGACCACGAGACTCCCAAAGGTCTCCTAGAATTATAAAAAGGAAAAACCACAAAGCATGATCTCAATCAGAAAGCACAAGTAAAAGACTCAGCTCAAACTATATATAAAACTTAAAGAATAGGAATAAAGATGATTAGTCATAAAGATAAATCATTTTATTCTGTTGAGAAGTTCCATTACTGAACCATGAAGAATTCACTCTGTCACCGATACACATAGTGTCGTAAGTCACTGATCCACACAGGGTCTTAAGTCATCGATCCACACAGAGTCATAAGTCGTTGATCCACAATGGGCCGCTCTAAGTTTGGTCCTCATCGGGTCATTCTACTGCTGATCTACATAGGGTCGTAAGTTTTCTATCTACACAAGGTCACAAGTCATCGATCCACACAGGGTTATAAGTCGCCGATCCACATAGGGTCGTAAGTTGCTGATCCACATAGGGCTGTAAGTCCCCGACCCACACAGGGTCTTAAGTCGTCGATCCACATAGGGTTATAAGTCACTGATCCACGATGGGACTCTCTAAGGCTGGTCCTCATCAGTTATCACTACTGTTGATCCAGAAAGAGTCACTCTGATGCCGATCCAAAAAGGGTCGTATGTCATTTGACAACCAACCACATGATTCCCGCACTTGGTGTGCTTGAGTTTCCAAGAAACCACTCCTCAAGTTATTGGTCATACCTCAACCACCACTAAGTCCCATGAAGAAGCATCCTTAAGAACCACCATGTCATAAGGGTTCCAATGCAATAAACGACGCATCAATCAGACGCTAGGTGTGTAAGTTATAGGCATTTTAGTGCCGAGGGCTAGGTTGGATTCAAGTTTGATCCAACCTGGACATACTACAAATTTCTTTAAAACCCAAGTGGAGTATCTAAAAAGTATTGAATATTCCTAAGGGTTCTGACGCCATAGAAGGTTTGTCAAACAGACATCTGATTTAGGAGATATATCCCTTTAAGTGAAATTGGGCCGTTAGTGGGTCCGGGTCTAGTCCGACCCAGCCTGCTAGGCCGTGGGCTCGACCTACTGGCTACAGGTTCAGCCTGCTGGGCTGCGAGACCAGAACAGCCCACCTGACTGGGCGAGTCCTGATGGGCCGCTAGACCAACCTGGCCCGCTGGCTGGGCGCGGGGGTCCACTCCCCTCCCGAACAAACAAGTTGTCCATTCAGCTCTTCAATCAGTGGCTCCATTTGGCGTTGCTCCAGCTGGCCGGTATGGATGGACTGGTTAACAGCGGACCCGTGGGTTTGGGTCTGCCCTTAGTCATGGCTCGGATCCACAACCCTCCTCCGCGGTGTGCTGCCCCGGCACACTGCCCCTATCCACCGTGGTGCCTTCAGGCACCACTAGCCACTGCCTCCTTCAGTTGTCAGTGCTGTTGTGCCGGTGGAGCTTCCGTGGGCCACTGGTGAAGCTCCGATGGTCCTATTTTCTTCCTGTCTGCACCTACAAGACTTCCAAGATGCTTCCTACACTATATGACCCTTGGTTTTTCCTTACCGCCGTTTTGATCAATCACCCATGAAGAACACAACCAAAGAAAGTTCGACGAAGGGTTCAGGCCTTGTTCAGTTCATCCCGCGCCCTCTACATCAGCATTATAGCATGGGAAGAGTTCAAAATAATCAAGATTAAATGAAACATAAATATCTTAAACAAAACCCCTGCCTTGAACTCGTTGGAAGATGCTATGGATGAGGAAGAAGGGTACGCTTTCAAAGTTGTTTGTCAGCGTTCATTCATTCCTCGTTCTCCGTTGGAGTAGGTTTCTAATGGAATTTCATAAGAGCTTCCTCACATAGATACCAAAAACCCATGCCATAGGTTTGTTTAAATATAGGAAAAAGGAAACACCCACGTTGCGTTTTATTAATGCGGTTCATTAATGAACCTCAATTAATATTCCATTAATTCAGCAAACATCGTGGTTACCCAACCCAAGGGTCCTGTCATTAAATGGCTCCCATTCAAGCCTGATGTTACACCGTGATCCCGTCATCATCCGCTCAATAGTGAGAAGATAATAAAATAACTCATGGAGTTATTTTATTATTTTGTTATAAAGTCCAAAAATTAACTTTTTCGTCCGACCCTTACTGGTATAAGTTAAGCTTCATCTAAGAGAATCATGGTACTGTGAATTCAACGGTGCCCTCAGATTTTTAATCTAAGCACCAGTTCAAAAGATAGAAATCACCGCTCACATGTTTACTAAACGTACCTTAAAAAAAGTTCAAAATTCCGCTCTGGACTCTCCGGGCCTCAGAATCACATGCCGTCAATTTTTGCAGACTCGTAATAATCCCAAATAATTTAGAAAAAAATTATATGGAAAATTCTAGGTCTTTAAATCCTCAACACCTTAGGGATTTACATCCCTGAAATCCATAACAAAACTATGGAAACAAGTGGGGGTACCAAACATGTATCTGAACCTATCGCTTCCATGTTCTCTTCTGGAGGTTCCCATGCTACCACCGAACTTGCACTAGAGGAATCGACCACACATGAAGGACCTGATCTTGTCGATCCTCTCTATCCACTGAAAACTCTATGAACGTCGCCCCATCGTCAATGTCCAGCTCGCCCGAGTCGATAACGTGCGATGGATCATGCACGTACCTCCTCAGTTGCAACACATGGGAAACATGATGCACATGGTGCATATGTGGGGGAAGGTCTAGGAGGTATGCCACCTCACCGAATCTGCTGAGGACCTAGAAAGGTCTGATGAACCTCGAAGATATCTTACTTCCCTGACCAAATCTCCACAATCCTCGTTGGGGTGAGACCTGTAGGAAGACATGGTCTCCCTCCTTGAACTCCAAGGGTCTCTGTCTCCTATCGGCATAAGACTTATGCCTACTCTGTGCAGTCTTCATTCACTCCTGGATGATCTGCACCTTCTTCGTGGTAGCTCATACCAACTCTATACCCATAAGTTATGACTCCCCTAGGTCTGTCCAACATAGAGGTGATCTGCATGGTCACCCATACAAGGTCTCAAATGGAGCCATGCCAATGGTGGAGTGATAACTGTTATTGTATTAGAACTCCACCAGTGATAGGTGGTCCTCCTAACTATGACCAAAATCAAGGACACAAGCACATAGCATGTCCTCAAGCATTTGTATGGTCTTCTCCATCATACCATCTGTCTGAGGATGAAAGACAGTGCTCAAACATAGCCGAGTCCTGAATACCTCCTGAAATCCCTTCCATAATCGGGATGTAAAATGAGCGTCATGATCTGATATGGTCATTGATTGTACCCCGTGAATCCATACAACCTCTTGCACATAGATGCATCCCAATCCCTCTACTAATCCTTACTCTCAGATGGGTATGAAGTGGGCCGACCTGGTGAGTTGGTCCACGATCACCCAGATGGAATCATGGCCCCTAGAAATACGTGGTAGTCCTGTCATGAAGTCCATGGAGATTCCATCCCACTTCTATTTCGGCACATCAAGTGCTTGTGTCAAGATTGCTAGAACCTGGTTCTCGGCCTTCACTTGCTGATAAGTGAGGCATCCTGAAACAAACTCTTCCACTTCTTTCTTTATCCCTGGCCACCAGTACTAATTCCGGAGGTCCTAGTACATCTTTTCCACACCGGGATATACTTCCAAAGTGGATGTAGAGACCCGAAGCTTGACGTACATGGACAATACATTACTTTTGCGGAATACTTAATACATAACAAAAACAGACACACAAGGACCGTAATAGTTTAGTGTCTTTGGAAACTTGGAATATAAACTTTTAATCATGTTGAAAGATCTTCAACATCTCCCATAACGATCCTCCCCTTTTTGTTTCCTTACCTAAAACCTTTATTTTAATCCTGGGGGAAAAGAAACATAAAAAGGGTGAGCTCAAATGCTCAGTAAGGGTAAGCATGGAGAAAATAAAACAAACCATATACATTTGAACTTAAAAACATGAACATACTATTTAAACATCAAAATCTTGAGCAATGACATTTAACATGGAAGTACGTAAGGCATAGGTCATAATGGATCATCAATCATGATAAAATAGCATAGAAATAAATCATGTAATTGTGGAATCCATTAAACACATGTAATTATTTCCATAGTAGCCAAGGCATTACTACCATGACCATCTTAGTGGACAAAGTCCCTTTCTGAATCGAGTTCACTCCTCATTTCAGTCCTGTAACACTGAACCGGATTAACTTACCATTCCATCCATGTCTATATCATGAGATATAAATCTTTACCCAATGCATTGGAGGGAGATATAGGTCCCACCCATCTCATAATGAAATCATTCTTACTTGTGCCACAAAATAAACATACATCATTCATAATAACCCAACAAATAAAATGGGTTTCAGAAACATCATCCCATCATCACATAATCCATATAAAAGAAATAGATATCATTTCATAATAAGAAAAGTGAAACCATGTAAATCATAGAGACATTATACTTTAAACATACACATATGAAATAATGTCATCTTAGATGAAAAATGGTTTTGATAAAACACTTGAAATGAATTCTTGAGGAAAATATCATTTCTTCTTCAAAATCATTTTATTTTAACAAAATGTGATGTAATTTTAAAAGAAAAAGATTTTTTTGAAAATAGTAATGAAATATTTTGGAGGAATCTTCATGAAAATATGGCTTTATAAAACCGTAAAAATTCGTTCATGCCGTATAAGTTAAAAAAAACATTCTTCTCGTACTTTTGCTGGAAAAGTCAAAAAGTACCTCGTAACGTAAACAAAAGAAAGATTCCTTACATAAAATATTGTAAAATTCAAAAATGGGTAAAAAGGAATTTAAACATATATGAAAAAACTTTTATAAAACATGGACATGGATGATAGAAATAACCGCAGTAAATACTTACGAATAAGTAATCTCAGATAAAAATGAGATTTGAAAAATTATCCCTTACCTTAGGTCTGATATGCTTCGTACGTATCCGAACCTCCTGTATAATGATTTAAATAATTTCATTAACTTATTACAGAATCATATTCATTGTTATGATATCATATATGGTTCACTTGTGACTTTATATTACCCGTTCTTTTGTAAATTCCATGTTAAAGAGCGTTTTGGGTAAAATCGTTTCATTTGTCGTCCGTGTTTTGACTTGTAATTATTCATATGATTACTTAGATCACGATTACTTAATTAAAGAATATAAAACATGATTTATATATAATATATATATTCATAATATACATATATATAATAGATCTATAAATGGAAAGAAATACACCGTTCATGGAGACGGTAGGCCGTACGTACGCATGAACGTTGTTTTCGTTTCCTCATTGAATTGAATGGAATTAATTAGATGAAATACATATAGATATACATAAATCCAGTATCATTATTATGTCTTATATTTCATGATTACTTATTATATATACTTTATAATCATTTATGAATGGTTAATCATTGAGAATGAATCTCATCGCGTCGTGGAGACGGTATTCCGTACGTATGCACGAGCGATGATATCGTTCCCATGATCGTGGAATTTTATTGGAGTGTATTTATACTATTACAGAGTCAATAATACTTTAAAATAATCATATATAGTTATTTATTTTCACCATTATACCCATCCAAGTAAGGTGGTGGTGGAAAATAGATTACACCACGGCGTGGAGACGGTATTCCGTACGTACGCACGCGCGGTGATTTCGTTTTCCGTAGGATGGATATATGGTGAAATAGGGTTGTTTCATACTTATAATAACATATAATTATATGAGTTATAATTAAGTTATTACTTCATAATGAAACAACTAAATAATAATATGTGGAAGAAGAAATAAAGTTGAATGAATCGGTAACGGACATTACCTCTTCTTTGGAGCGCCTCTTTGAGACCTCCTCTTAGGGCACTAAAATCGGTATTTGAAGAAGACCAGGACCTCTAGGATGTTTCTAGGTAAGTGGAGAATAAAATTGGGCAGGGTTTGGCTGAGCTTTAAGGCTCAAAGTGGTGTGTGGAAGAGAGGGAGGAGGTGCCCTTTTATAAGGGAGGAGAGGGGCACCTTTGAAATTCTTAAAAATATTAATTTATAATAAATCTAACCCCACTTAAAAACCTCAAAAAATGACTCATATTCGAATATTAGATGAATTAGGGTTGTAATATCATCAACCAATCAAATTTAGAAATGTTTGGATCTTATTTTAAACCTTATCATTTTGATTTATCCTTATTTAATCTATTTAAGTTTATTTGTGGTAATAAAATTATAAATTTTAAATTATAACAAATAATTACTTATTTGTTGTGAATTTTACATAATTGTTTACTTTATAACATTATAGACCATATAAATTTAAATTTATAATTTTTAAATATTTTTGTGATTTTTAAACAATTTTATAATATGTTATTTTTATAAAATAACAATAGTGTCAATTTTGACACTATTCATTTATTTGAATTTAAATAAAATATATACAGAAGATATGTTCGAAATAAAAGCTTTAATAGATTCATAAAAGGTAATATGTATCTATAAAATTAGTGGATCACATTAAATAGTTCATATAATATTTATTTTATTATTTTTAAAACCATTTATTTGGTTTATCTCTTAATAAAATAATTACTACAACATTTTTGTATAATTATTTAATATACTTATTTGTTGCATAAAAATTAAAAATAAAATCCTATGATGAATATAAATATATTAACTTTCACAATAATACTTTTACTCGAATTTATCATCTTAAAATAACAATATTTAAATTGTTATATTTATTAAATTATGAAGGTGACAACTTTGGAATCATTTAAAATAAAATAATATAAGTGTCTTAATCACTTTTATAAGGCTCCAAACGGTTATATATTAGGTAATTGGATTATTAAGGTGTATATATACACTACCAATAAGTTGTGTTCAGGTTTTTGGGCTTTTTAATGGGTATTATTATTTCAATAAAAACTATATTACTTATTTTTCACTTAATAAATAATTTCTGTATCATTAATGTATCACCATTAATGACAATTATTTAATCCCTAAAAATTATAAATAAATTATCATGATGTAGATAATTTTATTATCTTTCTGGATACTATTCATGTTTTAAGTTTTATGATGTTTATCACTAAATTAAAATTATTATACTTATAATATTTAAGAGAGTGACATGTTGTCACTTTCTTTGGTTTTAATAATAATTAAATTATTTTCATGGTCAAAAGTCCATAAAATGAATCTAATCAGACCCTTAGGTTATATGGGTCTACTTTTAGCCATCCAATAGAATTTTGGAATGTTTTAGGGTAATTTTATAATATTATATTTACCCTTAATTACCCGATTTACCTTTAACTATGGTAAATAAAATTTACCGTAGTTACTATTCATAATTCCCAAAAATAAAAAGTAGCTTATTAACATAATTTGAACCCACTGATTCCAAATATGAAATCCATTTTTTCAAATTCAATACAAAAAAGTTGCATAAATTAAATTAAAATCAATCCTGTTGTCGAAAGAAAACGGGGTTTTCTTTAAAACATTGCAAAAGATTGAATTGATTTAACCTACGAATTTAATGTAAAATCAATGATAATGACATAAATTATATTAAATGGTAAAAATATATTCTATTTATACTTTAAAACCATTCAATATTATAATTTAACCATATAAATTATTGTGATGAAAAAAGTTGTTTTTAATTAAAATATAGCGTGTTTTTACTATTCATCAAAATATGAATGTTACCAGAATAATATGAAAAATTTATCCAAAGTAAATTTTTATTTCTTGATTCCAAATAAGAATTTTATTTTGTAAAATTGAACTTATAAACATGTCAAAAACTAGATTTAAAGTGGGTGCGCCATCAAAAGGCGACAAAACTGTATTTTTTGAAAAATAATTATTTTACCTGAAAAATTTATTTTGTTCTTATACCATGTTCTAGAAAATGTGTAAGATGAATAATAATGTTATAAAATTCAAAATTTAGTAAATACTATTCATAATGGCTAGTTCATAATAATAATATATCGTTGTTTAGTAAAACCCGGTATTGCGTACAACACGCGCTATCGAGGAAGGTCGCGATTGCGTGTAATGCAAGCCAAGTCAGGGTTGCGTGTTGTGCAAGAATCCTTCGTTGTTTCGTATAACAGAATCCAACCATATTTAATTTATACATTGAATATATATATATATATATACTCAATGTTGCGTAGAATAACTAGTATCAAAATTATGTGTAACACGATCCTAGAATAGTGTTGCGCATACTGCAAGCTAATACGGTGTTGCTTATAGCGCAAGGTAGTCTTGGTGTAGCATACAACACAAGACATTGATGAAATTAAAAGAATATTTTTCATAAAATCTCGGGGTGTTACAGGGGATGTGTGGAAGTCCATCATCAACTTCTCCCGTAGCATCACTGGTACCCTGGTGTGTCCTTTGAAAATGACGACGTGCTCCCCACCTTTAGAAAATCCTTCAGGAGCCCATCCCAAGGATATCTAAGCACGTCGGGCCTCATAGTCAACGTCCCCAAACAGTGGCTCCCTAACTCTCTAAAGGAGTGGGGGAGTCCCTATCATAGACTGTAGGTAAGCTGCTCCATCACTATCCATGAAGGATATCTGCAATGCGGCTAGATGGTCTATCTCCCCACTCAAAAACTATAGTCCAGAACTCCTGCCGAGTGCGTCTGCCACCAAATTCTACTTCTTCAGAGTGTAGACTATCTCAAAGTCATAGTCCTAAAGGAACTCTAGCCATCACTGCCATCTCAGGTTTAAGTCCTTCTATGAGAAGATATACCTGAGACTCCTGTGATCATAGAAGACAGTAAATTGTTCTCCCATCAAGTAGTACCGCCACATCTTCAAAGAAAAGACCACTGCTGCTAACTCCAGGTCATGGGGCATAGTTCTACTCATGTTTCCTCAGTTACCATGAGCCATAATTGATCACATCTTACTACTTCATCAGGACACATCCCAGTCTGGTCACTAATGTGTCACAGTCGAATACATTCCCAATGCCCTCTTCTAGTATCCTCGAGATGGGGGCACTCGTCAGTCTCAACCATAGCTCCTGGAAACTATGATAGCATCTCTCTATCCACAAGAAAGGTTGTCCCTTCTTTTTCAAAGCTGACAAGGGTACTTCTACTCTAGAAAATTAATGTACGCATCTCCGGTAGAACCCAAACAACCCCAAGAAACTCCGTACTTAGATTAATCTCCTAGGTGGATCCTAAATAAGAATTGCCTCTATCTTTTCTAGATCCACCGCAACCCCATCCTCTAAGATAAAACGTGTCCCAGAAAGTGGACCTCCCGTATCCAAAACTGAAACTTCGAGTGCTTTCCATAAAGTTGGTTCTCTTAGAGTGTATCAAGAACTATCTACAGATGCGTAGCGTGATCCTCCTCCGATGCCGATTATATCAAGATGTCGTCAATGAAAACTACCATGAAGCAATTGAGGTAAGGAAATAAGATCCTATTAATGAGCCCCATGAACACTACCAGAGCGCTGTTCATGCTAAAAGGAATAACCAAGAACTCGTAGTAGCCATACCGACATCTGAAGGCCGTCTTCGGTACGTTCTCATCCCGTACCCTGAGATGATGATAACCTGATATAAGGTCTATTTTCGAAAACCATCGAGATCCCTTCAGCTGATCGAAGAGATCATCAATCCTTGGGAGTAGATACTTGTTTTTAACGGTCACTTGATTCAGGCACCAATAGTCCACGCAAAGCCTCAAACTTCAGTCTGCCTTCTTGGAAAACAAAATCAGGGCTGCCCATTGGAGAAACACTAGGCCTTATGAATCCCTTACCCTACAAGTCCTCCAGCTGTACCCTCAACACACGAAGCTCCATGGAATCCATCCGATATGTTGGTGTAGATATCGGTGTCATACTGAGGTACATGTCAATGTATAATTCTACCTCACTATGAGGAGTTAATCCTGGAACATCATCAAGAAAGACATCAACATACTGGTCCACCACTATAGGATAACTCAGACTCCTTTCATCAACTTATACAAGGGTAAGGCTAGACAACTAATGAGTGATCGGCTACACCCTCCTCCGAGAAAGTCCATTCTGAGCTGCAAAGGTTCCCTTCTTGCTGGTGAAGAAAAACATGGTCCCATCCTCATGGTCACACCGCACTTTGTGACTAAAATAGTTGATCTGAGCATGGAATGTGGATAACCAGTCCATACCCAATATGAGATCGTAAGACCTCGACACTGATACTAGGAGATATCAGCTAAATCTCTCGCTTCATAGAGTAATATCACATTGCTAAAACCATTGTGTAATTGTCAAATCCTCTCCCGTAAGAGTCTCTAATCATAAGGATCAATCCAATGGATCTACCATAATTTCCGACCTCTAAATGAGAGATGTGGAAATAAAAGAGTGACTAACACCTATGTCTATAAGAACTGCAGCTAAGGTGGAGTAAACACAGATCATACCACAAATCATCTATAGATCACCATGGTCATAGGCCTCAGCTGCCTATTTCCAAGCTCATCCCTGTCTACCTGCTCTCTGAGGTTGGGGTGGACCACCTGGAGGTGGCAGCAGTAGAACCTCAAACTGTCTCTCACTACCTGCTGCACGACCTGCTCCTCTGCCATGTTCGCCACCCTGCGGACCTCCTCGCTCGAATATCTACCTCTACCTCGGCGGTCCCTTGACCATCTACTAATTGTCGATGCAACAGTTTAGGCAGTGGTGAGCCATGTGACCCTGCCTACTGCACGAGTAGCATAATCTACTCCTCTTCTAACCTCCTCTGTCCCATGAGCTCCACACCTCAGACCCTACATCTTGCGGTCATCCACCAGAAGGTCTGGCCCACTTGGGCCCCTACGTCATTCTCCTACTACCTACTGTAGATGACTCAGCCACATGTCGTCTGGTGGTGGCTCTCACCGTTGGTGCCTGCTCAACTAGGAAGATCTCCACCAATAGCGTTCACTCAAGCACTCTAGCCTGCATCAGGATATTGAGCGATATCATCAACGCTATGATATCCCATCAGAGACCCTACTCAAAGGTCTGGTCCCTGAATAATGGGTTCCGTACCATGTCTGTGGATTAGCGGGAGATGTCAGTGAATCTCATAGAGTACTGGGCTACTGTTAGGTTACCCTGCTGCAAGTACAAGAGTTCCTGAATAAACATAGAGCTTAGAGTATCTAGAACGAACTCTGCCTTGAAGAGGCTCTCAAAGTCTAACCAGGTGAGGGTTGCGTCATCGTGCATATGGAGTGTCAGGCTCCACCATCTCCCTGTCATTCCCTAGTAGAGACTAGCATCTAGGATCACCATCTGGTCTGATGGTGTCCTAACTAGGCAGAAAACTCTAGCCATATCCTCCATCTAATCCTCAGCCGCCTACAGATCCATCTCACCTCAAAACCTCAGAGGCCTCTGCCACTAGAACTCGTGAAGCCTGCTAAGTCAGCATGCACCATACGCTGGTGGGGCTGGTGGAAACTGCTTCCCTACAGGTAGTGGTGCTGCTGGTACCCCACCTGAAGGTACCATTGTCATAAGAGGGCCCTGTAATGAAGGCTCATTGCTCGGTGGGCCACCATCATGAACTCTCTCTAGAATCCTGCCTGGCTATCTACATGGAGACATCTTGTAAATAAATAAATGCACCACTGTCAATAAGTTATACCTAGTGAGATGACTCAAAAGATATCAAAAGAAAAACATTTCAAAAACACACGCAATCAGTGTTTTTTTGTATCGAGTCAGAAATCAGAACTCAGGGTTCTAGTGTATGGATATGTCGACTGTTGCACTGACACTGGACTCCCCAAACTAAAAACCATACTCAAAACACTTAACACTATTGCCCCATTGAAAAGATACAAGTATTATTTCTTCAGTATAACTGACTCCTCTGGTACTAATTTTTCACAACCCGTCCCCCAAGGCCTGTGCCTTGACTACCCCAAGTCCGCATTCCATAGGCTAGGGGTTGGTGACTAGCACCGGAAAGGCATATCCCTAAAATGAGAAGGCATTGAATTTTAACCTGTATACACTCATACTAGGTACACAAAAAAAGTAAACCACGTTTTAAAACTGCTGAAGTAAAATGTGTGAAGTGAAAGTAAAGGGGGCCATTATACAAGACCAACTGAAAGAGATAGTACACCAGAAATAGAAAACAACTCTAGATATTATCTACTAAGGATCCCACCTTAAGGGAAGGTATAACTAGTAATTGCGGCTCTCCACATAAATAGGTCACCACCATGCATTGTCTAGTCCTGGTTCCCTAAGGTCGGTCAAAGCTGTCTGTTTTCTGGACAAGACACAACAAGGTGCAGGCAAATCCCATGCAGGGGTGAGTATAAAAATACCCAGTAGGGACCCCAAGACTCCCTAAGGTCTCCTAGAATTCCACAAAGGAAAAACCACAAATCATGATCTCAATCACAAAACACAAGTAAAATACTCATCTAAAACTAGTTATACAACTTAAAGAATAGGAATAACGATGATTAGTTGTAAAGCTAAATCATCTTATTCCGTTGAGAAGTTCCATTTCTAAACCACAAAGAAGTTTCTCTATCACCAATCCACAGAGGGTCGTAAGTCACTGATCCAAACATGGTCGTAAGTTGTCGATCCACACAGGGTCATAAGTTGCTGATCCACAATGGGACACTCTATGGCTGGTCCTTGTCAGGTCACACTACTGCTGATCTGCACAGGGTTGTAAGTCATCAATCCACACATGGTCGTAAGTCGTCAACCCACAGAGGGTCGTAAGTCGTCAATCCACACAGGGTCGTAAGTCGTCAATCCACACAGGGTCGTAAGTCACTTATCCACGACGAGATTCTCTAAGGTTGGTCCTTGTTTGGTCGTACTACTGTTGATCCATAAAGAGTCACTCTGATGACGATCCACAAAGGGTCATATGTCACTTGACAGCCAGCCACATGATTCCTGCACTTGGTGCGCTTGAGTTTCCAAGAAACCATTCCTCAAGATATCGGTCATACCTAGACCACCATGAAATTCCACTAAGAAGTGTCCTGAATAAATGTCATGTCCTAAGGGTTTCAATGCAATAGACGACGCGTCAATTTGACTCCTAGTTTGTAAGTTATATGCATTTTAGTGTCGGGGGCCCAGTTGGATTCGAGTCCGATCAAAACTGGTCATACCCCATATTTATCCAAAACCCAAGTGGAGTATCTCAAAATTAATATCTCATCCTAAGGGTTCCGACTCCATAAAAGGTTCATCAAATGGACTTCCGGTTTAGGAGATATAGCCCTTTAAGCGAAATTGGGCCATTAGTGGGTCTAGGTCCGGTCCGACCCAGCCTGCTGGCCACAGGCTCAGCCCATTGGGCTGCGGGACCATCCCGAACCACCTGGCTAGGCACGACCCTCTAGACCAACCCAGCCCATTGGTTGGGCGTGGCCGGCCAGCTAGGCGTGGGGGTCCGCTCGCCTCCCGAATGGACAAGCTGTCCGTTCAGATCTTCAATCAGCAACACTAGTTGGCGCTGCTCCAGCTGGCCGGTCTGTGTGGACCAGTCAACAGCGAACCTACGGGTGTGATTCCTCCCTCCACCAAGACTCATAGTCATGGACCTCCTCCACGGTGCATTGTTGTGGAGCACCGCTTCCGTCAACATGGCTGAAAAAGGTCATCCGCTTCTACCTGCCGTGGCGCCTTCGGGCACCGTCGTCCTTTCGCAGCTGGTGGGAGCCAGCCGCCGCCTCCTCCGGTCACCACCATTGCTGCGCTGGTGGATCTTCCGTAGGCCACCGGTAAAGCTCTGGTGGTCCAATTTTCTTCCCATATTTTCCTATAGGCCTTTCGGCCCACGCCCTCCACGTTAGTGTTATAGCATGGGAATAGTTCAACAACATCAAGAGTAAATGAAACATAAATCTCTGAAACAAAACCCCTACCGTGAACTCGTTAGAAGAAACTGCAGATGAGGAAGAAGGGTCCACGTTCAAAGATGTTTTTCGGTGTTTTTTCATTCCTCGTTCTCCATTGGAGTAGGTTTCTTCAGGTATTTCATCAGAGTTTCCTCACGTCGATCCCCAAAACCCATGCCATAGGTTTGTTTAAATAGAGGAAAAAGGAACCACCCACGTTGCATTTTATTAATGAGGTTCATTAATGAACCACAATTAATATTCCATTAATTTAGTGAATGTCGTGGTTATGTAACCCAAGGTCCATGTCATTAAATGACTCCCATTTAAGCCTTACGTTACACCACGGTCCTGCCATCCACCGCTCAATGGTGAGAAGAGAATAAAATAACTAATGGAGTTATTTTATTATTATTTTTGTAAAGTCCAATAATTAAATTTTTCATCTGACCCTTGACGATTGAAGTTAAGTTTCACCCAAGTGAATCCCGACCCTGTGAATTCAATGGTGCCCTCAGATTTTTAATCTGAGCACCGGTTCAAAAGATAGAAATCGCTGCACGCACGTTTACTAAATGTACCTTAAAAAAAGTTAAAAATTCCTCTCCAGACTCTTCAGGACTCAGAATTACGTGCCATTAATTTTTTCAGACTCATAATAATCCCAAATAATTTTAATAAAAATTTTATGGAAAATTCTGGGTCTTTGCATCATTACCCATATGTCCATACATCTTGGTGCCTTCGAGGTCGACCACCCCACACCTTCCTCGGCCCGATGGATAGAATCAGCTTACTTTTACTCCATTTGATGGGGCTTCTCATGAAGAGTGGTAGTATTTACAAATGGTCATTGGGATATCTTGAGGATTCTAATTAGGCACCTTTCCAACATACAGTTAACCCCACCTCACCCATCCATGACCCAGCCTCCACCACCGCTACTCCTACTACCACCTCCATCATCGCCTCTACCCTTGTGACCACCACCACCACCACCACCACCATCTCCACCGCTTCCTATACCCCTATTTTTACCAATCCCACCACTGGACCTACCACATCTTCACCTGCTCCTCCTTCTCCATCTGACCTATGGCCTACTATCCAGTTTCTTCTGGAGAACCAGTGCCAGATCTTCCTTCATCTAGGAATTACCTACAGCGAATCATTCTATTTTACCATCCTTATCCCACCAACACACTCTACATCCACCCACCCACTACTCTCTGTAGGCCTCACTACATCATCCATCCACACCCGACCTCCTACCCTGGCCTACTTTCCCCCTTAGCTGACAGATCTCGCTGCTCAGGAAGAGTTTTTAACTGAGTCAGCCCACCAGGGAAAGAGACCTGTGTAACACCCCAAGTCTTTATAATATTTTCAGTTTTGAATAAAATTAATTTTGTTTCAACTTTTCTTTATACACAACACTATGTTAAGCTTATGCTACACACAACAATGAGTTGTCTTATGTTACATGTATGACCATGTTTTAACAAACAACAATATGTTATTAAAATATTATTATTTAATATAATAAGATATAACCTAACCGTTAAGTTGGTGTTTATAAATATTATTAACTAAAATATAAAAATATATGGTTGAATTTATTAGTTTCAAATTAATTATAAATTAATATAAGATCCAATTGAATATAAATAGAATGTTTTTATAAAAACTATTTTTACGCTCATAAAGAAATTCTATCCTAATAAATTAAATTAATTACAACTATTAAAGGATATTAATGAAATATATACATTATATATTCAATTATTCATCTAATAGATTTTATAGGTATAAGATATGAACAAAACCAAGTTTATGCATAAAAACCTATATTTCTCTAAAGGTAGCTTTACCACCTTCTAATGAGTAATTTATTTTAAATCCAAATTTTGAAACTTTTAAATACTATATTTGAAAAAATAAACTTCATATTTTAAATCATAATATAAAAATTTAGTTCAATTAAAATTTTGGTATTTTTATGATAAGTTTTAAGTTTTGATGAATAGTGAAAAATACTAAATTTTAATTGAAGACAAATTTCTTCATTGAAATAATTTATACTGTTAAATTATAATTTTAATTGGTTTTAAAGTATAATTATATTATTTAATTTAACATTTATTCCAATTTATTTCATTGGAATTAATTTCACATTGAATTTTGGTATAAAAACATTTCAATCTTTTGAACGATTTCACTTTTAAAACTTATTTTCTCATTCCATCAACAAGATTAATTTTAGAATAATTACTAAAATTTATGTTTTTTGAATTTTTAAAAATGAATTTCATATTTGAAATCAGTGGGTACAAATTATTTAAATAGGTTTATTTTATTTTTGGGTAAATGAATAGTAAATTTAGTAATATTTTAATTACCACGGTTAAGGGTAAATCAGGTAATTGGGGGTAAAAATAATATTATAAAATTACCCTAACACATATATTAATTTTATTTTATGAGATATTTTAGACCAAATTCATCCTTGGGATTATTTTATGGCCTCTTGGATTCACTTGGATGACTTTAGTGCTCTTATAGTATTTTATTTTAAGGAAAGTCAAATATGTCACACTCTTGTTTTTAATAAGTATTACATTTTTATATATGGTTATTCAGAAGATATCTTTGACTATAAATATTAATTTTAAATCTAAAATTTTATTCTTAATAATGATAATTTATTTTTAATTTTTAGGGAAGAAATATTTAAATTAAATATTTGCACAATGATGATGCAGTAATTGTTTAATTAATAAAAGAATCAAATAAATGATATTAAAAATGGTAAAATAAATATAATTTGATATAATTAATGTCATCCATAAATCTTCTAGATTAGTTTTACATATAAATGATGATTTAAAAGATTTGGTAAAAAGATATTATGTTGTTATGGTATTTTTAAAAAAATTAAAGTAATGAATAGGGTCAAAATTGACACTAATGATATTTGAAAATAAATATTATTTTATTAAATGATATTAAATTTAAAAGAATATAATATTAGTCCAAATTATTTGGATAAAGTTAAATATTTCATCAACAGACCATTTATGGATCATTTTACATTTTATATTAACTATATTAACCCTTAAGAAATAAAAACACATGTTGTGACGATAAGAGTTAAATGGGTTAAATATGGGTTAAAGCCAAAAGATAAGGGTAAGAATTTAACCTAAACTTGTATAAAAATTATTGTATGAATATCATTCTTCCCTTTTTAGCTTAAAATCGAATTGGAGTTGTTTAATGGATACTTTTCTATGATAATAACTTATATATTATTTAAATCAAAGTTAGTTACAAAATGACACTCTCTTTGTATTTAACATCTTTAATGTGTTCACATAGGAAAAAAACCATGATATGAATGATCCTAAATGTATATTTTAAGTTTTATAAAATTAGTTTCATTATAATTTTTTTTAATTTTTATAAATTATATGATTACCTTAAATTCATTTTCAATACTAAAACAATGTTTATTTAATTAACTAGAAAAATAAAAAAACCTATTTTAAATGTATTAATTTTGATATATTTGGGATGTTTTAATGTTTATAATGAATTTTATAAAACTATAGGATATAATAGATATGTATGAAAATATTATATTTGAATTCCCAATTTATCTTAATGTATTTAAATTCAAATTAAAATAATATGATCAAATTTAAAAATAATGATATTTTATTGAATTAATATATTATTAAATTATTTTAAAATCAAAAAAATTATAAATAATCACAAATGGGATAATATATTATCGTCTATGTCTTAAAATACTCAATTATAGGACATTTGGAAGCATTTGTCTCTAGAATAGCCTTATTATATTTTAATATTTGGAGGATTTTCAAAAGTTCCCCCCACCTCAATTATAAAAGGGAACCTCATCCCTCATTTAATCACATAAATTTGAGCCATCTAACTCGACCAAAATCTACCAATTTATCTCTCCAAAATCCTTATTCAAGTTATATAGGTTATGGAACTTCCAAAATACCAACTCTTGATCTCTTGAGAAGAGATCTAAAGGAAATCCGCCGAAGAAGAGGTAATCATTTTTACTAACTCGTTCAAGTTCATTTCTTCTTATTCTTCCTATTTCTGTGTAGTTTACCTTATAAAGTAATATATCCACTATAATATATATCCATAAATTTTATTATTATTACGGGACAACCATATTCCATGATTTATCCATCATATGAAAAATGAAAACACTGCACGTGCATACATACGACTTATTGTCTCCACGCTGTGGTGTAATCGATTTTTCATCACCAATTTATTTGGATGGGTATAATGATAGAAATAATGAATACATATGATAATTTTGACATGATATTTATTCTGGAAAAATTAATATACCATCCAATTATTTTCTCTTTTACCATTAATGAAATGATATCATCGCTCGTGCATACGTACGACCTACCGTCTCTACAATGCTATGTGAGTCATTTCTCATGTTAACCATTCAAAAATGATTAAAAAAATGTTTATAATGAGTTAATATAATATATATTAAATTATTATAATTATGTAGAATAAATATATATATCCTATTAATAAAAAATAAGACTTACATGGTAAAAAATGTATAGAAAAATGAAGCATTTAACACCTGAAACAAGAGTAATAATGAAATATTATTAACAAAAAGATATAAAAAGGTCATTTATAATATAATAAATATGGATTTTGTTTTATTACAAATTAATAAAAAATTTAAACCATTATACAGGAGAATAAATCACATCCAACTAAATAAAATTACAAGGTAATAGTTAATTTCACAATCCCATTATTATTCAAGATTGTTTATATGTAAGTATATGCTAGGGAATATTTATCATCCATATCCATGTATCATAAAAATATTTTTAAAATATTTTTACTATTATCCTACCAATTTTTAAAGTATTTTAACCATGCTCTACTTTATATAAAATGGTTTTGAAAGGAATATTTTTTTGTTTTCCAAACAAGGCACCTTATGACTTTTACGACAAAAATATGGAAAGAATGTTTATTTTTAACTTATAAAGCATGAGTATATTTTACCATAATCATAAAGCCTTGATGTTTTTAAGCTTAATTTACAAGTTTACAAAGTTATTTTTTAAATAAAATGTTTTATTTTATAAATTCATGACTTTTAAATAAATTATTTCAAAGTAAAAGAGTATTTTTTTCTCAAGATATTTCTAACAATTTTATTAGAGTATTTTCATCTATGTCAAAATCATTTGTTGAATCTTATGTTTGATTGAGGATGATCTCTTATGATGCAATATAACTTATTTTATTTAAGGTATTATGATTAGTTTAATTATGGATGTGCTATTTTTATACCATTCATGGTTTATGGTTAAAGTATTCACATTTACTATGATAGTTTTCAATACGAATGTTTATATTATTTATGTTTTCATATAAGGAATGAATTGGACTTAGTAAGCGACGGGAGTGGCCCACTATAGCCTCTAGATGCATCAATATGTATCATGAGATGAAATAAATTGGAGAAAAACCCTTCACATTTATTTCTAAGTAGTTTTAAATTGGTAGGAGGATAAATCTTGACACAAATCAGATGGGTTTCTACCCATAGAATTAAACTATCATGAGGATAGATCTTGACAGTAACCATCTTGAGGATAGATATTGATTGTTCAGTTATCCAAAATTATGCATTCTTTCATTATTATTATTTCATGTGATTATTTTATTAGTTAAAATATCCATGGTTATGTTTAATAGATTATGTTATTATTTAAATGGAATGTGTATTAGTCATCTACCATGCCATATTGTTTATGACATATTTACTCATAGCTTCCATTGTATGCTTACCCTTACTGAGCATTTGATCTCACCCTTTTCACATGTTTCATTTTCCCCCATGATTCCTAGAAGTATGTCATGAATGATATATAGGGTTACACAAAGGGGTAATAATGATAGAATCAATAAAATTATTTGTGTATTTTATGTTTCAAAATTTAATTTGGATTACAAGTATGTATCTAGTTTACTAATACTACTAAAATATTCAGTCCTTTAGGATTTGATTACTTAAAATCATTACATTGTATTAAAGTAAGGCACCATATCAAGGCTTTTGGGGTCGGGGCATTACAACTCACCTGAACATATTCATCTGAGGTTCTCTTCATCGATCTAGCTGCTAGGCACATGACCTAAGTACATACCGACACCTCAACTCCTCTATCTTTGGCTGATCCAGCTTCCAGCACCATGACACCCACCTTGGTGGTCGATCCCCCAACCCCTTTCACCATTTCTGACATCGATGGGGTGGTCCAAATTCAAGTACCCGCTATTTATGAGGGTACATTTGATGTGTATATCAATGAATTTGAGTTTAATATCTAGTTCTTTCCCGATCCCATCTCCCTTTTGTACTGTTTTTGGGTGTCTATATTTTTATACTACTGTATTAATTTTTCCTTGTTATATCATTTATTATATATATGGATGATACATTGAATTTTGATCCACTAATTTTTAGATTATTTTTCATTTCATTGTTGTATTACTTTATCCATGTATATCTCTTTTACCTCCTCTATAGTTGTTGATGCGCCTTTCCCCCCACTATCTGCACTCCTACATCAGTTGTCTCAGAATTTGGATGATGTTGAGTGCCATATTGAGGATATATAACTTGATATCCATGCTTATAAGGGACCCCCACCATGATGAGAAAAAATGTTATTCTTTCCACCTGAGATTCATTCTCGTTACGCTCCTAATGCGGTTAATCCCTCTAAGCATCCCTGTGAACTCAATGAAACAACCATGAGTTCCTATCAGATGTAGTGAACCTATGAGCTAATGGAATACATTTCCCAATACCTTTTTCCATACATCTGGTTGATGATGTTATTTTTAATGATTTATGAGAGGCAACCCATATTTGTGTTTTCTATATTTCATTCATCTATTTAGGATCTTTTGTTTTTATTTTACAATCAATATTGTTCATCGGTCACCATAAAATTCACTATAATCACATTTCTGAATTTATCTAAGATTATTTTCCTTACTATATTGTCATGACCCATCCTTAGGGTCCGTTCTATGACTACCCCAAGCCCGCCTTCCATAGGCCAGGGGCTGGAGACTAACACAAAAGGTGAATCCCTGATAAAAAGGGAAGGTATTGCCTTTAAACCTATAACACACATAGTCTGAACACAAGCAGTAGAAGAAAAGAGTACAAATATAGAAAAGAAAGATGTGCTTAAAGTAAGTGGGCCATTATACAAACCCAACTAAACTACAAGTACAAGTACAAGTAAAAAGGGAAAACAATTCCTCGATCATCCACCAGGGAATCCTACCTGAAGGGTTGGTAAAGATATTGAACAACTCATCCCTCAGGTATGTCCCGTCTAGTCCAGCTCCGAGAAGCCTCCCATCCATCACCCTCAGCCCCGATCACTACTGACCGTCGTCTGCACAGAACACAACAAGGTGCGGGCAAAGCCCGTGTAGGGGTGAGTATAAAAATACTCAGTAAGGGACCCCGAGACCCCCGAAGCTCTCCTATAATCCACTAAGTATAAACCACATTAGTAAGATACAATCAGAAAGTATCAACCATCCCTACTTAGGTATATGCCCATACATATACCTAAGTTACCAATCACAGTTTGACTCCAACACTCGATCCCAAGCACAACCCATTCCACAAAGGAAGTAAAGTCAATCATCTCAATGATAAAAACTGAAAGTCAAGACTCATCTCACACTAGTATACAACTATTGTAGAGGGGTAGATATGATTATATGTAGCCACTGAATCATCTCCTCTGTCGAACTCACGTAGGATCCTAGAACAGTATCAGCGCTGTCAAACCCACAGAGGATCCCGGTACAGAAGTCATCACTGTCGAACCCACAGAGGATCCCAGTCCAGTACCGTTTCTGTCAAACCCACGGAGGATCCTGGTATAGTATCTTCACTATCGAACCCATGGAGGATCCTAGTACAGTAGTAGGACCACGTAGGATCCTATCATCTCAGTCGCAGCCAGCCATAGGGTTCCCGCACACAGCACGCTCGATTCCAGGAGGGTCCGCTACTCGAGCCAAGTGTTGATACATCAACTACCAAGAAGTCTCGAGTTGATGTATCCCATAGTTCCGTCTCATCATAATGAACCCAACATGACAAACGACGTGTCAATCGGATGCCCGATCTATGAGTTATTGGCGTTTACGCTCCAAGGGCCCAGTTGGATTTAGGTTTAATCCAACCCGGACCTACCCAAACTGCATCAAAACCTCAAGTGGGGTATGTGAAAAGAACTGTACTGCTCTAATATTTCCTTCTCCACAGACAGTTCGTCGATCGGACACCCATAGCCCAAGATATGGGCGAAAAGGTGAAATGGGTAAAATTGGGTCCGGGTCCGATCCAGCCCAGCTGGTACGACCCAACCCAACCCAGACTGGACCGACCCGACCCGGTTCGAGTTGACATGACCCGAGTCTGGATCCAGACTGGGGTATGACCCAGCCTACTAAAAACCGGCCCGGTCCGCGCGGCGGCCCAGCCCGCGGGTGGCAAGGCCTATGTGGCTGGGAGGTAGACCGCCAACCGAAGCCCGCGGTGGTCGCACCTCGCAGGGCCTGCCCTGACCGAGCGAAAATAGAGTGGTCAGCCCCCCCCCCCGTCTTTCTGTAATGATCAGTTCATGGCATTGACCCGGTGACCACAGTACTCGAAGGGTCCCGCCTGTGGTGTGCCCGTCGGCGGCCGGCTCAGCCGGTCGACCTCCTCCATCCGTCGTGGCCTTTGGCCACGGTTCTTCTCTGGCACGATGCGATGGCACCACACCTCTCCGGCACCGCCATGGCCCACCTGGCCGCGACCCGGTTCTCAACGTGGTGCGGTGGTGCCGCGCTCCTTCGGCGACCCAGCGGCCCTTGCGCCGCCGATTCCTCTCGCGGTTAGGCCGTTGCCGGCCGACGATGCTCCACCGTGGTCCTCCCTTCCGGTGGTGCCATTGCACCACCGCCATCATCAAAAAACAAGAACAACAAAGAGGGAGGGTCGGTCCGTGTTTGTGCGGTCCAATACCTCCTTGTTATAGTGTTATAAATCAGTGATTCACATTCCATAACTTGAACGATGAATAACGGGTACAAAAACAATTCAAATCCCCCCCCTCGCTTGACAATGATTGTTGACGAAGTCACGGGAAGGTGGCGTCATTTCGTCAATGTTGGAAGAGGAAGAGTTCAGATAATACGAGTCAAAGATGACGTTGTCGGCGTTCTTCGTGGGCGATGGTGCTTCCACTTCTTGCCCCAGTTGAAGAGGGAGAGATGTCCATCATCTTCGTTGAGAGAATTTGTTCCTCCAAGTTCTTCCAAGTTCTTCCTCCTCTCCAAAAGGTTCCACCAATAGAGTGCTAAGCCAAAAATAATAGAGGAATTTCTATATTATTTCTTTGCCACAACAACACAAATAGTTGTGTTTAATTAAATGAGACAACTCATTTAATTAATGGAAAAGAAAGGTTGAAATTAAAAATTAGAGGAGGTGAAGAGTTCCAATTAATTAATGGGGAGTTAAAAGGGGTTGAGAAGATCAGGTGGGCCCCACTAAATAATATCCTCCAAAGGGAGGTTATGTGTGGGTGGGCCCCACCACCATAACCTCTCATGGGAGTTTATGGTGTGGTGGCCCCCACCACTAACCTCCTCTTGGAGGTTTTAACCACCATAAAATAAAAATAGTTAACACTTTATTTTTATTTAATCTAATTAAAAACCCCAAAAACTAACTCCCATTCCTGACAGTACGCAACTGTAGAGAAGGTCTCACTAAGAAATCTCTGACGATGCGAGCTCAACGGTGCCCTCAGATTTCAATTCTGAGCACCGTTTCAAAAGTTATAAAATCCCGCTCGTACGTTTACTGAACGTACTTGAACAAAACTTCAGAAATTGATTCTGGGAACAATGGGCCTCGGAATCAAGCGCCGTAAATTTTCACGGACTCGTAAAAATCCCATGAATTTAAGAAAGAAAATTCCATGGAATTTCTGGGTCTTTACATTCTCCCCACCTCAGGGATTTACGTCCCCGTAAGCTACTACTCAAGCTAAGGGAACACATGGGGGTACTGAGCATGCATCTGAGCCTCCTGCTCTCATGTGCTCTTCTGGAGGTTCCCGTGCTGCCAGTGAATGCGCACTATAGGTATCGACCGTCGACGAAGGACCCACTCCTATCAATACTCAATCTCCACTGGAACCTCTGTGAAATTTTCCCCGTCATCGATGTCCATCTATCCATGGTCGATGTTGTGGGAAGGGTCATGCACGTATCTCATCAGCTGAGATACGTGGAAGACGGCGTGCACCTGGTGCAACTGAGGTAGAAGAGCTAAGCAGTAAGCCACCTCGCCTACTCTGCTGAGAACCTGGAAAGGTCTGATGAATCGCAGAGACAACTTTCCGCCTCGGCCAAATTTACGTAGACCTCACCGAGGTGAGACCCGTAGATTGACGTGGTTGCCATCTTTGAACTCTATAGGTCTCCGTCTCCTATCAGCATAGGACTTATGTCTACTCTGTGTAGTCTTCATCTACTCTTAGATGATCTGAACCTTCTCCGTCGTAGCCTGCACCATCTCTCGTCCCATAAGTGCTGACTCCCCTGGGTCAGTCCAGCATTGAGGCAATTTGCAAGGTCAGCCGTACAGTGCCTCGAATTGTGCCATCCCGATGGTGGAGTGGTAGATATTGTTATACACAAACTCTACCAAGGGTAAGTGATCCTCCCAGCTGCGATCGAAGTCAAGGACACATGCACGAAGAATTTCCTCGTGTCAGTATGACCATCCATCTGAGGATGGAAGGCGGTGCTCAAGCGAAGCTGCGTCTCGAAAGCCTCTTTCAACCCCTTCCATACCTGGGAAGTGAAATGAGAATCTCGATCGGAGACGACCGTCAATGTAACACCATGATGCCGTACGATCTCCTATACATATAGGTGTCCCAAGCTCTCTACTGAACCTTGCTCTCTGATCGGTAGGAAGTGGGCCGACTTAGTGATTCGGTAAACGATCACCCATATAGAGTCATGAACTCTGGATGTATGTGAAAGTCTCATCACGAAATCCATGGATATCCCATCCCACTTCCACTCTGGGACCTCTAAGGGATAAACTAAACCTGCTGGAACCTGGTGCTCTGCCTTCACTTGCTGACGAGTGAGGCATCATGAGACATACTCTACTGCTGGCTTCTTCATACCTGACCACCAGTTCTGTCGTCAGAGGTCCTGATACATCTTTTCCACTCCTGGATGCACTGCTAGAGGTGACATATGAAACTCCCTCAACACTTTCTCCTGAAGCGACACTGGTACCATGGTACATCCCCTAAAGAGAATGACGTGCTCACCACCTACAGAAAATCCATCATGTGCCTGCCCTATGGATATCTGTGCACGTCGAGCCTCGCGGTCAACATCCACACACTACGCCTCCCTGAATCTCTGATGAAGTGGAGGTGTGACTGTAGGAGACTGCAGAAAGGCTGGTCCATCCCGATCCACAAAGGATAACTGCAACGCAACCAGCTGCTCTGTCACCTCTCCTAGTAGCTGAATGCCTGATCTCCTACTAAGAGCATCTGCTACAACGTTCCCCTTCCTAGGAGTATAGACTATCTCGAAGTCATAGTCCTGGAGGAACTCAAGACAACGCTGCTATCTCAGGTTCAGGTCCTTCTGCGAGAAGATGTACCTAAGAATATGGTAGTTAGAGTAGACTGTAAAATGCTCGCCCATCAGATAGTGCCGCCACATCTTCAAGGAGAAGACCACTGTTGCTAACTCCAGGTCATGGGTAGCATAGTTCTAATCATGCTGTCTCAGCCGACGAGAACCATAAGCTATCACTGCTCTCTCCTACATCATGATGCATCCAAGCCCAGTCCCTGATACATCACAATAGATTACATACCCAACGCCCTCCTCCGGTATCCTCAAGATGGGCGCACTAGTCAGCCTCTGCCTCAACTCCTGAAAACTCTACTGGAATCTCTCTGACCACACGAAGGGTTTACCTTTCTTCGTCAATGCTGAAAGTGGTGCTGCAACTCTAGAGAATTCTGGAAAAAATCTATGATAGTACCCATCCTGTCCTAGAAAACTCTGTACCTCCATCACACTCCTAGGTGGATCCCAAGAAAGTAATGCCTCGATCTTTGATGGATCCACTGCAACTCCAGCCTTTGAGATGACATGTCTCAGAAAGTGTACCTCTCAGATTCAGAACTAAAACTTCGAGAGCTTACCATAAAGCTGTTGCTCTCGGAGTGTGTCCAGTACTACCTACAAATGGTAGGCATGCTCCTCCTCGGTAGCTGAGTAGATCCGAATGTCATCGATGAAGACTACCACAAAGCGATCAAGGTATGGATGAAATATCCTATTCATGAGTCCCATGAACACTATTGGTGCGTTGGTTATGCCAAATGGAATAACCAAGAACTCTTAGTGGCCATACCGGAATTTGAAGGCCGTCTTCTACACATCCTCATCCCGTAATTTGAGCTGGTGATAGCCTGAATGAAGATCTATCTTCAAGAACCAACACGCTCCCTTCAACTGATCAAAGAGGTCTTCAATCCTCGGGAGTGGGTACTTGTTCTTCATGGTCACCTGGTTCATGCATCGATAATCAACACACAGACACAAGCTCCCATCTGCCTTCTTGGCAAACAAAATCGGGGATGCCCAGGGTGAAACACTGGGTAAGATAAATCCCTTCCCCTGCAAGTCCTCCAACTGTACCCGCAGCTCACGAAGCTCCGTGGGAGCCATCCGATATGCTGGAGTGGATATCGGTGTCGTCCTGTGGTACAATTCAATGTAAAAGTCTACCTCTCTACAAGGAGGTAGTCCTGGAACATCATCAGGGAAGATATTCGTGTACTGATCCACCACAATAGGAAAACTCAGACTTCGTACATCAATTGCACCGAGAAGGAGGCTATCCAATTGATGTGTGATCGGCTTTCCCATCCTCTGGGTAAGTCCATCCTGCACTGCAAAGGTTCCTTCTCACTAGTGAAGGTAAAAATCATCCCATCTTGGTGGACACACCGCACTTTCTGCCTAATGTAGTCAATCTAAGCATGAAATGTGGATTCCCAATCCATACCCAAGATGACGTCGTAAGGCCTCGACGCCGCTACGAGGAGATCCCAACTGAAGCTCTCTCCTCCTAGAGTAAGATCACACTGCCAACACCAGTGTGTAATCGTCGATTCTGCTCCCATAGGAGTCTCTATCCCTAAGGATCGAGCCAACAGCTCCGTCGGAATCTCCGAGCTCCGAACTAGGGAAACGACAATAAAAGAATGACTCGCACCTGTGTCTATAAGTACTACAACAAGGGTGAAGTAGACATAGATAGTACCTCTAATCATCTTAGGTGAACCGTGTCATAGGCCTCGACTGCCTGGAGCTCAGCCCGCCCCTTTCCACCAGCTCCCTATGGTCGGGGTGGACCTCATAGTGGTGGTGGTGGTAGGACCTCGAAATGTCATCCACCACCTGCTGCTCGGCCAACTCCTCTACCATGTCTGCCTGCTCCCGGTGGACCACCATGGTCGAACCTCTGCCTCTGCCTGGGAGGTACCTCTACTATCTTCTGCTCATCTACATGGCAGGTCAGGCAGTCACGAGCCATGTGACACTGCTCGCCGCATGCATAACATTGCCTGCTCCTCAAATGGATGGCTCTGTCTCCTGTGCCCCGCACAACCGAACCTGTATCCTGGGGTCACCCACCTGATGTCCTGGTCCTCTTGGACCTCTGTGACATCTGTCTACTGCCGGCTGCAGAAGACTCTACTACGTGTTGCCCTGTGGTGGTTCTCGCTGCTGGTGACTGCTCAGCTAGAAAACTCTCCACAAGAAGGGCTCGCTCTATCACCCCCGCCTGTGTCGAAATGCTGAGGGAGATCATCGAAGCCCTGATCTCATGCCTGAGTCCCTTCTCGAAGGTCCGGGCCCTGAAGAATGGGTCCCGCACCATATCTGTGGAGTAACACGAGAGGTCATTGAACTTCACTGAGTACTGTGCCACGATCATGCTTCCCTATTGTAGATGAATTAGCTCCTGAATCCACACTACACGAAGGGTGGCTGGAACAAACTCTGACTGGAAGAGACTCTCGAAGTTTGCCCAGAGTAGTGATGCATCGTCATGTACCTAGAGCATCAGGCTCCACCATCTACCTACTGCTCCCTGCAGGAGACTCGCAGCAAGGATTACCATGAGGTCGGATGGTGTCCCTACAAATCTGAAAATTCTCACAACAGCCTCCAGCCAATCCTCAGCTGCCTCTGGGTCCGTCACTCCCCTGAACCTGGGCGGCCTCTGGCACTGGAACTTGTGCAATGCACTCAGACAGCGTGTACTCTCTACTACTGGCGCTGGTGGTATCAGTGGCCCAGAGGGTAGTGGTACTGTTGGTACCTCCACAGCAATGGGGCACTATACCGAAGCCTCGTCACTCGGTGGGCTACCATCTCATACAAAACTCGGGACCCTAGATGGCTGCCTACATGGGGCCATCCTAAAAAGAAACAAGTGCACCACGGTCAAAAAAAATATACATGGTGAGATGACACAAAGTAATCAAGAAGAAAACTTTTCTAAGGAAACACACACGCAATCACTGTTTTCGTGCACTGAGTCAGAAGTCAGAAGTCAGAGTCCTAGTGTATGGATACGTCGGTCGCCGCACCAACATCGGTTTCCCTAAACTGATAACCACACCCAAAACACTTAACACTATTTCCATTAAAAGAATAAAAGTACAAGTTATGCGGTAGAACCAAATCTTGTGATACTAATTTGTCACGACCCATCCTCGGGGCCCATGCCATGACTACCCCAAGCCCGCCTTCCATAGGCCAGAGGCTGGTGACTAGCACCAAAGGCGAATCCCTGATAAAAAGGGAAGGCATTTACTTTAAACCTGTAACACACACAGTCTGAAAACAAGAAGTAGAAGCAACAAGTACTAATATAGAAAAGAAATGTGTGCTGAAATTAAGTGGGCCAGTATACAAACCTAATTAAACAACAAGTACAAGTGCAAGTAAAAAGGTAAAACAACTCCTGGATTTTCCACCGAGGAATCCTACCTGAAGGGTAGGTACAGATCTCGAATAACTCATCCCTGAGGTACGTCCCGTCTAGTCCAGCTCCGAGCAGCCTCCTGTCCGTCACCCTCAGCCTCGATCACTACTAACCGTCATCTTCACAGAACACAACAAGGTGTGGGATAAGCCCTTGTAGGGGTGAGTATAACAATACTTAGTAAGGGACCCTGAGACCCCCAAAGGTATCCCAGAATCCACTAAGGATAAAACACAGTAGAAAGATACAATCATGAAGTATCAACCATCCCTACTTAGGTATATGCCCATACATATACCTAAGTTACCAATCATAGTCCGACTCCAACACTCGAGCCCAAGAAAAACCCATTCCACAAAGGAAGTAAAGTCAATCATCTCGATGATAACAACTGAAAGTCAAGACTCAGCTCACATAGGTATACAACTCATGTAGAGGGGTAGAGATGATTAGTTGTATCCACTGAATCATCTCCTATGTCAAACCCACGTAGGATCCTAGAACAGTATCAGTGCTGTCGAACCCACAGAGGATCCCGGTACCTAAGTCATCACTGTCGAACCCACAGAGGATCCCAGTCCAGTACCATCGCTGTCGAACCCACGGAGGATCCTGGTACAATATCATCGCTATCGAACCCACAGAGGATTCTAGTACAGTAGTAGGTCCGTGTAGGATCCTATCATCTCAGTCGCAACCATCCATAGGGTTCCCGCACACAGCATGCTCGATTCTGGGAGGGTTCGTTCCTCGAGCCAAGTTTCTATACATTAACTACCACGAAGTCTCAAGTTGATGTATCACATAGTTCCATCTCATCATAAGAAACCCAACGCGACAGATGGTGCATCAATCGGATGCCCGGTTTGTGAGTTATTGGCGTTTCCGCTCCAAGGGCCCGGTTGGATTTTGGTTCAATCCAACCTGGCCATACCCTAATTGCATCCAAACCTTGAGTGGGGTATGCCAAAATAACTTTCCTACTCTACGATTTCTGTCACCACAGATGGTTCTTCGATCGGACACCTGTAGCCCAAGATATGGGTGAAAAGGTGAAATGGGTCAAATTGGGTCCGGGTCCGGTCCGCCCCAGCCGGACTGACCCGACCCGGCTCGGACTGGGCCGACCCTACCCGACCCGAATCGGGTCCGGATTTGGACCAGGGTCCGACCCAACCTGCCGAAAACTGGCCCGAACCACGCGGCGACTTGACACGCGAGTGGCACGGCCCGCGTGGTTGTGAGGCGGACCGCTAGCCGAAGCCAGCGGTGGCCGCGCCACGCGAGGCCTGCCATGACCGAGTGAAGGGCGGGTGGTCAGCCCCCCCATATTCCTGTAACATTTGGTGCGTGGCATCGGCCCGGTGACCGCATGACCCGAAGGGTCCCGCCTATGGTGCACCCACCGGCGGCCGACTTAGTCGTCCGCCCTCCTCTATCCGCCGTGGCCTTGGTTCTTCTTCGACACAGTGTGACGGCGCCGTGCCCAGCTCGTCCTACCACCACGTCTCTTTCCTCTGGCGTGGTGCGACAACACCATGCCCCTCCGGCACCTCCGCGGCCCGGCTGGCCGCAACTCGGTTCTCAGCGTGGTGCGACAGTGCCGCACTCCTCCGGCGACCCGGTGGCCCTTGCGCTGCCAGTTCCTCTCGCGATCGGGCCGTCGCCGATCGCGGATGCTCCACTGTGGTCCTCCCTTCCGGTGGAGCCGTTGCGCCACCACCATTGTCAACAAAAGAGAACAACACAGAGGGAGGGTCGGGCCGTGTTCATGCGGTCCGATCCCTCCTCGTTACGGTGTTATAAACCAGAAATTCACATTCCATAACTTGACCGACGAAGAATAGGTACAAAAAAATTAAAACCCCCTACCTCGCTTGACGATGATCGTTGATGAAGTTTCGGGAAGGTGGCGTAGTTTCATCAACATCGGAAGAGGAAGAGTTCAGAGAAGACGAGTTGAAGATGACGTCGTCAATGTTCTTCGTGGGCGGCGATGCTTCTACTTCTTTCCCCGATTGAAGAGGGAGAGATGTCCATCATTCTTCATTGAGATAATTTGTTCCTCCAAGTTCTTCCAAGTTCTTCCTCCTCTCCCAAAGGTTCCACCAAAAGAGTGCTATGACAAAAATAATAGAGGAAGTTCTCTATTATTTCTTTGGCATAACAACACAAATAGTTGTGTTTAATTAAATTAGACAACTCATTTAATTAATGGAAAGGAAAGGTTCAAATTCAAAATTAGAGGAGGTGAGGAGTTCCAATTAATTAATGGGGAGTTAAAAGGGGTTAAGAAGCTCTGGTGGGCCCCACTAAATAATATCCTCCCAAGGGAGGTTATGTGCAGGTGGGACCCACCGCCATAACCTCTCATGGGAGGTTATGGTGTGGTGGACCCCAACACTAACTTCCTCTTGGAGGTTTTAACCATCATAAAAATAAAATAAAGTTAACACTTTATTTTTATTCAATCTAATTAAAAACCCCAAAAACTAACTGCCATTCCCGATAGTACGCAACTACGGTGAATGTCTCACTAAGATATCTCCAACACTGCGAGCTCAACGGTGCCCTTAGATTTCAATTCCAAGCACTGATTCAAAAGTTATAAAATATCGTTCGTACGTTTACTGAACGTACCCGAACAAAACTTCAAAAATTGATTCTGGGCACACTGGGACTCGGAATCAAGCTCCGTAAATTTTCACAGACTTTTAAAAATCCCATGAATTTAAGAAAAAAAAAATTCCATGGAATTTTCAGGTCTTTACATATATACTGTGTACACTTTACATTTTTATTCTTACTTCATGATTAAACCCTATGGGCTAATGTTTTATCTAGTGAAGGTTTTTCTTTATAACAAAATTTTTAGGTTGCAAAAAATCTACTCAACATACAACAAGTTTCCCTATAGAATAAACTTCAATATAGGGAGCTCTCGATTCCCTAATTTCAATTCAAGATCCCATTTCATTTTTGTCTATGCTACTTTTGATATCTCTCCCATGATGATTTCTATAACTGTGTGGAAATTATTTCATTTTAAGTGTGGGGAAGTCTTTATTAATACTTATTATCGATAAACTTGGATTATTTCCTGTTTTCACTTATCTAGGATACATTTTCATTGAAATCATACTTTAAACTTGAAATCTCATTACACTCTTTTAAATAAAATACAAAGTTAGGCTAGATATTGTTGAAATACATTTTTATTCATGTTTATAATTTTTAGCATAATTGCTGAGTTGAGTTATTAAATTCTAATTTTAGATTATTTCAATTGTTTTTGATTGATTTATTAATAGATTTTATACCCTGAGTGATTGCTAGTTATTTTTATTTACTCCCATTCCTAAGAGGATTCAAGACCCATGATTTCATATTCATTTTTTGAGCATATTTCTTGAGAGACACCTAAGGCATGGAAACCTATCAAAACTTTCATTGAGATCTTATTGAGGTTATGATTAAAAAAATAATATTTTAAAATGGTTGAGGTAATCATTGTGAGACACTTTTTCTTAAAACCCACATGTACATATTTCCTTATTTAGACCATAGTATCCATGAATAATATTGCCAGGATGGAGATGTTTCAAGATGATTATCCCTTCCTACCCTACTCTTGGTATGATACATGATTATAATTTGAACAAGTGTTGGGGAATTTTCACTACCGACAGACACAGAATATTATAATTGAGGAGAAATATGGTGAAACTTTTACAAAACTAAAATTATGTGGTCCATTATTAATTTTTGGATTTTCCATTCTTATCCTATTCCTTTGAAAAAATAAATAAATAAATATATATATAATATTTTGGGTTGTGTATTAGGAAGGTAAAAAATCACCATTACAAAACCAATGAATCCTATGATGGATCATATGCGGTTAGGGGATGGATGTGTGAACAATCCTAGACATTATTTTTGAGAAATAAATAAAAAAGAAACATAATGGAACAAGGTACATTTTTTATACTTACATTATATACTCATGAACCCACCTTGAGCTGTTATAGAAAGGACACATTTTTTCTAGGAGGAGTTACTTAATTTCACTTTTCATGATTATTAGGCACTATAATTTATAGCTTACCTTCCTCTTGAGCTTTATTTTTATCACTTTCCCACCTACCCTCATCCTCATAGTCAGTTGAACCCTATTTCTGAATCCCTCATGATTGATTTTTTATTAGTCTTTAGGAAGTGTAGATGTTAGAACCAATGCAATCCATTGGTTAGGAACATGTATTTAGGATATGATCATAACTCTAGTTTTATTTTACCTTGAATGATGAGATAAAATTTATTGTGAGATAAATTAAAAAATGGGTATAGTATTTAAGGAAAAGTTATAAAATTATAATTAAAGGAAGAAGGAGTGGATAACGAACTAAACTATGAGTCATGAGTGATTTTCTATAAAGGATTGATTCTGGATGAATAACTTTTTCTACTTACACTTAGTTTTATTTTCCAGGTCGTAATGCATGTTTCATGTTTTAAAAATTGTTTCTTTTAGAATCCCTATTGAGATGCTCTTTTCTTGAGGACAAAAAATTGTTCAAGTGTGGTGGAATCTGATAATTTGAATTTATATATACATATTAGATGAATTTAATTAAGGGATATTCATGTATTATTTGACAATTAATTTAGTTTTGGTTTTTTTGTAGGAATTATTAATTTTGGACTTTAAGGAATAAATGATGAAAAATGGAAAAATAGGCTTTACACACCGTGTACATCATACATGATGTGTATTCCTCATTCACAACATGCCTGCAGAGCCACTAAACAAACCAAGAATATTTTACATGATGTGAAGATAGTACATGACTTGTACATTCATTACACATCATGTGAATTTCAAAACTAGACTTACATTGAATGTGAATCAAATACACAACGTGTAAAGTTCAAGATCTAATTCATTCAAAGATACAAACCTATTTTTACAAGAGAACTGTGCATCTCAAATACACACCATGAATACTGATTACACAATGTTCATATGTTGGAAAAATACACATAATATAAATACATGATGTGAATTATTTACACTTCATGTATATTTTAGCCTATTTATATTTTTCACCACCACAGTGCACAAGAGTCAGTAGACCTAAGAATTTTCTCCCATTTTATTCTCTCATTTTCTTCTGTTTTCCCTTCTAACTCAATTTTAATTCATTACTTTCATTTTTTTTGTAAAATATTTTTTTTATTTTTTAATCATTCTAAATCCATTTTACATCTGTTGCAATCCTCCTTTCATTTTAACGCTCACTTTTGATAATTATCATTATTCTTCATCAAAGCTTATTGTTCATTTTTTGTTTCTTTATTTTGAGTAAGAGTTTTTTTATCTTTACATTTATTTTGATTATTTAATATCAATTCTTTATTTTCTTAATCCTGGATTTCCTATTTCTGAATCGTTTCTTGATTATGTTTAGCATGCCTTATATCTTTTATTTTGATCATTATCATCATGTACATCTAATCTACTTAGGGTTAGGGGTCGACAGTAGGGGTGTTTATGAACATAATGAATCCATGAATTGAACCTTGGTAACCCTATAGAAATTAACTAGGTTAAAAAAAATTCATCACATTATCTTGTACAACCTTGACCATGAGAGGTTCAATTAAATGAACCTATCCTAGTTGGAGTTGAGGAGTCTATGACCATTAGCCTGTGATGATTTATGTATAGAATCTAAGAATAATGCATCTAGGTTGTTAGTTATACCCAGACCAATGGATAGTTTCAACATAAGTATATCCAATGGGTTTGACCAAATCCAATTGGTGAATCTTTCACCACTTCACAGCCTAATCCATAGGACTATTCCAAGATAAATTCAGGATTATCCTCTACCAAGAGCCCTAAAATTGACCTTGATCCATTCTTAGTTATATGAATTAAATCCAAACTAACTAGATTTATAATAATATAATCTTGAAGATTGTATGTGAGGAATCCTTTAAAAGGGTTTTGTTCGAACTATTGCTTGCCTACCAATGATCCTTATGGGTTCAACCCCGCACTATGACTTTACTACGCCCTTGTAGTACGAGTAGTTTGGGAAAAAATTTCTAATATGATCAATGGTTGTGTGAATTCAACAACACATGTGGGCGAATCAATAATAACATGAATCATTTCCTATTAAAACTTTGAAAACAACCCATCATAATAATAACTAAAATTTTATTCTCATGTAAATTCAATATCATAATATCACTTTTTATAGTAATGTAATACTAATAATAAACTAATAAAAAAATTTATAAAACACAATTATTTCTATTTTTTATAAAACATATAGTAAATAATTAAAAACATATTTTATAAATATAAATTATATAAAATATCAAACAAAAATATAATATCAACACATAAATCAATTATGAAAAGTCTCAAGGAGTTAAGAAGTGAAAAATAATTTTTTTAAACTTTTCAAGAATGAATGATCTCCATGCATAGTCTTAAAATTGTGTATTTACCATTGAATCAAAATATACTATCTATAATTTTAATCCTAGTTTTCAAATCATAGTGGTGTGTTCATGATCATGCCATTGTAGTGCAAAGAATCACCCCACTTTTCTTAGTGGTTGAATCATAGTACGATATTTAATAACATTGGTTGCATCATGACAGAAACATCATAGATCATCTGTGATCACTGTGGTTGTGGTAATTACATGTTTAAGTTTTCACAAATAAGGGTATTGTTTATAACCCTAAACCCCCTCCTCCCACCTCCAACCTCATCGGCTTAACACCCTTGCACCACTCTTTCTCCCTTTCTACAACCGATGAACCAAGTGTTTTTTATCTCCCTTATAGCTACCAATAAACCATGCATGCTTTCCCTTGAGATATACAATAAACCAAGTGTTATTATTCTCCTTTTTTGTTTTCAATAAACCAAGTATACTCTCCTTTTCTATAGACTTTAAATGAACCATTAAATTATTGAGCTTTACATGTAACTCATCAAGATGTGAAAGTAATTTAAATAACTTTGAGAATACGAGTAACTTAGTATCAATACTTATCTCACTTTTATTTGAGATATTAAAATTTATTAGTGAAACTCAAAATTTTCTAATTATTATAAAAAAATAAATCTAAAAATAGAAGTCAACTAGAACATTAAAGATTAAAAACCTGGTTTTCATCAAAGACAACCAAACATTGAAGGATCAATTTGATTCCAAATATTTCATCGATCCCATTTTACCAAATAATTTTGATTATGATATTAATGAGTGGTTCTTAATAAAAATGAGTTGTAATGAAGATAGTGTTTAAGATAAGTTAGTTTTTGAGGATGACAACACTCTGAATTGGGGATTTGTTGAAGAAGCTACAAGGTCTAGTGAACCTTCTCATTATACAAGGAGAAAAGAAAAAGGAGAAGGAGATACAAATTCTTTAAGTTTAAGATATATAGAAAAAACAAGGATTATTATTGAAGAATAAAAGGACACACATGAATTAAATAATGATGATAAAGAAACAGATGAAGATGTGATTTATTAAAGTGATGATATTGAGAGTGATAGTGAAGAAGAAATGGAAGATCTTAATAATAAAGATATTGATTGATCATTTTTATATTTTCTTATCCCTTAGGAATCTTACTTGTTTCTTTCCTAGTTTCCTTTTTTTATTATGGCTATTATTTCAATCGATTAGCCTGAAATAACTATATCTACCCATGAATGTAGGGCTTCTAATAACACTTCTATAAATATTTCTATGGATTCTGATGAAGTCATAGGAAGAGAGTCTAAAAAGCCTTAATATGGAAACATTCTTGGACAAACTCAAAATATATTGGATTCATAAAATGAGTGAAAAATCAATAAGACCTCTTCTCAGTCTAATAGATTCTAGAAGTCCTAATTTGTACATTTAGACAAATTTTCTGATGACACTGTACACAAATCCTATGTAAATTCCAGTGAAAACACAAATACAGATATTACAGAATCTCATGGGAAGTATAATCAAGATGAAATCATGCTTTATATTTATCATGCACATAATGAATCAGATAATGATGAAAATTTTAAGAAAATATCTACTGTTGATAATGTTTCCATTGATGCTAGAAATTTAGTGTTGGAGGAAGCTAAAATATGAAGCAGTTGAAGATATGAATCCATAATAGATTCCACCTCCATGCCTAACCAGAATGATACTTTAATGGAGATTAGAAAGGAATATGGAATATTGAAATCTAAGGGCAGTCCTAAGTCGATTTCAGTGTAATTCTAATGCACTACTATTAAAAATTATTCATACCAAAAGAAATCAATGGGTTTCTCTAGTCTAGACACATAATGCAAGGAAAAAGAAGATAACCCTAGAAATGACAGGAAGAAATATATTATCATTAGGAAATAAAAAACAATTGAAAGAATATAGAATTATAATTAAATTAATAAACTCAACAATCATACTGAAAATTGTAAATATGAATAAATACACTTTTGAAATGATCGAGGAAATCTTTGTGAGCCACTTTTCCTCAAACCCACATGTACATATTTCCTTCTTTATCCCTTAGTATCTATGAATAACCTTGTTAGGATGGAGACATTTAAAGATGACTATCACTTCTTATCCTTCTATTAGAACGATAAATGATTATACATTGAAAAAATATAGGGGAATTTTCACTAATGATGGGCATAAGATGTTATCATTATGGATACATATAGTGACACTTTCACCAGATTGATATGATGTGGTCCATGATTACTTTTGGTATTTTCCACACTAATCCTATTACTTTTAAAAAAATAAATATATATATAAATATTTTGTGTTGTGTATTAGGAAGGTAAAAAATCACCATTACTAGACCGATGAATCCTATGATGGATCATATGTGGTTATGGTATGTATGTGTGACCTAGTCTATACATGATTTGAGAAAAATAAATAAAAATAAAAAGAATGGAACAAGGTACATTTTTTATACTTACTTGATATACTCATTGACCTACCTTGATCTGTTAGAGTGTGGACACATTTTGTTTAGGAGGAGTTACTTAATTACACTATTCACATTTACCATGCACTATACTTTATATCTTACCCTCCTCTTGAGATTTATTTTTATCACTTTACTACCTTCCCTCAAACTCAGAGTCATTTGAACCCTATTGCGAAATCCCTCATGATTGATTTTTTATTAGTATTTATAAAGTGGAGATGTAAGAAGCAATTCAATCCTATGTTTAGGAACATGTATTAAGGGTATGATCATTACTCTAG
Source organism: Viscum album (assembly GCA_963277665.1). NCBI lineage: Eukaryota > Viridiplantae > Streptophyta > Magnoliopsida > Santalales > Viscaceae > Viscum > Viscum album. Next base: position 949,060,641 of record OY728125.1, on the reverse strand, counting down.
TTACATTATACCTTGAATGACAAGAGAAAATTTATTGTGATATAAATTGAAAAATGGGTATAATATTTAAGAAAAAATTATGAAATTATAATTAAAGGAAGAAAAAATGGATAAAGAAATATACTATAAGGCATGGATGATTTTATCTATAGGATTGATTCTGGATTACCTGCTTTTTCAATTTACACTCAGTTTTGTTTTCCAGGTTGTCATTTATGTTTCCTATTTTAAAAATTGTTTCTTTTAGAATCCCTATTGAGATGCTCTTTGCTTGAGGAAAATAAGTTGTTAAAGTGTGGGGGATTTTGATAAGATAAATTTATATATACATATTGGATACATTTAATTAAGGATTATTCATGCATTAATTGATAATGCACTTGGTTTTGGTTCGTTTTTATAGGAATTAGGAATTTTGGACTTCAAGGAAGAAATGTTAAAAAATGGAAAAAACATACTTTACATTCCATGTACATCATACATGATGGATAATACTCATTCACAACATGCCTAAAGATCCATAGAACAACCAATGAATATTTTACATGACATGAAGAGAGTACATGATGTGTATATTCATTACACATTTTTTGAATTTCAAAAACCAAAATCTCACTAAAAGTGAATCAGATACATGATGTGAAAAGTTCAAGAGCCAACTCAGTTAAAGATACAAATATATTTTTTATAGGGAATTGTGGATATAAAATAAAATCCATGCATATTTCTTACAAAAATTGAAGATGTTGGAAAAAATCCACTTAAAGTAAATACATTAAATGAATTCATTGCACATCATGCATATTTCAGACTATTTATATTTTATAGTACTGCAGTGCACATGACACATAAGTCCTAATAATTATCTCCCATTTTCTTCTCTCATATTCTATATTTTTTCCTTATAACTCAATTTTAATTCATTACTTTCATTTTTTTTAAATCATTTTGAGTTTTGAATAATTATGCATCCATTATACATATGTTGTGATTATTCTTTCATTTCAATGCTCACTTTCGATACCGATCACCATTATTCATCAATGCTTGTCGTTCCTTTTTTGTTTCTTCATTCCGAGTAAGTGTTTAATTGGATTTAAATTTATTTTTATTGTTTAATATTTATTCTTTCTTTTTTAAACCTATATTTTTTATTTCTAAATCATTTCATGATTATGTTTATCATGTGTTATATTCCTTTGATTTTGATCATTACCGTCATGCATGACTAATCCGCTTATAGTTTGGGCTCAAGATTAGGGTGTTTCTAAACTTAATAAATACATGAATTGAACCTTGGTTACCCTGAAACTAGTAATTGGGTTAAAAATAATTGTTCATCACATTATCATTCATATCCTTGACCATTGGAGGTGCAATTAAACAAACCTAACCTAGTTGGAGTTGAGCAGGATATAACCATAAGCCTATGACGCTTTCTACATAGAAGCTAAGAATAATGCATATAGGTTGTTATCTATACCTGGGCCAAGGGATAGTTGTAGCATAGGTATATCCAATTGGTTTAACAAAAACCAATTGGTGAATCTTACACCACTTAATATCCTAATTAATAGGACTATTCCAAGCTAGATTTAGGATTATATTCTGTCAAGAGCCCTAAAACTGACCTTGATCCATTTTTAGTTATATTAATTAAATCCAAACTACCTAGATTTAGAAAAAACCAATGTTGAAGAGTATATGTGAGGAATCATTTCAAAGGTTTTTATTCGAATGTTTGCTTTCCTACCAGTAAACCCTATGGGTTCAATACTGCACTGCTGCTTTACTATTCCCCAGTAGTAAAAGTAGTTTGGGACTATAAATTTTTAATCTGATCAATGGTCATACGAATTTAACAACACATGTGGTAGAATCAATAATAACATGAAACATATAACCTCACAACTTTGAAAACATCCCATCATAATAATAAGCTAAAATTTTATTCTCATGTAAATTCAATATCACAATATCACTTTTAATAGTAATATAATAATAATGCTAAACTAATAAAAAATTCCTAAAACACAATTCTTTCAATTTTTAAAAAACATATATTATATAATTAAAAAATAGTTTATAAATAAAAATCATATAAAATATCAAAAAATAATCTAATATGAACACATAAATCAATTATGAAAAGTCTCAAGAAGTTTAGAAGTGAAAAATGAAGTTTTGTATAGATTTTCAAGAATGAATGATCTCCATGCAAGGTCTTAAAATTGTGTATTTCCCACTAACTCAAAATATACTATGTATAGTTGTAATTATGGTTTTCAAATCATGGTGATGTGTTTGTGATCATGTCAGTGCATTACGAAGTACCACCCCACCTTTCTTGGTAGTTGAATCATAGTTTGGAATGCAATAACATTGGTCGCATCATGATCGTGAAATCATAGATCATGTATGATCATGGTGGCTATGGTAATTCCATGTTTAAGTGTGAAAAAAATAAGTGTATTTTTTCTAACCCTAAACCCCCTCCCCCACCCCACCCTCATATACTTCACACCATAGTACCACTCTTTCTCCCTTTCTACAATTGACAAATCAAGTGTTTCTTCTACCGATTATTGTTTCCGATGAACCATGAATTATTTCCCTTACTACATCCAATGAACCAAGTGTTATTTATCTCCATTTATGTTATAAAAAAACCACGTATAATCTTCTTTTCTATAACTGATGAACCATCCATTAAATTCTTAAGCTTGAAATGTAAATCATCAGGATATGAAAGTAATTGGAGTACCTTTCAGCATAAAGGTAACTTAGTATCAATACTCATCTCACTTTTATTTGAGATATTAAAATTTATTAGTGAAACCAACAATTTTTTAATTATTATAAAAAAATAAATCTAAAAATAGAAGTCATCTAGAACACCAAAGGTTATAAAACTTGGTTTTCATTAAATACAACCAAAATTTGAAGGATCGATTTGATTCCAAATATTTAATTGATCCAATTTTACTAAATAATTTCTATGATGATATTAATGAGTTGTTCTTAAGAAAAATTAGTGGTAATGAAGACAGTGTTTAAGATGAGTTGGTGTTTGAGGATGACAACACTATGACTTGGGGATTTGTTGAGGAAGCTACATGGGTTAATGAACCTTCTCATTATACAAGAAGGAAAACAAAATGAGGAGGTGATACAAATTCTTTATGTTTAAGATATAAAGGAAAACAAGGATGGTTATTGAAGAATAAAAGGATGCACATTAATTAAATTATGATGATAAAGAAACAAATGAATAGGTGATTTATTGTAACATCCTAGGTAATTATAAAATAAGACATTTTCATACTTGTTAATATTTATGAATTAGATAGTAATTTTACTTTAAAGGGGATACTATGTCTGATATCATACCCGAAATGCAACAATGAGTTTCTTCTAAATCTTATGTTGCACACAAGATTGAGTTATACCAAAAAATAATATATTGTTGACATTATTATTTTAAGTGGTAGTTAACACCTCGTCATTGTATTGGAAGGAATGAACAGAACTAACTATATAATGTTTACACTTGTTTATTAAATGTTTTTACTTTCTTCCAATGAATTTTATGGGCTTAGAATAAGAATAAATCCAATTTTAGGAAGACAATCTCTAATATTTTTAAAAGGTGGTTTTACTGCCTATCGATGGAGAATCATTTTTAAATATATTTTTTGATAGTTTTATAAATTTTAAATGAAAAATTAAACTTATTCTTTATAAGAGGAAGATAAAAATTTACTTTGGTTGAATTTTTTGTCTTTTTTTGACAATATTCATTTTTAATGAATAGTGAAAAATACTGCATTTTAAATTTAAACTTCTTTTTCATCAAAATTATTTATAGTTATATTTTCCTTTTAATTAATTTTAAAGTATAATTAAATAATTTTTTTATCATTTAATCCAATGTAGTTAATTGAAGTAATTTCTATATTGAAATTAGATATAAAAACTTATTGAAAATTTTGAATGTATCTTTTACCCGCCTTCTTGCCACATCTGTGGGATTAGTGTTAATACAAATTTAGTCACTTATTAGAATTGAATTTTGAAAAATAGACATACATTATTGTAATCAGTATAAAAATTGTGATCTAATAGGATATTTTTTTTTTGTGAATAGTAACTTTAATATTTTATTTACCACGTTTAAGGGTAAGTCGGGTAATTATTGGTAAAAAATAATATTATAATATTATAAAATTACCCAAACACTTGTCCTAATTTCATCGAATGAGTGAGTTTTGAATAAAATCAAACTTAGTCCAAAATTATAACCTTTTCATGCCACTTGGGTAAGAATTTTACATTTATTGTATTTTATTTAAAGATATGTTAAACATGTCATACTCATATTTTTATTAAGTAAATCATTTTTAATATAGGGATATATTGACGATAAATTATACTATAAATATTTATTTTAATGATAAAATATTTTTCTATATCATGGTAATTTATTTATAGTTTTTAGACATTAAATAATTAAATTTAATTGTGACACAATGATGATGTGGTACTAGATTTATTAAAGGAAGAATCAAATAAATGATATAAATGATATTAAAATAAATATAATTTGAAATATTTGATGTCATAAAAAAATTTTATGGATGAATTTTACATTTTATAGATGATTTAAAATATATTTTTAAGAAATAAAGTTGTTATGATTTCTTTTTAAAAAGTAAAGTAAAAAATAGTGTCAAAATTGACATTATTCATATCTTAAAATATAAAATATTTAATTAAATGATCTAAAATTTATAAAAATATAATATTTTTTAAAAAAGTTTAGACAATTATAAAAATTTCATTAATGACTCATTCATTCTTCATTTTTCATGATTTGGTAATTTTGTTAACCCTCAAAGTGTAAATTACTTGATAGAACTGTAAGTGATGAAAGGGGTTAAAACAAAAAGATAAGGACTAAAAAATATTCAAAACTTGTATAATTTTAATTAAATGATTATATATAGACTCATACTAATTCTATATTATAAATAAATCAATTTTGAACCATTTATAATTGAAAATGAATTTATATTAATTGATTTTTTAATAATTCCAAGAGTGCCCTCCCCTCTCTTATAAAAAGGGCACCCATTCATCTATATTCCTCATACTTCAAAAAACTTTTGGTTTCGAAAATATCTATCCAAAACCCTTACTATAATTCCATAAACACATTATTGAAGCCTTATTTTTGGCAGAACACTCTTCTTAGAGGTGGTAAGGTGTTAAGAAAGGTGATCATTCGAAGGAAAGGTAATGTTTTTATTCAAGTGTTTCTATTTTATTTATTCTTCCACTTCCTTCAAACATTATTAATACATGATGAAATAATAAATTAAGTATCCTAAATATAGTGATATGTTATTAAATTAATATCATCACCTAAATTCATCTCCAATTCCATTAAATGGGAAATGAATTCATCATTCGTTCGTACGTGTGAACTATCACCTCCACGAACTGATATAATTCGCTTGTCATAAACAGCTCTCAAGAATGGTTATAATGATTGAATTAATGTTCATATGTGATATTAATGAAATATTTATCATTATAATAGAATAATATATCAATTAAATTCTTACTTTTCATGCACATAAAAATGATAACGACGTTCGTGCGTATGTGTGAACTATAACCTCCACGAAGCGATGCGATTCGTTTTTAATCACCACATCACTTGGATAGTATATATAAGTATATTTAAATGATTAATATTATATTATTTATATTATTATCATTATTTAAAGATAAAATAATATTTAACTTCTTTCCATATTGATCATTGAAAAATAAAACCGTTACTCATGCGTACGTACGACTTACCATCTCCATGATTGTAACATTGTTCATTTTTCACATCTATATTTAATGAATTGATTTAAAGGTATAATATATATAAAAAAGTGATTATTATTTCATTAATGTTATTCTAGAGATTATGGACTTATGAACACATGTACTATTGACATCATACCAAGTTCATTTTCGAATCAAGTGTCAAATATCAACAAAACGTCTGATATGAACTTAAATAATTATGTAATTGTTATAACATGGAAATAAGTTGTATAAAGGGAATAATAAACTTGAAAAAGGTTCTCAAGAAATTATAAATTAATCTAATTTTATTATTCATGAAAATAAGGACCATATGAGACGATTCAGACTCGAGGTAAGGGACTTCATCTCAATCTCCTTTCATTGAGGCATATTTTGAAAAAATAAACCACCATATTTTATACGGTATATAATAAGCCACTTTGGATTTTAATTTCATTAAAAGGTTAAAAAAGGGAATATTTTTATATGAAGTGTTTTACTAAATGAAAAAGTTAATGTTTTTTAACATATACAACAACAATGACTTTTCCATCGCTGTAACCATTATTTGATATTTGGCTTCCTTTACAAGTCATATTTTTTTTAAAAGAAAAATAAATACCATATTCAATTTTTAGATTTTTTTGTATTGAAAATGATTTTGATAATGGATTGATTATATTGATATCTTGAAATGATATCTTGTGTTTGCAAAGTGGAAATTTTATTTTTAATTTATGCTTGTTTTATGTGTTATGATTATGTTAAGGTTATTGGGCATTGTTTCTGTATACGGGTGGTTTCATGATAAACCAAGGGTGGGTGAGCCTGTGAAAGCTCTCCAATGCATTGGGTAACGAGATGGAGTTAAATTTTTGGGTTTTTTCTAATATATTTAGGGAATATACAGTGATGAATATTCTAAATTTAACCATGAATGTTACTCCCTATGTAGTCGTGAAGGATACAATGTAAGAATGATATAGCTTCCAAAATTTGCCTTTATGATTTATGATTTCCATGAGTTTTATAGGAATATTATGATTTCATGAGGTAAGCTAAAGGGTTTATGTTTTATGGGTGAAAATTATGATTTTTTGAAAATGTTTTCATGAGTTAAAAATATTCATGGATTAACGGTTTCATTCATTATCTTATATCCCTTACTGAGATTTTGGTACTCATCCAAAGATTTTGAAATTTTTTCCATAGGGTATAAGGATGGGTTAGTGAAAGGGAGAAGACAAGATGAATATTATGTATATTTTTATCAAGAAAAATAATTAAATTTTTATTTTAAAAATTTTTAGATAATGAAAAAATGTATAGTGATTAGACTTATCTAATTTGTTATATTTGAGTTGTTATGTAATTGTTATGGCATAATTCTCTAAAACTTTAAACCTGAAAATATCCTCAATGTGAATTAATATAAATTTGTGACTTAACTCAACATTATGTAACATTTTAGGATGGGGCCTTATAGTTGTTATCAAAGGTCAATTTAGATAATTTTAGGGGTTAGGATATTGTTAATATAATATCCATAAATGAATTTTACTTTATGGTCAAATTGAAATGATATAGAATTTGAATATTACAATGTTTCTTCATCTAAGAAATGTATGTTCAGAATGGTTTTTTTGAGGAAATAGGGAAGTTGTGCTGGGTTGACATCTAGAGGAAAACAACCTTCCAAATCAAGAACCATAGACGCTTTGAATTAGAACTAAATAGTTTGTTGCAGTAATGGAAAAATTGAATCAAGATATAAATGGTGGTAGTATCCATGCATGAGATCAGCCGGATCAAACATAGAGGAACATTCCAGTAGTGGATCATTTCATGAGGCAAAATCCTCCATCATTTAGAGGACCATATGACCCTGTGCTTGATGAAGGGTGGATTAAAGCCCTATAAAATATTTTCAATGTCATTGGGTGTTCAAACAATCAAAATTTTAATCTTTATATTTACCATTTAGAAGGTTAAGATGATTAGTGGTGGTATATGGTTAAGAATATCAGGGAAAATGAGGATATTGATGCTCTTGAGTGGGACAAATTCAAACATATTTTTATTGAGAAATATTTTACTATGGTGGTTCAACTTAGGATGGAAAAAATATTATAATTGGGGAAATATGTGGATTCAATGGTTGAATAAAAAGAAAAATTCACTCTAATACAAGGGCACACTCCAAATTTCATCTGGGATCTTGATAGTAAAATTAATTATTTTTACTCAGGATTAAATCCAAAGTATCAAAGGGCGTTGGATTCTCATGACTTTAAAATTTGTTTTTTACAACCAGTAGAATAATAGGTTGAGTGGCAGTAAAAAGGGAAGAATTCATCAAAAAAGTCTGATGGAAAGAAAATTAATTTTTCTATTTGTGAACATTGTGGTAAAAAAACACTGTAGAATTCCTTTTAAATTCTGGTAAGTGCTTTTGATGTGGTAAAATTTTACATAAGGCTCATAACTGTAATGAGAAAGATAATTTCAGTGTCAAGGAAAAATATGATTTACTATCAGTAAAATGTTTTAAGTGCAATGAGATGGGTCATTCTGCAAATGAGTGTCCGATGAAGAACTCAAATGATGTGAAGTATCCAGACAATAAGAAGAAAGATGTGGTGAAATAAATTGCAACTACTTAAGAAGATATTGGTCCATAAAATGAAGTGGTATTAGGTACATTGTTTGTTTATTAATATTATGCCAATGTGTTGTTTGATTCAGGGTGTACACATTCTTTCATTTTTGAGAAATTTTCTAATAAATTGGAAATTTCACCTCCAGAAATGAAACCATAACTTATTGTAAAAACACATGGGGTAAATGTTGAGGAAAAAAGAAATTATAAGAATCTTCTTATACTTGTTTTTGGAAAGAATTTACCAACAAACCATCTTGGGTATATCCCATCAAACCATGGGTATAGGATATACCCACAGTTTGATGAATCGTGGGATCCTAAGGTGTTGATATTTCCCTATACCAAAAATTTTGTAGAAATGTGGATACAACCAATTGAAATTTCAACTTACCCCCAGTTATGTTAAATCGTGGGTATATATCTATACCCATGGTTTAGAGAACCGTGGGTATACATTTTTATAGTAGAAATTATATACCCATAGTTAAGTAAACTACGGGTATAGAAAGGTTTCTTCATATCACACATAACCACGATTCAAAAAACTATGGGAATAGATAGTTCTGCAGTATCAGATATACCCACAGGTTTTCAAACCGTGGGTATAAATGGTTTTCCTAGAAACAACAGCTACCTTCCTGGGTTTCACCTTGATCCTACAAACCAGAATGCAAACCACAATGAAGCCACACCCCTCACTCCTTGCACACCCCCACTCCCCCCTGGACACCCCCTGCAGCCCCTCCCTTCCCCCCTCGACAGACCCCCTAGCACACCCCTCCCCCCTTTCATACCCCCACTCTCCCCCTAAACACCCCCTACACCCCCTCCCCCCATGGACAGACCCCCCAACACACCCCTCCCCCTTGCACACCCCCACTCTCCCCCTAGACACCCCCTACAACCCCTCCCTCCCCCTGGACATACCCCCCCCCCCACAGCACACCCCCACTCTCCCCCTGGACATAACCCCCTTGAACACCCCTAGACATCCCCACTGGACACCCCCCACTAGACACACCTCACTGGACACCCCCTACTGGACACCCCCCACTGGACACCCCCTAGTACACCCCCTAGACTCCCCACACTAGACCCCCCCTTGTACACACCCTGGACCCCCTGGACACCCCCTGAACACCCCCCTTGGACACCCCCTAGACCCCCTAGACCCCCCCTGGACACCCCCCTTGGACACCCCCCAGACACCCCCACTAGACCCCCCAGACACCCCCTAGACCCCCCCTGAACACCCCCTGGACACCCCCTGGACACCCCCACTGGACCCCCCCCCCCACTGGACCCCCCTGGACACACCTGGACATTCCCTCCCCCCAGGACACCCCCCTAGGCACCCCCTACTGGACCCCCCTAGACACCCCCTGGACACCCCCTGGACACCCCCTCCCCCTAGACACCCCCTGGAAACCCCCCTGGACACCCCCATGCATGCATATATGTTAAAACATGCATATTAAGAAAAGGAAAGAAGAAAAAGGGGAAAAGAAAAAAATGTAAACTGAGAGAATGTATGAAATATTTTTTTCTAAAAAAATATAAAGGTACATGATTCAAAAGTGCATACTTGGGGATCAACTGTCCAACCATTATACAGAGAAATATCCAGAAGATCGAATATTACACACTTAGAAGTAAACTCGAAATCATCAATTCTGCAATCATGGTGTATGCCAATTCAATTTGATTAAAAAAACAAATGGTTACTAATGTCATGAAAAAATGGTATAAAATAACCATTACCTCCTGAATTTTATATTCACATCAATCCTGGTTGCAAGTCATGGAAGAAAATTAATTTCATAAACTATGTTTTGTTGCTGGTTCTCTGTATAGCATGCATCCCTATCCTGTATACCAATAAAAGTCATAAAAATAAACAAATGATCAAAAAGGAAAAGCCATTAGGAAGACAAAAATAGGAATCCAAACTCTATTTTGATATATTTCACCTGCATATATTCACAGCCCCCCGACCCCCTCCGGGACAGCCCCCCCTTCCCTCGCACCCCCACACCCCCTACACCCTACCCCCTCCTTGCACACTCATGGGCTGCCCCACTCCCTACCCCCTGCAAACTCCTCGACAACCCCCTCCCTTCCACCTACACACTCTTGGAAAAACCCCCCTACACCCCACACACCCTTCCCCTTTCCCCTTCACCCCCACACCCCCTACACACTGCCCCTAGCTCCCACCCCCCTTCACCCCCATACCCCCTTCACCTACATATATTCACAAACCCCACCCCCACCCCCCACACCCCGAACCCCTACATCCCCCTCCCTGCCCCCTACACCCCCAACACCCCCCGGAAACCCCCCCTCCTATACACCCCCCTCACCTTGCACCCCCCTGTACACACCCCTGCCCTCTTCCCCAACACCACCCCCCTGAGTACTTGTAACCCCCCCCCCCACCCTCACCCTGTACACCACCATTTACCCCTTCCCACTACACACACCTACCCCCTCACCCCTCCCCTACAAACACCCCTTACATCTTCCCTAACACCACCCCACCCTCCCCTGCACACCCCCTTCCCTCTTCCCCACCACCAGCCCCCCTCCCTTGAATACTTGTAAAACACCCCCACTACCCCCTTCCCACTACACACCCCCCACTTCCCCCTTTCCACTGCACACCCCCTCCCCCTACACACCCCCTCCCCTGAATACTTGTAAAAACACCCCCACTTCCCCCTAACCACTGCACACCCCCACTGCTACCTTCCCACTGCACACCCCCTCCCCCCTTATCCTGTACACCCCTCCCCTGCACAAACCCCTACCCTCTTCCCCAGTACTAGCCCCCCTCCCCTACACCCCACTTCCCTCTTCCCCCGCACCAACCGCCTCCCCTGAATACTAGTAGAAGCACCCCCTCACCCTGCACACCCCCACTGCCCCATTCCCACCGCACACCCCCCTAACCCTGTACAAACCCCCTCACCCTGCACACAGCAACCCCTTCCCCCCCATAGACACCCCTACCCTCTTCCCCAGCACCAAACCCCTCCTCTTCCCTAGCACCAGCACCCGACAACCCTTCTCTATTCAGAGTTTATTCTAGTTTTCTATATCAGTAAATCATTTCAATTATAATGGAAACTAACCTTTAATCCCCCCCTCTGCAATAATTCTAGTTACCTATATCAGCGAATCATTTCAGTTATAATGCTAACCTTAAGGTAAATGATTTGAATCATTACCAACAAATAACATTGAATGAGTAACAAAACCTAGCACTTGTTTGCAATATCCTTGAGGTATCTAATTTGAATCATATATCAACAACTAACATTTAATGAGTAATAAAACCAAGCATACATGTTCCAAATAGAGCTTTAAAAAGATGAAAGTCATGGATAAACATCGAAATCATTCAATATAATTTAAATGAGCCCATATTTTTGGAATCCAATAAAAAAACATATACATGATTTTAAGGATGTATTTCAGGTATTCTAATTACATAATTAAAATATCATATCAAGTAGATTGTAAAGTTTTTTTAAAAATCACCAACAGTAAAACTAAAAAGTTCCTAATTCAAATACTTACATATAAAGAAACCCAAATTTATCCACAACAAGGACAAGACCTTTATCCAAGTTAATATCCAAACCATATAGCACCTTCCAACTGCTTGGGCCCTACAAAAAAGGCTTCTATAAGTCACAATTTAAAATTTATACAACCATAAATGAATACTAAAAAGAATCAGGTGGTTCATATGATACTTTAGGTGACAAAACACATCTGATATACATGCCTTCACTGGTGGATTCTGAACATTCTAATGAGACTTTTGGTGATTTTGGTATTTTAGGGGAACTCATGGTAGGAATATTATAGCCTATTTCTTCCAGTTCTATTGAGCTGTCATCGTCCATCACCAAATCATTAAATCATTCCAGATTCAAGTACATATCTATACTTCCCAGATTTCACTACCGTCCCATATCTCACAACATATTTTCCATGCCAACTCAACAAAAAACCACTTCATAAACAATAAAATGGACTAAAGGAAACTCACATATATGAGGTAAAAATTATCCAATAAGTAAACTTGATGGGTAACCAGTAAAATGGCCTTACCTTTGAGAATACCCCTCAGACATTCCTACAAAAATAATGGAATGTATCAGAAATTATATTTAATATTATTAAAATTACAGTGTGGGCATCTACTGCACTAAAAACATCATCAATAAGGTAAATATCAAGATCCTAATAAACAGCTCTGGAAAGTTGTATGCACTATTTTTTTCCACCACTAAGGTTGATTCCCCGCTCCGCAATTTCAGTCTAGTCCCTAGATTCCATCATTTCCAAGTATTTCTCCAAAAAACAGGCCTAAATGACTTCCCTGTATCTTTTTAGGTTCATCGTTAATCCAAACAGGATGTTTTCTTGAATGTTACTGCTTTGAATCCATGATGTTTGGGAAACATATACAGTTGTGCCAAAAATATTGACCTGATGAAAGGAAATAAATCATACAAATCTATGGAATAATCAATACATTCTAGTGATGAACTAATAAATAAAAAATTAGTCACTGGACAAGTACAAACATTCCCATTTATTTTGTGCATTTGACCAAGAATTGTATCCAAGAGAGAAGAATTCCTTAATCCAATAGTCCCAACTATGGCCGCAAGCTTCCCCTTATGAATCTCTAGGTTCAAATTCCTCAAACCTGGTTCTTCTTCATCATCATCCAAGCTAAAAGATCTATTTTTGACCTCGATGGTGATGGAACCATCCCAATGCTCCACTCTCTCTACTGATTCTACAGAAAATTTAGCACTGGTCATGTAATGATCCAATCTCTTGAGGGAGATCATGGCTTCGGACATTGAGATCATGGTTTTAGGGAAGGTTCCAATGGGTTCCCACAAAATCTTGAAGAGCGTCATGGTCATCAAAACCATACTCACATTGAGTGGCATCCTCAAAATGATCGCAGTCCTAAAGGTGAGGGTTTATGCAAGCACCGATGTTCTCCATAATACAATAATGCTTCCCACAAAAGAGTAGAGGAGCTTGGTTATCCATCCATAGAATAAGGGAATGAAATGGGATATGAAAACGATTTTGAAGAGAAATCCAATAGATGAATTCAAATACTAATGAACACCAATGGATACAATTCATAGTAGAATTGGAATAAAAAAACACCCCATATGATATCACAACATAGAAATATAGTAATCAATTTGGAAGGACTATTTAGAAGAATAAAAATTCACATCATACCACTACCATGAGATTGTATACATCCTCCTGTGTAGAATAGAAATGAATAAGAAAATTTATGAATGTACAAAATACATGTAATAGAAGAAAAAGGGGATCCTTTAGTCATAAAAATTAACATGTTTAGATGAGTTTATAATTAAATAAATCATTTTTTATTTTAGGATTGTTTCAAACACTCATAGCTAGATAGAATCAAAACACATGTCATAGAAATTCCAATTGATGATGATTTCAAACACTAAAAATTCATGTCATTTCATAATAGAATTAATTCACACCATAAAATTAATGTTTAGAGTGGTAGAACTTACTAAAGAATTCCCATTTAACACCCCTAATGAAAACATAATCAAAATTCACGACATTGTAGGAAGAAATTCACATCATATCATAAAAGAAATCATTTTAGAATAATTATTTTTACAAAAAGATTAATGACTTATAAATATATAAAATTACCTAAATATTCTCCTTCATGATGAAAAAATGATGAGCAGAGTGATTACCTTGATCTCAGGAAAATTAGAGAAGAATGAATATAAAAAATTCCATTATTTAGATCTTAGAAAAAATGTACAAATGAATCAAGCCAAAAACATAAATGAGTAAAGGATAGCACGTGAAAAGAGAAATCAAAAGGGATAGTAACTATAATATTTCACTAAGATAAAATCATAACTAAATATTTCACTAAGACATATTTATATGCACATTTGAAGTAGTTATTACTTTTTATGAAATAAATTTAGCCGAATTTCATGATTCTCTAAAAAATAGATAAATCTTATAGTTCAATAGAAAATGGAATAAAAATTATAGTATTCACATTAGGAACTTAAAAACAAACATCAAGTTAATCTAAATCAAATTAAAGTGTATTGTGGTTTTCAAAATAGTGGATATAGAAGGATTAGGAACTCACTATCAAACAAGACCGCAATCACAAAAACACCCAATCAGAGGGGAATGCTGGATGAACAGGAGATGCCCCTTGAAAAACAGAAACAATACTCGACCTAGAGGGGTGTGACTTAATAAATAGAAGATTCATGATGGGATGTGCATCAAAAAATCATATCTAAGGATAATTCCAGAGGAGGAGAAGGTCGTTCGTCGATTGGGTGAGAAAATCGCTCGACCTATGGGGGAGAGGAAAATGGACCTGCAGGGAGGGGGGGCAGGAGTCAGAGACCAGGAGGTTGAGGTGTAGGGATAGAGGGATGGGGGTTGGGGGGTGGACGTGGAGGGAGAGACGTGGGGGCTAGTACACAGAGGCCAGTAGGTTGTGGAGGGTGGGAGGTCGAGGCGGAGTCAGAGGATGGGAGGTCGAGGTTAAGGTTGAGGGGAGGTCGAGGCCGAGGCCGAGGCATCTGTAACACCCTAAGCTTCTACGATATGCTTCTCTTTCAATAATGCAATAGCTTGCATTGTACGCAAGTTTGAGATTCTAACACACCGCGACCAATCAAAATATCCATTATGAATATTAATACCCACTTTTTGAAATTATATATATTTTATATTTCAAAATGGACTTCATTTTTGGATTCAGAATATTAAAATTAGCCTATGTTGAATTTTTGGTATTTTTCTGAGAACTTCCAATTTTTTATGAATAGTGAAAAATACTTAAAAAAACTGTTTTAATCAAAATAATTTATAGTGATAAATTATACTATTGAGTGGTTTTAAAGTATAATTATAATATATTTTTACCATTTTATCCAATGGTGTTCATTATAATTAATTTCACTTTGAAATTGGACATAAACAATTGTCAATCTTTTGATATATATTGTTTCTTAAAAAAACGCTATTTGTTGTGACAATGGGAATTAGTTACAAAATTAATTAATGCAACTTATATGTTTGGAATTTTGTAAAAATGACATCATTTTTGAATTTGGAATATCAATTATAGCTTAGGGTTAAATTTTGGCATTGTTCTGAAAAACTTCAATTTTTGATGAATAGTGAAACCACTAAGTGATAGTTAAAAAACTGATTTTTCATTTAAATGAAACATTACCACTTCTGTGATTTTATTTTCAAAAATCCGACATAAATGGTTTTCATTAGGAAGTAAAATGTGGTTCAAAGGGATAAAAATAATTTTTTGTGAATAGTAAATGTTAAGTTTAATTAATCGCGACTAAAGGTAATTAGTGAAATTTAAGGTAAAAATGATATTATAAAAATATGAAAATACCCTTACACTTGTCCTACACTTATTGGATGAGTCATGGCCGACCAAGAAAATCCATGGGTCAACTTGGGGACTCCATGGAGCCACTTGGGTAAGAAAATGACATTAATAACTTTTTATTTAATGTAAAAATAAAATTGTCACAAACATGTGTTGTTTTACAAAAACAATTATTAAATGGGGTTATATAAGTTAACTTTTAGACTATAAATATTCATTAGAAAGATAAAAATATTTCCTAAATCATGATATTTTTTTTATAATTTTCAGACATTAAATAAATTAAATTTTATATGACACCACGATGATGCAGCGATTACCTCATTATTTAATGATTTAAAGAAAATGAAAAGATAATGTAAAATATAAGACCTACACATGTACAAAACCTATTGTATGGGTGGATTTCGAACTATTATCACATTATCCTCGAAATATATAATTTTGGGACCTTTTAAAACCGAAAATCATTTTATAATAAAGTAACCTTTTATAACTTTCCAAGAGTGCCCCTCCTCTCCTCTTATGAAAGGCCCCCACCACTACCACCTTATTCACACCTCTCAAGCCTTTGGCTCGACCAACCCCGGACCATTTTGTCTCTCCAAATCCCACTCTTACTCCTAGAAGCCTCACTTTGGGCAGAAGTCTTCCCAAGGAAGCCTTTGATCTCAAATCAAAAATAGTTACCTGTTTTAAAGGTAGTGTTTTACTCTTGTGTTCTTATGTTTTATTTTGCTTCTCCAACCCCCTAAACTCTTTTTATTCATTTATTTTGTAAAAAAAACAGTATCCTGAATATACTAGTATGTTTGTATAATAAGGATTCGAGCTAAACTTACACACAACTACATCTAATGGTTAAATAACATATTGTTTCTGTGGATGGCGAATTTCTGCCT
Organism: Viscum album; assembly: GCA_963277665.1. Lineage (NCBI taxonomy): Eukaryota > Viridiplantae > Streptophyta > Magnoliopsida > Santalales > Viscaceae > Viscum > Viscum album. Next base: position 949,043,717 of record OY728125.1, on the reverse strand, counting down.
CACGAAACGATGATTGTTCAACAATCATATAACACTTTAAAAGGTGGACATTAAGATGTAAATATATTTATATATGATATATAATATCTTTATATTTTACTTAAGCTTCTGTATTTTTCATTTATGGAATACCTTTATGGTTTCCATTATGGGTAAACGCGATATTTTCATTTTAGGAAGTGCGGACTACCGCCCCCTCAAAGTGATTTGAATCGTTAATGCCATATGTGGGATGTATAAAGGATGGAGTAAATGGTGTTATACATTATATTATACTGGAATTATAGTATAACTTTATATAATTATAATTTCATTCCATTTAATACGAAATAGAAATGAAAGTAGCATTCATGCGTACGTACGGCTTACCGTCTCCATGAACGGTGAATTTCATTTCTTACCTCTAAATGTTATGTAATATTATAAATGAATGTATATACTGAATATATATGATATATACATCATGAATATAATTCTGGATATAATTTATATTTTTACCACATGAACGACTTGTAATTATAAGAAGTTTATTTTTGACTCAAGTACCAAAGATCGACAAAATGACCGTTATTAACTTAAATAATTACATAATGTTCATAACATGGTAATAAGTGATATAAGAGGAATAATGAACTTGAAAAAGTTTCTTAAGAAAGTATAAATTAACTCTAGTTTATTATCCAGGAGATTAAAGAACGATCGAGTCAAGTCGGACACGAGGTAAGGGAACTTCTTAACCCAATTTCCGTTCTTTGGGTTAATCTCCCACTTTCAAATTATGTCATGATATTATTATGTGCTATCTTGTATTTGTACTTTATTTATGTGTACTTATAGTGAATACACATAATATATTTATTTTATTTTAAAAAATGATCTTTGTAATGGACTTCGTCTCAATCTCCTTTCATTGAGGCATATTTGGTTTTATACACAACTTTCCTTTATACGGTGTATAAACCCCTTTCACTTTTACTTTTATTAAAAAGGAATATTTTTATACGAAGCGTTTTTACTAAATGACAAAAGGAATGTTTTTTCTTATGTATGCGGTGACAACGACATCTCCGCCGCCGTGACTATTATTTGAGTTTCGGCTTCCTCTATAAGCCATAACGTTTTTTAAAATGAAAAATAAATACCATGTTTTACTTTCCTTTTATTTTGGTATTGAAAATGATTTTGAAAATGTTTTTATTATATCAATGTGTTGTATTGATGTCTTGTGATTGAAATTTTGAAATGTTATGTTTCCTTTATGCATGTTTTATGTGATACGATTATGTTATGGTTTATGATATGTTTAAACCTGTTCATACGAGGAATGCATTGGACTTAATAAGTGACGGGTGGAGCCTGCTATAGCTCCTCGATGCATCGACAGGTCTCATGAGACAAAATAGTGTCTTGGCACGAGGCCTTGACAAAATATTATTTGTAGACTTGGCATGAGGCCTTGGATACGTGGTTATGATAGTCTGGCATTATGCATTCCATCATTATGAAAGTGGTTATTGATATTGCATGTGATTATTCGACCAGTAGAATATCCATGTGAACAAGTAAATGGAATTATTTCATTTTACTTTTTCCATATTATGTTGAAGTTCATGTTTAAAAGGATTTTGTTTAGTTATAAATTACATTAAATGTTTATGTTTATTTATGAAATCTTCCGCTATATTGTTATCCTTACTGAGCATCTGATCTCACCCCTTTCAATGTTTTAAATTTTCGAGGATGTGAAGAAGTATTTTAGGAATGACCTGTAGGGATAGTCTAAAGGGGATATGAGTGTGGAAAAAGGAGACTATGTTATTGTAGTTTTTCACTTTATGATTTAATTTAACATTTATGAATGTATCTAGTGTTTCCAAGGCTACTAAACTAATCAGTCTTTCGAGACTTGATCTTTTGTGATCATGCCAATGTTACGTAATAATGCACCGACTTTGGGTAACTGGGGTTGAGGCGTTACAGTTGGTATAAGAGGAAGTTTAGTAATAACCTTGGAAGCTAGATTTAGATAAACTCTGATTAGAGCACATAGCCCAAAGATAGACTTTGAGGATTAGTATAGAATAACTTCCTAGAATTTTGGTATTATGGTGATTTTTTGAGTTTTCCGAGCAATACATCCCTGTCTGGATACGAACAGGTAGAGGTGGATCTGGCATAGATGTACCTAGGGGTAAAACCCAAAAACACCGCTTTGAGCTAGACTCGAACAGGAACTAGTGCACGACAACGGGCCTTGCTGCACTCTTGGTTACGACACTCCCGGGGGATATGATTAGGATAATTCTCATTTTTTTACAAACCATTACGAAGGGTTTATGAGTATATACTTCCTCAAAGAAAACATTTTTTATGATTATGAATTATATCCATAAACCATTCAATTTACATTAAGTATTTTACAAGTTTTTAATTATTCATTGCAATTCATAAACTAACCTAGTTTATGCCATTGTATAGAAATGGCGCCTAGTAGAAGGAATGTGAACTCCATCAATACGTATGACCCAAAGGGTAATAAGGATCATATCTTTCACGGTATTAAGCCAACATTTAGAAGGGAAATAGTCTCCCATGTGTTCTCAACATATGAAGAAATAGTATCATGTGTTAATAAGATAAGTAAAGAATTATCTGAGTCCTATGGCTTTGAAGCGAAGCAAGAGAAGAAAAGGATGGAAGAGAGAATGATGGATAAAGGGACGAGGGGAAAGAAAATTTTTCCAATATGTGATAACTGTGGGAAGAAACACCTTGGAACTTTCCTGAAGGGAATGAGAGTTTGTTATAAGTGTGGAGAAAAAGGACACCAAGTGCGTGACTGCAAGGGTAAGAAAAATGTTTCAAATGTACAATGCTTCATCTACAAGGAGTGGGGACACTACGCAAACCAATGTCCAAATCATCAGAGTATGCCCTAAATGATGTTATTGGATAATAATCAAATTATGATACTACCACAGATGAGGATGAATGATTAGAGTTCTTATGTTGTTATTAAAGAATTTTTTCATTTGAGTGTTGTATCAATGATGTACTTGTTATAATAATTATGGAGTATATAAGGATTGTACTGGAATACTATTTCATCAAGGACTTGAGATTGTATGGAACCAAGAAAAGTGACTCCACAGAAGGTTAAATTTTTGGAAAATATATGGTTGAGAGAAAGATAAACCATAATATGGTTCTCATACCGGGATAGTGATTTTTGAATAATACATGATTGATTTGGATAAATTATATTGGATATTCTTAACTTCCTTGAAACTGATTAATGATTTGTATACATTTTTGGATAGAAGGAGTATATCTGGTATTCTATAAGGAATAAGGGATCATAAATGTAATCAATAAGGATTTATAGTAATTCAGGATGTTGCAGTGTTTTAAAAGAATACATGATGAAGGTGTTCACATGTTATTACGTGGAAAAAGGATCTTCATTATGTTTACCTTCCTTATAAAATTTGGACTATGAGTTGGACAAAAGTATTTTGGATAACTATAAAGGTTGGAATGGATTAATTTGAACCTTGGATAGTATTGTTTAAGGTTAAAAAATTTCTGAATATTATTTTTGGAATATTATAATACTATAGTTTTAGGAAAAAGGACAACCTGTAGGTCGGGGGATAACCCATCGCGTCGGACAAAGCTATAGGAATCGAACCCACAACCAAAGTGAGACAAACCTTTATTACCTACCAATAGCCTATAGGAAGTCCCTAGTTATTACAAAATATTTTTCCTAATCTAAATGGTATGTGTTAATATTTTCAACCATGTACGATTAGGATAAATATAATATTTTTGAGTTCTATTATCTTTTTGAGTGAAAGATGAGTTTGTGGTAGAAATTAGTTGAAGGTTGAAACTCTACTTGTCAAGATTAAATATATATATACCTATCTCTTATTATATGAATAAATTAATTCTTAAACTTTAGTAAAGGGATATTAAAACAAAAAAAATGTATTATCCTAATACCTCATGTCTTGTTGAACTGATAATATTTTAAATCAACATATATTGAAGGCTTTGGGGCCCTTAATTTTACAATTGTTTTTGACTGATGACTTCAATCACTCCCTAAAAATATTTACGTTTTTCCTCCAATTATATGTCTCTAATTTCCACCAATGTTCTCCTTATCGAGATCATAATTTGGTGGTGACTTTTTCATTTCCCTTTCCCTCTTATTAAGGCTAAATTTTATTAACCTTATTTCTGATGTGGGTTTTCCACAAAAGTATTTTTTGTTTTCAACCTTTTATTTTCAAAGAAAAATTTCAAATTTTTAGGACATAATTTATTGAAGGAGGGGAGAATGTAACACCCCGAGCTTCCACGATACGATTCTCTTTCAATAATGCAATAGCTTGCATTGTACGCAAGTTCGAGATTCTAACACACCGCGACCAATCAAAATAGCCATTATGAATAGTAATACCCACTTTTTGAAATTATATATATTTTATATTTCAAAATGGACTTCATTTTTGGATTCATAATATCGAAATTATCCTATTTTTAATTTTTGGTATTTTTCTGATAACTTCCAATTTTTTTATGAATAGTGAAAAATACTTAAAAACAACTTTTTTAATCAAAATAATTTATAGTGATAAATTATACTATTGAGTGGTTTTAAAGTATAATTAGAATATATTTTTACCATTTTATCCAATAGTGTTCATTAGAATTAATTTCAATTTGAAATTGGACATAAATAATTGTCAATCTTTTGATATATATTGTTTCTTAAAAACACGCTATTTGTTGTGACAGCGGGAATTAGTTATAAAATTAATTAATGAAACTTATATGTTTGGAATTTTGTAAAAAATAAATCATTTTTTAATTCGGAATATCAATTATATCTTAGAGTGAAATTTTGGCATTGTTCTGAAAAACTTCAATTTTTGATGAATAGTGAAACCACTAAGTGATAGTTAAAAAACTGATTTTTCGTTTAAATGAAAACATTACCACTTATGTGATTTGATTTTCAAAAATACGGCATACATGGTTGTCATTAGGAAGTAAAATGTGGTTCAATGAGATAAAAATAATTTTTGGTGAATAGTAAATTTTAAGTTTAATTAATCGCGATTAAAGGTAATTAGTGAAATTTAAGGTAAAAATGATATTATAAAAATATGAAAATACCCTTACACTTGTCCTAAACTTATTGGATGAGTCATGACCGACCAAGAAAATCCATGGGTCAACTTGGGGACCCCATGGAGCCACTTGGGTAAGAAAATGACATTAATAACTTTTTATTTAATGTAAAAATAAAATTGTCACAAACATTTATTGTTTTAAAAAAACAATTATTACATGGGGTTATATAAGTTAACTTTTACACTATAAATATTCATTGTAAAGATAAAAAGATTTCCTACATCATGATATTTTTTTTATAATTTTTATACATTAAATAAATTAAATTTTTTATGACACCATGATGATGCAACGATTACCTCATTATTTAATGATTTAAACAAAATGAAATTATAATGTAAAATCTAAGACCTAAACATGTCAAAAACCTATTGGATGGGTGGATTTATAACACTTATCAAATTATCCTCGAAATATATAATTTTGGGACCTTTTATATCCGAAAATCATTTTATAATAAAGTAACCTTTTATAACTTTCCAAGAGTGCCCCTCCTCTCCTCTTATAAAAGGCCCCCACCACTACCACCTTATTCACACCTCTCAAGCCTTTGGCTCGGCCAAACCCTGCCCATTTTGTCTCTAAAAATCCCACTCTTACTCCTATAATCCTCACTTTGGGTAGAAGTCTTCCCAAGGAATCCTTTGAGCTCAAATAAAAAAGAGTTACCCGTTTTAAAGGTAGTGTTTTCTCTTGTGTTCTTATGTTTTATTTTGCTTCTCCAACCCCATAAACTCTTTATATTAATTTATTTTGTGAAAAAAAAAGTATAATAAATATACTAGGATGTTTTTATAAGAAGGATTCGAGATACACTTACACACACCTACATCTAATGGTTAAAGAACATACTGTTTCTGTGGATGGTGAATTTCTGCCTCACGAAACGATGATTGTTCAACACTCATATAACACCTTCAAAGGTGGACATTAAGATGTCACTATATTTATATATGATATATAATATGTTTATGTTTTACTTAATATTCTGTATTTTTCATTTATGGCATACCTTTATGGTTTCCATTATGGGTAAACGCGCTATTTTCATTTTACGAAGTGCAGACTACCGCCCCCTCAAAGTGATTTGAATCGTTAATGCCATATGTGGGATGTATAAAGGATGGAGTAAATGGTATTATACATTATATTATACTGGAATTATATTATACCTTTATATAATTATAATTTCATTCCATTAAATACGAAATAGAAATGAAAGTAGCTTTCATGCGTACGTACGGCTTACCGTCTCCATGAATGGTGCATTTCATTTCTTACCTCTAAATGTTATGTAATATTATAAATGCATGTATATACTGAATATATATGATATATACATCATGAATATAATTCTGTATGTAATGGATATTTTACCACATGAACAACTTGTAATTATAAGAAGTTTATTTTTGACTCAAGTACCAAAGATCGACAAAACGTCCGTTATTAACTTAAATAATTACATAATGTTCATAACATGGTAATAAGTGATATAAGAGGAATAATGAACTTGAAAAAGTTTCTTAAGCAAGTATAAATTAACTCTAGTTTATTATCCAGGAGATTAAAGAACGATCGAGTCAAGTCGGACACAAGGTAAGGAAACTTCTTAACCCAATTTCCATTCGTTGCGTTAATCTCCCACTTTCAAATTATGTAATGATATTATTATGTCCTATCTTGTATTTGTACTTTCTTTATGTGTACTTATAGTGAATACACATAATAGATTTATTTTATTTTAAAAAATGATCTTTTTAATGGACTTCGTCTCAATCTCCTTTCATTGAGGCATATTTGGTTTTATACACAACTTTCCTTTATATAGTGTATAAACCCCTTTGACTTTTACTTTTATTCAAAAAGAATCTTTTTATATGAAGCGTTTTTACTAAATGACAAAAGGAATGTTTTTTCTTACGTATGCGGCGACAATGACTTCTCCGCCGCCGTGACTATTATTTGAGTTTCGGCTTCCTCTATAAGCCATAACTTTTTTAAAATGAAAAATAAATACCATGTTTTACTTTCCTTTTATTTTGGTATTGGAAATGCTTTTGATAATGTTTTTATTATATCAATGTGTTGTATTGATGTCTTTTGATTGAAATGTGGAAATGTTATGTTTCCTTTATGCATGTTTTATGTGATACGATTATGTTATGGTTTATGATATGTTTAAACCTGTTCATATGAGGAATGAATTGGACTTAATAAGTGATGGGTGGAGCCCGCTATAGCTCCTCGATGCATCGGTAGGTCTCATGAGACAAACTAGTGTCTTGGCACGAGGCCTTGACAAAATCTTATTTGTAGACTTGGCACGAGGCCTTGGCTACGTGGTTATGATAGTATGGAATTATGCATTCCATCATTGTGAAAGTGGTTATTGATATTTCATGTGATTATTCGACTAGTAGAATATCCATGTGAACAAGTAAATGGAATTATTTCATTTTACTTTTGCCATATTATGTTGAAGTTCATGTTTAACAGGCTTTTGTTTAGTTATACATTGCCTTAAATGTTTATGTTTATTTATGAAAGCTTCCGCTATATTGTTATCCTTACTGAGCATCTGAGCTCAACCCTTTCAATGTTTTAAATTTTCCAGGATGTGAAGAAGTATTTTAGGAATGACCTGCAGGGATAGTCTGAAGGGGATATGAGTGTGGAAAAAGGAGACTATGTTATTTTAGTTTTTCACTTTATGATTTAATGTAACATTTATGAATGTATCTAGTGTTTCCAAGGCTACTAAACTAATTGGTCTTTCGAGACTTGATCTTTTGTGATCATTCCAATGTTACGTAATAATGCACCAACTTTGGGTAACTGGGGTCGGGGCATTACAGTGTTATTATAGACCTATAATGAAAAAATCCCAACACCATATTGACTCATCAAATTCTAGAAAATATTAGACTTCCTAAACACACAAACAACTAACATACCAATAAAAACCCAGGACCCCCCCCCCCCATGCTCCACTGTATGACTTGCAAATTAATAAAAGTCACTAACCACCCGGATATCCTACTACAGAAAGGATGCACCAACCTATCGAACATCTTCAAGGCATTCAATATATCCTATATATAACCTCCAAAAGAATGACTATATTCATAATCCCCATATTCTAATTCCCAAAAGATACACCAACTCACTTCAGGCACACCTCCAGATCGCTGAAGGTTGGAATAAATTAAAAGGGTTGAAAACTAAATAGTGGGAGGTGGTTTAACTAGTAGGAGTTTCAAATAAAAAATAGAAGCCATGATGGGAATTCAACAATACCTCCATAGAAGTAGGTCACTACCAAGATAATTGTTCTATATAATTTATAGACTATAATGAATATATAATAAATATGATCATGCATGGACCTTAAACAAAGTTTTAAATAATTTAAAAATCTATAAAATATGAGAAACTAAATAAACTTCACATGTATAAGAAATTCATAAACCAAATAGGACATAAAAATCTAAAAAGGTATGTCCAAACTGTAGAGACACCTCTGGATCAACCCAGGATAGCCCCATTACACCTGTTCTATGTGACTATCATGGGAACAAAAATACCCCAACTGGACTCCATAAAATAGGCACCTAATAACAACCAAGATCAATTAGGCTACATATATCTAATTCGTAACAACATACCTATCTAAAGTGCCTATGATGTATGTATACTAGAGTGCCTATGAAGGGTATGAGTATATACATGGTCAGTAAGGAACCACCTATGATGTCTTAACATAGTGGTGAATAAACAAGTGTATGCATGATCATGTCTACTCAGTTAAATAAATACAATAAAACAACTTTACAAGAAGTTAATAATTATAGAATAATAAGGGTAACCAATAAAGGTATTTATATATCAAAAACTAGCTATAAATAATAACACACAATATTGAGAGGGTCCACACCAATATTATCTGATTTAGGCTAACAAAAGGAATATGAGATGAGTGGGGTAGGTCCAATCAATGACCCATACCCACAAACCATGTGTATGTATTTTCTACCTGTGGTGGTTAAGAGAAGACCTCCATCACATGGAAAGCTGAAAGTGTATACTAGATTCAGTGCTCCAGGGTCCCATCCCATTGGTAGAAAGGGAAATGGGGATATATGTAGACATGGTGTAAGAAATATCCCATTCAACCATATACATCATTGGATAACACACCATTTTATATTTTATATAACAAAAATATATACACCCCTTATAGTGTAGTCACAAATCTATTTAAACAGTGTCCATTCTTAGGAAAACATTACTAACTATATCAACTATATTTCTTAATAAAATAGGGTGAAATCATGCTCTAAATTTATAAATATAATCTATTCTCAAATACTCTTCAATTATAACAATTTTTATGTTCAATATTAGAAATGATGGCCATGATTTTATATCCAGAATTAACTATTATACCAGTATAATTAGATTTAAATAAGCTATGAATAAGAACATTAAGACCAAATTTAGTAAAAAAATTGGTATACTAACATCTAATCAACCATGTCACTTGTTACAACATGAAATATATATATTTTAAAACGTTTCATTCTATTTTTTATTCAGTTTTATTCTATATATTATGAATTAAGTAACATTAATTCGATTTGATTCAATTAAATAAAGTTTGGTTCTAATCAGTTCATGTCAGGTTAGAATGGGTTTATGCATGTCAGTTTTTTTGGAGATCTACAAGTTTTGTTTGGTTTGGTTTTTTCATTCTACATGGAACAATTTTCATATAAAGTCCAATTAGACCCAAGAGCCCTAAACATCAAGAATCAACCTAGAGAAAACCCCACAAAATGTTCTCTATATAAAATTATAAAAATGTTTCACATTATAACAATAGACATATTCTATGTCAAAGCTGTAAAAATATCCTATGGAAAAATAGTAGACTGGGTCTGTGCTAATGTAAATAAACATGAAATAAAATTAAATCATATTGAACACACTCACTATGCACTGTTATAACACCATGCTAGTATGATAATAATAACCATGATGTTTAACCATGAAAAATCTATTAAACTATTCATAAATAAAATATAATAATACTACAATGAAACATGATAATCTTAATCCAAATAATGAATGGGTACCCCATTTTAAATCCTTAAGACATACTATGGAGATGTCAAATGAATCTATAGTCATGTCATGCACAACAATATCACACATGGTGTAGACAACAAAAATGAGGCAAAAACTAGAGATCATCTATCGTGTTTGGAAAAGTATCAGAACATTGCCATTAATCAAAAGTACAAGGTTATAAGGTATTATTTATTAGAAATGGGTTGGTCATAAATTTTAATCTCTACTAATATATTTTAAATAACCACTTCATTAATTTAAGACTTCATCTTTAAGAAAAAACGTATCTCCTATAGAACACGTAAGTAAATTATTTTTTATGTTATAAGTTCCCATGACCTAAAAGAACGGTTGGAAACCAACTTCCTCAATCACTATTTTAATAAGGTGTTACAACTCATATTTTAGAATAAATTGGTTTAGAAGATAAAAAATAAAAGATAAAAAAGGAAAAGGAGTGAGTTCATTTATAAACAAATTTTGATAAAACACCTAAAGGAAGGAAGGAGTTCATTTTTCTCTTTCAAATAACTATTTTTATAAAAAATTTCATAATCCATTCTATAATGTCACAAAAAAAACATTGTAAACTAAAAATCTCCTTAAAATCATGGTAACTATGTCACAAACAATACTCTATTTTAGAGAACATCTAATATATTATTAATTATTACAAATGAATATCAATAACTATCAAGGTTTTTAAAAAATCAACATCACCATTTGAAATATATATATATAATATCATAATAATGACATTATCAAGATACATTAACTATATGAAACAATCACTTACCTAATCCCAATGAGTCGTAATGTGTCCTATGAATTTATCAAAAAAAATGTCTAGATCACAGACCAAGATCATAGGTGATCTTTCTTACTCCAAACAACCATCAAGAATAACCTAAAAATTAACAAACCAAATTCTATCACTAAATAAACTCAATTATATAATAACTACAATCAAAGAATAACTAATACCTAAATCAAACCAATGAAATCAACTTCCAAAAAATTAACCCAAAGTTACACAAGCCTAAATTACCAAATAACTTCAATATAGTATCCCAATATTTGACCCTAAAATATAGAAAATCCTAAGACACAACATACCTTGGACACCTTCCATAGAAATAGAGAAAAATGGTTTATAGTATACCCACAACAAATTCCTTTATAAAAGATAATATATAACCCTTGAACCAAGATGAATTCCACTATGCTCAGGTGGGATTCACCAAAAAGTATTTAATTCATTGAGAGATATTAAAAGAAATGAAAAAAGGAAGAGGTTAGTAGAAGAGGAGGAATACCTTTTGAGGCTGGGAGGCTGAGTCTGGGAGGAGGCGGAGTCCGGCATGTGACAAAGGGGGAGGTGGCCACGGAGGTAGAGAAAAGGGCTGGGAGGTGGAGGTGGGGTCCAGGAGGCAAAGGCAAAGGTGGCTGTGTCCGCAGAGAAGGAGGCAAGAAGGAGGAGGTAGGGAGGTGGGTCCGGGAGGTAGATGCTAGGGCAAGAGGTTGTGGTCGGGGAGGGGATGAGAGGGAAGAGAGGTTAGGGCTCAGGGGAGGCGTGGGGGAGGAAATGGAGAATCATGAGGTGCATCCTGATAAAATCTTCAAATTGGGGTTATTTTACACACGATTTTAACAAAAACATGTGAATAGATGAAAATATACCACCTATACCCACAATTTTAAAAACCGTGGGTATACATTCATGGGTATAGACCCATTTTCTAGTAGTTCATGCTAAGATTGACTATAGAGCTAAAGAAGTTTCTTTTCAGAAATAGTTTCAGTTTCTATACAATAATGAACCATTACCATTGATAAAATATTAAGAAGATGAGAAACTATTAAAATATGGAAATTAATGTTATCTTTAACATACTTTTAAAAACAAAGTAACTATTCAAATTAATTATATTCCAGTCTTAAATGAGTATCTTGATGTTTTTCTTAATGAGTTTCCTTGTATTATACCTGATTAGGAAGATGAATTTACTGTTAGCTTAGTTCTTGTCACTAATACAATTTCAAAACCCCCTTATCTAATGGATCAAATTTAAATTTTAGAGTTGAAGAATAAATTTTAGAAGTTATTAGATAAAGGTTTCATTCGACCTAGCACATCACCATGGGGTGCTACTGTCTTGTTTGTTAAAAATAATGATGGTTCAATGTGACTTTTCATCGATTATAGAACCTTGAATAACATAACTATTAAGAAAATGTATTTTTTCCTCATATAAATGATTTTTTGATCAGATCCAAGGAGTATAATATTTTTCAAAGGTTGAATTGAGGTCAGGTTACCATCAATTGAAAGTAAAGGAAAAAAACATTCCAAAGATTGCATTCCATACTAATATCGTCATTATGAATTTTTAGTTATGTCTTTTGGGTTAACTAATTCACTTGATTTATTCATGGATCTTATGAAAATAATATTTTATGAGTTCTTGGATAAGTTTGTGGTTGTGTTTATTGATGAAATTTTGGTATATTGTAAAAAATAAATAGGATTATGAAAGTCATCTAATGGTCATTTTTCAAATCTTAAAAGAAAAGAAACTATATGAGAAATTTAGCAAGAGTGAATTTTGGTTACAAAAAATTTCTTTCCTTGGTCTCATTGTTTCTAAATATGACATAACTATTGATCCTGCTAAAATGAAATTTGTTGAAGAATGGACAAGACCCAAACATATAACCAAGATTTGTAGTTTTCTTGGTTTAGCAGGATATTACCAGAGGTTTGTTGAAAATTTTTCATGGTTATCTAGCCCACTAGAAAATTTAACTCGAAAAGATGTTAAGATCATCTAGACTAAAGAATGTGATGATTGTTTTCCGGAATTGAAAAGAATATTAGTAATGCTCTAGTTCTAGCCCTACCTTCCAAAAATAGAGAATTTTGTATCTATAGTGATGCTTTGTTGAAAGGGATTGGTCATGTACTTATGTAGAATGATTAGGTAATTAATCATGCTTCATGTCAGTTAAAACATAATGAGTTAAATTACCCTACACATGATTTGGAATTATCTTCAGCTGTTTTTTCTTTAGAAATTTGGAGGCATCATCTTTATGGAGTAAAATGTGAAATATATACTGACCATAAAATTTTGAAGTATATATTCACTCAGAAAGAATTGAACATGAGGCATAGAAGATGGTTGGAACTAATCAAGGATTATTATTTCACAATTCATTACTATCCTTTAAAATCAAATAAAGTGGTTGATGCTTTGAGTTGAAAAAGTAATGCAACATTAACCATGTTATGTTTGGAACATGACCCTTTGGTTAATTATTTGATTAAATTTGTCTTAGAAGTTGCTGGTAAAGGAAATTACTTTATTTTGTTTCAGGTTTCGGTGAAATCATTACTATTAGAAAGAATTAAGTAAGCACTGAAGGAAGACAGTGAATTTAATAAAAAGGTATAATTGGTTCAAAAGGGTAATTTTCTTGAATTTAACATTGATAAATATTTTATTTTAAGATTTGGGAAGAGGTTATGTGTGCCTTGTGATTTATATTTGAAGAAAGAGTTGTTATGTGAAGCTCATAGTTCTAAATTTTCAATTCATCCTAGAAATACTAAGATGTAAAGAGACCTTCAGGAGTATTACTAGTGGGATGAAATAAAAAGAGATATTGCTGACTTTACTGTGAAGTGTTTGACTTGTCAGCAGGTTAAAGTAGAACAATAGTTGCCAAAGGGGATACTTCAGCCTTTTCCAATTCTAGAGTGAAAATGGGAAATTATATCCATGGATTTTGTAGTGGGATTAAAAAATAGTTTTTCAGGTAACAATGCAATTTGAATTATTTTTGATCGATTGACTAAATATTCTTATTTTCTTCCTATTCGGGGCACTATATCTCTAGATCAACTTTCTAGATTGCATCTTAAAGAGATAGTCAGGTTACATGGATTTCCTATATCCATTATATCAAATCATGGTCCCAATTTCACCTCTAATTTTTGTAAAGGCATTCATAAGTCATTGGTTACTGTATTAAATTTCAGTACAGTTTCATCCTCAATTAGATGGTCAGTCAGAATAAACAATTTAGAACTTGGAGGATATGCTACGTGCTTGATCAATGGATTACCAGGGAAGTTGGGATCAAAATATTTCTTTAGATGAGTTTTCTTATAACAAAATTTTTCATTCCAGTATACAGATGACACTATTTGAGTCATTATATGGAAATTAGTGTGAAACTCAAAAATTTTGGGATGATTTTGGGGAAAGAAAGTTGATGGGACCAGAGTTGGTAGTGGAAATGGTAGATAATGTTTAGTTGAATCAATGAAAAATAAGAACAACTCAGAGAAGGTAGAAAAATTATGCATATAACCGGAGGAATTATCTTTATTTTTAGGTAGGTGATCATATTTTTCTCAAAGTTTCTCCATGGAAAAGTGTGATGTGTTATTGGTAAGAAGGGGAAGCTAAGTCCGCGGTTCATTGGACCCTATGAAATCTTGGATAAAAGTAGCTTAGTTACCTACTAAGTGGATTTTCCTTCAAGTTTATCCCAGGTACACAATATTTTTCATATTTCAATGTTAATAAATTATATTCCGGATCCATCTCATGTTTTGGGTCTAGAAGTAGTTCAACTGGAAGAGAATCTTTCTTATGAGGAACACCCAGTTTAAGTTCTTGGCCGCATAGATAAAGTGTTGAAAAATAAAGTGATTCATCAGGTTAAGGTTTTATGAAAAAACCATATGGTTTAATAGGCAACATGGGAATCTAAAATTTCTATGAGAGAGAAATACCCCCACTTATTTTATAAGTGAATAAAATTTTGAGGACATAATTTCCAAAAGGGGGAAGGATGTAACACCCTAGATAATTATAAAATAAGAAATTTTCATATATATTAATGTTTATGAATTATATATTAATTTTAATTTTAAGGGGACTCTATGTACTAAAATTACCCAACACAAAACAATGGGTTTCTCCAAAATCTTACATTGCACACAAAATAGAGTTATAATGAAAAATAATATATTATTAATATTATAATTTTAAGTGGTAGTTATCACCTAGAAATTTTATTAGAGAGAATGAATAAAACTATCTATATTATGTTTAAAAATGTTTAATAAATGTTTTTAATTTATTCCAATAAATTTTATGGGCTTAAAATAAGAATAAGTCCAATTTTAGGCATAAATGCTTTAAAATTTTTAAAAGGTAGTTTTATAACCTATTGATGGAGAACCCTTTTTAAATAAAATTTTTGATAGTTTATAATTTTTATATGAAAAATTAAAATTATTATTTAGAATCATAAGATTTAAATTTACTTTGGTTGATTTTCAGGTCTTTTTCTGATAATATTTATTTTTAATGAACAGTGAAAAATACTGTATTTTAAATTAAAACTAATTTTTTGCCTAACTTATTTATAGTTATATTATCCATTTAATTGGTTTTAAAGTATAATTAAATAATTTTTTTATCATTTAATCCAATTTAGTTCATTGGGGTAATTTTTATATTGAAATTAGATATAAAAACATTTTGGAATTTTTGAATGTCTCTTTTACCTGCATTCTCACCACATCTGCGGGATTAGTGTTAAACCTAATTTAGCCACTTTCTTGAATTTAATTTTGAAAAATTTACACACACTATTATAATAAGTATTAAAAATTTTATCTAATAGGATAAAATTAATTTTTTGTGAATAGTAACTTCGGTATTTTATTTACCATGGTTAAGAGTAAGTCGGGTAATTAAAGGTAAAAAATAATATTATAATATTATAAAATTACCATAACACTTGTCCTAATTTAATTGGATGAGTGTTTTTAGACAAAAATAAATCTAAGGAAGAAATTTTAATCCACTTGTGTAAGAATATGACATTTATTATATTTTATTTAAAGATAAGTTAAAAATGTCATTCTCGTATTTTTAATAAGTAAATCATTTTTAATATAGGTCTATATAGAAGATAAATTTGAATATAAATAGTCATTTAAAATATAAAATATTTATCTACATCATGATAATTTATTTATAAATTTTAGACATTAAATAATTAAATTTAATTATGACACAATGATGATGAGGTAATAGATTTATTAAAGGAATAATCAAATAAATAATGGTAATAATATTAGAATAAATATAATTTTAAATATTTTATTCCATCCATGAATTTTAAAGATTAATTTAAAAATTTATAGATTAGTTAAAGTAGTTTTTTTTGAAGGAATCAGTTTTTATGATTTTTTAACAACCCAGTAATGAACAGTGTCAAAATTGATATAATTAGTATCTTAAAATATAAAATATTTATTTAAATGATATAAAATTTATAAAAATATAATATGCGGACAAATAGTTTTTATATTTCTAAATATTTCATTAATGACTCATTAATTGGTAGTTTTTCATGATTTGGTAATTATTTTAACCCTAAAACTGTAAATTACTTGATAAAACAATAAGAGATAAAAGGTGTTAAAACAAAAAGATAAGGATTTAGATTTATTAAAAACCTGTCAAATTTTCATTGGATGATTATATTTAGAACCATACTAATACTATCTAAGAAATAAATCAATTTTTACCCATTTATAATAGAAAACTAATGTATATTAATTTAATAATTTTTATAATTACAAGAGTACTCGTCCCCTCTTCTATAAAAAGGGAACCCATTCATCTCTATTTCTTACACTTTAAAAACATTTTAGTTCAAAAAAGATCTATCCAAAACCCTTCAAATAATCCCTCCCCACTTTATTGAATCCTTATTTTAGACAGAACACCCTTTTTAGATGTGTTAATGTGTTAAGAAAGGAGATCAAACGAAGGAAAGGTAATGTTTTTATTTATGTGTTTCTATTTTATTTCTTCTTCCACTCCCTTAAAATATTCTTCACCCATAATGAAATAATAAATACATTATACTAAATATAATTAGATTTTATTATGTTAATATCATCACCTTAGTAAATCTCCACTTGTACTAAATGTGAAAAGAATTAATCCTTTGTGCGAATGTGTGAACTATCACCTCCACGAACCGATATAAATCATTTTCCATAACCATATCTCAAGAATGGTTATAATGATATAATTAATGTTAATATGTGATATTAATAAAATATTTATCATTATAATATAATAATATATCAATTAGTTTCTTACTTTCCATGCACATAAAAATGACAATGTTGTACGCGCATACATGTGAACTATCACCTCTACGAAACGATGTGATCTGTTTTTAATCACCACATCACTTGGATAATATATATAAGTATATTTAAATTATTAATATGATATTTTTGATATTATTATCATTATTTAATATTAAAATAATATTTACCTTCTTTTCATAATGATCATTGAAAAATGAAACCGTTACTCATGCGTACGTACGACTTACTATCTCCAGGATTGTAAAGTTGTTCATTTTTCATATCCATATTTAATGAAGTGATTTAAAGGTATAATTGATATAAAAAGTGACTATTATTTCTTGAATATTATTCTGGAGATTATGGACTTTTAAATACATGAACTATTTATAAGGCCCCAGCCTTAAACCTTACTTAATCTTGAGTTAATACAAGATTACACATTGAGGATCTTTTCAGGTTTAGAGTTTTAGAGAATTAGATCATAAACTTGGGTTACATTCCACATTTAAACAAAGTGGTTACATAAAAGATAGTATTCATTTTTTCCCATCAATGGAAACACATTTAAAATAAAACATGGATTCTTTCTTGACACTTCCTTGACACTATCACCATATCATGTACCTTTCCCTTGACATGTGAAAAACATTTCAAAAACTTGGGATGAGCATAAAAAGTTCAGTAAGGGATATAAAAATATATGGAAAGGAAACATGAGTACATGTACACATAAGAATCAATTAAATCATACTTTACTCATAAAACATAAGAACTTTAACATACCTCATCAAATCATGAATAAATCATAGAAATCATAATACATAAAGGTAACTTGAGGCATTCATAACATTCTTATGTAGGGAGTAACCCTCTTGGTTACGTTTGGAATACCCACCACAATATATTCCCTAAATCTCTTTGGAGAAACCTTAACGTTTCACTCCTTCGCGTTACCCAATGCATTGGAGAGATATATCGGGCTCACCCGCCCTTAGTTTATCACAGAACCACCCGTCTTCATAACAATGCCCAAGAACCATAACATAATCTTATCACATAAAACATGCATAGAGGAAACATAACATTTCCACCTTTCAATAACAAGATATCAATACAACACATTGATATAAAAACACTATGAAAACCACTTTCAATACCAAAATAAAAGAAAAGTAAAACATGATATTTATTTTTCTTTTAAAAAGAAGGTATGGCTTATAGAGGAAGCCGAAACTCAAATAATGGCCATGGTGGCGGAGAAGTTGTTGTCGCCGCATACGTATGAAAAAAAAACATTCCTTTTGTCGTTTAGTAAAACGATTCATATAAAAAAGATTCCTTTTGAATAAGCATAAAAGTCAAAGGGGTTTATACACCGTATAAAATAAAGTTGTGTATAAAACAAAATATGCCTCAATTAAAGGAGATTGAGACGGATTCCTATACAATGACAATATCCTTGGTTTAAGGATAAATCAATTACATAATTATGTGCAAAAAACGAATACACCAAATATAAGTGGATATTAAGTGTAAAAAAATCATAGGTTATTCACACATATTCATAGAACGACATATTCAAGGAGTACAAGTTTATCCCAAAGAATCAAATTTGGGTTAAGAAGTTCCCTTGCAAAAATTTGACAGCCTAACGGCGTCACTACAAAATTCAGAAAATGAGCTGATGAGAGATAAAAAGGGTATCTCATCACATGGACATAAAATTTAAATCAATAAGGATATAGAACAACATATCCCAACATAACAGTATTTGAATTAAAAGACATAACAAAAGAAGTCTTTTAAAAAGAGGAGGGTGAAAGGTTCCCTTACCGACATGGGTATCTTTCGAAACATACACCCTGTGAAAGAAGGACAATACAACATTTATGTAAATACTCATAAATGAAATTATATTACTCAATGAGTAAAATAATGGGCATTACATACACCACTCAAAGGAAATTGTGGCAAATTTAGCATAAATCTCACGGGAATAAAAGTGAGATGAAAAATCCCTTACGAAAACTAGGCAGCCTAACGACACCACTTAAAACTTAAAAAAAATGGATTGATGAGATCAAATAGGGTCTCTCATCATATTAACATAAAGTTTACAAAAAGAGGAATATAAAAGAACATCCCCCAACATAACAAAGAGGATCTTAAAAGAAGTGACATAAAGTAGAGTACTTAAAAAGAAAGAGAGAGGTTAGATCTCTTACGAAAATTTGGCAGCCTAACGGCACCACTCAAAACTTCCAAAATGGATTGATGAGAGAGAATAGGGTCTCTCATCATATGAACATAAAAATTACAGTAAGAGTAATATAAAATAACATCCCTATCACAAGAAAGATGAGCTTAAAAGGAATGACATAAAAGAGTGTACTTAAAAAGAAAGAGAGGAGTAGGATCCCTTACCTCAGGTATGACTTGACTCGGTCATTCTTTAACGTCCTGAATAATAAACTTGAGTTAATTTCTACTTGATTGAGAACCTTTTTAAAGTTCATTATTCCTTTTATATTACTTATTTCCATGTTATAAACATTATGTAATCATTTAAGTTAATAATGTTTGTTTTGTCGATATTTGGTTCTTAAGTCGAAAGTGGACTTCTTACAATTACATGTTGTTCATGTGGTCAAAGGTTCATTATATACAGAATGATATTCATGATTTGGATATCATATATATCATATATATCATATATATCCAGAATATACATGTATTTATAATATTACATAATCATTTAGAGGTAATAAATGAAATGCACCGTTCATGGAGACGGTAAGCCGTACGTACGCATGAACGCTACTTTTATTTCTATGTAATATTAATGGAATTAAAACTAAATGATAGGTATGTATATTTTAATTCCAGAATTATATTCATCATTTATATGTAACATACATCATATATAATAACTTTAAATACATCCTTTATACATCCCACATATGGCATTAACGAATCAAATCACTTTGAGGGGGCGGTAGTCCGCACTTCCTAAAATGAAATTATCGTGTTTACCCACAATGGAAACCATAAAGGTATGTCACAAAAGAAAAATACAGAAGCTTAATTAAAACATAAACATATTATATATCATAGATAAATATAGTGACATCTTAATGGCCACCTTTTAAGGTGTTATATGAGTGTTGAACAATCATCATTTCATGAGGCAGAAATTCGCCATCCACAGAAACAGTATGTTCTTTAACCATTAGATGTAGGTGTGTGTAAGTTTAGCTCTAATTCTTCCTATAAAAACATCCTAGTATATTGAATATACTGGAGTTGTTACAAAAGAAATGAATAAAAAGAGTTTAGGGGGTTGGAGAAGCAAAATAAAACAAAAGGACACAAGTGAAGACATTACCTTAAAATCGGGTAACTCTTTTTGATTTGAGCTCAAAGGCTTCCTTGGGAAGACTTCTGCCCAATGTGAGGCTTCTATAAGTAATAGAGGGATGTTGAGAGGCAAAATGAGCGGGGGTAGGCCAATCCAAAGGCTTTGGAAGTGTGGGTAAGGAGGTAGAGGTGGGGGCCTTTTATAAGAGGAGAGGAGGGGCACTCTTGGAAAGTAAAGAAATGTTACTTTATTTGAAAATGAGTTTCGGATTTAAAAGGTCCCACATTGATATAATTTGAGTATAAGGTGATAAGGTTTCTAAATACACCAATACAATAGGTTTTGGACATGTGTAGGTCTTAGATTTTACATTATCTTTCCATTTTATTTAAATCATTAAATAATGAGGTAATCGCTGCATCATCATTGTGTCATAAATAATTTAATTTATTTAGTGTTTAAAAATTATAAAAAAAATATCATGATGTAGGAAATATTTTTAGCTTTCCAATTACTATTTATAGTCAAAAATATGACTTGTATAACCCCATTTAAAAATTGTTTTAGTAAAACAAATCATGTTTGTGTCATTTTAATTTTAACATTAAATAAAAAGGTATTTATGTCATTTTCCAACCAAAGTGGCTCCATGGGGTCCCCAAGTTGACCCATGGATTTTCTTGGTCGTCCATGACTCATCCAATGAGGGTAGGACATGTGTCTAGGTCATTTCATATTATTAAAACATTGTTTTTACCTTAAACTACACTAATTACCTCTAATTGTGATTAAAAACTTAATAAGTTACTATTCACCAAAAGTCTATTTTAATCCCATTGAACCACATTTTACTTCTTAATGAAAACCATTTATGTCAGATTTTTGAAATTTAAAACACAAAGGTGGAAAATTTTCATTTAAACGGAAAATCAGTTTTTATAAGTACCACTTAGTGATTTCACTATTCATCAAAAATTGAAGTTTTTCAGAAAATTACCAAAAATTCACCCTAGGCTATATTTGATATTCCAAATTCAAAAATGATGTCTATTTTAAAAAATTCAAAACATATAATTTACATTAATTAATTTAATAATTAATTCCCGCTGTCAGAGCAAATAACGTGTTTTTATGAAACAATAAGTATCAAAAGATTGACACTAGTTTAAGTCCAATTTCAAGATGAAATTAATTACAACGACCACTATTGGATTAAATGGTAAAAATATATTCTAATTTTACTTTAAAATCAATTAAAAATATAATCTAATCATATAAATAAATTATATTAAAAAGAGGTTTTGAATTAAAATACAACATTTTCACTATTCATTAAAAAATGAACTTTATCAGAAAGATACCAAAAATTTACACAAAGTAAATTTTGATGTCTCTATTCTAAATAAGAATTTTATTTTGTCAAATATAACACATAAAATTGTTAAAAAGTGAATTTAAAAGAGTTTCACCATCGAAAGGCGGTTAATCGACCTTTTAAAGAATATTAGAATGTTTATGCTTAAAAATTGGATTCATTTGCATTTTTAATCATCTAACATTTATTGTAAAAAGTAAAAAATTTGACAAACATATATAATAATTTTGTAGTTAGTTCTGTTCATTCCCGCCTTTATAACGGCTAGGTGTTAACTACCATTTAAAATAATATTATCTTATTATTAGAGTGCAACGTAAGATTCCCAAGAAACTCGTTGTTGCGTATTGGGTACGCCATCGAGCATAGTATTCCCTTTAAAACATTATTTTTTTCACAAATAGGGATAAATATAAAAATTTCATATTCTTTATTTACCTGGGGTGTTACATCCTTCCCCCCTTTTGGGAATTGCGTCCTCTCAATTTTTAAAATTGGGCATGGAAACTTCATTGAAAATCCCACACCGGGACAAGAGTCAGTAAAACTATCACTTTAAAATAAAGAAAGAGAATTACAAAGGTCACCCGAGTTAACCCATACTAGGATTCCATGTAGGAAAACATGGACATGGGAGAAAAAACAAAGGGTCATGTTCTGATGAAGAGTGATTGAAAACATGTTTAGGAGAAAGTTAACCACAAGAAAATCACAAACTTGTGATGGGTGAAACGGTATTCGATTCCCCAGTAGGAAAAGTTAATAGACAACATTTTTGTTTTAAGTTACTTTTTATTGAGGAATTTATTCATAAGGAAACATAATCACTTATCATGTTGACTTTCAACTTTTATTAGATTCCTTACACAAACTCATATTTTCTCCAAAAGACGAGTATTTAGGAAGACTTGTTCACATTAAGAGTACTATAATCAACTTCTAGAGAATCACCTAATCCACAAAAGAGAACTATATACTTCCCATGTCTTTAGAATTTAACCAAAACCAAAACCAAAAAGGTTAGTACAAGATCAGATAATCCAGAAAAGGATAACCCTTTATAAAAAGAAAATCTATTCTTAATCTCCAAAATTTTTCCAACAAAACCCAAAGTTCAACGAGGACCATTCGATAAACAATTTGTCCATAAAATTCTTCAAAGTAAACCAAACTAAGATTGAAACCCAAATATTTGAAGGATTTAGTCACATAGTCTTCCAAGTTAAATCATAACATTTATCTCTAAACAACATCAGTTACTCTTAATGTCTCGTATTGAAAAGTAATTAACCCAATCACATATCCTCCATGATAGGTTAATAAATTTCCATAGATAACCCAAAATCAACTTACTCTTGATTCCTAAAATCATCTAACTAAAAATAATTATTCAAACTAACCAGGGACTTCACGTAGTCCAGTGGTAGGCGATAAATACCAGTCACACTTTGGTTGTGGGTTCGATTCCCGCAGCTTTGTCCGACGCGAAGAGTTGTCACATGGTCTGCGTGTTGTCCTTTTTCCAAAAATATATAATTCTTAAAACATTCCCCAAAATGAGATAAAATCTTCAAAAATGATCATAACATATTTTAACCTCAAGTTTATCTCATGCCTTTCATTTTCCATCATAACATATAATAACCCATAATTACCTCAAAAGTAAGGATCATATAAACTCTAATGGCTACCTTTATAATTATTACCTGAACTTCCACATCGATTGGTCATCTTGTACATGATGCATTACAGATCATACCAATGTTCAAGTGGTTGATCATGACTCCTTGATAGTTGGTTTAGAATAACCACGAGTTTCCTCATTGAATCCCCCATTTTATCTAGTATCTTAATCAGAGAACCACCACAGTTTCCTTCAAACCTGTTGTCTCTTTGGTGCCTGATAGATCCATCCATTCACTAAAAACAGAAATGTCAGTGTGAGTATATCAACAAAACCATAATGTACTAATGAGGAAGGTAAACACTAAGATATAATTACTCATTCACTTTATCTAAAACGAGGACTCTTTCTGAAATACTGACCATTATGGTAATGTCACTTATGCTTAGAGAATACCCTAACCTCTAAAGTTATCTAAACCGACCTTTGATACCAACTATAAGGCCCCAACCTTAAACCTTACTTAATATTGAGTTAATACAAGATTACACATTGAGGATCTTTTCAGGTTTAGAGTTTTAGAGAATTAGATCATAAACTTGGGTTACATTCCACATTTAAACAAAGTGGTTACATAAAAGATAGTATTCATTTTTTCCCATCAATAGAAACATATTTAAAATAAAACATGGATTCTTTCTTGACACTTCCTTGACACTATCATAATATCATGTACCTTTCCCTTAACCTGTGAAAAACATTTCAAAAACTTGGGATGAGCATAAAAAGCTCAGTAAGGGATATAAAAATATATGGAAAGGAAACATGAGTACATGTACACATAAGAATCAATGAAATCATAATTTACTCATAAAACATAAGCACTTTAACATACCTCATCAAATCATGAATAAATCATATAAATCGTAAGACATAAAGGTAACTTGAGGCATTCATAACATTCTTACACAGGGAGTAACCCTCTTGGTTACGTTTGGAATACCCACCACAGTATATTCCCTAAATCTCTTCGGAGAAACCTTAAAGTTTCACTCCTTCCCATTACCCAATGCATTGGAGAGCTATAACGGGCTCACCCGCCCTTAGTTTATCACGGAACCACCCGTCTTCATAACAATTCCCAAGAACCATAACATAATATTATCACATAAAATATTCATAGAGGAAACATAACATTTCCACCTTTCAATAACAAGATATCAATACAACACATTGATATAAAAACACTATGAAAACCATTTTCAATACCAAAATAAAATAACTGTAAAACATGGTATTTATTTTTCTTTTAAAAAGAAGGTATGGATTGTAGAGGAAGCCAAAACTCAAATAATGGTCACGGCGGCGGAGAAGTCATTGTCGTCGCATACGTACGAAAAAAAACATTCCTTTTGTCGTTTAGTAAAACGCTTCGTATAAAAAATATTCCTTTTGAATAAGCATAAAAGTCAAAGGGGTTTATACACCGTATAAAAGAAATTTGTGTATAAAACAAAATATGCCTCAATGAAAGGATATTGAGACGGATTCCCATACAAAGACGGTATCCTTGGTTTAAGGATAAATCAATTACATAATTATGTGTGACAAACGAATACACCAAATATAAGTGGATATTAAGTGTAAAACAATCAGAGGTTATTCACACATATTCATAGAACGACATATTCAAGGAGTACAAGTTTATCCCAAAGAATCAAATTTGGGTTAAGAAGTTCCCTTGCAAAAATTTGACAGCCTAACGGCGTCACTACAAAATTCAGAAAATGAGCTGATGAGAGATAAAAATGGTATCTCATCACATGGACATAAAATTTAAATCAATAATTATATAGAAGAACATATCCCAACATAATAGTATGTGAATTAAAAGACATAACAAAAGAAGTCTTTTAAAAAGAGGAGGGTGAAAGGTTCCCTTACTGACATGGGTATCTTTCGAAACATACACCCCCTGAAAGAAGGACGATACAACATTGATGTAAATACTCATAAATGAAATTATATTACTCAATGAGTAAAATAATGGGCAGTACATACACCACTCAAAGGAAATTGTGGAAAATGTAGCATAAATCTCATGGGAATAAAAGTGAGATGAAAAATCCATTACGAAAAATCGGCAGCCTAACGACGCCACTTAAAACTTAAAAAAATGGATTGATGAGATCAAATATGGTATCTCATCATATTAACATAAAGTTTACAGAAAGAGTAATATAAAATAACATCACCCAACATAACAAATAGGAGCTTAAAATAAGTGACATAAAGTAGAGTACTTAAAAAGAAAGAGAGAGGTTAGATCTCTTATGAAAATTTGGCAGCCTAACGGCGCCACTCAAAACTTCCAAAATGGATTGATGAGAGAGAATATGGTCTCTCATCATATGAACATAAAAATTACAGTAAGAGTAATATAAAAGAACATCCCATTCATAAGAAATATGAGCTTAAAAGGAATGACATAAAAAAGTGTACTTAAAAAGAAAGAGAGGAGTAGGATCCCTTACCTCGGGTCCGACTTGACTCGATCATTCTTTAACGTCCTGAATAATAAACTTGAGTTAATTTATAGTTGCTTAAGAATATTTTTCAATTTCATTATTCCTTTTATATCACTTATTTCCATGTTATAAACATTATGTAATCATTTAAGTTAATAATGTTTGTTTTGTCGATATTTGGTTCTTAAGTCGAAAGTGGACTTCTTACAATTACATGTTGTTTGTGTGGTCAAAGGTTAATTATATCCAGAATGATATTAATGATTTGGATATCATATATATAATATATATCCAGAATATACATGTATTTATAATATTACATAATCATTTAGAGGTAAGAAATGAAATGCACTGTTTATGGAGACGGTAAGCCATACGTACGCATGAACGCTACTTTCATTTCTATGTCATATTAATGGAATTAAAAATAAATGAGAGGTATGTATATTTTAATTCCATAATTATATTAATCATTTATATGTAACATAAATTATATATAATAACTTTAAATACATCCTTTATACATCCCACATATGGCATTAACGAATCAAATCACTTTGAGGGGGCGGTAGTCCGCACTTCCTAAAATGAAATTATCGTGTTTACCCACAATGGAAACCATAAAGGTATTCCACAAAAGAAAAATACATAAGCTTAAGTAAAACATAAACATATTATATATAATATATAAATATAGTTACATCTTAATGGCCACCTTTGAAGGTGTTATATGAGTGTTGAACAATCATCATTTCGTGAGGCAGAAATTCGCCATCCACAGAAACAATATGTTCTTTAACCATTAGATGTAGGTGTGTGTAAGTGTAGCTCAAATTATTCTTATAACAAAATCCTAGTATATTTAAGATACGAGAGTTGTTACAAAAGAAATGAATAAAAAGAGTTTAGGGGGTTGGAGAAGCAAAATAAAACAAAAGGACACAAGTGAAGACATTACCTTAAAATCGGGTAACTCTTTTTGATTTGAGCTCAAAGGCTTCCTTGGGAAGACTTCTGACCAAAGTGAGGCTTATAGGAGTAAGATAGGGATGTGTAGAGGAAAAATGAGCAGGGTTTGTTCGTTAAAAAGGCTTTGGAAGTGTGGTTAAGGAGGTAGAGGTGGGGGACTTTTATAAGAGGAGAGGAGGGGCACTCTTGGAAAGTAAAGAAATGTTACTTTATTTGAAAATGGGTTTCGGATTTAAAAGGTCCCACATTGATATAATTTAAGGATAAGGTGATAAGGTTTCGAAATCCACCAATCCAATAGGTTTTGGACATGTGTAGGTTTTATATTTTACATTATCTTTCCATTTTATTTAAATCATTAAATAATGAGGTAATCACTGCATCATCATTGTGTCATAAATAATTTAATTTATTTAGTGTCTAAAAATTAGAAAAAAACTGTCATGATGTAGTAAATATTTTTATATTTCCAATTACTATTTATAATAAAAAATCTGACTTGTATAACCCCATTTAAAAATTGTTTTAGTAAAACAACTCATGTTTGTGTCATTTTAATTTTAACATTAAATAAAAAGGTATTTATGTCATTTTCCAACCAAAGTGGCTCCATGGGGTCCCCAAGTTGACCCATGGATTTTTTTGGTCGTCAATGACTCATCCAATGAGGGTAGGACATGTTTCTAGGTCATTTCATATTATTAAAACATTATTTTTACCTTAAACTACACTAATTACCTCTAATCGCGATTAAAAACTTAATAAGTTACTATTCACAAAAAATCTATTTTAATCCCATTGAACCACATTTTAATTCTTAATTAAAACCATGTATGTCGGATTTTTGAAATTCAAAACACAAAGGTGGAAAAATTTTATTTAAACGGGAAATTAGTTTTTATAAGTACCACTTAGTGGTTTCACTATTCATCAAAAATTGAAGTTTTTCAGAAAATTACCAAAAATTTACCCTAGGTTATATTTGATATTCCGAATTCAAAAATGATTTCTATTTTACAAAATTCAAAACATATAAGTTACATTAATTAATTTAATAATTAATTCCCGCTATCAGAGCAAATAGCGTGTTTTTATGAAACAATAAGTATCAAAAGATTGACACTAGTTTAAGTCCAATTTCAAGATGAAATTAATTCCAACGACCACTATTGGATTAAATGGTAAAAATATATTCTAATTTTACTTTAAAAACAATTAAAAATATAATCTAATCATATAAATAAATTAGATTAAAAAGAGGTTTTGAATTAAAATACAACATTTTTCACTATTCATTAAAAAATGAACTTTATCGGAAAGATACCAAAAATTTACAGAAAGTAAATTTTGATGTCTCTATTATAAATAAGAATTTTATTTTGTCAAATATAACACATAAAATTGTTAAAAAGTGAATTTAAAAGAGGGTCACCATCGAAAGGCGGTTAATCGACCTTTTAAAGAATATTAGAATGTTTATGCTTAAAAATTAGATTCATTCGCATTTTTAATCCTCTAACATTTATTGTAAAAAGTAAAAATATTTGACAAACATATATAATCATTTTTTAGTTAGTTTTGTTCATTCCCGCCATTACAACGGCTAGGCATTAACTACCATTTAAAATAATATTATCTTATTATTAGAGTGCAACATAAGATTCCCAAGAAACTCGTTGTTGCGTATTGGGTACGCCATCGAGCATAGTGTTCCCTTTAAAACATTATTTTTTTCACAAATAGGGATAAATATAAAAATTTCATATTCTTTATTTACCTGGGGTGTTACACTATTAACATCATACCAAGTTCATTTTCGACTCAAGTACCAAATATCGACAAAAAATATGATATAAAATTAAATAATCATGCAATTGTTATAACATGGAAATAAGTGATATAAAGGGAATAATAAACTTGAAAAATTTTCTCAAGCAAGTATAAATTAAACTAATTTTATTTTTCAGGAAGATAAATAACATACGAGATGATTCAGACTCGAGGTAAGGGACTTCGTCACAATCTCATTTCATTGAGACATATTTTGATAATATAGACCACCTTCTTTTATATGGTGTATAATCAACCCATTTGACTTTTAATTTCATTCAAAGGTTTTCAAAAGGAATCTTGTTATATGAAACATTTCACTAAATGAAAAAAGGAATGTTTTTTAACGTATAAGGTGAAAACAAATTTTCCGCTATTGTGACCATTATTTGATATTTGGCTTCCCCTATAAGATGTAATGTTTTTAAAAGAAAAATAAATACCACATTATTTTTTTAGGTATTTTGGTATTTAAAATGGTTTTTAAAATGGATTTATTATATCAATATCTGGAAATTATATCTTGCTATTACAAAGTGTAAATGTTATTTTTTCCTTTATGCTTGTTTTATGTGTTATTATTATGTTAAGGTTCTTGGACATTGTTTATGTATATAGGTGGTTCCATGATAAACAGAGGGAGGGTGAGACTGCGAGAGCTATCCAATGAATTGGGTAATGAGACATAGTAAACTAGTTGGGTTTCTCCTAAGATATTTAGGGAATATACTATGATGGGTATTCCAAACGTAATCATGAAGGTTACTCCCTATGCATACATGAATGCTACAATATAAGAATGATATGGATGACACAAGTTACCTTTATGATTTATGATTTCTATAATTTTTACATGAATATTATGATTTCATGAGGTAAGATAACGTTTTTATGTTTTATGGGTGAAAATTATGATTTTTTGAAAATGTTTTCATGAGTTTAAAATATTCTTGGACTAACAATTTCATTCCTTATTTCATATCCCTTATTGAGATTTTTGTGCTCATCCCAAGTTTTTGGAATTTTTTCCACAGGGTATAAGGATGAGTAAGAGAAATGAACAAGACAAGATGAATGTTATGAAAATTTTTATCAATAAAAATAATTCTTGTTTTATTTTAAGAAGTTTTATATTATGAAAAAATGGATAGTGAGTAGACTTGTATACTTTGTAATATTTGAGTTGTTATATAATTACTATGGATTAATTATCTAAAACTCTAAACCTAAAAATATCCTCAATGTGAATGAATGTAAATTTTTAACTTAACTCAAGATTATGTAACATTAATTATGGGGCTTTATATTTATTAATGCGACGATAGTGAAAGTGATAGTGAAGAAGAAATGGAAGATCTTAATAATTAATATGTTGATTGATCATTTTTTGTTTGTTTACTTATCCCTTTGAAAGATTAATTGTTTCTTTCCAAGTTTCCTTTATTCTTTTATTATGGATATTGTTGTAATTTATCATCTTGAAATAACTATATCTATCCATGAAGGCATGGGTATTGATATAAATCCTATCATTATTTATATGGATTCTGATGAATTCATAGGAAAAGACTCTACAAAGCCTCAAGATGGAAACATTCCTGGTCAACTCAATATATGTTGGATTCATAAAATTAGTGAAAAAACAATAAGACCTCACCTTAGCCTGACTGATTCTATAATTCCTCATTTGTACATGTAGTCAAAGTTTCATATGAAACTCCACAAAAATTCTTTGTAAATTCTAGAGAAGACACAAATAAAGATATTATATAATCTCATGGGAATTATAATCAATATTTCATCATGCCTGATCTTTATCATTCACACAATGACTCAGAGAATGATGGAAAATTTAGGAAAATATGTACTCTTGTTGATAATGTTTTCACTAATGATGGAAAGTCATTATTGAAGGAATAAAAAATCTATAGTAGTGTAATACATGAATACATAACATAATCTACCTCCATGTATTACCAGAATGATACTCTAATGAAGATTACAAATGACCATGGAATCTTGAAATCTAAGGGTAGTCCTAAGGCTATTTTATTGAAATTATAATGCACTAATATTAAAAATTATTTATACCATTAGAAATAAATGAGTTGATCTAGTACAGAAACATAATGCAAGGAAAAAAGAAGACAAACCTAACAATGATGGGAAGAAATATGTTTTCATCTGGAAATAAACTAGGAATAAAAATTCTAGTGGAAATAAAAAATAGGGATCTATCTCCAAACAACGGTTTAAATGAAGATTCTATTATATAATTATCAGGTCCTGGAAAACCCTAAAACAATTATCTCTCTTTATCATTCTATTAATAAACACAAACCCAATCTTATAGGTATTTTTGATCCAAAGATATTTTTTCTAGGAGGATTACTTCTTTATTTAATGTAGGATTCAAGATTATAAACACAAATCAGTCCAGTAATGAAATCAAAATTATTTCGTCTTATCTCATTTGAGACTAGATGGAACCTCATCTACCAATTATATAAAGTAGATGTTTACTCTTATTTATAATTTTACGGTAATGAAACAATTCTTCTCCTTCATCTATGCTTACAATGGCTACCAAGAAAGAATGGATTTATGGTAGAACATGTCGGTTTTGAGAAGCTTAATAAATAGCTCATAGAATATTCTTGGAGATTTCAATGCCATAATAAATCTAGATGAAAGGATTAGCATGGTCAAATCCTCCGCCTCTATCAGATATTTTAGGTTATGTATTGAGAATAGTATCCTTCATGAAGTTAACTTGGTAGGTTCTAAATATACTTTGTATAAAAATCACCTAAACGAAGTGATGTCTAGTAAATTGGATAGGATTTTTGTCAATAATTTCTCCCTTGATGTTTGGGAATCCATTTTCTACACTAATATTGCAAATTTTAATTTAGACCATCAACCTATACTGAAAAATCTTGTCACTAGAGAGGTTAAACCACACTTTTTGTTAAAATTAAATAATTCTTGGGCCTTATAAAAAATTTATCCAAGACATCTATAATTATCTTAACTATAAGGATGATGCATTATCTTGCATTTTAAAGCTTATAATTCTTAATAGAAAGATAAAAGTTTGGATTTGAGAGTGATTTGGACACATTGAAAAAATATTTCTCATCTTGAATATTTACTTCACACCATCCAAGAAAATAACACAGAGTGTGATTTTTACACAGGTATCAAGTAGGAAAATTTGATCACTCATGATCTCAATATCATCCTAAATATCAAAGAAGGTATGAAAAGGGAAGATTTAAAAGTTAAATGGATTAAGGAGATTGATAATAATACAAAATTGTTCAACTCTCTTCAAAGAGTTAGGAAACTTAATAGACCCCTTTCTATTCTCAGTGACAATGGGGGAATTTTTTTTATAATAGATGGTATTTGGTGGCTCATGTTTTATCTTCTTATATAAACCTATTTTAAGGTCCCAATAGTAATACTAAACTTATGGAATACATCATTCCCAGGATTTTCAATAATGAGGATAATTTACATCTTACCACAATTCCACTTGATTTTGAGATCAAAGAAGATATATTTTTTTCTAAATTCTAGTAGCTCTATTGGCTCAGATGGGTTTAAAAACTCTTTATTCTAAACCATTTGGGAGATTATTCATTGTGATGTTTGAAAACTTGTCAGTCATTTTTTTAAAAGGTGGCTAGCTAACACAGTGCATCAATTCCCAATTTCTTTCTCTCATTCCTAATGTGATAATGTGAATGATTTTTATCTTTTCCAACCCATGGCTCTTTTCATCACTATATAAAAAATTATTTGAAAAATTATTGCTAACAGGATGTCCAACATTATCAATAGGATTATGTATTTAAACTAGTTTAGTTTCATTAAATGCAGAACTATTAAATATTTTCTTATCACTTATTCTGAACGTGTTAATATTTTCAAGAAATATATTATATGAGGTAATATATCTCTCATGATTTATGTTAAAAAATATTTTGATACAATAGATTGGGGCTTCATTTGCAAAGTTTTAACTATTTTTTGTTTTAATGAGGTATTTATTGAATGGTTTTGAATCCTTTTAAGCTCAATCCATATCTTAGTGCTTATGAATTTCTCTATTGAGGGATAATTAACATTATCCAAAGTTTTCAGATAAGGAGATCCTCTCTTTTCCATTATTTTTTCTATTTATAAATATTACTTAAGCATGATTCTTCTCAACATGATTAATTCCAACAAAATCAAACCCATTAGAGATACTAGAGGCCTTACTTCCCCCACTCATTTATTGTATGCTGATGAAATTATCCTTTTTACTCAAGGTAAAAAAAGAAACACTAAGAACATCAAGAATGATCTCATTCATTATAAAAAAAGTCTCAATGTATGAGATTAGTTGGAAAAAATAATACATATAATTTGAAAAAAATATTCATGCAGATAGAAAAGTGGACATCATCAATGATTTGGGAATCAGATAAGGTGTGCTTATGTTCACTTATCTTGGTGTCCTAATTTTTTGGGGAAAACCACATGTTGGTCATTTTTCTCACAATATGAGCTAGATTAAAAACTGGTTGGATTCCTAAAAATGTAAAAAACTATTTATGGAAGGTAGGTTCATCCTTATGAAATTTGTTATTGTGTCAATTTTTTACTCATTTATGGTCTATAAACAACCTTCTTCCCTCATTAAGAATATAAACACTTTGATAATTTTTTTACTATAGTAGAAGCATGCTTTAGTGAATACTTGTTACTATCCCATAGAAACAATTATGTCAACCTATTGACTATGGAGGGCATGGTATTAACGATCTATGACAATTCCATCAATCTTTATAGGATAATTTAACGTGGAGGCTCATTAATGGGAATTCAGAGGCACTTTTATTTATAAGATTTAGATTTTTGAGCAGGCTCAAAGCTAGTGATTTAAAATGTGTGGACTCCTCCATATATCCTACCCTTAAGGATTATTTTTCCAACATTTCAAAGAATTATTATTGGCTGGACAACATAAATTCATATCTTAATTTATGGTGAGATAACTGGATAGGCATGACTCTTATTAACATCTTAAATTATCCTGACCCATCACTTAACACAAATGTGTCTATCAAGGATTAAAAGGAGAATTCCTTGGACATGATTCTAGAAGAAATCAAGGAAATGGTTTTGAATTAAAACTTCATCAATGGTGATGAAATTTTGTCTTGAGAACCTAAATCTAATGGGAATATCTCTACTGAATTATTCTACCATGAGGTAGTACAAGGGAATATGAATGGTTGGGCTAAGATTTTGAGACGAAGCTAGATTCACCCATCCATATTTTCCCTTACATGGAGGGTGATGTATTCCAAGCTTCCTACTGATGATTTTCTTCGGTCTGTTATCATTAATTTTTTTTCTTGAGATGTATCATGTGTAATCAAAATAGGGATGAAATTGATCATCTATTTCGTTGCTCGATTACTATTTCTACTTTATAGACTTTTGTTGCTAATTTTTTTAAAGTGAAGATCCCCTACATAGAAAGTATTCAGGAGAAATAAATTGTATTCATTAAGATTCCTCTTTCCCAAAAACTTATGAACCTCTTCCTTAGTGCCCAGCTCATTGTTTATCAACATGGTATAGACTAGCTAGAACAAGTTGGTTCATGATAATATTTCCATATGTCTATAGTCATATCTTTCTCGTTTTGTTGTCAAATTTTTTAATTCTCTTCAAAATGGTTATTGTGATAATTATATACATGATCTTGCCATGCTTAAGAATATTGTAATTAAAGTTAATTATTATCCTCCTTATAGAATATTTAATTTCATTTTGATCCCTATATTTATGGTCTAGATCAAATTTAATACAGATTTAGCTTTAAGAGGAAATCTAGGTCCTTCTACATATGGAGTAATTTTTTGAAATCAAAATAGTGATGCAATGTGATGCTTCTATGGTCCAAGTGGAATCATTTAATTACTTGAAGCTGAAATTCTTGGTATAATTAATGCTGTTGAAATGGAAAAACAATGAGGCTGGTTCAATTTGTGGCTTAAATTTTATTCCACCACTGTTGTGCAATCTATTAGAAATGGAAATATTCATCTCTCATGGAAGATAATAGCCATATGGATCGATTTCATAGATTATTTTATGTCTGAATTATATCAGCATGCATGAATATCATGAAGAAAATTATTTGGCTGATGGGTTTTCAAATAAATGGGTAACTTCTCCTAAGCTAACCTAGCTCAATGAGGTACCTGATGAGATTTTTTATTTATCACAAATGGATTACTGTAATAAACCTTATTTTAGACTTATGTAACTTTGTTTTTATTTAATAAAGTAGGATTTTCCTTTTGGAAAAGTTATCATTCTCATGAAATTATTATTATTATTGTTATTATTATTATTATTATTATTATTATTATGTAGAGTATAAGAGTTATCATGATCTGAATTTATATTTAAGAAAATAAGTGCTAAAAATTATGTGTAAGGAACCTATTTAATTTATTTTATTACTTTGACAATTTATGAATTTAATTTTAACATGTTGTCAAATGTTGACTATAGTTTCATTTCATAATTAATTATAAGGAACTTATTGAATTAAAGGGTGTTAGGTTCATAAAAAAAACAAAATAATATTTGATATCTAGTAAGGATAATATATATTACAATATTGTTGTCTTCTAGAGAGCACTACTGGGAGATAATGAAGGTGACCAAACCAGCGATCTATATTCAAAATCAAAAATAATTTCAAGTGATCTAGAATCAAATCCAAAATTTAAAAATACTTTCAAAAATATTTTGTAAAAAATTTAAACTCATACATACTTTGATTTATATAATTTGAGAAATAATTTTAGGATATTCTAATATTTACATTTACTTATTCTATTTAAAGTAATTATTGTTTATTTATGGTATTCTATTTATTTACTTGAGTTGATATTCATTAAAAAAATGTATTTAATAATTTCATCAAAAATAAATAATTAGTAAAGATTGTAGAATTATATCTTTAAAAACAAAAGAAAATAAATTCATTTAACGTTTATATATATTATTAAAGGAAGAAAATTGCTAAATATCATGATTGAAAATATGGGATGTTACATTCTACCCCCTTAAATAAAAATCATCCTTATAATTTTTTATCACTTATAAACACTTATCAATGTTTTTTTTATTTTCATCAATCATGTTATTAAACCCTTATGTTAGTATAAATAAATTAGAAATTTTAATCATATGTGATCACACTTTTTTACTTAAATTTAAACTATATAGATAATGTTTATCTATTAAAGGATCTATACCAAAATTTTCACAATCATAATTCCAAAAAATAATTAAACTCCACTTTGATACCAAAGACACCCCTATACCCACACTTATAGATCATGTGAAATACATACTTACGTTTTTACACATAATAATAATTACAACCAATTCTTTAAATCCAAAGTTTGATGTATTTGGTAACTATGTACATAATACATCATCAACATAATAATATCATTAAAAAATACACTAATACATTATCATAGACCTCATATAAACCAATCATAATCTCTTTAGAACTTCACAATGTACTTATTTGACTATAATTGATACTCTGGTGACATACATCAAACAAAGAGTGAGATAAAGTCCCTATAAGGGTATAATAAAAAAGGAATGTGAAGGTCATACATAGAAAGAATGTGATAACATCCTTGAGTATATTATAAGACTATATGGAACATCTTAGGAACATTGAATAAGAATGAGGAAAACCATGAGATCAGTTGGCATGATAAAAGATTCATAAAGTAGAATAATTATGAATCCAAAGTATATAATAGGAATGTGGTATAAACATAAAAATTGACATCATAAAAATATTTCAAGTATCACTACCAAGACATCATAACATAATGTTATAGGATTACAAAAAATCCAACAAAACATAGTGTCTAGGATCACTACCCATGACTCATAACATAGTGTTCTAGGATCAGTCTCCATACACCATACATATCATATTATGAGATATAATCATTATCCAATGAATTAGGGAGATTTATAATTCTAGCACCATATATCACATCATAAAATGAACATGAATATTTTTGGCACATAGAATAACATATATGAATCAAAAGAAGGAAAACCCATGGAAAAAATAAATAGGTTGTAAATCAATGTCATGTGGAATAATAATAGAATAAGAAATTTATAAAACATGCAAGTATTAAAATAAGAAAGTGATAGTTTATAGTGGGTTTCAGTAAATTGGGTAATCCATGAATAGAAGAATATAGAACAAGTGAATAGATATTCAAGTAAAATAATGAGAATAAATAAATGAAGCTTGGGGGAAACTTTTTAATGAGAATATAGGGTAGAAAATAATCATTAAACAAACTGTAAAAGGTAAATATATAGTTATTTCACTAATAAGAATAGAAAATACGTATTTTATGCAAAAATTTATTTATATATATTAAAGATATAATAGTTTAGATTAGGAAGGGAGAGTATGAATCAAAAGGGAAGAAAGTTAAAGAGTGATTGTTTCCCTTATCAACATTGTAGGGTATAAGTATCAATCAATGGGAGAGTGAGACAATTCAAGTACATATAAATAATCAATTTATGATATAATTTTCATGACCCATCCCCAAGGGCTCATAACACAACTACCCTAAGCCCACCTCCCAAAGGCCAGGGGCTGGAGACTAGCGCTGAAGGAATTGTCCTACAAATGGGAGGAATTTTACAAGTACATGCACACACACACACACACAAATCCCAGCCTAAGGTACTAAAAAGTGAAATCCAAGGAAATCATTCATACAATCCACTAAGTAAAATGGAAAGTAAAGTATAGGGTGGAACCCCAGGCCAATATACAAGTCCACCAAAAGAAAAACTAAACAAAAGTAAAACTTCAAGTCCCTGAAGCTCATCTTCCAGGAAGCCTAACTGAAGGGTAGGTGAAGGTGTAGCTGCCTAAAGATATATAAGTACACCCTATCTATATGATCTTTCTAAACACCACTAGGTCCTGGTCCTCCCTAGTCTTTGTCAATGCATTGGTCGTCTACAGAAGACACGACATGTGAGAGAAAATCTTGTGCAGGGGTGAGTAAAACAATACTCAATAGGGGACCCTGAAACCACAAAGGTAAATCACAAAAGAAAAACCCCAAAGGGATGAAAAATCATCTCTACTCAGGTATATTCCCATACATATACCATGAACATCTAGATATGATCATCTCATCCACTAAGAAAACATGTGGTCCCAACCACACAACCAGCTTCAGGATTCTCATTGAAGGCTCAAGTAATAACACACAAACCAGGAGATCACACTCCATTAGCTCAGCCATCTCCGATAGCACCCATATGAGAGATGGAATATATCAGTTATAATCCTACCATTATAAATGGTACATCTGAGAGAACATGCACCATATGAAACATTATACTAGGTCCCACTCTAGTGTCTGACACTTTAGGTCTAGTCATCAAAGTCTTTCACCTGATGCAGGACTAAGGAAAACCAAGTGAAGAGGCCCACTCCTCGTCACTGCGCTCAGTTGATGGTGCACTGCTCTAAACTAACCTGAGATACCTCAATTGATCCTATAAGGAGTGTCCCACACCTTAATCCGTCGAGGGAGCACTAAATCCTATCTAAGTATCATTTTCATCAAGTGGATGAGCTCGATCCTTTCTACTCTATCTGACAGCCGAGAGAGATTCATCTCTAATCGAGGACCCACACCCTACTCGGTAGGGGAGTACGACATAGTGACTAGAGGACCTGCACCCTAGTATAATAGGTGAGTATTACTCATGAAGGACTTGCACCCGGTATCGATAGGGGTGTACTACTTCGTATATCAAGGACCCACAACCTACTTGGTAGGGGAGTAACACTCAGTGACTAGAGGACCTACACCCTAGTAATATAGGGGAGTATCAAATATGTTAGTCTATTATATATGGGAGACCCACAAAATAGTATGTTAAGGGAGTACCGACCCTAGGCTAGAGGACCCGCTTCCTGGCATGGTAGGGGAGTACTGTCTCTGTCGTAGCACTATGTAAGGAGGACCCGCACCCTGGAACGATAGGGGAGTATCGACTCCTACAATAGAGGACCCGCTCCCTAATCGGTAGAAGATTACCAACTCTATATTCATTAGATATGAAGAACCCATGCCCTAGTACAACAGGGGAGTACCAAATCTAAGGATATAGGACCCACTCCCTAGCCCGGTAGGGGAGTACCGACTCATCCTTTATGAACTTCTATGAAAACCCGCACCCTAATCCTATAGGGGAGTAACACTGTCAGAGGAACCCACTCAAAGGAAAATGAACCCACACCCAAAATGTGGGGAGTCCCGTCTTTACCAAAGAAGAGGGATTAAAAGTACCAGTTCCTTGAGTCATCAAGGGAGTAACCTTACTAATATCTTATCATACGAATCACCCCGATTCTGCCCAAAATATGCCCGTAATAGGAGAACCTACTATTTAAACCAAATAGGTTTTCCTCTAAATTTCTCAAAAACATACTTAGAGTATCTCAAAAGGAACGTATCTTCCCAAGCGTCCAAATGCTGCAGACGGATAATCGAATAGATGCTCAGTTTAGAAGTTACAACCGTTTTAGCGAAATAGGGGCTGGTTGGGTCCAGGTCCCGTCCGACCTGGTCGGACCAACTCGACCTAGGCTCAGCCCGAACCTGCTAGTTTGCGGGTCCACCCCACCAGGTCACGGTTCAGGCCCAAACCGCCTATGGAAACCCTAACCACCATTTGAGATGGCCGACTCCTCCAGACCGGATGTGACTTTGCTGCATCCATCCTACCCCAGGAGGCACCAATTGGTGCCACCACCTCAAGTCAACCGGTCCGCTCAAGTAGACCGGTTCTTCCGGCAAGACCTGCAGCAAGAAACGGGTCCAAATCACCCTGTGGCTTCGATCACAGCTTTATCATGCAGCAGCCGTGTGGATGCCGCCGTCCAACACCATCGTGGCACGCCGACTCGCCGTCCGACATGTGGCCACCACCGCATTCCTCCACCACCGCCGCTATGTACCGCTGTTGTTGTCAGATTTTTCCATGGGCCACCGGATACACTTCGGTGGTCCATTCTTCGATTCAGAGGGTGTTTCGGAACCCTCGGGTTAGGTTCTTCATTGCCTGGGGTTCAAAACATCTCTGTGATCCCTTACATTGGGAAGTGCTTGATTGGCAGAATCTCCAGCACTTCCTCAATCCGTTCGTTGTCATCGTCGTCACACCTCCTTCGTCGTTTCACCAAGAACGGTTGCGCTATGACCAACCACTCTTCATCCTATGATGAACGTGAAGAACGTGAATAAAGGGGGAAGAGAAATAAAACAAATAATTCTAGGAATGAACCCCTGCCATTGTTCGTCATGATGTAAATCTATTCCCGTTAGAAGGATCAAGAGTGAAAAATAAAATTTGTCTGTAATAACGATCAAAATGTGGGTCAACCTGTTCGTGGGTTGATTCACGATTGTCATTTAAAAACCAAGAATGGGGAATGAATGGAATTAAAAAACAACCCCTACCTGGGTTGGATTGTTCATTAGCGATTAATGGTGTCGTTGTGTTCATCATTCCGCGATCCTATGTTTACGACCATTGGTCAATCGTCATTGGTGACGATCCATTCGAAGGGGGGTTGGTGTTCTTCATCATCACCCACTAGAGCTTCGAAGCAGAACCAAGATTGTTCCAACAACCCTGCATTGTCTACTTGTCCATTAAAGGAAAAAAAAACGAATCAGTGTTTCAGTTATGTTGCTATTACGAAGTCGTTACGCTATTTCATTTAATGAAACAACGTATTTAGTTTAATTACGTTACAAGCTATTTCATTGAAACAGTTTCAAAA
Organism: Viscum album; assembly: GCA_963277665.1. Taxonomy (NCBI): domain Eukaryota; kingdom Viridiplantae; phylum Streptophyta; class Magnoliopsida; order Santalales; family Viscaceae; genus Viscum; species Viscum album. Next base: position 949,002,544 of record OY728125.1, on the reverse strand, counting down.
GTTCAAAAATAAAATAAAAAATCCAATTTATTTTATTTTAACTTTTTCTTAAAAAGTTAAAAAAATATCTTTTTCAGTCGACCCATGCCGGTCTAAGTTAAGTCCATTCTTAGATAATTTCGTCGTTTTGGAAGCAACAATGCCCTCAGATTTTCAATATGGGCACCTGTTTAGAAGTTTCCAAAACTGCGCACGCACGCCATTTTAATTCACTAAAAAAATAAAAAAATAAATTTAATCATCAACCCATGCCGATAGAGGTTAAGCTCCGAATAAGGGAAACACAACCTCACAAGCTCAATAGTACTCTCATATTTCCAATCTGATTTACCATTTAGGAGTTATAAAGATTTGAAAATAAAATAATTGTTAATTATTTTATTTATGGCCAAAAACTAACTTCCACTATTGGCCCACGCCAGCCAATGTTAGGTCCTTTATAGGATAATACAAATATTATGAGTTCAATGGTGCCCTATGATTTTCAATCTGATCACCATTTCAAAAGAGAGAAAATCCACCTCACACGTTTAATTAATAAATCTTAAAAAAGTTCAAAATTACATTCCGACCACTCCAGGCCTCAGAATCACGTGTCATCTCAGATCCTGGTCTCATAAAAATCCATTTTAAATTTGAAAAAAAAAATTCCATGGAATCCTGGGACATTACAATAATAATAATTACTCAAGTGATGATATGTATAGGTTTCATAGGAAGCAATACATTAAGATAACATTTCCACAAAAAAAGTAGTTGTAAAGAATTTTAGATGAAATTCATTTATTGAAATTTTATGATAAGTTTAAAATATATATTGAAGAAAATAAATAAATATAATTACTTATAAACCATATAATAACTAATATTTTTTGTTTCTAAATAATGATGTTTGAAAACATGTAAGAAAATAGTCATGAGATAAGTAATACATAAAAAGGAATAAGGTATGGAAAAGTTTTACCTTATGTACTTTTTATGTTTTTACATGAATAAAATGATTAGAAAGATAGTTTAAATAAATATCTCAAAATAAAGAAGTTAATTTGATATAAAAATTTATTTTAAAGGAAATTTATGTGTTAAATAATGAAACTATTTGAGAGAGAGTATAATCTAAAAAGGAAAGAAAGAGAGGGGAAATGAGAGTGTCTTTTTTAAAATATCATAAGATATAAAATATGAATCAATAAGAAAGATAAATATAAAATTAATTACACCAAAGTACAGGTAAACTAGTAAATTATATTTTCAATATTTTTTAGATAATAAATTGAAAAGAGGATATTCCATAAATAAACAAAACATGAAAATAATGGAGATTTGGGAGAGAACCCCTCATAAAATTTATCAGGTCTAACTTAAGAATGAATGATTGAGATGAAAATATGTATGAAAATTACTATAAATGGAGAATAAGACAATTAAATAAATAATCAGATTAAAAAATTCATAGAAATGTTTTGAATAAGGATTGGGTAAGAGAGAGAATCCTATATAAAAAAGAGAGGTTAAAGGATAACCCCTTACCTCGAGCCCCAACCTCCTTAGGATGTCATCTAACCTCTTAAATAGTTGAATTACATATGTTCAATATATTCTATAGAAAATTTATAATTTTTATTTAATCTTTTTATAATACATTTATTATAAAATATAATTAATTTATTAAATTTATTTTTCTCATGTAGATCATTCGGGGTTGTTCAATCAACTGGCCCAAAACTACTTCATTAATATGATAATGGTCATTAGATTTTTCAAATTTTTTCATAATATATATAGGATTAATGGTAGATTTACTTTATGATCATATTATCATAGAAGTTACATAGTCTAATAGTTAGTTGAAAATGGGTTCAAATTAAGAAACACATCTCGGTACACATGTTTTATGAGCTTAAAATGATCATGAATGTTTATTTTAAATATAATTAGTATAATTACCAATTTATAATTTTATAAAATTAATAATATTATAATGATTATATTTTTTTCATGAAATCCACTTTTTAAACCTTCATTATAGAATGATAATAATTTATTCATGAAATCATCCATATAGGTAGTTAAAACTGATCATGATGAGACAAATATTATAAATGATTATAAAATGGATTATATCAATTATATGATGTTACAATTCATATATCAATATAATTATATTATTAATTTCATGATGATTTTTTTATTAAATTTAGATATAGAAATAAGAATAAATATAAAAGAAAGTTGAAAGTGATTATATTATAAGACTTAATTTTCTCCTTGAGGTGTATCCTTAGGAATACACCTTACAGCTTCTAGGAATGGTATTTTAATTAGACCAGACTCTCCAAAGCATGGATAAGAGAATAATAAGAGGTATTTTTTTCGATATTTGTATATAGAATAAGTTTTTAAGAGAAGATAAATGGGTGTTGGATGTTTGTATGTATAGGTAAAGGATAAGAGAGTTTTGTTTACTGAAAAATAATATTATTTTATTATCATTTTGATATCATTAGAAAAATTCTGAAACTTCACCCTAAAATAATTTCTACATGTTTATTTCAAAAATAAAATCCATTTTATAGAAATAAATTTCAACAATACGTAATTATAATATTTAAACTTTAAAATAATAAATCATGTTTTTTATAAATATGTTAAAATATACTTTATTAAAAATTAAACTTATGCAGTATTGGAATTATATAATTTAAAAAATCAATTTATTATTTTATAATATTTATATTTACTTATTTTATTCATGGTAATTTTTGTTTATTAGAAATTTTAGTATTATCAATTTTTAGTTACTATTATAATAGTCATTTATTATTCCAAAGGTCAATTACTTTTCTAATGGTCATATAATACTTATACTTCATATAAATACAACTCATTACCATTATTCTAAAGATCCCTTTAGAAGATTGAAGAATCCTCAATTAGTGAATTAGAAAAGGGGGAGATGAGTTTATTTTCAATTGAGATATGGTTAATATGACATTGATCTTACATTGAGAGTTAGAGTTCTCTCAGAAACCCATTATATAATATAATGTAGTGTTTATATAACATTCTTATTTTATTCATGATATGAATTATTTATTAAGGAAATTCATTTATGATTTTGGTATGTTTTTTGTTTTATTGATTAAAAATAATCTCATATATGAGTTGGAAAGTCTTTGGAGTTTATTATAGATGAAAAGAAATGGAGTTTTACTAAGGATGATGAAACCATGGTGTGATTGGTGATGATCAGGCCACAACATACTTGAGTTAAAATTATATATGAATTTTTTAATCTTATGTTAGAATAATAATATTATAGTATTTATATCAAACTTTGATGATGTTGATAGAATATTGAGTTATTATTAAAAATGAAAACTTCACCATCGGGATACTCTTACAATCGGAATAAGTTATTCTCATGTATGTGGACTCAGGTCACAATCAAGATTGGTTGTTCCATGGGACTTCATCTAATAAATTTATAAGGAGTTGACTATATTGTGAAGGATAACCTAGGAGAAGTTGGTGCCACAATGTTTTGGGATCCAAGTGGTATTACGTAAAAACGAAAGTGCCCACACCACATGATATATAGAATTAATAATACCATGACATAATGGGAGAAACTAAACCCCTATGTGTTGGAAAAATGGTTTGATGATTTGTTGGTTTTTGAGATTAGAGTCGTTCCATGTCTTAGTTTTTATATCATAATGCAATGTGTCTTGTTGAAATAGTTTTTTAGGTTATTGGTTCATTAAATATTAAAATTTCCATCTTACAACCCATGAGTCACACTAAAAGTTTATCCAAATATTCATAAATATCTATGGGATTTATCATTCTATGTATTTAGTATTTTAGGGTCACTCCGCATCCAGAGGCACCATGCCACAATGAAAATTATCTCTATAAGTAGGTTACAACTCACATAGATTTTTTTTATTAAAAAACACATACTCTAAGATATACGACCACCCATTCAATAAATAATTCCAAGATAGATTTGGAAGGCTATTTAGGAGAATAAAAAGGGTCCACACACAACCCAAATTCCAAAGGTGATTGAGTTATGGGAAGTAATGATTATTTGATTTTTTTTTGATTTATTTTCATATTATAAATAGAGTTTAAAATAATATTATCACTTTATTCATTGTTACATTAATAATAAATTATAACATGGGTAGCAAGATCAAAACTGTTGCACACCATGGATTATACACCAAGTGATAAGGGTTTATAGACCATGTACAAACCCTTGTGACAGTGTGTGTACTTTATCAATCTATATCACATCACATTATAACCATCATGATCCAATATCATTAACCAATTATGAAAAATATAGAGATAAAGAGTTGGTGTTTTTATTTTCAATGATTCACCCCCTCAGTAGAGGCGTACTTTATCCAAGGCATTTTACATTATATCGGTGAAATGTTTCTTGAAGATATTTTTTAGACCTTTGATCATATTATACCTTTCATTAAGTATCAGAGAATTCTTGAGGAGAGGTTCTTGGTACATTCTTAAGGATCTGACTTTATCATCAATTGCTTATATATTTTATCAATGATATCTATAGAGTCTTTTAATATCATAAATAAAAAATTATTCCCCATGTTTGATGATAAGGGATTCCATTTATGGAGATATAATATAGTTTTATATCTTTTATAAATTTCCCTAGACATGATTGATATCACATATAGTCGTGTTAACATTCTTGATGTTCTGATGACTTATACTTTTCAGGAAAAGATGAATATTTAAGTTAATGAGGAATAGAAAAATGTGTTACTCTCATCACTCTTAAAGAAAAAACTGACCCGTGTCATCATAATGAAGATAGAAAATAAAATCTGGGGTAAAATCCATGATAATTATGAAGGATATAATAAGGTGAAAGAGTCTCAATTAAAAATATTTTAGGCATAGTTTGATGATATCATAATGGGAGAAGATGAATCAAGGGATGATTTCTTTATTTGAGTAAAAAATATTGTAATATCAATTCAAGGTTATGGTAAAATTATTGAAAATTATAAAATTTTGAATAATCAGATGAGAATCACGCCAGATAAATATTATATGAATATTTTAGCTCTTTTGGACCAAGACATGAATGAGTGGACCATCAAAAAACTCGAAATTTATTATATCACTTATGTTATGAGAAGAGGATAATCCATACGGAGACAAGGAAAAACATTGAAGGACACTGCATTAAATTCATTAAAAGTATCAAATCATTTCAAGTCAAAGAATTATCATGATAAATAAAATGTGTTTAAACATTATTCCTTGTATTTTGAATAATTCAGATCTTTATTTTCAAAAGGCATATGGTGTGATAGAGGTAAATATATAGGAAAGATTACATTTAAATATTTCAATTATGGAAACATTATTCACTTTTAATTGGTTTTCTTGAGAATAAAAAAGAAGAGGGTAAGGATGATTAACCCAAAAGATCATCCTGGAAGAGCAAGATAACTTGTGGTTAAAATGGGGGAATAATATTCAAAGGAAAAGGCAAGCACAATATAATAATTTTTTTCTCAAAACATGATTCCACATCTTGATATGAGGAAAGTGAAAGGGAGTGATGAAACATGAATAATGATGGAAAATGATCTTTATAAAAATATTAAATTTTCCAAAAGGTTCATTGAGTAGTTAATATAAAATAAGGATCCATGAAGAATAAAACATTGGTGAGAAGAAACTAAATTTATTTCAACATATAGTGGGTCTCATGGTGTTTTGAAATAAAATATGAGACTTGAAAGAGAAATTATATAATTGAAGATAAATAATTATTCATTAAATAAATCCTCTGATGATTCAAAATATAAATACATTACAGAGATGAAAATTGAGTTCAACTCAAATATATGAGATCTCAATGCAGTTCTTGAAGTGAGAGATAAAACGGTTGAGATTAACACTATAAATCTAATTTCAAATAATGATGAGGTGATATATCTTGAGTTAAAGCTAGTTTAAGTTGAAAATTACTTGAGAAAATCCTAATTTAAGGAGTTAAACAATTTAGTAAATGAGTTGGTGAAAGTAATAAAAAAAGATAAATTTTTTAATACAACTAGGTAGCTTGATAATTTTACAATGGTATAAATAATTTTTCTGGACACTTGATATTCCACTTATAGTGGTGGAAGTAGTGAAAAGTGAAATAAGAAGGTGATTACATCACCAAAAAGGACAATACACCCTATGTTATGTTTTTTGATGGTGCTAGAAATTATAAATTAAAAGAGGTGTGGAAAGATAAAAATGATGATGATGATCTTAATGGGAAATTTCAAAGTAATATATAAATATACTAAGCATAAAAAGGTCGAGAGTAATAATTGGATATCAAATCAAAGGGAAACTCAAATAGTAGATTTTAAAGAACCCATTTTTTATCTAAAGATATTTTTATTTGATGGAAGTTTTTGGTGCTGTGAAGTGTATAGGAAAAAATCATATGTGTGATGGAATAATTTTTCACTTCCCAAATCTAATATAGGCTATAAATCAGGTGGGTGTAAATATGAAGCTTTTTGAGTCCAATAAGGACAACATTCAAAGGAGAAGGTAAAATTTCAAAATTATGATTCTATTGAATAGACTTATGGGTTGTGTGATTAACCTAAAACATCAACCAAAAATGTCTTAACCTAATATTAGAATTACTATTAAATAAAAGAAAATTACAAATCCATCAAGAGGAGAAATAATCAAGAGAATTTAATAGTTATTGAGGTGGATTACAAGGTAAAAAATAACAGATTCTATAGATTCTTAATAATTGTTTCTCATCATATGTGACTGATAAAAATAATTTATTGAAATATATCTAATGGTATGGCGGAGTTGAATTTACATTTGGAAATGATGGATCACTCAATTTAAAATGAGTTTGATATGCATAAATTGGTAAGAAGAAATCCAATAATGTTCTCTTTATTGATGGGTTAAGGCATAGTATTATTATTGTTTCTCAATTTTTTTATAATGGGTGTGAGGTGATATTTTAAAACAATTAATATTTCATAAATATTTTGAAGTATGGAATAATTAATGGAAACATATTCTAGATTTATGATTATCAAAATTATTTATGCCTAATAATAAAGAATGAGAACCTACTTTAGTATAAAAGACTTGGTCATTTTTGGATGAAGAGTATGGATATTATTATCAAGCATGATGTTGTGGGAAATTAATTGAAGCTATGATGTGAAATACTCAACACATGTGTTACATTTAACAATGGAAAGATGTTGAACATGAGTTATAGGTTGATTAAGATCAAAATGAAGAAACCAATTGAGTAGGTACACTTGGATGTATGTAGATTAATGATCTTGAAATCAACCAATAGAGATAATTATTTCATTACATTGAAAAATGATTTTACTTATTTATGTTTAATGTCAAGTAAATAACAATCTCTTGATAAATTTAAACACATTGAGAGGATTACTAAGAATCAAAAAGGATATGTCATAAAAAGATTTTGAACTAATGAATGATTCATATAAAATAATTTAGAGTTTAATGAATATATTTATAAGCATGGGATAATACAAGAATATAGTTCCCCATACAAACCCCCAAAAAATTTATTCACTGAACAAAAGAATAAGAGTTTTTTGGACATGGGTAAAAAAATAATATCAAATGATGAAAGTTCAAAATTATTTTAGTATAAAGTCAAATCCATGGTTATCTATATTAAAAATGGTTTCCTACACTGAACTAATTTTACGAATAAACCATATGAGGTATATTTTGGTAATAAATCATTCTTGAGGAAATTGAATGTGTTTGGTAACCCATTCTATATCGAGAGTAAAGAAAAAACATTAAGGCATTTTTGATGAGAGAGATGAAGAATGAAACTTTATTTTGGAACACACCAAGGGGAAGAATTTTTTTATGTAATAATAAGAATATTAATAATATTGTTGAAAAATTTTATGTAATTGTTTTAGATAAAAAAAACTCTTCACAAGCATCATTGCGAGTTGATAATAACATTGATGAAGCTAGCGATGTTTGATAACATGAGGTCTTTTTAGAAGATCGAGGGTAATTTTTTAACTCACAAGCTGATTTTAAAATTTCTATCAATAAGTAAGGTTCATTTTAAGGAAGTTGTAAGTTCTAAAAACTTATAAAACAAGATGTTCCCAAAAATACTCTTGGAGACAACACTAAGGAAGTACAAAACCAGAGAAGATGCAGAATTTCCAATCATACTAACTTAATTTGAAAGGTCAAACCAAAGAGTGTTAATGAAACCTTACAACATAAGAATTGGATTATAATGATGAAAGATGATCTGAATCAAATTTATAAAAATTTCACTTTTCAATTAGTTTCATGTCCCATAAGACAAAAAAAGATCACAAAAAAGGTATTTTTTCCTTAAAATCTCGATGAGAAAATTGAAGTAGCATAAAACAACGATTACCTTATTTGAAAAGGATACTATCAATTGAGGGTATTAATTTTGATGAGAAATTTTCTCCAATCACAATTATTAAAACAATTAAAATACTCCATGAAATTTATGCTCAAAATAACTACAAAGTTTTCCAAATGGATGTGAAGTGATATTTCTAAATAGCAAACTTGAGGAATAAGTCTTAATTTAATAATTGGAGTGGTTTATCATTGAAGGTGATGGTTCTAAAGTGAGAAAGATATAAGGAATTATATATTATTAAACAAGTTCCTCATGTATAGTATTCAAATCTAGATATTATCTTAATGAGAATACAATTTAAGAAATTCAAATTGGATTCAAATATCTATGTAGAGTGAGACGAAACAATATTTCTCATTATGATTGTGTATGTTGATAGAATTATTTTTTCCAAAAATAAAGAATATACTTGTGAGGAACTTTCTACCCAAATAAGAAACCACTTTGATATGTCAATTACTGGGGTGATTCTATTTTTTTTGTTTATAGGTCATAAATACAACATGTTTTATCTTTATTTCAAATGAAAATTATGTTAATGGTTTACTAAAAATGTTTGGAAGGATTTAATAGAATTTTTCACTCTTATAGAATATGGTACTCTATTTTCCTTGTATTATGAAAGGAGTGTAGATAAAATGTAGTTTTGAAGGATTATTGGTAGTCTAATTTATTTAATGGTTCTATGAATAATTATTGTGTTTGTGGTTACACTTTGAAAACAATTACAAAGAAACCCAGAGAAGTTGTATCTTATGGTAGAAAAACAGATCTTATGTTTCACTAAATTAAATAGTGATTATATATTGTTATATGATAAAGGTAAATAATTATTGATTTATGGATATACTAAATCATATTAGTTAAGATATTTTGGAGATAAAAAAGTTAACTTCTAGAGGTGTTTTCATTATCAGAGGAATATTTGTTGCCCAACACACCAAGTATAAAAATGATATCTCTCATAGATCAATGTAAAATAAGTATGTTATAGTATCACAAGACATAACTTAAGTTATGTGTATGAATTCATAATTTGAAGATGTGAGGGTTGATGTTACATACCTGTTAGTGATTAGGTGTGATAATCACAGTGAAATCAACTTGACAGAGAATATGATGAAACATTTTTGGTCAAATATTATTGAAATAAAGTACCAATTCCCTATGTAGAAGTTGTATCATGGAGACATTTCATTTAATATTTTTACACTAAATAGATATTCATGAATATCTTGATGAATCCCTAGTCAATGGATGTCTTCCAGCACTTGAGAGTGTTTTTTATGGTGTATTATTTACCCAAATGCTTGTAATACTTCTTTTTTATTTTTTCATTATTCTATTACTTTTCATTTATTAATGAAGGGGGAGAATAAAAAAGGATCTTGTAAGTCCCTTATCAAGGATATTACCATAATAGGGGGAAAATTAGGATAATACTATTTTCAAACTTCAGCCCTTGATAATGATCTAGTTCTTTTGATGTGACACTAGTGCATAAATGTATTTTCACATCGGTTTTATGCCTCTTCACATTGGTTATTAAGTGTTGCTATTATAGGAAACATTGTAAATAACTTTTTTACATTGGTTTAATAAAACTGATAATATAAAATAATATCTGTTATCAGTTTTCCACATCAGTTATTTTATAACTGATGTGGAAAATAATTTTTCATGATGATTATTGGATAACCAACATGTTTTTTTTTAAAATTTTTCATTGATTTATCCTCCACCACAACAGTAGTCAAAAGCAATATAACATCATAAAAGTTAGTATAAAACCAAAAAAAGACACTTATAATTAAACTTTCAAATTTACAATGTATATTAAAAATAAATAAAAAATCAATCAAACCTATAAAATGATTATCCCACTCAATTTTTAAATGTCTCAACTCCTCTACACTATATATCCATGGGTCATCAAAAAGTTTCAAAATATTATAGAAATCATTTGAATTGAATTTTCAATAAAACATATGAAATATTTAGTAAATATTTATAAAGAGATATAACCTTCTAAAACATTTTAAATTTCCTAGTTGAAATTATTTCATACATAAATCTTGAAACATAATATCCACATTATTTTAAACCTTCTTGTTTATGAAACTATTTCAAAGATATTTTAATTCAAAATAAATTTCTTAACCAATATATCCAAAATTTAGTAATTGTAAATGAAAATTAACCTTAGATTTTACAAATTTGATCTTCGATCTCTTCTTTCTTGTCATATCTCTAAAGAAATTCCATGCCCTATTTAAAAATAATATGAATAAAATAAATTTTATTCATTATAATATAAACAAGTATTAGAATAATCAAACTTATGAGTTCAATACAATCTGAAAATTTTCTCTCACTTCACCATCAATAGAGTATAGCCAGTACAATGTCTTATCTCTTGGACAAAAAACACCCAACATCCATTGACCAGTGATATAAAAGAAAATTTAATATGATTTTTTAATATGTTATGTGATATATGACACTTTGTGTGAAAAAATGTTTCATATGATTCAATGTATGGAAACATCCAACATTGAATGAATACTTTCTTCTGAAATCTTTCAACTATATAAACAGTTCTTTCTGCATCGATCATTGTCAAAGCTATAGGAGAAATAAACTATGGGTACATAAATCCATATAAATCTGTATTTTCATGATCTATATAAATTTTATATAGATACCTAATACAAATCAGACATAATTATAAATTTTCAATAAATTAAAGGAACATATTCTTTTTTTAATCTACTTACATGGAAAAAATTTCATCGTGTTGATGCCCAATTGATCTCCAACTACAAACTTCATGATATAATTTTTCAAAATCCCCATAGTCATTGGATGCACAAAAATAAAAACATCCATTGGAATCTCATATAGTCCCAATAATAAATTTGAGTATGATGATAATCTATCAAGATTATTAGAATCTGTATCTGAAATCGCGACACTTTTAATTTTTTGTTATCTATACAATATTTATTTACCTTTAAAGTATTCTTGTAAAAAATTAGATAAATATATAAAATTTAAAATGAGAAAATAAGTTTAATAATAAAATGAAATAAAATATAACATATATACAAACCTCTGTGGTAATATGTCGAAGTAGTCTAGATGGCCAAACTAAAAAATGACTGATACTTTTACAACAATACTCACCTAATCTATAGAACATGGTATGTTATATGATCTATCTATAATATCCTTTACAATGACCCTATGATGCTCTATCTCAATCTGCTGATGATGATTGGTACCACTGATATGATATATCATTTCATATTCAACAATATGACAAGGATCATAAAAATATAACTCAAAGTAACCAGGAAGCTATGGAGGAGGGGGTTTAGGGGTAGGATAAGAAGGAGGACTAGAAATAGAGATGTGTTTATAGGATAAGAAGTAGGAGTGAGATCTACTGGTGGAGGTGGAGGAGTTATATCGGTAGGCTGAAACTATCATTGGATGTCTGCAAACATAGATTGTATTTAAGCTCTGATCCTATCCTCCATCTTCACTTGAATATCCTGAAATTTGGCTTCTAAAGATTCTATTTTTTATAAACATGATCTTTAAAGAAGATTCCGAACATGGAAACACTTTTCTTACCGATACACCTACCGGGTATCCTCATACACGACCCAAGTGTTTGGGATTTACCAATGTTGTAGCTAAAATATACTTTCTACCCTCAGAAATAAAGACCCCTTGTGTTCTCTTTTCCTCAATATAATCATGTATGAAATATTTGAAAAAATCTGTAATGAATCAAAAAATAATAATAGTTGATTTAACTTTAATAAATAAATAAAGTAAACATCTTAAAATCTTATTAGGTAAAATTATTGACTCTTTGGTAAGATATTGTCCTTTTTTGATCATTTGATCCCTTTTCCATTTTTCATGTCTTGTGGGGGGGTGGGGGGCACCTCTGAAGACCCTACAGACTCAGTTCATAGATTTTGAAGTTTTTTTTTCAGCATGTTTTTTTCCAATAGCGTATACCCTCCATGAGATAACATACGAGGTTATACATTTCGAGCTTGAATCTCTTAATGAAACATCATTTATTGATGTAAATTAAGAACTAAGAATAAAAAAATCATTAACATGGTCATTAATATAAAAAAACTTCTAAAAAGGTAACATTGCACTTATCAAAAACAATTATCGTCATATAATTTCAAAAAATTGATTCCATATATCTTCATCTATAAATGGATATATATCGCATGGATTTTCATGTTGTATATTCCATAAAATAAACTATGATGTGAAGGATGATTAAAAATCCCTCCATCTCTAAGAATCCAATGATAAACATTTCCTCCTAACTCCTCTAGTATTAGGTATATCATTTGTCAAATGATAATAAGCGGAAAAACATATATTACTATAAACATTTCAAGATAAGGTAGAATAATAACAAAAAATCTTACTAAAATGATCTCCCAAAATTGTGATAATTTCCCTTTTTAAACACTTTTCCAATCATCAAACAAAATACTAACTTTTCTTTTAGCCTATAATGATACAAAAGTCTTGAATTGTTTTGAATTTGGACATCTTGGAATATCATTACCAACAAATTTTACTAGTATCCTCTATTCTTGGATATGGGAAACTAATAATTTTCGTAAATGTGTGGTGCCACATTTACCAACCTTTGAACTATTTTTCCCTTGTGGAAGTAGATGTATCATATAAAGAAGGATGAGGAGGCTCATCAATAAGAGCATGTGTATGTTCCTCCATAGTGGTATGAGTACGATCATCTCCAAAAATATGTGGTGGATCAGAGGATTTATCTGTCATTATCCTACAAATCAAATCAATATCAATTAGTACAAAAAAATACAAACCCAACAATTACATACAAATGTAAATAAAAAATTATAAATTATAAAAAATTAAACTAAACTAAATGTAACACATTTTTATTCATATTTGTTATAGTTAACTAAAATTATAACAATATTAATGAGATATGAAATGAAAAAAATGAATGAATGCTACACAATATTAATGAGAGATGAAATGACATAGTAAAAATTCACCAACCTGATAAATCATTTATACAACAAAAATATTTTTTATAATATAGTCTTATAAAATATATTTTATTTTTATGAAAAATTTTAAATTTCAATAATTGGTTTTCAACAAAATCAATTAATAGATATGTTACGTAAGGGTAAACATGGAAAACTAGACAAAACTAAACTAATATAAACAAAAAATATTACTTATTAGTTATAAGACATGTTTTAATAAAGAAAATCATATTAAAATATCTAAATTACGAAATTTAAAAAATTAAACCATAATTAAAAATATGTTACCTATAATATTAGGAATTTACAAAATATTGTTTTCTCAAATTCCTTCATCATGATCGTTCCATACGTCACAAACCATGTCTATGATGTGCTCATAAATATTATTTGTTAATCATTCCATGGAAGTAGCGATCCCACATAAATCAAAATCTTTATCAAGTTTATCATCACTAAAAAACAATTTTTTTACTTGTAAAATAATAAACCACTAAATATCTAATTGATCAAGAACATGGTTTTTCCATTTCATGTGTTTCCATGATAAAAGGATCATTTGTGTATTCCAATTTATTCAGATTCACTAGTGTAATTCCTAATTCATCATGCCAGACACTTTTGTTACTGATAAACCATTTAAACTTAAACAAAGGAGCTTGAAATTTAATGTAATAAACCTCCCATATTTATTTAATGACTTCTCAATATACAATTGATACATAGATTGGGTTTTTGACTTTGGAACTCAAAAAAGGCATTACTTCTGCGAACACCAACTCACTACTGTTCTGAACCATACTTATATTATCATAATCTTTCATATGAAAGGTATGGCCATTATTTTCATACCTGGACCATATTATCAAATTTAAACTTGTACCACTCACTAACCATATCAATTTTTTTGATGCATCTATTTTATCAAGTAGAGTCTCTTTAAACCATGGATTTTTTTATTATGCTCATTCAAAATCCACATATCTTTCTTCTTTGGATAACTTTGTTTCAACACAATAATATGAAATGTTATATATGATTGAGAATAATATATGTTATTCAAGATGTATAGATGTACTCTATTTATCTATTCACCTATCAACAATTTGAATTTCAATTCATGAATCACCTTTCCCCCATAATTAACTTGTCATGGAGAGATATAGGCAAACTGATGTGATCCACTATAGACAAATAACTTGTACAATACTTTGTAACCTCCTCAGAAATATACTTCTCAACAATAGATGATTCAGGTCGATATTTATTCTTAGCATACACATTCAATATCTTCATATACCTTTAAAAAGGATACATCAAATACAGATATACAGTTCTGAAAATCTTTATTTCTCACACCAAATAAACCATTAAATTCACTATGATATCAAAAAAATATGGAGGAAAATAAATTTACAATTGTAAAAGTATATAAACCACATCATTCTCTAAAGTGTTCAAAGAATTTGAATCAATCACCTTATTACAACTTTAATTAAAAAAACACACCTTCATGATAGTCATTATAACATGGGTGGGAAACATTGCATGTAATGAAACTGGTTGGATTTGTTGCATCATGACATGACAGTCATGAGATTTCATACCTATCAAATTCAAATCCTTTAAAGAAATAATTTTTTTTACATTTGAAGAATAACCATGTGGCACTTTGATATCATGAATACATTGAAAAATTCTTATTTTCTCCCTCTTGGATATGGTATGAAAATCTGGTGGTAGGAATGTTCACCTTTCATCAGGAGTGGGAGCCAACTCCAAATGTATTCCCATTGAGAGTAAATCCATTCATGAAATCAACCCATATTTAGTCTTTACTTTAATATCTAATAATGTTCTAAAATAAATTTGATAGATATTTTTCTCCACCTACATGCCATTAATGATAAGTTTCACCTCATTATATCACCAATATGATAGCTCAAAAAATATTGACTATTTATTCCAAATATTTTTATCATTACCAGATTTATGTGTCTTTTCAAATGTCACATCAATGTTTTCACGCTCTCAAAATATTGATCAGTGGATAAATGTGTTAGAGAAATACCAAATTCATGTGATCCATTGAAAGCCTTTTTTAATCTTATATAAGAGTGATCTATAAGAAAAAACTTTCAATGACCCATGTATAATGTTTTTCTCCAATGATTCTGTTGATAATATGGAGTCTGCTATTCACAAATTGGACAAGCTTTATTCCCCTCAACACTATATCCAAACAAATTTCCATATGTTGGGAAGTCATTTATAGTTAACATAATCATTTCATGTAGTTGAAAATATTCCATTTTATAAGAATCATACACCCTTATACCTTACTCTCATAACAGTTTCAAATCATAAATTAATGGTGACAAGAAAACATCAATATCATTTCCGGGCTATTTTGGTCCATATATCATTAAAATCAACATGAAATATTTTCACTTCATAAAAAATTTATGAGATAAGTTGTCAATTACCAATAACATAGACCATGAACTATGTGTTCTAATAAGTCTTCTATATGGATTCATTCCATCCACAAACAGTCCAAGTCCAAGATTTCTAACTTCATTTCCGAATATAGGAAACTGGTGATCAATTTTCTTCCACTATGTAAAATCAATTGGATGAAATATTTTTCCATCTCATATCTGCTCATCATCAGGAAATCTTAACCTTTTTTCATCATGTGATTTTGCAAATAAAAATTTCAAATGAGGAATTATAGGAAGATACCAAAATGTCTTGGCAGGGGTATCTGTAACTTCTAAATCATCCTTTGATTTTTCTTTCAACTTATACCATGATGTACCAAATTTAGGTTACTCTCATAGAAATTTATATTCTTTATTATATAGAACACAATAATTTGGGAAGGCATGTATTTTCTTATAACCCAATCCCATAAATAATAATATTTTTATGGACTTATAATGTGAATCTGTATGATAATTTTCTTTAAGAAGAATGTATTTCAACAATTGTAATAGCTCTGTAAAACTCTTGTCACTCCACCCATGTTTCTTCTTTAGATTAATCAATATTAATACCATCTATAAAACCATATATTACATATAACAAGGATATAATGGTTTTTTGGTATCACCATATAAATAATCAATTTTCAGTTATTTCTCAATTGCCTCTACTTGAATATCACAAATCATTTCATCAAGTTAATCAGATTTATCATCTTGCAAAGAACCATCATAGATAAATTTGAAATTCTTACTGGTTTCACCATACCAAATCTAAGGTCTATAACTCAAATTAAAACCCTGTAAAATTAAATAATCTTTGATCCTTATGCTTTCCAACTTCTTCAAATTTAAATATATCACACATGGAAAAAAACATGCCATTGTTTGGAACATTTTGTTTAGAAAATTCCAAAAAACATTGATAACTTCTTCATATTCATCACCTAATAAAGGTGCATTAATCTATCTTTGATTCAATATTATCTATAACAAATATCAAAAATAATTATAAAAAAGGGAGTAATTTATAAAATATTGATATTAGAAATGAAATTAAAAAATATAGAAAACAAAGAATAAAAACATTAGAAGGGAAATAAAAAAAATTGATGAAAAAATTCATTCAGGTGGAAGGAATTACAAAATAGTTTCATTTCAAAAATTTATCAAGTAAAAATAAATTAATATAACCAAATAAAATTATTAAAAAAATATATACAATGATATCTATAAAACAATATCCATAAAAAGTATATATAATGAGAATTGGCTGTGTTGTTAGAGGTAATTCCATTTTCTTAGCTTTGTACTTTGTACTGCATCTTTTTCTTTAATAAATTTTTATGGGACTGGGCATTTGGCCTGGGCCTCTACCTTTCGGGTATATATAATGAGAAAAACTAATTCATAGTTGATTATTTATAAAAATAAATAATTTTTTCTATTTTGTAATTAACAATATATTCAAATAATAAATTGAGTCTTAGTTTTAAAAAATGTCACATTAAACCTTTCTTCATTGGAATTCATATGGTACATAGTATTCCCAAATTGGGTACTCGGTTGGTCTTCTACTTTAAAAAGTATACCCATCACTCATTCAGCCCTTTTTCAATTCGCCAAAGTACCATTGAAACACATGACCTTGCATAAAAACACCACCTAAAGATTCTCATAGTCTCAAAATTCTCATATGAGTCCCATTTATCAAATCACCCTTACTTCCATACAAGGAATTCAATCTACCACTAAATTGATTAACCTGTAATGACTCACCCCATAATAAAATCCACACTATAGGGATTCTCATCAATTAGAATCATCTATGATGATCCCCTTACTCTTGATCATCCATTAGAAATGGTTTTCACTACTAATTACCCATTTCAAACTCTTCACAGCTCCATCACACCCATGATTGGTCCATATCAACTAGTTTTTAACAAAAAATCCCATTCTATTCTACAATACACAAATGCCATATCTTAAAAAAAACATCTATTAGAAAACTTATCTTGTGATGTGAAATTACATGAAAAAGAATCTTTCAACTCTCCCACATGCCAACTTTATCAGAACTGAAATAAACCCACTACGATATCAACACTTAATTAATTTAAAACCCAACTCATCGACATGAATAACAAGGTAGAATCACACAATATAAACCGATATTATATCCTGAATAATAATCCTTAGAAAGAAATATTCTATAAAATAATTTTAAAGTAATCCAAAAAGGGAAAAATATATTGAATGAGAACAACTAATTCATACTAGATATAAAATTAGGGAAAAATAATTAACACATTATAAAAGATATTCAAACCTTAAAGACAGCTAGTTAGATGCGAGCATATATAAAATTGAATGTGTAATGATGAAGCTGAAAAAACCCATGTGTATGAAGATGGTAATGTGAGAATGAATTCAAATTGATCAAAAAATCATTAGTTAGATATTCCATGACAAAGTACAACCGAAAAGAGATAAACGACAATGTGTGAGGCTTACTTTAGAACTATATTCGATGCGTAACATGAGGCTGATGAAACTTGAGGGTAGATTATGATTGTAATGTGATATTGGACCACCATATTGAATTAACAAGATATTTAGGGATTGAGTGAGAGATAAATGAAACCTGCATCGCGATAATGGAAGACCATGAAATGAATCCTCCATCGATTCATAAATTTTTACAATATTTTTTATGTCGGTTATAATTTAACCAATGTGAAAATACAATTTTTTACATTGGTTATATTATAATCAATATAAAAAATTACTCTTTTACATTGGTTAAATAATATAACCAACATGAAGGAGTGGTGAATATGCATTTTTCATGTCAGTTTTTATATAACCAACACGAAAAATGCCTTTAATATGTCTTTTAATGGAAAACCTATGTAAAAAATTAATATTCCCAGATTTTCATGTTTTTTATAAATAACTGACATGAAAACTGTGATGTTTTCATGACTCTCCTTCTATAAGATGAGGGAAGGGATAACAAGATACTGAGACCTCCCATACTCAAGATAAAGGAGAGATAATGACCCACCTGAGTCTCGCCCCAAATAGGCCTCGGGGTGCCGACTAGCACCAAGGGTATATAAATAACACAAAAATGGGAGACATTATTCTTTTTATAGTGACAAAGATTGAGAGATAATATGTATCAATATCTAAAAACTCCAAGGAAAATATATATAAACAAACCAAAATCAGTCCCACATGCATGTTTAAAGTAAAACTGCTAGAAATATAAGGAAAACTCCAAATTAAGTAATGAAATAAAACTAAGTAGCAACACAACAATTGTCCCCAATGTCTGAGATAGTAAGGTTTATCATGGCCTACATAATCTCCCTAGAAACCTAAAAATAGTTTTATATACGTAGGTTAATCATACAAGTATACTTAGTAGGGGAAAACCAAAGTCACCCTTGCACAAGTGGTAGAATCATACTAATTCCCCTATGACAAAAAAAATAAAGAATGTCAAAAGAACCTAAAAGGTATACTATTTACCCCAACCTCACTAAGGAACGCTCACCAAATAATTCAAGTCAAGTAAATTAGAGTAGTAAGAACATCGATATTTGGGTACCCCTCACCACTTCACACTAGTTAACTACTCATCCCTAACGGCGAACGTCCTGACGCTACCATGCTCTTCCAAAAGCCCCACTATCACAACTTTCCCACAAAAACTTGGTCCACATACCACATCACATACCGCATGAAAATTCTTGGGCTACAACCATAGCACATCCCACCCATAGACACCTGGGACACAACCACCACACATATCACCGAAAAATACCTAGGCCTCACCTCGAAGACACTTGGGAAACAAACCACCTCACACATAATGAGTACCATAAATCTGGTAACAAACCTTAAGACATTGCAGCCTACCCAGAGATTCTTCGATGATAAATTCCTAGAAGAGGAAGCAAAGAAGATCCAATAACCATCCATCCATCCTCCCACCAGGATGTTGGGAAAGGACACCCTCCCCCATAACAATGGGGGTGCACAACACATAGTTCTCAATATGAGTGTGGTGCATATATAAATCACAAGGAACTACATGTGTGTATATATATAGAGACCAAACATTATCCCAACCTATGGGTTTTCATAATAAGAAATATCTCATACAAAACTTTCCTTACTTCCACCCCGAAATTAATGTATCAAAATGAACGATGGTCACTTTCCAATTCGATAAATGAATGCTGCTTTACTACAATGCACAACTCAAAATATACCCCTAGATAATTCATTTATTTATTCTATCCCTATCTAGGAAACTACCAAATACTAAAAATGTTATAAGTCAAAGAAACTATACCAACAAATAGAAAATAAAAACAAGGAAAGAAGGGACAAGGTAAAAGAATCCATTATAAGACCCATTCATAACCAAAAAAACAAAACTCAATTAGCTTGAAGTCCCAATACACACTCCCCTCTTTTGAACACCCATTCAACAACTTCCACCATCATTCTTCAAAGTCATGCCACCCTGTACTTCCTCTCAACAAGTAAAAACTCCAACACAACTCATTACTACCCACTCAGTAGCCCCACTGTACAACAACACCACACCCTGCACACCCTTAAACATGAACATGACACAACCTAGTTCTAAAACCCCTCTGACCAAACACATCATAGATGCAGTCCCACTACATAACATGTTTATCCATTCCACAATAAATCAATCTCTTAACTCGAGATTCCATTAAACCACTCGTACCACCGCATACTCACAACCACATTCCCAGCCACAACACCACACAAACAGTACATGCACAAGGCTGAACATAACCACATACAACAAACAACCACACTAACAAGGAAAAATTTATTCAGATTTAGCAAACACTCATTCTTTAATTCCACTTGAAAAAATATGGGTGATCACAAAACAAGTTTGATCCAGGGGAATACATTTATTTAATCAAATGTACATGGTTAAATATTTTTCCTAATCATACGGCTGTTCACAGAGTATCAAAAATAGTATTCACTATCCATACAGATGTGCAAATAGAGACCACTAATTACCATGATTTTCAAAAGGTATACAGCCCTTACAAAACATGAAAAGGATCAAGGATAACATATAAAACAAAATGATCATCATATTCATACTCTCATCCCCTCATTTATTAATTATTATTATATTCGTTAAATTGGTTTCAAACATATTTACAAGGGGACATAAATACACCCACCCCTCATGATGCATAAAATAAAAGGAGATGAAGGGATCCCTACCTAGAACAACAGAAGATCAACAATTCTTCCCTACATCAAAATAGGGGTTCACACGAGTAGTAGTAAAGATTCTAGGGGAAAAACGAATAGAATACTACAGTATAGGTGCAAAAATCCTCGAGGAATAAAGGTTCTCAATACACCAAGAGAAAGCGGAAGGGTTCAAAGGAAGGGAGGATTTGGGATTTAGAAATTCTAGATCCAAAATATATAGGGGGAACTATTTTAAAGGCTATTAAAGTCAGATCATGATCAAGACCACGTGGTTTAGGTGTCAAAGGAAGCTTTAGATTTTTAGAAGATAAATACCATTTGAAATGGACTAAAAACTCATTAAATATGGAATTTAACTCATTTGACGTCAAAGGAAACGTCAAAGGGGAAAACTGGAAAAATTGGGAAACTTTGGAAATGACTCACCGATGGGTGAGTCCCTGACATGAGTCACCGATGCCTGACTCGTTGATAGATGATCGAATGATGCTGAGCCACCAATGCGACTCGCCAAAAACGATTCACTGACGCATGAATCACTGATTCCCAAACTACTGATGCCCCAAAACACTGAAGCCTCGACCTACTGATTCACGTCCTACTGATGCCTCTACCTACTAACACCCAACCTACTAATGCCTCGACCTACCGACACCCGACCTAGAAATGCCTCAACCTATAGATGACTCAACCTACCAATGACTCGACCAACTGACACCTCGACCTACCAATTCCCTGAGTTACCAATGCCTTAACCTACCAATGCCCCGACTCACTGACACCCTGACTCACTGATGCCTTGACCTATTGACGTGAGCTACCGACACTAGCTACTGACACCAACCAACCAATAGAAAAACTAGAAATTTGGAAAACTCTTGAAATGATATATCATTGCCTCTAAGAACTCCCCAAACAATAAATTTTGAAAAATTAATGGACCACAAAGGTCTGGGCCATTACATCGATACCTCTCAAACTATTCTCACCCTTGATAATTCAAAACAAAACCCCGAATAAAGAGGGGTCCAAAAAACCACCCCATGATATACATCTCAAGGATAAACCACCTATGTTGTTTGAAATCTTGAGTGAAACCTAAACATCCAAGAATATCTCCTCCCATATCTGCTAACCCGAACATCCAAAAGATACCCCACACAAGCACCAACTGTTCGGACACATTAATTAGGGAATTATTTTCTCCATGTAAAGAAACTATCTGCTCTGGTCAGCACTAACTCGCCCGCATGGGTTTAATCACATCTCAATTAATGCGTCTTGATTAGGAATCATGTATCCCCCTTTTCACATGTTAGGACTTTATCACACACTACAAAACAAGGAATCAACCCAACTTATAACAAACAAGGTTCGATCACTACATCAAAAATAAAAAAACAAAAGAAAAACTCAAAACAACTCTGGGTATTGGGCACTCATCTATGCTTCTCGCTCCCAAGTACTATCCTCCAGGACACCATGTGTAGAGACCCGAAGCCTGACGTACATTGAAATTACATTACATTTACGGAATACTTAGTACATAAAAAAACACACACACACAAGGATCGTAATAGTTTAGTGTCTTTGGAAACTCGGAATATAATCTTCTAATCCTGGTGAAAGATCTTCAACATCTCCCATAAAGATCTTCCTTTTTTTATACCTAAAACCTTTCTTTATATCCTGGGGAAAATAAAACATAAAAGGGTGAGCTCAAATTCTCAGTAAGGGTAAACAAAAGAAATATCAATCACATCGTATACACAAGCACATAACTTTTGGAAATCTTAACCTGCAAAAGAGATCATAATTTCATAACATGGGGTAAATAATGGAAGTGAAATGTAATCACAATAATCATAACATAAAACATGAAACTTTGTGGTATTCACACATAATCATATAGAATCATTTCTTGTTAGTCAAGACTCATTGCCAAGACTATCTTAGTGGACAAAGTCCCTTTCTGAATCGAGTAACCCTCGTTTCAGTCCTGTTTCACTGAACTGATATAACCTACCATTCCAGCCATGTCTATCTCATGAGATATAAAATCTTTACCCAATTCATTGGAGGGAGATATAGGTCCCACCCATCTCATAATTATATCATTCTTATGTGTGCCACAAAATCATAAATCATACATCATTGCATAACCCATGTAATACAAATGGGAATCTTAAACATCATGACATCATAAATCAATTCATATAAGATAAAGGAATTCATAAAAAATATTCCATCACAACATGATCAAATCAATGTAATAATATGGATAAAAATAGAACCCTTTATTATCTTAGATGGAAAATAATTTTGATAAAACACTTGAACTCCGTTCTTGAGGAAAATATCCTTTCTTCTTCAAAAACATTTTTCCTTTCTTAACATGTCATACAAATTTAAACTAAAAGAAGTTGATTAAAAATAAACTTGAAAACTTGTAAAGGAAGCTTCTTTGAAATAATGTTTTAAAAATCCATTCATGCCGTATAAGTTAAAAAAAAACATTCTTCGCGTACTTTTGTCGGAAAAGTCAATAAAGTACCTCGTACGAAAAACGACAAAAGATTCCTTTCATATCTTTTACTAAAAACTCACCAAAGGGTAAAATTGGATATAAACTATTGTAGAAGGATGGAAATAATATTAAATATTTAGGGAACATGGATGTGGATGATAAAATACACCCCAGTAATTACCAAAGTAAAAACAATCTAGGATAAAAGTGAGATTGTGATATTTCCCTTACCTTAGGTCTGACTTGCTTTGTAAGTGTCCAAACCTCATGTATAATGATTTAAATCATGTTATTGACTTATTCCAGAATCATATTCATTGTTATTATATCATATATGGTCCACTTATGACTTTATATTACCCGTTCTTTTGTAAATTCATGTTAAAGTAGCGTTTTGGGTAAAATCGTCTCATTTGTCGTTCGTGTTTTTAACTTGTAATTATTAATACGATTACTTGGATCATGATTACTTATATAAAGAATGTAAAACATGATTTATATATAATATATATTCAGAATATATATATATATATATATAATATCGATAAATGGAATTAAATACACCGTTCATGGATACGGTAGTCCGTACGTACGCATGAACGCTGTTTTCGTTTCCTTATTGAAGTGAATGGAATTAAGTAGATGACATACATATAAATTTAAATAAATCCAGTATCATTATTATGTCATATATTTCATTAGTACTTATTATATATACTTTATAATCATTCATGAATGGTTAATCACAGAGAATGAATCTCATCGCGTCGTGGAGACGGTAGTCCGTACGCACGCACGAGCGATGATATCATTCTCATGGTCATGGAATTGTGTTGAAGTGTATGTAGACTATTTCAGTATCAATATAACTTTATAATAATCATATATAGTTACTCATTACACCATTATACCCATCCTATTAAGGTGGTGGTGGAAAATAGATTACACCACAGCGTGGAGATGGTATTCCGTACGTACGCACGCGCGGTGATTTCATTTTTCCGTAGGATGGATAGAAGGTGAATTAGGGTTGTTTCATATTTATAATAACATATCAGTATGTAAGTAATACTGATGTTATTACTTTGTCATTAAACAACTAAAGAAGAAGAAGTTGAAGAAGAAAGAAATTGAAAAGATCGGTAATGGATATTACCTCTTCTTTGAAACGCCTCTTTGAATCCTCCACTTAGGGAACTAATATTGGTCTTTGAAGAATACCAGGACCTCTAGGATTATTCTAGGGAAGTGGAGAAGTGATTTTGGCAGGGTTTGGCCGAGCTTGAGTGCTCAAATTGGTGTGAGGAGGAGGGGGAGGAGGTGTCCTTTTATAATGGAGGAGAGGGGCACCTTAGGAATATGTCAAAATATTATTTTATATTAAAGTCAAAATTGGTTTATAATGGTTCCAAAGGGTATTATTTTGAAGCTAAAGTGGGGATGGGTCGAAATCCTATCAACCAATAGGATTTAGACAAGTTTAGGTTAATATTTTAACCTTATCAATTAGATTTAACTCTAAGTTAAATAATTTAACTTTTACCGTGTCTTTTTGTTTTCTTACACTATATGGTTAATACACTTACTATAACATGCCAAACGAACCCCAAATTGTTTATTATTAATATATATATACCCTTATATAAGTCATTTGGCCGAACCTTAGATTTTTAGGAATAAAATAACAATTAATAATATAATATTTGATTTAAAAACTATTTTGTGTCAATTTTGACACTATTTGATATATGATTTTTTTGAAAGTCATAACAGAATTATATGTTCAAACCAAGTTGATTAAATCAACACTAATATATCATAGTAACCTATAAAATTAGTGGAATTCATAAAAAGTCTCAAATTACATTTATTTTGGTGTTTATAACATCAATTATGTCAATATTTCATTAATAAGATAATTATTGCATCATCATTGTGTCATAAATAAATTAAATTATTTAATGTCTAAAAATTAAAAATAAAATACCATTATGTAGTAAAGCTTTTTATCTTTCTAATGAATATTTATAGTCGAATTTATATTATGTATAACCCCATATTAAAAATGTTTTAGTAAATAAACTTTGATTTTAACTCTTTTAACCCTTCTTTAAATAAATTAATAATAAATGTCCTAATCTAATCCAAGTGGGCCTAAATGGTCATATTTTATTCCTAAGTTTGTTTTTGGTCGAATTACACTTGTCCAATAGAATTAGGACATGTGTTAGGGTAATAATAATATCATTTCTACCCTTAATTACCCTATTTACTTTTAACCGTGGTAAATAAAACTAAAAAGTTACTATTCACCAAAAATTATTTTCATCTCATTGAACCACATTTTAGTCCTTGATATTAACCATGTCTCTCGGATTTTCGAAATTCCACTCACAGAAGCGGTAAAATTAAGTTTTATGAACAATTCAGTTTTTTTTAACTACCACTTAGTGGTTTCACTATTCATCAAAAATTGAAAGTTTTCAGAAAAATACCAAAAATTAGGCCTAAGTTATATTTGATATTATGAACTCAAAAATGATATCTATTTTACCAAATTCAAAACATATCAGTTGCATTAACTAATTTAAAAATTAATTCTCGTCATCAAAACAAATAGCGTGTTTTTAAGAGATAATAACTATCAAAAGATTGACACTAGTTTATAACTGGTTTAAATGTGAAATTACATCCAATGACCAACATTGTATTAAATTGTAAAAATATATTCTAAATATACTTTAAAACCACTCAAATTAATAATTTATCACTATTAATTATTTCTATTAAAAAAGTTGTTTTTAATTAAAATTTAGTAATTTTCACTATTCATCAGAATATGAAAGTTATCCGAAAAGTACCAAAATTTCACCCTAAGCTAATTTTGATATTCCAAATCCAAAAATGAAGTCCATTTTGAAAAATAGAATTTACAAAATTTCAAAAAGTGGTTATTACTATTCATAACAGCTGGTTTTAATAATATTTTAATAGCATATCGTTGTTTAGTAAAACTCGGTATTGCGTACTACACACGCTATCAAGGAAGGTCGTGATTGCGTGTAATTAAAGGAAAGTAAAGGATGCGTGTTGTGTAAGCTACTTTTGGTGTAGCGTACAACACAAGACATTAATGAAATTAAAAATAATATTTTTCATAAAATCTTGGGGTGTTACACCATGCCTCCACAACATTCAAACCAAAGGAATTCTCCATCCATGCAACACCTTATCCTAATGGTCTTGGATATCAACTGACTACTCCACAAACTATGTGTCGTCCTCGATATCCAACTCTCCCCAGTCAATGACATGGGTGTTATCGTGAAGACCCCGACAAAGCTAGGAGACATGAAAGACATCATGGATCCTCTTCAACTGTGTTGTAAATTATAATTGGTATGCCACCTTTCCAACTCATCCCAACACCTTGAATGGTCCAATGAACCTGGTAGAAAGCTTACTCCCTCTACCGAACCTCCACTACCCACATCAATGGAAAATCTTCATGAACATGTGGTCCTCAACCTCAAACTCCAAGTGCCTTCTCCTGTGATCATCATATGACTTTTGTCATTCCTGTGTAGCCTTTATCCTCTCATAGAAAAGCTACACCCTCTTTGTTTTCCCATCTATCTGAGGGTGGAAAGTAGCACTGAGGCATAATTGAGTGACAAAAGTACATTGAAATCCACTCTAGACTCATGACATAAAACATGTATCCCAATATGAGATGATGGATCTCATAACCCCATGCATCCACACCACCTCATCCACATACCTCTTCTCTAAGGAATCCACTGGGATCTACACCTTGATTGCTAAGAAGTGAGTCGATTTCATCAGCCAATCCACTACTACCCAGATTGCATTGCATCCTCCCTGAGCCCTGGGTAACCCTATGACAAAATCCATTAAGATTTCATCCCACTTCTACTTAGTGAAATATAAGGACTGCAAAAAAACCATCAGGAACATGGTGCTCAACCTTCACTTTCTATCACATTAATAAAATTTCCAAAAACTCCACCACTAATCACTTCATCCTGGGCCACCAGAACTATTCCCTGAATCCACGATACATCTTGGAAATTCCTAGGTGTACCTCAAGGGGTGAGATATGAAACTCATAGATAAGTCACTCGCACATCACCACTGGAGAAAATATATTCTCATAGAACAACATATGATTTTGACCATCCTATGACCATACCTCTAGAGCATCAACCTGGTCAAAGCGATCATGCATTACCTCGGCCTCCAAGTCTCCCCACTAAGACTCCTCCACTTGCTGCCTTAGGGATGACTATAACATCATCTGAAACAGATAGCATCTAATTCCATCCATTATTATATCTAAGTGAAAGGAAAGAAACTACTCTATTGCTCTCCAAGCATACAAAGATTCCCAAACCACTTCCTTCTAGGAATTCCAACTCAAAGCATTTTCCACAATATTCCCCTTTCCTGAGGTGTAGGAGATCTTAAAATCATAATCCTCAAGAAACTCCATCCACCTATGCTACCACAAGTTCAGATCTTGCTTGTAAAAGATGTAACTTATGCTCTTGTGATATGTGAAGACCAAATAGTGCTCCCCAATGAGGTAATTCCACCACGACTTTAGAAAAAACATGACTGATGATATCTCCACATCATGGGTGGCATAATTACATTCATGGGGATGTAACTTCCTAGACCTATAGAAGATCACTCCCCATTATTACATTATCATGCATCTCAAACCTAGACTAGAAGTGTCACAGAACACCTAGAATATCACCCCTTCCTTTAGAAACTTGAGTAATAGAGCACCGACCAACTTCCCCTTCAGATAGCTAAACGTTGTCTGGCACTTCTTGATCTACACAAAATCTTTCCTTTTTCTAGCCAGAGCCATCAACAGAGATACCACTCAAGATAAATCATGTATGAATCTCCAATAATATCCTGAAAGATTAGGAAAACTGTGGACCTCTTCCACATTCTTAGGTTCTTCCAAAGAAAAAACTACCTCGACCTTTGACGAGTCCATTGCTACACCCTACTGAGACGCCACATGTCCAATTAAATAGACCTCCTGTGTCCAAAACTTGAACTTGGATGAATTTTTGTAGAGATTGTGGCGTAAAAGGAACTCTAGGACAGTCCTGAGATGCTCAATATGATCCTTCCCTGACTTCGAGTAAATCAGGATGTCATCAATGAATATAACGATGAACCAGTCTAGGAACTCATAAAAGATAGAGTTCATAATCCCCATGAACATGACTAGTGTGTTCATAACACTGAATGACATAACAATGAACTCAAAGTTCCCATAACTGCACCTGAAAGTAGTCTTCAGGATTTCATCCTCCTTCACCCTCAACTGGTGATACCTAGACCACTGATCTATCCTAGAAAACAAACTTTTTCCCCTCAGTTGGTTGAAAAGATCATTTATCCTCAGGATTGGGTAACGGTTCTTGATAGTTACCCAATTCAACCTCCGGTAGTCTATACACAGCCTCATACCACCATATTCCTTCTTCTCAAAAAATACTAGATCACCCCACAATGACACACTTGTCCAGATAAATCCCTTCTTCATTAGATCGTTAATTTGGATCCACAACCCCCACATCTCAGAAGACTCTATCTGATAAGGATCCATCAAAATCGGACAAGTAATGGTTTGTAAGTCTATCCTGATCTCAACATCATGTAGAGGAGATAGAGTCACAATATACTTAGAAAAAACATCCAAGAACTCCTTAAAAACTCCCATGAACTCCACCATCTCAGTATCCACCAATTGCACTAATAGCTTGGCTAACAAGGATAGGAAGGTCTCTATACACTAACTTCCCATTTGAAAACTCAGCTTGCTAATGAAAGAAACACATTGGCCACCCACATATGAAAACATGACTCTCCTATGGAAGAAATCAATAATATCATGAAAAATTTAATACTAGTCGATGTCAAGGATAACACCATATGACTGCATTTATAGTAGAAAAATATCCCCACTGAACTGATGTGGCCCCAACATCAGTCTACACCCCCAGAAGACATCAAACAAGCTAGTCTAACCTCTGACTAGTGTTCTCAACACTAGGGGAATGAAAAGTCTCTCTATGTCCAGTCCCATAGCATGGGATATACTGGGTGCAACAAAGGAGTGAAAAGATTCTGAATTGAACAAGGAACAAAGAAGAGTACTAAACAGATTGATCGTACCTCGGACGATCTCTGGCCCTACTAGAACTACTGCCTCTATGGAATGCAACTTACCAAACCCATATCTTCTTCCCCTTTTCAATTAGTCACCTCCATGACCATTCTTAGGTTTATGTCCCTATAGAATTCCCTAAGGTTGGCATATTCCTACTCCAACTCCCCTCGGTGGGGTGGGAGCCTGCTGTACCTGCTACTGAAATGGCCTGACCATCAACTGCTAATGAGGTGGGTGTTGGACTTTCCCACCTCCACCATACTGAGATTGAACTAAGCACTGACTCTGAAGGTTCCCATGGCCTCCACAAGAGAAAAACCTCATTCTCAGGCCTACGGGGAAAGGATGAGGACCAGAAGGTCGAAACTAAAACTACTGGGATCGGCTCCCTGCCAGCTAAAACCTGAAAGGTCCTGACGTCGGAGACCTACTATTGATAGCCACCCCCTTTTAAGAACTCGTCTTTCTCACCTATTGTGGTAAACCTCCTCACGAGTGTATCCTTTCCACTACCTCATCTTTCTTATAAACCTCTAAGTATTTCTGAATGGTGAAGGGAGTAACTTCATACTGAAGAGAAGGATGAGGGGCCTCCTCTAAGTGTCTCGCCTGAGACTCTTTATCCAGAAAAAGATCCAAAGAAAAGAAAAGGAGATGCTGGAACTTGATCCCCAAACCCCTCACTGAAATACTCCCCTACAGGAGGGAGAGTAGCTCCTACTTCTTCTCAGACTTCATCATCAATGAAATAAATTTCGCCCGGAACTCCTTCTCAAAGTCGGCCCACAGAACATTGATCTCCTTCCTCAACTCGAGGTATATCTTCCACCACTGACGCGTTGATCCCCTCATCTACCTCACTACAAAGGGAACCCAATACTCTGTTGAATCCCGGATCAAGCTGAAAGTGATCACCAGCTCCTTGAGCCAACCCTCCATCTCCATGTCTGAGACACTTCCGTCGTACTTTCCCAGAGTCTATCACTAAAAAGCACAAAGTGTCTTCTACCACTAATTTTAATCCTCTTCTAGATCAACTCTATGCCATCCATCTAGATTGTCCTGCTGAGCCTCCACTGTCTGAGTCACTCATGGACGGTGACCAAGTGCCATAGCTAAAAGATAAACAAGGAAATCCTAAGCCCGAGTAGTATGGAATTTATCCAGGATTAATTATAACTCATTATTTATTTTAATTTTATGAGAACACCCAAAACAAACAAGAAAACGAGTCATAATGATGCATGTACCTTTCCTAGGGTCTCTACTTTGCAATCGGTGTATCCTCACATGGTAGTTCGGTAAGCTCAGAGCCTTTGCATCGGATCATGGGGGCCCTAAAATCCTGTGTCCTAGATGGTCTTCCCAGGCCTATGTCACATACCAAGATTACGTAATGTTGTTTCCCTAGCAACCCATGCAATCTTCATTGTTCCTAACTTTAAACTCCATTCTATCTCTCAACCATTACCTCTGATACCATTCTATCACAACCCACCTTATTCAAGATTAGTTAAGGGACAAAAAGATGTTGATACCTTCTATACTCAAGATGAAGAAGAGATAATGACCCCCCGAGTCCTACCCCCAATAGGTCCAAGGGTGGTGACCATAGAAATATAAAAACAGTTAGAGGCATTACCCCTTTATAGTAACCAACATCTAGAGATAACATATATCAACCTCAAACAACACCAAGACACATATACAAAAAGAAACCAAAATCCATCCCACATGCATGTTTAAAGTAAAAATTCTAGAAATACAAGGAAAAATCCAAAGTAAGTACCAAAATAAAACTAAGTAGTGAAACAACAACTATCCCCAACATCCAAGCTAGTAAGGTCTAGCACGGTTCGTGTAATCTCCCTGGAAACCTGAAAACAATTTTATATACATAGGGTGAGGATACAAGTATACTCAATTGGAAAAAACCAAAGTCACTTATTCACAAGTGGGAGAATAATAATAATGCCCCTATGAGAAAATAGTAGAAACTCAAAGTCACATAATAAGGTATATTATCCACCACAACCTCACCAATGCATGCTCACCAAAACGCAAGTAAAGTAAAGTAGAAAGCACATCGATATTTGGGTACCCGCACCACGTACCACTGGATAACTGGTCATACCTAATGGAAAAATTCCTAATAATACCACTCTATTCCACAAGGACCATTATCAAAACCTTCCCACACACACCTAGGTCACATACCACATCACATCTCACCTGCAAACACCTGGGCTGCATCCACAACACATCTCGCCCGCAGACACCTGGGTCACAACCACCACACATCTCACTCGAAAACACCAGGGCCTCATTCCAAATACATATGGGTAAAAAACCACCTCTCACACAATGAATATCATAAATCTGGTAACAAACCTCAATCCATTACATCCTGGAGAGTCTTGGGAGATAAATTCCTAGAAGAGGGAGTAGAGAAGAGCCAATAACCATCCATCCATCCTCCCACCAGGATGTTGGGAAAGGACACCCTCCCCCATAACAATGGGGGTGTTCAGCATGTAGTACTCAACACAGGTGGAGTGAGTATAGAAATTACAAGGAACTACATGTATACATATAGGTACCAAAAACTCATCCCAACCTATGGGTTTTTAGAACAACAAACAACCCACACAAAACTGCCCTTGCTACCACCATTGAATTGACGTATCAAAATGAATTATGGTCACTTCTCAATTAAATAAATGAACATCGCTTCACTACAAGACACAACTCAAAACAAACCCCCATCTAGTTCATTTATTTATTTCATTCCTTCCCAAGAAACTACCGAACACTGCAAATGTTATAAGGTGAAGAAACAATACCAACCACTGCCAAAACCAAACAAGGAAAGAAGGGCCAAGGTAAAAGAATCCATTATAACACCCATTCATAACAAAAAAAACAAAACTCACCTAGCTTGAAGTCCCAGTACAAACTCCCCTCTTTTGAACACTCGTTCGACTACTACCACCATCATTCTTCAAATTTGTGCAGCCCTATCCTTCCTCTCAATAAGTAAAACCCCCAACACACCTCATTAATACCACACTCAGTAGCCCTGCTGTACAACAACACCACGCCTCGCACACCCATAAACATGAACATGACACAACCCAATCCTACAACCCCAAAGCCAAGATGTAGTCACACTGCATAATAAGTTTATCCATTCCATAATCGATCAATATCGCAACTTGAGATTCCATTACACCACTCATACCACACTATACCCACAACCACATTCCCAGCTACAAAACCACACAAAAATAATAGGCACAAGGCCAAACATAACCACACACAACATGCAACCACACCAATGAGGAAAAGTTTATCTAGATTTAGCAAACACTCGTGCTTTAATTACACTTGATAAAATAGGGGTGATCACAGAAAAAGTTCAATCTTGGGGTATCCATTTATTTAACAGAATGTCCATCAATAACAAATTTTTATAATCATATGGTCGTTCATGGAGTATCAACAATAGTATTCACAAGACATACAGGTGCACCAATAGATACCACCAACAAACATGATCTCCAGAAGACATAAAACCCTTACAAAACATGACAAGGATTAAGGATAACTTATAAAACAAAATGATCATCATCACTATACTCCCAGACCCTCATTTATTACTTCTTATTATCTTCATTAAATTAGTTTCAACTATATTCACAAGGTTAAATAAATACACCCACCCTATATGATGCACCAAAGAAAGAGAGATGAATGGATCCCTACCTATAATAATAGATGATCAACAATTATTCCTTGCATCAAAAATAGGGGGTTGCATGAGTAGAAGGAAAGACTCTAGGGGAAAACCAAATATACTGCTACAACACTGACACATGACTCCTCAGGGAAGAAAGGTTCTCGTCACACCAAGAGAAAGTGGAAGGGTTTAAATAAAGGTAGGATTTTGGATTTAGAAATTCCAGATCCTAAATCTATGGGGGAAACTATTTCAAAATCCATTAAATATGGATCATAATCAAGAACACTTGGTTTAGGATTCAATGGAAGATTTAGGGTTTTAGGTGATAAATATCATTTCAAAGGAAACATAAAAGGGGTGAAATTGGAAAAACTGGGAAAAGATAGAAATGAATCACCGATGGGTGAGTCACTAACACCTGACTCACTGACGGATGAGCCACTGACACTGATCCACCAATGCGACTTGCTGACAGTGAGTCACTGACATGACTCACCAATGCCTAACTCACCGACGCCCAACCTAGTGACACCCTGACTCACCAATGCCTCAACCTACCGACACCCGACCTACCGATGCCTCAACCTAATGATGCCCAACCTACCGATGCCACAACCTACCCATGCTTCAACCAACCGTCACATCACCTTCTGATGCCTCGACCTAGTGATACCCGACCTATCGATGCCTTGACCTACTAATGTCGCGACCTATCGATTATTCAACCTACCAACACCCTGAGTCACCGACACCTCAACCTACTAACACCTCGACTCTCCGATGCCCCGAATCATTGATTCCCTGACCTACCAACTCTAATGTACTGATGGAAAAACTGGAAATTTGGAAAACTCTTTAAATGAGATACCGAACACCCCCAATACTAGATTTTGAAAAAGTAAGGGACCATAGAGGTCCAGGACATTAAAAATGTTATAAATAGTTTTATAATAGTGTGAAGAACACACATATTTCTCTCCCTTAGTTTCTCTCTATGAGTGATGAAAGAAATAAATAGCATGATAGATTTTACTTAGTTTACCTTAACAAGGCTAGTCTGAGGTGTATGAAAAGGAAATGTGGATATTTACATGAAGCACTAGAGCTCATTACTTATATCTGGTTTGTGAAATAGAGAAATATTATTGGACCCCCAAACTTACCATTCAAACAATCAATAGAGATCACTACCTCTCATCATAAGAAGAAACTCAGTACTCTTTCCATGAAAAACTTATTATTATTCAATAGATAAGGATGTGAATGTACACCAAGAACAATGTGTCTATTCTATACAAATTTATGATTTTCTAATGAGATGATGCTATAGGAATTCACTTCTTCACCACCTTCAAATTTCTAAAAAGTCTGGAAATTCTTCTTTTATCAACTCTGTCCACACCTCAATAAGTTTTCCTATTTGTCTACTAATACAATTATAGAACTAATTTTTGAAATTGAATTAAATTTAACCACTTTGATTTTATCCGAGGGTTAGGATAAAATAATTCATCCCCTCACTTTTTAGGATGATGAAATGTGTAATTCCCACATGAATGCAGTGCTTAAGGACTGGTTAATTTTCATCAAGGGCCTAAAAACTTGAGCATGAATACCCTATCTTGTATTGTTTGTAACTGATTAACCGCAACATGATTTCTCATTTTACAACATATCATTTTTCTTATCTACATTTATTATGGTGTAGAATCACCTATTACATTGTATAATGGGGCTCAATCAATTTTTGTAGATATTATCTGCTTCTTATAGCATGAAATCTTTTTGTTTACCAAATCTAAAAAAATAGTTCCACTTAAAATCCCCCATAATCTCATCATGACATCATGATCTTCTTAACTTTTTTCAAACACCTAAAATCATACGATATGATACTATTTGGATATAGTGTATCCTCATATATGATTTTAGATCAAAAATTCATTTGTGATTCCTCAATATCACTCCTCATTCTACAAGGAGTTGGTGTGGACAACATCTTTTTAATACAGCTATAGTATAGATTTTCCTCCATGGAATATGCACCCTCAACACACCAAGGACATGTTGATTCATATGAACTATTCTTTTGATGGATTAAATGATGTGTCCTATGTTCTATTTCATAGACCTTGACTGTATAATCCCACATCAGACTTGACTCTATTAAATTGGTGTCTAATAAGCTTAGATTCCTCCCAATATCTCATTAGAGTCTGAATGGAATCAATACTCACCTATAAATTTCTTTATCGACTTGTACTTGAGTGGTTAACCACCATTTTCCCTTATGTCAAAGTGTTACCCTTGAATGAAGGCCCAACTTCACACGCACCAATGACTTCCTGAATGATTTCTCATTTAGACAAACCCCCTATCATTTTTGACCAAGGTTGTCTTTGAGCTTGACCAGATTCTTTTAGTGTGTCTAATTTCTTAGATAGCCTTATTCAGTGGCTAGCCTCATTTATTCTTAATATCATCTCTTTTATACTAAAAATAAGGGCCTTTAGAGTAGTGACTTGTAGTGTAAGAAGTGTATTATAGATTATCCTCCTACACAAGAAAGGATTTTCCTTTATGCTTCCAACTATAAAAAAATTATGGAATAGAAACTATTATTGTGGTGTAGTATTCCCAAGAAAAAAATCCTATAGTGAAAAATAGGGTTTTCGACCATGGTTTTTCACCTAAATATATTTCTTCTTCAATAATAAAACACTAGATCTTATGGATTCAGATGATTCCATAATAATCCTCCAAGCATCATCTCATCACACAGACAAAATTTTCAATAAAAACAAGTAAAAAAAATGACAACCCTGCTTTTTATTACAACTTAACCATGCTTTATTACATAAAACATCACTTGATCCAACAAAGAAGATCGATAGGTTTAGTTTCTTTGGGGATTAGGATCATTACATAAAAACTTTAAACTTTAAATACAACATCTTTATTGAAAACTTCCTTTACATGACCACTACATTCCTTCGTACTTAGCATTGCATGGGATAACCTGAGGACATGCACAAGAAAAGGGTGAGCTATAAAGCCCAGTAAGGGAGTAAACAATGAATAACATGAGGAGTGAAATACATGTTAGGCAATAGGAATATCAATAGAGCATAAGATTAGCATGAACATAAAGGCATGATAAAGCATGATAATCATAACATGGAAATGTGGCAACAACACTTAACATTGAATTAGCATGAGCCAAGGCTCATTGCACATGGAGCATGAGTAAACCCTCATTGCACTTGAAGCACGAGTAAAACCTCGTTTCACTTGAATTATCATGAGTAAACACTCATTGCACATGACGTATCATGATACTATACTTTACCCAATGCATTGGAGCGCTATAAAGGGCGCACCATTCTTAAACATTTCATTTCATGCATAAGTGTGCCACATGGATCATAAAACATGGATTCATAAAACATAATCATTTATTCCACGATAAAGGAATGTGGAATTCATACATGAAACTTTATAATCAATATGTAAATGTGAATAAAGGTGAATACACTTGATGGAGAAATGGGCATGGTATTCACTACACAAAGACATTGGCTTAGAAAATCGGTGCGATTTCGGCAGCGTAACGGCGTGACATAAGAATTCATAAAAAAGGTTGATGAGAGAGAAAGGGGTTCCTCATCATATTTACATGTAATGGACAGTAAGGAGATCATATATATACATGTACCAACAATAGAAATGGAATTTAGATTCATGATACAAAAGTATTGCTTGAATGTAAAAGAAGAGAGAGAAGTTCCTTTCGGAATTTCGGCATAGTAACGGGTGTACATGGGAGGCATTTAATGAGAGAGAAAGGGTTCTCCAATCATTCAAAAAATAATAGGACAGTATGTGGGAGGTTTTAAACCATACCCCATCATTCATAATTGAAATAAAAAGGCAATACAACTTAAAGAAAATTGACAAAAAAAATGAGAAAGGAAGAAAACCCCTTACTTGGAAGTGTGCTTCCAAAGGCTAGAGAGAGGCTTGTGAGAGGCTTCTTGGGAGCTTGGGGCACCTTTAGAGGATTCTAGAGAGAGTAGGGCAGAGGTTGGACGAACTTCAAGGGCTTTGAGTGATGAGGAAGTAGGAGATTGGGTGGGTTTATATAGGAAAGGTGAGAGAATTCTTTATTATTTAGGTTTGGGACCCCTTATATTAAAATAATCCAAACCACAAACCATCCCATGGTATTTGCCCATGGTTTCTGGAAAATGAAAGAGGAAAACAATATTTTACAAGTCCAAGGTCCGGATTTATTAAAAAAATAGGGTTGCTTATGTGGAGGTGAGTCACACTCCCATGGAAATTAATTTAAAAAGGCAAAGTGTTGAATAAGTCTTGAGGGCTCCATTAATGCTTTGAAAAGTAAGTCAAACAAACCCAAAACCTCATTATTTTAATGATAAAACACATATTGGCCGAACATAAGGATTATGTTATTTTATTAAATCACCATTAGGTCATTATGATGTCATAAAACACATTATATATTTAAATGGTATTTAATTTTTACCCAAAAATTTGACTGTCTCAGAAAATTATGAAAAATTCACCGTTGGATAATTTCGACGTCCTGATTCCAAAAATAATATTTATTTTATCTAAATAATTTTCTAAATATATGAATTTTCACTTTTAATATAAAAACCGACATTTATAAAAAAATTACGGGTTTTGACAGAAACGGCTTTCAAACCTTAATAAAATTTTTAATTGCATTCATAAAATTATAAGATCATTTATATTTAATAAAAAATTAATTTAATATTAATAATAATATTTTATTAAAATATTATTTAATTCAAAAAATCCTTTAATTTAATAAAATATAATTCTTAATTAAATAATAACTAAAAACACCATTTGTACTTTAAAAACTAATTACAATGTATCAAAAATGACTAGAAATTATATTCATTATTATATACAAAAAATAATGTACATGAACATGGTGCTACGTATTTGTTACATAACCCCTTAAAATAGCCGCATAAGACCTAAGGGTAAGGTGTGTGATGGTGATAGACTCTTGGGGTTGCTCGGATAACATCGCTCGAGTGGTAATCTCTATCAACTTCCATTTTTCCCGTAGACGATCACGTTCGAGCTTGACTTGATGAAGCTCAGCTTGGGCTTGGTCAAGGGAAAAGCCCAAAGACGCCACCTCTTTTCCGAGCTCTGACAAATGGGCTTCGTAAGGGGCAATTCTACTGGATGAGGCCATCTCTTCCTTTTTCTGAGTAGAAATGGGTTCGTTAAAGCCTTATATTTATACTACTCAGATGATCATTGTTCAACGGCTATAAAAGTAACGGTCACAAATCTTAATGTAAAACTAAAGAAGTTGACATCTTATAAAAAAACATTTTTCATAAAGAAACATTTAACTGGATCAAGAGGGATTTTCCATTAATGAAACTTTGGGTCGTTACAACATTCCCCCCTTAAGAAATTTTGCCCTCGAAATTTTCCTTTTCCCACACTAAAACAAATTTGGGTAACTTAGCTTCATCATATCCTCCGACTCCCAAGTTGCTTCTTCAAACTTGTGGTTTCTCCACAACACCTTGATGAGGGGCATTGTCTTATTTCGTAGAACCTTTTCTCTATGATCTAAGATCTTCATTGGTTGCTCCTCATAAGAAAGATCGTCTTCTAATTGTACCACCTCAGAAGAGAGTACATGTGAAGGGTCTGGTATGTACTTCCTTAAGAGGGATACATGGAAGACATCATGCACCTTGGCCATAGTAGGTGGAAGTTCTAGTCGATAGGCCACAGCCCCAACACGATCAAGAATCTCGAAGGGGCCGATGTACCTTGGACTTAACTTCCCTTTCTTTCCAAACCTCATGACCTTCTTCCACGGAGATATGCGTAAAAACACCATGTCTCCGACTTTAAACTCAAGGTCTCGTCGACGATTATCTGCATAACTCTTCTGTCGACTTTGGGCTGCCTTGATATGCTGCTGAATGGTTTTCACCTTCTCCACCATTTCTTCGACCATTTCTGGTCCAAGCAGCTTACGTTCCCCAACCTCATCCCAACATGCCGGTGTTCTACACCTTTTCCCATATAGGGCTTCATATGGTGCCATTTGGATGATCGAGTGGAAACTATTATTATAAGAGAACTCAACCAGAGGAAGATGTTGATCCCATCCTCCTTTAAAGTCCATTGAGCATGATCTCAACATATCCTCA
The DNA here is from genome assembly GCA_963277665.1 of Viscum album. Lineage (NCBI taxonomy): Eukaryota > Viridiplantae > Streptophyta > Magnoliopsida > Santalales > Viscaceae > Viscum > Viscum album. The sequence continues at coordinate 948,962,436 of OY728125.1, read as the reverse complement.
AGTGTTTGGATAGTCCACTCGGATTAGACATCAGTTTGAGGATGATAGGCCGTACGGAAGTTTAGTTCAGTATTCAGAGCATGTTTAAGACTCTTCCAAAACTTAGAGGTAAATCTTGGATCTCGGTCAGACACAATAGATAGTGGTACTCCATGCAACCGTACCACTTCCCTGATATATATCTGTGCCAGTTGATCCAAAGAGAAATCCTCTCGAATAGAAATGAAGTGTGCAGTCTTTGTAAGACGATCCACAACAACCCAGATTGCATTGTTGCCTTTGGATGTCCTTGGAAGTCCGGTGACAAAGTCCATGGTGATGTTCTCCCATTTCCATTTTGGTATGGGCAATGGTTGCATCATCCCCTTAGACTTCTTCCTCTCTGCCTTCACTTGCTGACACACCAGGCACTTTGATGTATATTCAGCGATCTCCTTCTTCATATTATCCCACCAAAAGTTTTCTTGGAGATCTCGATACATCTTTGTGATCCCTGGGTGAATAGAGAAATTTGAACTATGTGCATCATCCAAAAGTTCCTTCTTCAGCTCCGAACTTGATGGAACACATAGTCTTTTCCCAAACCGCACAATTCCTTCTTCATTAACATTAAACTCTGAGGATTTTCCCTTTTTGATAGCTTACACTTTTTCTTGGATTCCCACATCATCCTTTTGAGCATCCTTTAACCTTTCCAAAAGAGATGGTTGAGCAATCATTTGTGAAAGGATTGATGATGTTCCCTTCTTTATGATTCCCACGTCCATCTTCATCAAGTCTAATAAGATTGGATCCTTCTCAATTCTCATCATTGATAGAATTGCTGGATCCTTTCTACTTAGGGCATCCGCCACCTTGTTCGCCTTCCCAGGGTGGTAATGTATTGAACAGTCATAATCCTTGATGAGCTCTATCCATCTTCTCTAGTGCATATTAAGCTCTTTCTGTGTGAATATATATTTAAGACTCTTGTGGTCAGTATATATCTCACATTTCTCTCCATAGAGATAATGCCGCCAGATTTTCAATGCAAAGATCACCGCCGCCAACTCCAGATCATGCGTTGGATAGTTTCGATCATGGATTTTCAACTGCCTTGAGGCATAGGATATCACTTTATCATTCTGCATCAGCACACATCCTAAGCCCTTCTTCGAAGCATCACTGAATACCACAAAAAGATCCCCACTTGTGGGTAAAGTGAGCACAGGTGCAGTGATAAGCCTCCTTTTCAACTCCTTGAAGCTTTCTTCGCATTCATCACTCCAAGAAAACTTTAGTCCCTTTCAAGTTAGCTTGGTAAGAGGGTTGGACAATCATGAGACATTTCTCACAAATCGTCGATAATATCCAGCTAACCCCAAGAATCTACGGATATCAGTTACCGATGTTGGCCTCGGCCATCCCTCAATTGCATCTGTTTTGGAGGGGTCCACAGATATCCCATTGCTTGTGATGATATGACCCAAGAATGAGACTTCCTTCAACCAAAACTCACACTTGCTGTACTTTGCATAGAGCTTCTCCTTGCGCAAAGTCTCTAGTACAGTTTTTAAATGCTCCTCATGGTCCTCCTTGGTTTTGGAGTATATTAGAATATCATCTATAAAGACTACCACAAATTTGTCTAGGTAATCTCTAAATACTCTATTCATCAAGTCCATGAATATTGCTGGATCATTGGTGAGTCCGAAAGGCATTACTATGAATTAATAGTGCCCGTACCTTGTACGAAAAGCAGTCTTGGGGATATCTTCCTTCTTCACCCTTACTTGATAATATCCCGACCGCAAGTCGACCTTGGAGAAGTATTGTGCTCCACGCAGCTGATCAAACAATTCATCGATTCTTGGGAGAGGATACTTGTTCTTTATCGTTATTTTGTTAAGTTCACGATAATCAATGCAAAGCCGCATTGATCCATCCTTCTTCTTGACGAAGAGGACTGGTGCACCCCATGGTGATGCACTTGGGCGTATAAACCCTTTATCCAGATTCTCCTGTAGTTGTTTCTTCAGCTCTTCAAGCTCAACAACAGCCATTCTATATGGAGTCTTGGATATTGGTAGCACCCCAGGTATAAGTTCAATTGAGAACTCAACATCTCTTCTTGGAGGAAGACCAGGAAGTTCCTCGGGAAATACTTCAGCGAATTCCCTCACAATAGGCATTTCTTCAAGGGTGGTTTCTTCCTTGGACTTAATCATCTGAGCCAGATATGCGTGCTCATAAGGCAGTAATATCCATGCTTGAGATGATGGAGCTAAAGGAGATTCATCTTCCTCCTGACACTTGTAAAGAATCAGGGGTCGATTCTCCATATGGAGTGTGATTTCCCTCTCCCGACAATTTATGTTGGCTCTATATAAGGAAAGCCAATCCATGCCAAGAATTGCATCAAATTCCACCAAAGGGAGTATGATGAGGTTCGCTGGGAAATTCAATCCACATATTATAACAGGGGAGGACTTATACTCCTGGGATGAAATGATTTCCCCATTTTCCGTACTCACCGACATCTTTACTTCCATGATTTGTGGTGGTGCATGGATTGTTCTACTAAACTTTTGAGATATAAAAGAATGCGTAGAACCTGAATCAAAAATTACATTCTCTATTCTTGAATGAATAACTAGCGTACCTGTCACCACTTCGTTTTCGGGGTTCACTTCGGCAGAAGTGATGGCAAAAGCTCTTCCTTGCTGTCTTGGAGGTTGTTGATTGCCTCCGATAACCCTTGGATTAGGGCACTGATTCGCAAAATGACCCGGTTATTTGCATTTGAAGCATTGAACAACGCGTTGAGGTTCGAACGGAGCGTTCCTCTCCTCTGTCGCAGCCGCGGGTCCTTCTTGCTGACAATTAACAGCTAGGTGCCCTTCTCTTCCACACTTGAAGCATTTTCTTGTCCCCCTAAGGCAATTTCCTGGGTGCTTCTTTCCACACTTTTGGCAAGTGGGGTGATGGAATTTCTTAGCGCCGTTGGATTTATCCATCGGACCACCAGCATTGAAGTCCACCTTACGCTTCTTGTCCCCATGATAACCCTGTGATTCTCCGATCTCCATTTCAACCTTGAGGGCACATCGGACAATTTCCTCATATCTGTCGAAGTCACGGATCGCTAATGCTTTCCGCAAGCTAGGCTTCAGCCCACCAAAGAAGCAGTCAACCTTGCATTCGGGGGTAACGACAAAGCTGGAAGCGTATCGTGGAAGCCTTGTGAAGTTTTCCTCGTACACTCCCACAGATTCTTCATCTTTCTATTTGAGGGAAAGGAAGTCCCTTTCCATCTTAAGACAGAGGGTGCGTGGAAAATATTTATCGAAAAACATCTTCCGGAATTCCTTCCATTCCAAAGCCTCGATCTCCTCCTCAGGCTTCGTATTTTTGATCAACGTCCACCATTGATCATCTTCAACCTCCATACGATAAGCCTCCAGGAGAACCTTCTCTTTTTCAGAGCATTGGAGGATGGAGAATATCTTTTCAATGGAGTTGATCCATTGTTCAGCAATCGTGGGATCGGATGATCCACTAAAAGTAGGAGGCCTTTGTCTCATGAAGCTTTCAATAGCGACTTGTTCTTTCTTAGGGGGGGTTGAACGTTCCTCTTGACCAGTGTTTCTATTCAAAACTTGAGTTAGCTGAGATAGAAGCGTGACAAAGTTCGCGATTCCCGCTCCCATTGGATTGGGCATCTCATAAGTACAATCATCACACTAATCTTCAAAACAGTTGTTAGCCCGAGTTCTCCTATTACCGGCCATTGGCTGGAATAAATGGAAAGTTAGGGGTAACACATAAAGGGTAATCCAAAGACAAAAGTTGATGACTTATAAATAAACTTTAATCTCTTTAACTCATGAGTCTATAGGATTCAATCCAGGCTTTTCATGATCTTCCTTCTAACATATATTCTTAGGGGCATTTTTCCCTTAATAAGGGTTCATACTAAGATTGTGAATTTATCAAAACATATCCCCCGGGAGTGTCGTAACCAAGAGTGCAGCAAGGCCCGTTGTCGTGCACCAGTTCCCGTTCGAGTCTAGCTCAAAGCGGTGTTTTCGGGTTTTACCCCTGGGATACATCTCTGCCAAAGCCGCCTCTACCTGCTCGTATCCAGACAGGGATGTATTTGTTTGATAAACCACTTACTTAGTATTTACCAAAACTTAGGGATGTTTTTATTATGCTTAGTCTTGTATCTAAGGCTTTACTAGGGTTTCCTAATCCCAAAAATAACTAAACCTATCCTCTGATACCAACTATGACAACCCTGCTTTTTATTACAACTTAACCATGCTTTACTACATAAAACTTCACTTGATCCAACAAAGAAGATCGAGAGGTTTAGTGTCTTTGGGGCTTAGGATCATTACATAAAAACTTTAAACTTTAAATACAATATCTTTATTGAAAACTTCCTTTACATGACCACTACATTCCTTCGTACTTAGCATTGCATGGGATAACCTGAGGACATGCACAAGAAAAGGGTGAGCTATAAAGCCCAGTAAGGGAGTAAACAATGAATAACATGAGGAGTGAAATACATGTTAGGAAATAGGAATATCAATAGAGAATAATATTAACATGAACATAAAGGCATGATAAAGCATGATAATCATAACATGGAAATGTGGAAACAACACTTAACAATGAATTAGCATGAGCCAAGGCTCATTGCACATGGAGCATGAGTAAACCCTCATTGCACTTGAAGCACGAGTAAACCCTCGTTGCACTTGAATTATCATGAGTAAACACTCATTTCACATTAAGTATCATGATACTATACTTTACCCAATGCATTGGAGCACTATAAAGGGCGCACCCTTCTTAAACATTTCATTTCATGCATAAGTGTGCCACATGGATCATAAAACATGGATTCATAAAACATAATCATTTCTTCCACGATAAAGGAATGTGGAATTCATACATGAAACTTTATAATCAATATGTAAATGTGCATAAAGGTGAATACCCTTGATGGAGAAATGGGCATGGTATTCACTACACAAAGACATTGTCTTAGAAAATCGGTGCGATTTCGGCAGCGTAACGGTGTGACATAAGAATTCATAAAAAAAGGTTGATGAGAGAGAAAGGGGTTCCTCATCATATTTACATGTAATGGACAGTACGTAGATCATATATATACATGTCCCAACAATAGAAATGGAATTTAGATTCATGATACAAAAGTATTGCTTGAATGTAAAAGAAGAGAGAGAAGTTCCTTTCGGAATTTCGGCATAGTAACGGGTATACATGGGAGGCATTTAATGAGAGAGAAAGGGTTCTCCCATCATTCAAAAAATAAGAGGACAGTATGGGGGAGGTGCAAAACCATACCCCATCATTCATAATTGAAATAAAAAGGAAATACAACTTAAAGAAAATTGACAAAAAAATGAGAAAGGAAGAAAACCCCTTACTTGGAAGTGTGCTTCCAAAGGCTAGAGAGAGGATTGTGAGAGGCTTCTTGGGAGCTTGGGGCACCTTGAGAGGATTCTAGAGAGATTAGGGCAGAGGTTGGACGAACTTCAAGGGCTTTGAGTGAGGAGGAAGTGGGAGCTTGGGTGGGTTTATATAGGAAAGGTGAGAGAATTCTTTATTATTTAGGTTTGGGACCCCGTATATTAAAATAATCCAAACCACAAACCATCCCATGGTATTTGCCCATGGTTTCTGGAAAAGGAAAGAGGAAAACAATATTTTACAAGTCCAAGGTCCGGATTTATTAAAAAAATAGGGTTGCTTATGTGGAGGTGAGTCACACTCCCATGGAAATTAATTTAAAAAGGCAAAGTGTTTAATAAGTCTTGAGGGCTCCATTAATGCTTTGAAAAGTAAGTCAAACAAAACCAAAACCTCATTATTTTAATTATAAAACACATATTGGCCGAACATAAGGATTATGTTATTTTATTACATCACCATTGGGTCATTATGATGTCATAAAACACATTATATATTTAAATGGTATTTAATTTTAACCCAAAAATTTGACTGTCTCAGAAAATTATGAAAAATTCCCCGTTGGATAATTTCGACGTCCTGATTCCAAAAATAATATTTATTTTATCTAAATAATTTTCTAAATATGTGAATTTTCACTTTTAATATAAAAACCGACATTTATAAAAAATTTACGGGTTTTGACAGAAACGGCTTTCAAACCTTAATAAAAATTTTAATTGCATTCATAAAATTATAAGATCATTTATATTTAATAAAAAATTAATTTAATATTAATAATAATATTTTATTAAAATATTATTTAATTCACAAAATCCTTTAATTTAATAAAATATAATTCTTAATTAAATAATAACTAAAAACACAATTTGTACTTTAAAAACTAATTACAATGTATCAAAAATGACTAGAAATTATATTCATTATTATATAAAAAAAATAATGTACATGAACATGGTGCTACTTATTTGTTACATAACCCCTTAAAATAGCCGCATAAGACCTAAGGGTAAGGTGTGCGATGGTGACAGACTCTTGGGGTTGCTCGGATAACATCGCTCGAGTGGTAATCTCTATCAACTTCCATTTTTCCCGTAGACGATCACATTCGAGCTTGACTTGATGAAGCTCAGCTTGGGCTTGGTCAAGGGAAAAGCCCAAAGACGCCACCTCTTTTCCGAGCTCTGACAAATGGGCTTCGTAAGGGGCAATTCTACTGGATGAGGCCATCTCTTCCTTTGTCTGAGTAGAAATGGGTTCGTTAAAGCCTTATATTTATACTACTCAGATGATCATTGTTCAACGGCTATAAAAGTAACGGTCACAAATCTTAACGTAAAACTAAAGAAGTTGACATCCTATAAAAAAAACATTTTTCATAAAGAAACATTTAACTGGATCAAGAGGGATTTTCCATTAATGAAATTTTGGGTCGTTACAAAAAACCTCCAACAAGATTTTTTAAAACGATCCACTCCTTTGGGTTCATTGAAAATTACATAAAAACCACATTTCTTTTGATATGATATTTTTTTAGAACTAAACACACTTTAACCACCTACTTCTATAGAGTGAATCAATGATTCATCAATAATAAAATATAATATCATGTGAGATGAGGATCAATGTGAGAAACAAGAGTTTGATGAAATAATTCTCATGATGAAAATTTTTCACGCCTTCAATTATATAAAACAGAAATCTATAATGAAACACTATCCCCTTGGATGTATGCCACACCTTTGTTAATAGAGGTTCTCTACATTCTCCAAATTCTTCATCTTCCCTAAAAAAATTTCCCAAATCCCATATTCTCCAATATAAATTATTTCCCTTTATCAACAAATCCAAATAATACTTCCTTAGATATTAAAAAAAGAGAGTTAGCATGACAAAAAAGGAATATAAGAGAGAGTCCACACCATGATCATAGAGAAACTTCTATATGGAAGTGGAGTACCATCTCCAATTCCATCTAAAGATATGGATTCAATTCGAATCTAAGATAAAATTGATACATTTTGAAATCCACCTTGGATAATTCCTTTTTCATGATGTAAAATACTTGATATTGAGTAGGCACATACTCTAATTTCATAACCTATTGCTTAACTTTCTCATTCAAGAAATAATACTTAATCTCAATGTGGTTCCTCCTCAAATGTTGAATGAGATTTTTCTTGATGCTTATAGAACCTAATTTATCACACATTATCAGAATAAAAGATACCACATTAATTCCAATATCTTTATGTTGTTGTTGCATCCATATCAACTAAGTAAAATCTTAAGTTGTGGTGATATATTTGGACTCTTCATCACTTAAGTATATGAAGTCATGCATTTTTACATTTAAAAGATATGAAATTCCTTAAAAGGTGTTACAGACCTCTATAAGTATATTTACAATCATCAATTGGACTTACCCAATCCAAATATCTATATCCCATAAATTGTTGATGTGAATTTTTAGAATATTATAGCCCAAAGTCTACATTTTTTTATATATCAAAGTATTCACCTTATAAATTTTATGTGACCTTCTTTTATATAGCTCTAATAATGGGACACTTAACATATGGAAAACACAATGTCATGTCAATTGGATGTTAGGATGAGTAAACTATTGATCATATTCATATAAAGAGTTGCATCAATTGTCTCCCCTTCACCATCTTTGATAATTTCATCAAGCTATCCACCAAAGTAGTCACTAGTTTAGAATATTCCATTTAAAAAAATTTCAGCACTTAATATGAATATTTAGTTTGGGAGATAAATTTTCCATCCTTTCTTTGAATAGCCCATTGACTAAGGAAAAATGATAATTCAATAATTAAATATATCTTGAATTTACTCTTCATTAGTTATGAAAAATAATTTCCTTTATATTTCATTCAAGCCTCCAAATATGACTCCATCACCATATATAAGAACAAACATCCTATTTCCTTGCTCTTTATTGATGTATAGTTTTTTATTAATCTATTTTCTATGATAAACAAGTTTATTGAGGTGTTGATCTAGCCATGAGTACTATGATCTTGGTGATTTCTTCAAGACATACAATTATTTCTTAAGTCATCACACATTTCTATCATTATCATGAATAAAAAAATCTATCTTGTTGCTCGATGTAGACTTCTTATTTAAGGACACCATCTAATAACATTGATTTGATTTCCATTTGGTAAACTTTAAAACCCTTTTTATTATTCATAGAAAAAAGAAATCATATAGTTTCAAGTCAAGATACTAGAAATTTTTTTTCATCATTATCAATTCCATTAATATGATAATACCAATTTAAAAAAATAAATTAATTATTTACAATAACAATTAAATAATCATTGGTATTGTTTTAGAAAACCCACTTTTTTCTAATCACATTCATATTTTATACCCTTGAGAAAACTTCCCAATTATTATTTTTATCAATCCAGTCATGATCCTTATGCATAAAATTGACCCAAATTTAATCAGTGGACATTTAATAATTGATTTTGGTTCTAACTGAGATAATAAGGAATTTTTTTATCATGACTTAATCATTCTTATTTGAAGAGTATATGTTTTATACCCAAAAATTTTATTATCAATGATTTATGATTTTTTAGATCATTTGTTAGATGTTTTTTATTTACACTATATTTTTATCATCATTGGAGATATCATTAGATTAAATCTCATCCCTTTTAACACCCCCTAGGATAGACACATCTTCATAATTATCCTCCTTGAAAATGGTCTAATTTTTTATGAATTATACTCGTTTGAAGCTAAAAGTTTCTTACATGTGTCTATGTTCTACTCACTATCGGTCATGGTCACAATATGGATTTAAACCATTTTAACTATCCATTTTTTATTGAACCTATATGTCTTATTATTATATTAATATCTAGAAAATATCCTTTCATCTCCACATACTTTAAAATTTCTATTTTTTTTCATTGTTCAAAATAAAACACTTACTTCCAAACACCAAGATGTATTTCAGTGTGGGATTCTTTCCATACCAAATTTCATATATATTATTATATTCATTTAAACACAAAAATGTGTCATTTGAGATATAGATAGATGTTAGGACCAATTACTTCTAATATTTCTCTAATATTGAATTTTTAATGAGCACAATCCTAACCATATTATTAATGATGTGATTTCTCCTCTTAGAAACTATGTTCTATTAATGAGTTCTCATCATTGACACTTGATATTGAATCCCATGTTTTTAAGTATTATTACACATGGGTATTTGTATATTCTAAATGATTTTTGGTGTGAAACTTATTCATTTTAAAACAATGAATTTTTTATCCTCTATTCAATATCGAGTGACACAATTTTACACTTTATTCTTGTGATTAATCCCCACTAACCAATCCATATGGATGAAATCGTCAATAAAAATTCATAATATATGTTTCCTTTAAAATATTTATGAGTGATTTGTTTGAAAATATACACTTGAAAAACCTTCAAAACCCTTTATGATCTTCTCTTCTTAGTCTTATATGTTTTTTGAATAGTATTTCCCTTTAGAAAATAGTCACATGTGATATTAGGTAAATCACAAACTTCGTCATTCTTCACCATATTTCCAATGATTTTGGCTTAAGTTCTTAATAAACTTATGCCAAATCCTATTTTCATCTTCCTTGTACAACATGATCCTATTTTCTTCACCAATATGATAAAGATTCCCCTTGGTACATATTACTTGTAAAATAAGTGAACAATATCCTCCTTTAATAGTATGACTTTTTTTTCAAATTCCATATCATGTCTTGATTCACACACCTGACTCCAAATTTTTTGATTGTGAATAATTCCTTCTATCAAGAGTACATTTTTTGAGATGCTTTCTATGAACCTTTTCCTTCCATGAGACAATAATTTTTATTGATTAATATATGTAAAATATAACCAATACACCTTTTTCATATTTTAAATTGATGATAAGTTTTTTATTTCTAGTCATGTGAAAGGAATACCCACTATCCATAACCCATAAACCATACCTATCTATTTCTCTCAAAGACTTTTTTTGCAATGTTTTCCTTCTCATTCCATATTTTCTTCTTATATGACCATTTATGAGCTTCTTCTGATGATTTATATGCTTTATACTTCCATGGTTCATCATTTTATGCTTTATAATGAAAAACAGAGAATTTATTCCCATTTTCAATGTGTTTTTAAATATTCTCAGTTACAAATTTCCACCTTTTCGAGTCTCATGAGTCACTTCCTTTTAAACACTAAAGGCATAATAGGATTCTTTATGACTTCATACCAAAACCAATAACCATTGAATTTATAATAAAATTATGGGGAAACACTTGAATATTTTTAGTTTTTTTATCTTTTAAGAACTATCTTATAATAAAACATAAATATTGAATGTATATTATTTTCCATAATAATAAAGACTATTTTTTGTGTCATTTTTTTATCCTTTACCACTATATTAGTATAATTTTGAGCTTATCACAAGTTCAATTTCTTCTGGGGATTTATTCTTATGGTATATAATGATCCATACATGTATTCTTCTTTTGATAATGCTCCACTGTGGATTTCCTATTGTTTTTAAAGAACTAAACCATTAGGATAAGAATAAAATGTTTAATAGTCACACTAGGGACATCAATATCTTCATTTTTGGTTGTTGTCTTGGATAAACTTGATACCATGTCAGGTGTAAGGATTCTTTCTCGATTCTCACACCTTGTTCACCAAGATATGACTTATTCTTTGAGTTCTTAACTTATTTTAACCATTTATTTCACTATATCTATCAATCCTTATATGATTTGATCTTATTACTTCACTTTTATCTTAATTTATACTTCATTTTCTAAGTTTCTATAATTTCCATATTTTTTTGTAATTATATTATTTCATCTCAAAATTTTCTTCCTATTTTTGTTGAGCATAAATCTTAGAGTCATGAAAAAAAACATTTTCATTCTTGGTTTTATCCCTATATTTTTCAAGTTCTTTAAGGGATGCATCAAGTTTAAACTGAATATTGAAATTGTTCACGACTTCATCATTTTTAGAATCACTATCATCAACTTTTTTCTTATCAATAATAGACACTATAACATCTTCACTAAAGTACCTATAATCCTAAAAATATTCCAATTATGAATCATATGAGCTTTCATATTCATGAGATAATAAGTTTTTCTTTTTAAATAATTGATATTGTAGTTTTTACCTAATTTTTTCACCCTTAAAAGGTTTCTTAATATTTTCTTCATCATGATCATCTTGAACAATTTTAATTTCACTTAATAGCGAGATTTCCTACCTTAATGCATTGAAATCAAGCAAGTGATAACTTGTATTTGAATTTTTATTTCCCCTATTATGATTAGAGGAAAGGGAATACATCAATCTATAAACCACATCTTCACCTTGACCTTCTTTAACATAAAGCATCTTCATTACTTTGAATTAAACATCATGTGAGTTCTCCATCACCCTAGAATTATTATCACCATTTCTCAGTTTATATGAAACAAGTTTACTGTGGTGGTTGTATAGATATAATAATTTTGGATCCTTATCCTCATGCATAGATACCTTAAAATTGAACTATAGAGTATTTTTAATATTCTTTTAATGATCTTAAAATTTTCAATATTTTCTCTAAGACCATGAATATCTTATAAAATATAATTTAGATGATCAAAGAACACATTAATAGTTTCAGTTGGAATCATTCTCAAGCCTTCATATTTATTCCACATTCCTTATACATTTAACACTCAAAATTTGGAATAACATTTATAAATATTAAAGATTTTTTTCCAACATTTAAGGAGAATATTTCCATAAAATTACCTTGGTGTAGATAGGGTTAACTAAATCTCATCATAATGAATTGATTTCCTTTGAATCTACATCCAATTACTTTTGGTCTCTTTTTTAAAAATCCTTGAATTACTTGTTTTCTAATATCCCATAAATGGATTACATATAAAATTCCATCCCCAAAAACTTGAATCACTTTAACACCATGTTCTTCTATGACTTTAAATTACTACCATCGAAAGTTGGCATGACTTTATGATTAGTAATTATTACCACTGCCATGATTTTGAGAGAGAATACATCACCCAAAGAACCTTCCCTTTGATATCAATTATAAGTTCTTTATCAATGATATTACCCTAAGTGGGGGTAGGTTGAATCAAGGTAATGCCATTTTTATAACTTTAACCGTTGACAATGATATGTTTAATCGATGTGAGGAATGCTCATTTTTCTTTCCCATTTTCTCTCTCTAACAATTCCAGTCCAAGGAGTATACAATGACGATGTGTCTATGCACTTAAAATACTAGAGCACACTAATTATATTTGGTTTACATAATTGAGTAGTCACACTAAGCCTCTAAACTCACCATTATAATAATTTTTAAAGATCACTGCCTATTGTCACAAGGTGGAACTCATTACTCCTATGAGAATTGTGTTATTCTTTATGAGATATGGGTGTGAACTTACACTAGAAATAGTGTGTCTCTTATAAAAAACTTCATTATGTTCCCATGATATGTATATTTTAGAAGTTAATTCTTATTTAGTACCTTATATTTTCTATCAATTCTATAAATTCCCTCTACCTCTACTATCCCCACACCTCTTCAAGTTTTCTTACCAGTTTATTTCTACACTTCTATAACTCCTTGGTAAAATTAAATAAAATTCAACCACTTTGATTTTATCCAAGGGTTATGATCAATAAATTTATCCTATCACATATTAGTATTATTCCAAATATCATTCCAACTTAAATGTGGTGTTTACGTAATAGTTAATCCACATTAAAGGCCTTTAAAAACCTAAGATTAATTCCTCTACCCAAGTTTTTCTACAATTTCTTAAATATATTGTGATTACCCATTATACAGTATAGACTTATCCTTTAAGAATTTACTATACAAAAGAATCACCAATTATGGAAAAAATTGGGCTCAATCAATTTCTACAGTCATTTTCTATTTTATGTGGTGTGAAATCCAGTTGTTATCCAGAAATAAAAAAAATAGTTCAACTTAAAAGATTCCAGAATACACACATGATCTAATTTAATTATTTCAAACCCATTAAATCATGTTATGTGATATTATTTGGAAACATTGTATCCTAATATAGTACTTGAGATCACAAAATCATTAATATAACCTCAACCACACTCTCTATGCCATAAGGTATAACTACAGTGCATGATATATCTTTCCAATAGAGTTGTAGTGTAGCCTTTCCTCCATAGAATAGGAAAAATTGGCACTCTAGTGACATGGATATTTAGTTAAACTATAATCTTGAAAATTTCTATGATGTGGTCCTTATTCTATAGAGAAACCTATAAATGTATAATTCCACATCCTACTTGCCTTTAAGAAACCAATGCTTAATAATCATGGATGCCTCTCAACAAATCATTCAAGTACAACTATCATAAATGTTCACCTATACCACTCTTTACTGACCTAAACATGATATTCAAATCACCCTTTCCCCTATTTCATGTCATTCCCCCTACACTGTGGCCTTTTTTATATGCACCTGGGCATGCCTGCATGAGTTATCATGTGACACCCCAAAATGTCACTTTATTACTTATGTTTTGTGGTGGATTTATACTTTATGTTTAGGGTATACCATGGGAAAAATTTTATTTTTTGAGGCTTTTATAGGGTTACATGTTTAGACACATGATTTGAGAAACTTTGAAGTATAAACCATGAAAATGGGGTAGTTCTAGGTAAGCGGAAATCACATGGTATGTGCACAGTTTGGTCAACCGTGTGAGACAATCGTGTGACTTGCATGGGTTTGATCTTTTTGGAATTTTTGACTTATTTTATTTGGGTTTTTTACCAAACTCTCACCTTACTCAAAACCCATTTATATGAAACCACCAAAAGGTATCCCCCCTATTATAAGATCCTCCAAGGATGATTTAGAGTGATTCCTTGGTGGTTTCTTCCCCAAATAGTAAAGGGTTATCCATATATTGTAATTTTAAACCCTTTTCCTCTATTTTAACAAACCCTGATATCCATGGGTGGATACTTTTGGTTTTCTAGGGTTTTAATTTTAGTTTTTTTTTTAATTGTTGTGATCCCTATCTTTAGTCCAATTCTAATGGCATTCATTGAAGGTGACATGATTTCACCACTTGAGGTACGTTTTTGCATTACAATTAATTTTTTTATTAGTTTCATGGATTTTTTGTGTTTTAAATGTGTTATTTAATTAAATTAATGATTTATATGCTACTTAGTTTTAATTATGAAAGGTTTCCCTTGTTTTTTTGGGTTTTTTACTTTAGAAAAGGGTGAATTTTGAGATTAAATGACACTTTTTTTAAATGGTATTTTATAAATTCTTAGTATTTGATAAAATAAAATTGGTGATTTCCTTAAATAAATATTATTGATTAATAGTTATTTGAACCAATTTAGATTTATAAAGTTGGTTTTGAATATTTTAAAGGCTTTCCATGTTTTTAAAAATGGATGTGTGTGTGTCCTATAAGTCGTTTCTTTTGGATAATTCCTTTGTTTGATTGGGAATGATTATGATTTGATGTTGATTATAATTTTTTTTGGAATTTACCTTATTTGGTAAGGTTATTTTGAAATAGAATTTCTAAATTTTTTACTTTGATTATGTTTTGGTGTTTTGTGTAATTTCCATTTTATTTTTTTGTTCTAAATGGTTTTTAAAAGGGATTTACAAAGCCTATCATTTCTATGTATAAAGAGAAGGAACCTTTCGCACCTTGAGAGAATGTGAATTATGTATTGATGCTTGAACCCTAATTTCATCCCTTTTTTATTTCTTATTTGTTCTTATGTGCACGTTTTAAAGTTATATAAATTGTGATTTATGATTATTTGGTTTAATAGGGGATCATTATTGAAGAGGGTGTTTTGGTGGTTAAAAGTATTTGATTGTTATGTTTTATTACATTTTGGCAATATGATTGTCATATGATTGAAATTAATTTTATATTAGCCCACCTCCATTATCTATGAATTGATAAAAACTAGGATAATAAGTGGGGAGTCAATGGAAATCAACCATACTTTTTGAGATTTATTAACTAGTTAGTAGCCCATTGTTGAATATTATGACCTAGCTAAAAGACTGCCACTAACGAGACTAGTTGAAAGTGATTTAGGAGATGGTATGTGTGTTAATTAACCTATCATTAGTTGGTTTCACTTTTTCACATCTAGAAATTGAATTATTATTCCCTAGGTTATTGTCACATGATATGTATCATATGTTATGAATCTTTATTTTTTATTGGAATGCAAGTTGTTTGTCCCTTATTTTGATCCTACTTTGATGTATTGGTTATCTATTCTTGAGTATTATTGTTATAAGTCTTAACTTGTGTGATTATTGTCATTTATTTATGACTATTCATGGATTTTAATTTCATTATGTTTTCCCTAATTTATACTCATCTTGAGCGTATGTGTTTGATGAGTTTTAAAAAGAAAAAGGGGATGGTTATTTTAAATGAAATACTTTTTCAATTTTTTCTTTTGAAATGTATTTTAAACCATGTGTAGGTTTGTTTTAAAATCAGGATTTTTTAAAATTAAGGAAGGGGTTTAATTTTTTTTCTTTTTAAATATAAGTTATTTTGTTTTAATATAGTAATGACTAGATTTTTAAACAACACTACCTAGGTATTTCCTCTTTGATGAATGTTTTATAAATGGTGTGTTTTGATAATTGATATATTATATGGTATTTTTATCTTCATTTTTTATATAGGAAATGAAAACCTATTTTTTATTACTTTCAAGCTACTGGAATTGGTTTCTTTATATAAAAGGAATGTAATGGACTCATAGTGGTATCCTAATAGCCTTTGGCACACACCGTGCATACTCACATTAGTGGGTATATAGTCTCTATGTTTTCTATAGGTTTTGGGTTATGTCTTGTAGATATAATATTAATACTCTCTATTGGAAATTGGTTTATCTTTGGGATACAGTGGTGACTTTATTGTCACACAATGGTGATGGTGGGGTTTATCTCCCGAGTTGGTTTGACTATTTTTGGGTCATGTGGTGTATCGGCCTCTTCAGCCTCCTACTTTTGTTTAAGTTTTTTTCCTTACTTTAGAATGTAAATATTTTTATAAATAAATGTGTTTTCCTTGTTCAAAATAAATATGTTTTGTAAAAATATTTTAGTATTTTTTATCTTTATTATTCCATATTTGGTTGGAATTTTCTTTTATATCTGATTATTTCTTTTGGCATGGTCAGCCAATGTAAGGAGACCTCTTTCTGGGTACCTGATAGGAACTATTGTTGATACTAGTTTCAATGAGGTTTAAATCATTCCCACATGTTCAATTTTGATACCCTAGTGCTTGTCTCCAGTCCGGGGAGATTAGGAACGAACCTCAGGCTTTATAGCGGAATGACTCAAGTGATGTGTTAGGTTAGTTCAGGTCAGTTTGTTAAGAAATTATATCATAGGACCATATTATTCTTTTGGGATAAAGGTAAAATAAAGATAATACCATTTTATCTCAAGTGGTGGGTACATAGGATTTCCAATCAATCTCTTCCTCATTCTATATCTGGATTTCCATGGATGGTTGAGTATTCTCTTTTTAATTTTGGATTTAAAGTTTTTTATTCTTAGGATGTTTTGATGTGTTTTTATACGATGTTGGGTTATAGGAATACCTTAGGAGACATATCAAGAAATTATTAGTTTTAAAGTGAAACTAGAGGAAATCCATAGGGCATATGGGTAAGGTTCACACTCTGTTAAACTGTATGCAAGCTATGCTAATCATTCTAGAAAACTTCTAATGACACTCACATAGTCAGTGCATAGTCATAAAAACTATTTTTCTAAATCATATGCAGTGGATAAAATTGATATTTTTTTATTTTTTCACTCCTTTGATTCTTTTATCCCCTCTTGTGTTTGATGAGGCTTGTTTGTAAGTAATTATGTGTTTTTTTATTTTGAAAGTGGTTTGGACAAGTTTTAAAGAAATTTTTTGGTGATTTTATAATTTGATATTATTCTGATAACCATATTTTGGATGTTCAAAAATTTATATTATGTAAAGTTTTTGAACTCTAGTGAAAATGATTTAGGTGGATGAAATGATTTTCAGGTTTTAATAGTTTTCAAAAAAACAATTCCATGGATTTAAGTTATGTTTTAGTGTGTGCGGTTTAAAGGGGAGAATTTTATTTTCCAGAGATGGATTCATTTTATAATTGATATTAAATGGTTTTAAGGATTTTTATAAGCCCATGTACTTTTTTATTTAAATATAATAAAGGTATCATAGGGTGTTTTTAAATGAGGTTTCAAAGAGTTTTTTGTAATCTTTTTTTGTTTAGCATGTTCTTTTGTATCCCTTATTTTGTGATTGGGATGGTTTGATTGAATATTTAATTTTTTATATTTTAGAATTTCACCCTTGGAAAGGAGTTAATAAGTTAATAAGGGAATCTTTCATGTAGTCATTCTAGCGATCCAACAGTTTTCTTCCAAGTCTTTGACTCTACCCAGACTCTTGAGGGAGTGTTAAAGACTTTCAATTCTCAGCTCATGGATTATAATATGTTTTTTAGCATTGGACAGGGATTCCAAGAGGTGATAGAGTGCATATATAAGGCCAAATATATCTTCAAGTTAATGTAGATTCTTGGAACCTCTAGGGTGAGGTTCACCACTCCTTTGTTTGAAGGATTGGATTTTGATTCACAACTACAAAACTAGGTTTATCCAGTACTAGTGTTTTAACAACACTTTCTAAATGTGTTGTTAAAAACTCCCTTTCTCAGTGATAGAAAAAGAGCTATTAAAGGGGGTCTTTAGTAGCATTTTTTTAACGCTTTTAAAGGGGGTCTTTAAAAACACTAAAAAAGAAATGTTAAAGGGGGTCCTTTATAAGTGATTATAAAAAATGTAGATAAATTCCCTCCTTATATAAGTGCTAGTAAAAAATCACTGATAAAATGATCATTTATCAGTGCTTCTAAAAATGTGTTGATAAAGGGTATTCTTTATCAACGCTTATAAATAAGAATTGATAAAAGGGTGGTATTTATCATAACTTTTTTAAAATCACTAATAAACTCCCCACTTTATTAACACTTTTTTACTAGTGCTGATAAAGGGTATATTTCAAAAGTAAATTATATTTCATTAATGGACACCCATAGTAGAAGTTATGCCCATTTTGAGGCCTTTTGGGCCTTTTTTGGCCTTAATAGAAGTGATAGACGGTTCCCATGGGTCATCAAGGCATCAATATCATTGAAAGATTTTATTTGATATGTGTTATAGGAAAAAGGGCACCATGTTCATAAGTTATGGTCATAAAATGTGAAAAACCCTTGAAACCCCTAAAACCTTAAAAACTCTAAAAACCCTGAAAAGATCATAACTTTAGGTACAGGAGTCTATTTAATCTCCACAACCTGTAAAATCAAATATTATGAAACAATATAAAACTACATGATATTTAAATTATTTTATAACCAAATGAATAAAATATATAATAGTTTCAAAAGAGTCACAAATCAAACTCGAACTTCAAACGACCATAACTTTTGATCCAGGTGTCCGTTTGAGCTCCACTACATATCAAATCGAATACTGCGATAGGATTTATGACAAAAAAGGTCTTGAACTTAGGTCAAAAAATATTTCTAGTTTTAAAACCCCTAAAAATTCCCAGAAGGCTTCCAAAATTGAGTTTTTTGTCACCGATCACAGTTTCTTAAAATTCAAATGACTATAACTTACGATCCAACTGTTTTTTCGACCATTAACACATATCATATTGAATATCATTTCATGATCTTAAATTTTACTATTTATAGAGCTGAAATGGACTCTCAAATCAGAAGTTATTGTCAATTCATGGTCTTTAGGGGTTTTAGGGTTTTTAGAGTTTCTTAACGTTTTTAGGTGTTTTAAGAGTTTTTAGAGTTAATATCTATTTTAAAAAATATTTATATATATCAATATTTATTTAAAAATATATATTTAAATATATATATATAAACATATATATAAATATATATAAATATATATAAATATATAGGTTAAAAATATAACGAAATATAACGAAATATAAAGATATATCATAAAATGTAAAATGAAATAGTATAGCGGAGTGGAAAAGGAGCTAATGTATAAGTTGGTGGTCACATGTTTGAAACTCACAGAAGGCCAGGGCCCACAATGGGGGTGGGATTATCTAAAGTACTAATAAAGGGATGGTGGAAGCACTGATCAAGGATGTGGGGGGGGGGAAGCGCTGATAGGGGGTTCGACATAAAAAAATATATACCCTTTATCAGTGCTAAAAATGTGTTGTTAAAGGTGGACTTTTACCATGATAAAACTAGTACTATTAAATTATCCCTTTAACATCTTTATAAAAGTTCTGATAAAGGCGTCCTTTAATAGCACTAAATAAATTACTGATAAAGGCCCCCTTTATCAGTGCTAAAAAAAGCACTGAAAAAGGCTCCCATTATCATCATTTTTAGCACTGTTAAAGGGAGACTTTATCAGTTATTTTTTACAAGAATTGTTAAAGATAAACCTATAATATCTCCTACATTATCAGTGATTCTATAACATTGGTAAATTCCTTTTACTAGTGTTGTTAAAGGCCTGATTTGTAGTAGTGATTAGTGGAAGCATGCTATCATGACCAGCCATTTGAATCTTTATCCTAGGGGTATTTCAAGGATGCCTTCATCCAGTGGATTTATCCTAAGGAGGTAAGAATTATAAAGGTGATGGAAGTGTTGAGTGTCCATTCAGGTTATTAGTTGGTCAAAGACTATGTTGAGTGTCTCACTAGACCGACCCCTCTCTCTCTTGATTTCTTTATTGATGATTCAAAGAAGTATTAGTTCTTTATTATAGGCCTTATTCTAGAGCTTATTTTGGAATTGTTTCAATCTATACCAAATACCTTTATAGAATAGATGTATAAGGTTGTTTTTTATGAGGATTTTTTGGTAGGTAAACCTTTGGAAAGTGGTGATGCGATGCTATATAGTGTCCCAAATGGTGATGGGGATAGTGGAAATAGGAATACAATTGTGTGATACTAATGTGGACAGTTTGGTCATATTAGGACCTCTTGTATGATATTAAATAGAACCTATCATTGGTCTGGTTTCTCCAATTATCTTAATAGGTTTTATAAGATAAATATTGAATATAAGAAAAATAATAAATCTCAAACTCAGCTTTGATTCGAGAAGTGTTTCACTATATTTCTTTCATGAGAGAGTTAAAATATTTTTATGGTTTTAGAGGTGTTTTTTTCATAATCATTTATTTTTTTAAACTTCTTTTATCTCTTTTGTATACCCTATCTATTTGGATATAATTGATGAATGAAATTTTTACCCATGTTCTTATCCTTTGATATGTTTGTGCCTATTTTTTTCTTTTTTATGTTCAATACTTACTTCTTTTGATTCTTATTATCATTCTGATTTGAGTGGAACATGGTTTGAGTTTTTTTTGTTGGGTGACATAGTAATGGATTGGGTATGAGTTAGGGTAATGGGAATAAGCTTTCGGTTTCTAGGTAGATCATGAGAGCTATTGATTTGAGTTTTCCTTTTTAGATCACTGAGGGTGGTTGTTCCATGAGTGCAACCTCAAGTTACCCTTTTTGTAGTTTCATTACTCAAAGTTATTACCATGGTATTTCTTATTGGGTAATATTCAGGTTTTGGTGGGTATCTATCATGGGTTGTGGGGTGGGTTATCTTAGTGATCTGTTCAAGTGACCTTTTTGGGTGTCACTTGAAGTTGTGCTCTATTACAGTTTTTTGAGTTTCTTTTCTATGGTTGGATTGATCCTATTCATTACCCTAGTGAGTAGTGGAATCATGTATATTTGGTGATGATAATTCTTTTAGGTTTGTATAAATGATGTTTCACCATTTTAGATCAATTATAAATGGCAGGGAGACCAAATACCGATCTTCATGTGTTCCCCCCATGCTCATGAGAGTTTTATTCCAAATACTTTTGGTTGGGACCTACTATTTAATGTAGTGCTAGTGACCTCAAATGTTTCAGATGTGTTGGCATTTTAATGTCCTTTTTTTGATTTGGGACTCAAAAAATAAATTGTGGGATATTATAGGTGAGTTTGTGGTAGTTCCCAAGTTCAAAGTAAACCATAGGAGTTTCTATCCAAACATTTCATTTTTTGCAAGGAATCCATATTTTGGATTCATAGTTCCCTAATGGATAATATATATTAAATAATATTTAGTGGTTTCCCCTTGGGGTGTACTTATTGTGTCCTATGTTATTTGGTTTTAAGTTTAGGAGCTGGTATTTTGTTATATCCTTCTCTTTAGTGAGTTGGACTAAAACCTTTACCTTTAATTAATTTGTTGATGAATTTTTTGGAGAAGAATTTTTAGTGGAATAAAGTGGCCTGGTGGAGAGAATTGTGACACTCTAAAAAGTCAAGTTCTTAATTGTGTTTATATGGTTGATTTATCATTTTATTTTTAGGTGTCCTACGGTAAAATATTGAGATTTTGAATGATTTTTCAGGGATATATGGTTAGGTTAATTTTTTGGGAAACCATAAAGTGGAAACCTTATTATTGGGGAAATGGATATCATATAGTCTACACATAGCTTGATAAATCACGTGAGAATTATATGATACCTAGTTAGTGTTTTATTTTTGGTAGTTTTCACTTCTTTTTTATTTGATAATCCTCCCAAACTCTCCCCTCACTCGAACCCCTCATCTGTAGTGCCTCCCAAATGGATTCCCCCTCCTCTAAGATCCTATAAGAAATATTTAGAGTGTTTCCTTGGTGGTTTCTTCTCAAAATTGAAGGGCATGGACTTCTCCTTCCTTCTCTTGTAATTATCTCCTCTTTTCATCCATTTTTCCTAACCCTAATATACATAGTTGGTCAATTATGGTTTTATGGGGTTGATCTTTTGCGGTTTTGGTTTTTAATCATTTTGATACATCTCTTGAGGAATATCCTGATGGAGTTCATTGAAGGCAACAAGATTTCAGCACTTGAGGTAGGTGTTTCCATTATGATTCATGTTATTAAATATTTCAATGGATTGTTGGTGTTTTAAATGTGTTCTTGAATTAAATTAATTATGTATGTTCTAGTTAGTTTTAATTATCAAATATTTTCTATGTTTTGTTGGATTTTTTCATTTGGTGGAAAATGGTGAATTTTTAGATTCAATTACACTTTGTCTTAAAATGGTGCTTTATGTATTCTTAGTGTTTTATAAGATTCCATTGGTGGTTTCCTTAAAGAAAAATTATTTTATCATAGTGATTTAGATCAATTTGGAAATATTCAGTGGATTTTTCACATTTTAAATGATTTCCATGTTTTTAAAAATGGGCGTGTGTTTGTCTTATTAAGTCGGTTCTTTTGGACGAAGCATATGTTTTATTGGTCATGTTGATAATTTGATGTTAATTATGTGTTTTATAGAATTTTAATTGTTTTTAAATGAAAAATTTAAAGTGGATTTCCATTTTTGTTACTTTGATTGTGATTTGGTGTTATGTTTTATTTCCCTTGGAATTATGTTTGGGTTTTAAAAAAAATTAAATGGGATTTTTAGTTGTATAATTTCTATGTATAAAGAGATGGTTTGGTTTTAACCTTGAGATAATATGATTTCGGGATTGATTTTCCACCCTAATTAATCCCCATTATTATTCCTTGTTCTTGTTTATGTACATGTTTAAAAATTATATAAATTTTCATTCATGGTTATATGGCAGATAGGGGATCATTATTGATGGGGGTGTGTTGGATATTGAAAAAATTTGATTATTATGTTTTATTTTTTTTGGTAGTGTGATTTTCTTGTTATTGAAATTGGTTTTATAGTGGTATACCTCTATTATCTATGATAAGAGGACCACTAAGCTACTAACCAGGGAGTTAAGGGAAGTTGGATATGCTAGTTAGGATTTGTGCACTGGATAGTATCCCCTATTTTAATTTTATGACATGGATAGCAGATTTCAACTAATGAACCAAGTTTAGAGTGATTATGGTCATGGGATGTGTAATCATTAACCTATTTGTAGTTTTTTCCACATTTGTACGTCTATTAGTTGCACCATTTTTTCCTAAGTTATTTCTTAAATATATGTATCATGTTTTATGTCTCTTTATTATGTTTTGGCATGGAATTTTCTTATCCCTAATTTTGAGTATACTTTGATGTATTGGTTATTTATGTTTGAGAATTATTATTGTCAGGATTTACTTGTATGATTATAGTCATTAATTTTTGAACCTTTATTGATTTTCATTTTATTATGTTTTCCCTTGTTTATAGTCATGTTGTGTGTGTATGTGTTGAATTTTAAAAATTTAAGGGAGATGATTATTATAAATGAAATACCTCTAAAATGTTTTTTTTTTGAAATGTATTTTAAACCATGTATTGGTTTGTTTTTAAAGAGGGATGTATTAAAATTAAATGAAGGGTTTAAATTAGTTATTTTTAAATGAAAGTTATTTTGTTTTAAAAATGAAATGGTTGGTTTTCGAAATGACACTAACTTATTAAGTCCTATTTGAGGCATGTTATATATATGACATGTTTTGAGAATTGATGTTAGTATGGTATGTTTATATTTATTTTATAGAAAGGAAATGAAAAAAAAAATTATTACTTTCAAACTAGCAGGCATGGTTTCTTTATAAAAAATGGTTTATTTATAGAAAATGGTTTCTTTATAGAAAAGGAATGTAATGTAATCTTGGTGGTATCCTACAAGCCTTTAGATCATACCCTACATACTTATATTGGCTGGTATTTAATCTTTATTTTTTCTGCAAGTATCAAGTTGTGGATTATGGGAACAATTTTTACCACTCTCTATTGGGTAGTGATTAATCTTTGGGATATTGTGGCGACTTTAGAGTCACATGGTGGTGATTATGGGGGTTTTCCCCTGAGTTGGTTTGACCATTTTCATCTATATAGTGTATCGACCTCTCTGGCCTCCTAATTTTGTTTTATCTATGTTTCCTTGTTTTGGATTGTAAATATTAGTGTGAAATTTTTTTTTTTAATTTTGTGGAAGATAGATATTTTGTAAAAATAATTTGGTATTGTTTACCTTTATTATTACTTGTTTAGTTGATGTTTACTTTTATATGAGCTTATTTACTTTGGCATGGTCATCCAATGTAAGGAGACCCCATGTCGGGTTCCTGGTTGGAATTATTATTGATCCTAGTTTTAATGAGGGTGAAATAATTTCCACATGTTCACTTGTCAGACCCTAGAGATTTTAACTATTGAGGGGTAATAAATAACACACCTCGAGCCATGTGGTGGAACGGATTGAGTGACGCATCTGGTCATCTTGGTCCTATTCATTATAGATCACTTTCACAAACCCTCTACTATCTTTGGCCGATGTTATCATTAAGATCGATAAGATTACCTTAGGTGGATATATTCTTATATGGAATTAGATAGTGGATGGACTTATTTTTTTTCAATATCATCTTTTTTTAGTGTAAACAAGGGCTTATGGCATAGTGCCCTATAGTGTAAAATTTCTGCAGTATAATCTTCCCAGGCCAAACACATCCTAGAGTGAAAAACAAGGTCTAAAGTATTGGTCTGTCTCCAAAATAAATTTCTTCTTCAGTAACACAATACCAAATCATATATATTTATATGATTCCATAAAATTCTCAAAGCATCTTCTCTACACACAAATTTTATTTTCAATAAACACAAACAGTAAGAATACAAATGAATTTTTCTAACATATATTTTCTTTCAATGGGATATAAACTCTTGTTTATTTTGTAGGTGATCACTAAGAGGGTTATTGAGGTATTGGTGGAAGTATTTTGGAGAAGAACTCATGTGTTGATTTTCATATTTACATAAAATACAAATGCGTATATAAAATATCCCTTTGGAAGATTAAATAAACCTCATGAAGTGAATTGATAAAGTAGAAGCTAAGTTGATATTCAATTAAGACATGGTAAATATGGAACTGATCTTTCACTAAGGGTTGTAGTAATACTTTAAGCACCATTATATCATAGGTTTTTCTGTATATAAAACCTTTGTATTATAGGAACACTATGAATCATTTATTTAGAAAATTCATTCAAGATCATGGAATGTTTTCATGTTTTATTTATTGATAAAATGTTCAAGGATGGGTTTTAAGATATTTAGAGTATAGTGAAGATGTGGAGGAATTTTTTATGAGGCTGATTAAATTATAGTGTGAATGGTAATAATCATGAAACCAAATCATTAAGTTTATTTTATTTTAGAAATATTTTATCTTATATGAGAATAAAAATGTTGTAATCTTTCAGTAACATAGTAATGATAGTGATTAAAGTATGATTTAATCTTATATATGAGGATTTCATTGCTCGGTTACTCTTATGAGAGAAAGGGTTTATTATTTTATTATAGGAGTTATGATGAAATCAGGATTGGTCATGTTTTGATAATTTATCTAAGTAATTTATGAGGATTCGACTGTACCATGAAGATTAATCTATGATAAGTTAGTGTCATGATAGTTTGGAAGCTAAGTGGTTATATGTTGCAATGAAATGGTTCATGAAACTAGATTTAAAGAAGTGATAATACCATGATGAAATAGGATAAATTACACCAATATGAGATCAGTGACAATGGTTTTAGGATTTATCAGTTCTAGATATTTAATGCATTCTATATTATAGCGATCGTTTATTGCCTCAATGAGTATGATTATAGTGGTTCACTAGGTTACTAGTTTTGGAAATATAGAAAATTTCATTCCATATCCCATAATTCTTGCCACAAATTCAAACAAATGTACAACAATATCTCTAATATTTATCCTTCCATATCATATGCATCTGAGGGTAATGCCATGACTAGAGGTGTTACCCCACAATGCAGGTTATATCTATAAATAGGTGGAAAACTACCTAGTGTTTTTTGTGATGAAAAGGGGAGAGACACTAAGTGATATGAACATCCATTATAGGGATAATTCAAAGATAGATTTATAATTATTTTAAGCATAATAACAATAGTACACATGAAATTTAAATTATAGGTTCACATAAGGTGCAAAAATAAAAGATCATTCATCTTGTTGGCACTCTTCATTATTTTAATAATTATAGTTCAAGAAAATTTACTTGCTCCATTTATTTTTCCATTAATAATAAATTGGAACATGGGTAGAGGTATCAAAAATTCTATACACTAAGGACTAGACAACACATAATAAGTGTGTGTAAACCTTGTTAAAAACTCTTGTGTTCATGTGTATTGTTTCTCCATCAATATCACATCATCACATCTTCACATCATTACCATTATAATCCAATTGAACTAATGAGTAATAGGTAAAACATAAATCAAGAGTTTGTGTATTGTTTTCCACTCATTCATCCTAAATGGATCAATACTCTCTTGTGGGCCTTTCACATTCATCGTTCACTATAATTCCTCTCCAGGTTCTATATTTTTTATTTATAAAATTATAACTATATTTCTAATGTTTTGTTTCTTTTTATTGTTTTTTTCTCATGTATGATGTTTCTAGGATACCTAAGACCATATTTATTCCAAAATTATAATCATGTTATTCATTCTCCCATTTTACTATTTTTAATTTTATTGGGTGTTTTTATCCTTCATATGTAATGTTATATGTTAATGGAATAAAATAGTGATTGGATCTTTATGTGTTTATTTTAATTTATTAGTGAAATTATTTTCATTTACTAAAGTTAATATTCATTAAATAAATATATATTTAATAATATGATAATAAATAAATAATTCTAAAATATAAATGTTCTTATATTTAAAAATAAAATTAAATAAATACATTTAACATTTACATATAAAATTTGGGGAAGAAAATTAATAAAAATATTCATTGAAAATATATGATGTTACATGTAAAGTTGAATTTTATAATAAATATATGAAAAAACATTTTTATAAAAGAATTTTTATTGATTTGGATATTTAATTGCCTTTGAGACCATATATTTGGATTTATAGCGGGTTGAAAGGATTTATTCTATAGGTGATATATGAAAACCTTCCTTCTTTTTGTGATTTCTACCTCTTGATGGTACATGATTCAAGAAGATATAGGCTTAATTCCAATGATAAGGAATAAAATGACCAAATTTAGAAAAGAAAATTATCAATCACTCATGATGTAAATATTGAATCTTCACAACAGATAGGAAGAGTGGTTCAACATATAACACCCCAACATTTTACTATTTATTTTTACTTTAAATGAATAGTGTGTTTGATAGCTTTTTTCACATGCAACACCAGTCTAAAATGAACCACAATACATTTTATTAAGATAAAATATTATGATGATAGATAATAATTAATACATTATAAGAATACAATATGAAATATCATTAAGAAAATTATAAGAGGAATAAAGGAACAGGTAAATAAAAATACCACAATTATAAATTATTTATCTGTATGGTTCACCATAATGATCATAACCCTAATTGTAACTATGAAAATATGGAAAATAATTATAAATATGGTAAACATGTTGAGAGAGATGTAAATTAATATAATTAATGATCTTAGGGATTTATGCAAGGTTACATATAGGAATGATATCTGATCATTATATATATGGTCATTGGAAACATGGCCATTGGAAATAATTTATTTGGATATATGGTTGTTAGGTATATCCAATGGGTATTTTGTCTAATTTATAATATTATAATTAAAAAATAATAACTAATTTTGGAATGAAATAAAAAAGATAATATTTAATTAAAATATTTTATTATAAAAATATATTTTCATGTGTTATATTATTATTATCATTTTTATTATTGAGGAATAATTTTATGTACTTATAAAATTCAAGGAAATATTTTCATTGTAATTTATTGATAAAATTATATGGTTAGAATATGAAAAATTAACTTTAATAAGATGTGGTTAAAATTAATTATTGTTAAAAAATGATATTTCTCAAAGAACTAGTTTTCACAAGTATTTTGTATTTTTATCTTAATAAATTAAATTTATCTCTTATAAATTATGAATTTAATATATTTTTTTATTTATAAAAAAATTAACAATCATTTAATTAGTAATTGATATGAAATAAGATTAAGATCACTTAATGTTTAAATTCATTTTCTATAAAAATAGCTTTTTCAATATATATTATGTTTTCTATAAATATTTTAATTTATCATATTTAGAAATTGAATTAGATTAAATGGAGTTAAAATTTTTAATTAGTGTTTCAAAATTATGTAATATAGTCAATTTAATTTTTAGGCATAAAAATAAGTTACCATGGTAATTGAGTTGTTAGAGTAAAGGTAAAATGAGATAAAAGGGATAAACTAAGTGGTAAAGACATAAAATATAATGAAAACATATGTATAAATTATGTGTATGAGGGTATTGATAAAATATATCTATTATGTTTTCACATTTTTACAATTTCCTTTAAAATTATGACCATACACCTTAGGAAATAAATATTTACAAAAATGCTGCTCAAACTCTCCTATAGTTGGACACCTCTAATACCTCTCCCAAACCACTCAAACCATTCATTTATATCTTGAATATATACTAATTTCCACTCTCCCAAATCCTTATTATATTTTTGGTAACTTCTAGTTCCAAGAAGGAATCTAAAATCCTTCATTTCTAAGGAACCCATGTTGAGAAGAAGTGAATTCATCAAAGTATCTAAGTTTTTCTATAAATTTTACAATTAACGTCTCATATACACTTTTTATAATAATTATTATCTATTTTAATGATGTTATATTAATATAATTAATCTCATGAGAATATTATAATACTATTATGTAACTCTAAACTCTAACTCATTCACTAGTATACTATGTTCTTATTTGGGTCGGTTCAACCATCAACTTGAACGATGATATACCAATATCTAAATTTTCACCATGAATATGTAACAATAAATTAATACTAGTATTATGAGATATTAAGAATTAATTTATGACATGAATATAGTTTTTTAAGGATGACTTAAAAATTAATGACCATATTAAATAACTCATGGTTTTCAGAAATTTTTGGAAAAATGTTCATCATGGATTCTATTCATGAAAACCATAGCCATAATTTCCATAAAATGAATATAAAAATGAATAATTCATTATAAAAAATGATTCCACAAACGTTAATAATCTGATAATTATGAACTTGGTATCATAGAATGAGTATCGATATCTCCATTATGAAGCATGTACAAAACCATCAAAATCACTAACATATGAAGATAGAAATAAAAAAACAACTATCTAATATATTTGCAATTAATTATTATAATTTAAGAGTATAAAAGGTAATATATATTAATAAGGTTTTTAAATAAGTGATTAATATGGTTGTGTTTATTATATAGGAGGTTAAAGTGATTTTTTGGAAGTTATAAATAAAGTAAGCATTTCTTTACCAATCTCATTTTGAAATTGAGATTATTTATATTTAAACTTACAAATGGGGAAATTTTATGAGATTTCTCTCTAAAATAATATTTATTTTATTATTATGTGGTTATTCATGGGATTTATATGCAATCTTACCATTTTCTCTTCCCTTTAGTTCATAATTTATCTGAAGTGATTCTTATATGAGAAACCATCTTTATCTCTTGTTTTTAGTCGGGGATCTCTCTCATTTATGTCCATATTCTTTATTTTGTTTTATTAATTTCCTTATCTCTAATTACATGATTTATTATGGTCTATTTCAATGGAATTATCATTATTTACAAAATAAAACTTCTTTTAACATTTTTTTACAATAGTTTTCTTCCAACTTTGACCATATTTACAAAGTGTAAAAAAATATCCTTTTTAAATGTTTTCCATACTAATTTATCCCCCCAATATTCATGAATTTCTTATATAAACTTGTTTTATAAGTTTTCATAATTTTCTAAATAAAATTTTATTCCCTTTTTTATATAAATTTTGTTATTTTAAATTAAAAGGAATTAAAATTGTAAAGGGTATTTAATATTATTTCCTAAAGTAATTATTAATTCCCTTAGAATTGTTATTCATTTATATCAAAATCCTTTAATATTTCTAATGATTCACGTGGAATATAAACTAATGATACCATCCACATTCTTTCTATATATGTCTTATGATAATTTCTTATGTAAGTTTTCATGAAATGTATTTCTTTTCATAGGTTGATTAATCTATAATTAAATTAAGATTTATTTCATATTTATGTGTCACACATTTGTATGATTTTTCATTATGTGATGGTTGAAACCATAAGTATATATACCTAAAATATATTGGGTAAGGAATTATCTCATGAGTTGATAAAGAATGGAGAGTAAACCCAAACTCTTAAGGGACTCTTTCCACTAAGTGAATGGTGGGACCTAAATTATATAGCCCTATAATGCATTGGGTAAATAGTTATATCTCATGAACTGATATGTCATCAATTGGGGGGAAAACTCAATACACTATGAGACTCCATACATTATGTGATGATGGTCTTGGTAGTGAGACTGTACATAAGGAATGACTTTCTATTCTTATGTATATGCCACATCCTTATGTCGATGTTAAGTTTTCATAGCTCATGATTATTGATCATGTTTCCACACTCTTATTGATCATGTCTTATATTATTCCAAAATACTTATTCCATGAACCATTACTTATGATTTTTGATTTACTAAGTTGACTCTATTAGGTTTTTTTCATGCACTTTGATTATGTTCTCATAACTATATGTTTATCTAATGCTCACTTATGATATTTGATTTTTTCTCTCATTTATAACCTTATTTAGCATATAATATCACCATTTCTTATGGTTAAATTCCATAGGTTATAAAGGAGAATATTATGTATGATATTTATAAAAGGATATTATGTGAGAAAAATATTTATCTAAGATGTTTAAAATGTTATAAAATAAGTTGGTTATGTATCAAATATCAAAATACACTAAACCTATAGGTTCTAGTGGCTTGTTTTATTATGATATGTAATTAATATTCATATAAAATTATATAATATGAATATATGTTGTGATCTTGTATCCCCAGTTGTTATCAAAGAGAGGTTTCATTATTTTTAGGGATTAGGTTATGAATTATAAGAGCTCACAAACTATGTTTAACCAAAAGTGATATAGGATGAACCTAAAATTTCATTGGTTGAAATAAAGTTTTCATAATTTAGGAAATCATGTGATTTATTTTTTCCATCATATGATTAATTACTCCAATTATTGTTACCTGATACTCACAGTAAACATTTTTGGTTTTAGTCAATGGATAAATCCATGAGTAATTGAGTTAACAATGAGTGTGATAGATAATGAAATGATTTACATAAGGATAAACCAAATGGGATGGGAGTTGGAGTGAAAAATCTCATGGCCATGCTCACCCAACTATCACAAGCTATGAATAATAACATGAATCATACCAAAATACTTAACATTCCAATGAAATAATAACTATGAATTGATTCCTTCATGCAAAAATGTCCCCTCTACTTTAGTAGGTATTCCAACCCACTTATTTCTGAGAAATAGATCTGAAAAATATAAAAGATATTTTCTATTCTCCAGTTCTTAGATTGTGAAAATTCTATCTTATTTTTTTATCATTTGGAAGGTGGATATGACCAATGGTGGACTATAATTATGAATATAAAAAATAAATAGGAACTTGAATCTATAAAATGGGAGGATTTTAAGAAAATATTCATTGCTAAATATTTTACTATAACTCTTCACATGAAAATGAATAGATAATTCAATGACCTAAAACAAAAGGAGGATGAATCCATTGATACCTATGAAGAAAAATTCACAAGAATTTCAAGGTATGATTTCAATTTTATCATTAACCCTAAAAATAAAATGTAACACCCCAAGATTTCATAGTGTGTTATTTCTTCAAAATAATTCAATAACTTGCAGTACACGCAACACCGAGTTAAAGCGCACCATGACTTACCAAACTAGCCGTTATGAATAGTAATACCTACTTTTTGAAATTTTATAAATTCTATCTCTCAAAATGGACTTCATTTTTGGATTTTTAATATTAAAATTATCCTAGGGTGAAATTTTGGTACTTTTTGGATAACTTTAATATTTTGATGAATAGTGAAAATTACTAAATTTTAATTAAAAACAACTTTTTTAATCACAATAATTAATAGTGATAAATTATGAATTTGAGTGGTTTTAAAGTATATTTATAATATATTTTTACCATTTAATATAATGTTGGTCATTGGACATAATTTTATAATTAAACCGGATATAAACAAGTGTCAATCTTTTGATAGTTATTATCTCTTAAAAACACGCTTTTTGTTTTAACAACGGGAATTAATTTTAAATTAATTTCTGCCACTTCTGTGTTTTGAATTTGGAAAAATGGATTCCATATTTGGAATCAGTATGTTCAAATTGTTTAAATAGGTAACTTTTATTTTTAGACATTTTGAATAATTACTTCGGTAAATATTTTATTTACCATGGTTAAGGGTAAATCCGGTAAATAAGGGTTAAAAAATAATATTATAATAATACTAAATTACCCTAAAACGTGTCCTATACTTATTGGTTGATACATGTTCGACCATAGGCATCTTTGGGTCGATTTTAGGACCCCATGAAGCCACTTGTAGGTGATAAGGACACTTTATTTTAATTAAGTTAAAATGAATACAAAAATGACACAAGCATATATCTTTTAGAAAAACAATTTTTACATAGGGTTATATATGTTGGATTTTAGACTATAAATATTCATTAGAAATATACAAAGATTTCACACATAATGATATTTTATTTATAATTTTTAGAGATTATATAATTTAATTTATTTATGACACAATGATGATGCAGTAATTACCATAATAGTGAAACTTTAAAATAATTGATATTATAAATAACCAAATAAATATAATTTGAGACTTTTTATGAATTAAAATAATTTTCTAAGATAATATAAAATATTAGGATTTATTTAATTAACTTTTTTCGAAGTAATCATTCTGTTATGAGTTTCACAAAAATCAACTATTGAATAGTGTCAAAATTGACATAAAAGAGTTTTTAAAACAAATATTATATTATTAATTGATATTAAATTCATAAAAATCTAAGGTTTGGCCAAGAGACTTATATCATGATATTGGTATCATTAATGGACCACTTGGGGGTCTCTTGGATGTATATAGTAAGTTTATTAACTATATAATATAAAAATACAAAGTGACATGGTAAATATCAAACCAATTAACTAAGAGTTAAAAACAAAAGATAAGGTTAATATAGAAACCCAAACCTGTCTAAATTCTATTGGTTGAATGGTTTTAGACCTATAACCACCTTAAACTTTTAATAATCAACTTTGGAGCCATTAGAAACCGAATATGAATTTATTATAAATTAATATTTCTAGCTTTTCCAAAGGTGCCCCTCACCCCTCTTATAAAAGGGCACTCCTCCTTCTCATTTCTTCACACCTTCAAATCCTTTTGGTTCGGCCAAAATCTGCCCAAATACTCTCCCAACTTCCCTCACTACAACCTAGAGGCATTAGTTTGATCAGAAAGCCACCCTAAGGATCCCTTTTGATCAAATCAACTGGAAGAACCCGAAGAAGAGGTAATGATTTCACCACCCTTTTCCAAGTTCCTTTCTTCTTCCACTTCTTCTTCCTTTGTTATTACCATTATAAAATAATAAATCCAGTATTATATATATACTATGATGTTATTATAAATATGGTACAACCATATTCAGTATTCTATCCACCCTTTGAATGACATGTCACCATACGTGCGTACGTACGGCTTACCGTCTCCACGTCGTGGTGTAATTGTTATTCAATATATTATTCTTTGGATGGGTATAATAATGATGTGTAACTCATGTAAATAATAAATATAACATGTTAATGATTCTTTATATATGATATACCATCCATTTATATATTATTTTAATATCAAAAGAATGATATTGTCGCTCGTGCGTACGTACAGACTACCGTCTCCACGAACGCGATGAGATTCATTCTCCATCGTATCCATTCAAGTATAATTATCATTTGATGATTTAAAAATAATGTTTAAGGACTTTATATCATTATCTATATGAATAATATACAACCTATCCATGAAAAACATGGCTTATGTAACAAAACATATAAAAGAAAACGAGTAAGTTAACACCCGAAAATGACGATAATACTAAGATATTATTAACAAAGCAATGTTAAAAGATCATATATGATATCATATGAATATATATGATTCTTGTATAATTTAATAAAAATTATTTCACTATTATACAGGAGGTTAACCTACCCCAACCAAGGAAAAGTACAAGGTAAGGGTTTATTTCACAATCTCTTCATTATCCGAGGTTGTTTATACGTAATTATCTAAATGGGATCTCTTTATCATCGACATCCATGTTCCTTAAAAATGTTTTTAAAAACATTTTTACTATTTACTAGACAATGGGTTAAATTCATTTATACCCTTATGTGTTTTGAAAGGAATCTTTCCATAATTTTCCAAACAAGGCACTTTTAACCTATTCGACAAATTTAAGGTAAGAATGTTTTTTTTAACTTATACGGCGGGTGCGGCTATTTACCACCGTTATAAAATCGTCAAAGCTTACCTTACAAGCTTAGAAGGATATTATCAAAGTAAATGTTTTATTTTATAATTATGTGACTTTTAAATGATTTCAAAATTAATATTTTAAGAATTTATGAAAGGTACTCTTTATCAAAATCAGAATTTTAAAGGTTTTAAAGATTTATCTTTCTAAATCTTTTTAATTAATATCCTTGTTTTCAAAATGATTATAAGGATTTATTTATATGGAAATGAATGTTTTGAAATGAAATTTATTTTCAAAAGTTTCAAAGTGGTATGGGACACTTTGATTCAAAAATCTTTTTTAAATTACTTCCTTTATAAATGGGTGACTTTTCAATGATTTCGAGAAAAGAGATATTCCTCTCAAATGTTTTTGATTTCATCTATGTCAACATCCTTGTTGGATTTTAATCTTATTTGAAATTGATTTATTATGATACAAAACTTTTTTATTCTATTTTAGGTTTTGTGATATGTTTTACTGTGGATGTGTTATTTTTATACCATTCATGGTTTATGAAGAAAGTATTGACATTTCGTATGCTAGTTTTAATACGAATGTTTATTTTATGTTTAAACCTTTTCATATGGGAATGCATTGGACTTAGTAAGTGACGGGTGGAGCCCGCTATAGCTCCTCTATGCATCGGTAGGTCTCATGAGACAAACTAATGTCTTGGCACATGGCCTTGGCAAAATCTTATTTGTAGTCTTGGCACGAGGCCTTGGCTATGTGGTTATGATAGTCTGGCATTATGCATTCCATCATTATGAAAGTGGTTATTGATATTGCATGTGATTATTTGATTAGTAGAATATCCATGTGAATAAGTAAATGGAATTATTTCATTTTACTTTTTCCATACTATGTTGAAGTTCAAGTTTAAAAGGCTTTTGTTTTAGTTATACATTTCCTTAAATGTTTATTATTATTTATGAAAGTTTCCGCTATATTGTTATCCTTACTGGGCATTTGAGCTCACCCCTTTTCTATGTTTTATTTTTTCCAGGAAGTGAAGAAGTAAATTATGAATGACCTGTAGGGATATTATGTGGGGATATGAGTGTGGAATATAGGCACAATATGTTGTTGTAGTAGTTTTTCACTTTATGATGTAATGTAAGCCTTCTGAATATATCTAGTGTTTCCAAGGCTACTAAACCAATCGGCCTTTCAAGATTTGATCTTTCTTGTGATCATGCCAATGTTATGTAATAATGCACCAACTCTAGGTAACTGGGGTCGGGGCGTTACAGTTGGTATCAGAGGAAGTTTAGTACAAACCTTGGAAGCTATATTTAGATATACTCTGATTAGAGAACGTAGACCTAGGATGGACTTTGAGGATTAGTATAGAAGAACTTCCTAGAATTTTGGTATTGTAGAGATTTTGTGAGTTTTCTGAGCAATACATCCCGGTCTGGATACAAGCAGGTAGAGGCGGCTCTGGCATAGATATACCTAGGGGTAAAACCCAAAAACACCGCTTTGAGCTAGACTCGAACGGGAACTAGTGCACGACAACGGGCCTTGCTGCACTCTTGGTTACGACACTCCCGGGGGATATGCTTAGGATAATTCTCATTTTCTTTACAAACCATTATTAAGGTTTTATGAGTATATACTTCCTCAAAGGATACATTTTTATGATTATGGATTATATCCATAAACTATTTAATTTATGTTATGTGTTTTACAAGTTTGGGATTAGGTATTGTTATTCATAAACTAATCTAGTGTATGCCATTGTTTAGAAATGGCGCCCAGTAGAAGGAATGGTAACTCCAGGAATGCACATGATCCAAAGAGAAAGAAGGATCATATCTTTCATGGTCTTAAGCCAGGATTTATAAGAGAAATAGTCTCCCATGTATTATCATCATATGAAGAAATAATATCATGTGTTGATAAGATAAGTAAAAAGTTTACTGAGTCCTATGGCTTTAAAGGGAAGCAAGAGAAGAAAAGGATGGAAGAGAGAAAGATGGATAAAGGGAAGAGGGAAAAGAATAATTTTCCCATATGTGATAACTATGGGAAGAAACACCCTGGAACTTGCTTGAAAGGAATTGGAGTTTGTTATAAGTGTGGAGGAAAAGGGCACAAAGTACGTGACTTCAAGGGTAAGAAAATGGTTTCAAATGTACAATGCTTCATTTGCAAGGAGTTTGGACACTACGCGAACCTATTTCCCAGTCATCAGACTATGCCACAAATGATGCTATTGGATAATAATCAAGTTATGATACTACCATAGATGAAGAGGAATGATTAGAGTTCCTAAGTTGATTATGTCATTTGAGTGTTGTATCAACAATGTACTTGTTATAATAATTATGGAGTATATAAGGATTGTACTGCAGTACTATTTCATTAAGGACTTGAGATTGTGTGGAACAAAGAAAAGTGACTCAATAGCAGGATAAATTTTTGGAAAATATATGGTTGAGAGAATGATAAACCATAATATAGTTCTGATACTGAGGTAGTGATTTCGGAATAATACATGATTGATTTGGATAAATTATATTGGATATTCTTGACTACCTTGAAACTGATTAATGATTTGTATATTCCATCATTGTTTGGGTTTAAAACATTTTTGGATTGAAGGAGTATATCTATTATTCTTTAAGGAATAAGGGATCATGAATGTAATCAATAAGGTTTTATGGTAATTCAGGATGTTGCAGTGTTTTAAAAGAATACATGATGAAGATGTTCACATGTTATTACGCGGAAAAAAGGATCTTTATTGTGTTTACCTTCCTTATAGATTTTGGACTAAAGTATTTGGGATATTTCTGGTTTTGATTATTTTGGATTGCCATAAAAGGACAACCTGGAGGTCGGGCGGCAACCCGTCGCGTCCAGCAAGGCCGCGAGACTTGAACCCACAACCGAAGGGCGACAAGGGTGTATCACCTACCACTAACCCACGTGATGTCTGAGATTAAATAATGTAGTTTTTTTAAAAAAGATCTGGTAGATGAATTATAAATTCGTTTTTTTGGGAACCCTATACGAATAGGATAAATAGAATATTTTTTTACGTTCTATTATCTTTTAGAGTGAAAGATGAGTTTGTGGTAGAAATTAGTTAAAGGATGGAACTCTACTTGTAAAGAATATATTTTTTCTTTTTCTCTTATTCTATGAAGAAATTAATTCTTATACATTATTTAAGGAATCCTAAAACCAAAACTGTGTTATCCTAATACCCTATGTTTTCTTGAACCGATGGTATTTCAAATCATCATAGATTGATGAATTTAAGGACCTCAATTTTACACTTCTTTGTGATTGATGACCTCAATCACTACCTATAAATATTTACGTTTTCCCTCCAATTATATTTCTCTAATTTCCACCAATGTTCTCCTAATTGAGATCATAATTTGGTGGTGACCCTTTCATTTCTCTTTTCCTCATATTAAGACAAAATTTTAGTAACCCAATTTCCGATGTGGGTTTTCCCACAAAGATATTTTTTATTTTCAACCTTTTATTTTCGAAGAACAATTTCAAATTGAGAGGACACAATTTATTGAAGGAGGGGAGAATGTAACACCCCAAGATTTCATAGTGTGTTATTTCTTCAAAATAATTCAACAACTTGCACTACACGCAACACCGAGTTAAAGCGCACCATGACGTACCAAACTAGCCGTTATGAATAGTAATACCTAATTTTTGAAATTTTATAAATTCTATCTCTCAAAATGGACTTCATTTTTGGATTCGTAATATCAAAATTATCCTAGGGTGAAATTTCGTTACTTTTCGGATAACTTTAATATTTTGATGAATAGTGAAAATTACTAAATTTTAATTAAAACCAACTTTTTTAATCAAAATAATTAATAGTGATAAATTATGAATTTGAGTGGTTTTAAAGTATATTTATAATATATTTTTACCATTTAATATAATGTTTTTCATTGGAAATAATTTTACAATTAAACCGGATATAAACAAGTGTCAATCTTTTGATAGTTATTATCTCTTAAAAACACGCTTTTTGTTTTAACAACGGGAATTAATTTTAAATTAATTTCTTCCACTTCTATGTTTTGAATTTGGAAAAATG
Source organism: Viscum album (assembly GCA_963277665.1). NCBI lineage: Eukaryota > Viridiplantae > Streptophyta > Magnoliopsida > Santalales > Viscaceae > Viscum > Viscum album. Next base: position 948,923,037 of record OY728125.1, on the reverse strand, counting down.
GATTCCATATTTGGAATTAGGATGTTCAAATTGTGTAAATAGGTAACTTTTACTTTTATACATTTTGAATAATTACTTCGGTAAATATTTTATTTACCATGGTTAAGGGTAAATCCGGTAAATAAGGGTTAAAAAATAATATTATAATAATAATAAATTACCCTAAAACGTGTCCTAGACTTATTGGTTGATACATGTTCGACCATAGGCATCTTTGGGTCGATTTTGGGACCCCATGGAGCCACTTGTAGGTGATAAAGACACTTTATTTTAATTAAGTTAAAATGAATACAAAAATGACACAAGCATATATCTTTTAGAAAAACAATTTTTACATAGGGTTATATATGTTGGATTTTCGACTATAAATATTCATTAAAAATCTAAAAAGATTTCATACATAATGATATTTTATTTATAATTTTTAGAGATTACATAATTTAATTTATTTATGACACAATGATGATGCAATAATTACCATAATAGTGAAAATTTAAAATAATTGATATTATAAATACCCAAATAAATATAATTTGAGACTTTTTATTAATTAAAATAATTTTCTATGATAATATAAAATATTAGTATTGATTTAATTAACTTTTTTCGAAGTAATCATTCTTTTATGAGTTTCACAAAAATCAACTATTGAATAGTGTCAAAATTGACATAAAAGAGTTTTTAAAAAAAATATTATATTATTAATTGATATTAAATTCCAAAAAATCTAAGGTTTGGCCAAGATACTTATATCATGATAATGGTATCATTAATAGACCACTTGGGGGTCTCTTGGATTTATATATTATGTTTATTAACTATATAATATAAAAATACAAAGTGACATGGTAAATGTCAAACTAATTAACTAAGAGTTAAAACCAAAAGATAAGGTTAATATAGAAACCCAAACCTGTCTAAATTCTATTGGTTGAATGGTTTTAGACCTATACCCACATTAAACTTTGAATAATCAACTTTGGAGCCATTAGAAACCGAATATGAATTTATTATAAATTAATATTTCTAGCTTTTCCAAAGGTGCCCCTCACCCCTATTATAAAAGGGCACTCCTCCTTCTCATTTCTTCACACCTTCAAAGACTTTTGGTGTAACATCCCAAGTAAGTAATTAATAATAAATATTTTTATCTATGTCTATTAATGAATTAGATAGTGTTTTAGAGGCTTAAAATGAAAATAAATCCAATCTTAAGCATGGAATACACTAATATTTTTTAAAAGATTGTTTTACTGCCTTTTGATGGCAAACCATTTTTAAATCTATATTTTGACAATTTTATAAGATATGTTTGTCAAAATAAACTTATTCTTTATTATTGGGACATCAAAATTTAATTTTTGTGAATTTTTGGTATTTTTCTGACAATGTTCATTTTTTAATGAATAGTGAAAAATACTGCATTTTACATCAAAACTGCTTTTTAATCTAATTTATTTATATGATTAGATTATCTTTTGAATTGGTTTTAAAGTTAAATTAGAATATATTTTAACCATTTAATCCAATGGTGGTCATTAGGATTAATTTCACTTTGTAATTTGTCATAAACTAATGCCAAACTTTTCATAGATATTGTTTCAAAAAACCCGCTATTTGTTTTGACAACGGGAATTATTTTTAAATAAATTATTGAAATTTCTGTGTTTGGAATTTGGTAAAATGGATTACATATTTTTAATCAGAAGGTCCAAATTATGTAATCAAGACTCTTTTGTTTTTGGACATTATGAATAGTAACGACGGTAATTATCTTTAATTATCTTGATTAATGAGTAATCGGGTAGTTAAGGATAATAAAATAATATCATAATAATAAAAAATGACACCAACATGTGTACTAATTCTATTGGTTGTCTCATTTCCGACCATGTGATGTCTTGTTCCAAACTTGGGGACCCCATGGAATCACTTTTGTGGAAAGCGACTTGTTATCTTTTTATTTTTTTAAAGTAAATATAACAAGAATGTATCACTTGATTACAACATTTTTAATTTTGTCTACATAGATTATATTTTAGACTATAAATATTCATTGGAAACCTAAAAATATTTCCTACATCATAGTATTTTTTTTATACTTTTTAGACTTTAAATAAATTAAATTATTTATGACATCATGATGATGCAGCGATTACCTCATTAATAAAGGATTTAAATAAAATGAAATGATAATGTAAAATCTATGACCTACACATGTCCAAAACCTATTGGATGGGTGGATTTCGAAACCTTATCACCTTAACCTCGAATTATATCAATGTGGGACCTTTTGAATCCGAAAATCATTTTCAAATAAAGTAAGATTTCTTTACCTTCCAAGAGTTCCCCTCCTCTCCTCTTATAAAAGGCCCCCACCTCTACCTCTTTACCCACACTTCCAAAGCCTTTGGCTCGGCCAACCCCTACCCATTTTGTCTCTCCACTTGCCTCTCATACTTCTTAAAGCCTCAATTTGGGAAGAAGTATTCCCAAGGAATCCTTTGAGCTCAAACCAAAGGGAGTTACCCGATTTTAAGGTAACGTCTTCACTTGAGTCCTTTTGTTTTATTTTGCTTCTCCAACCCCCTAAAATATTTTTATTCATTTATTTTGTAACAACTACAGTATATTCAATATACTAGTATGTTGTTATAATAAGGATTCGAGCTACACTTACACACACCTACATCTAATGGTTAAAGAACATACTGTTTCCGTGGATGGCGAATTTCGGCCTCCTGAAACGATGATTGTTCAACATTCTTTTAACACCTTCAAAGGTGGCCATTAAGATGACACTATATTTATATATGATATATAATATGTTTATGTTTTCTTTAAGCTTATGTATTTTTCATTTTGGGCATACCTTTATGGATTCCATTATGGGTAAACGCGATATCTTCATTTAAGGAAGTGCGGACTATCGCCCCCTCAAAGTGATTTGATTCGTTAAATACCATATGTGGGACATATAAAGGATGGAAATATGATATTATATATAATATTATACTGTAATTATTATATACCTTTATATCATTATGATTACATTCTATAAAATACAAAATAGAAATGAAAGTAGCATTCATGCGTACGTACGGCTTACCATCTCCATGAACGGTGCATTTCATTTCTTACCTCTAAATGATTATGTAATATTATAAATGCATGTATATACTGGATATATATGATATATACATCATGAATACCATTCTGGATATAATGGATACATGAACAACTTGTAATTATAAAGGGTTTATTTTTGACTCAAGTACCAATGATCGTTAAAACGACCGTTATTAACTTAAATAATTACATAGTGTTCATGACATGGAAATAAGTGATATAAAAAGAATAATGAAATTTAAAAAGTTTCTTAAACAAGTAGAAATTAACTCAAGTTTATTATTCAGGAGATTAAAGAACGATCGAGTCAAGTCGGACCCGAGGTATGGGACTTCGTCTCAATCTCCTTTCATTGAGGCATATTTTGTTTTATACACAACCTTCTTTTATATGGTGTATAAACCCCTTTGACTTTTACATTTATTCAAAAGGAGTATTTTTATACGAAGCGTTTACTAAACGACAAAAGGGAATGTTTTTTTCATACGTATGCGGCGACAACGACGTCTCCGCCGCCGTGACCATTTTTTGAGTTTCGGCTTCCTCTACAAGCCAAAACTTTTTTTTAAAAGAAAAATAAATACCATGTTTTACTTTTCTTTTGGTATTGAAAATGGTTTTCATAATGTTTTTATATCAATGTGTTGTATTGATATCTTGTGACTGAAAGGTGGAAATGTTATTTTTTCTTTATGCATGTTTTATGTGATACGATTATGTTGAGGTTCTTGGGAATTACTATGAAGACGGGTGGTTCCGTGATAAACTAAGGGCAGGTGAGCCCGATATAGCTCTCCAATGCATTGGGTAACACGAAGGAGTGAAACGTTAAGGTTTCTCCGAAGAGATTTAGGTAATATACTGTGATGGGTATTCCAAACGTAACCAAGAGGGTTACTCCCTACGTAAGAATGTTATGAATGCCTCAAGTTACCTTTATGTCTTATGATTTCTATGATTTATTCATGATTTGATGAAGTATGTTAAAGTTCTTATGTTTTATGGGTAAAGTATGATTTCATTCTTATGTATATATGTACCCATGTTTCCTTTCCATATTTTTATATCCCTTACTGAGATTGTTATGCTCATCCCAAGTTTTTTGAAATGTTTTTCACAGGTCAAGGGAAAGGTACATGATATGATGATAGTGTCAAGGAAGTGTCAAGAATGAATCCATGTTTTATTTTAAATCTGTTTCAGTTGATGGGAAAAATGAATACTATCTTTATGTAACCACTTTGTTTATATGTGGAATGTAATGCATGTTTTATGATCTAATTCTCTAAAACACTAAACCCGAAAAGATCATCAATGTGTAATCTTGTAATAACTCAAGATTAAGTAAGGTTTAAGGCTGGGGCCTTATAGTTGGTATCAAAGGTCGGTTTAGATAACTTTAGGAGTTAGAATTCTATTAAATGATTATCAAAAAATATTTTTTTATGGTCAAATTGAAGTGATATAGTATTTGAAGATTACCATGTTGCTTCATCTAAGACATGTTTGTTCAGAATGGTTTTCCACAGAGGAAACAAGGAAGCAGTGGTAGGAAGGCATGAAGAAGGAAATAACCTTCCGAATCAGCATCCTGAGATGGTCGGAATTGGAACTGAACAGTTTTTTGCAGTAATGGCGTAGTTGACTCAAGCGATAAATGGTGGTGGTATCCATGCACGAGATCAGCCAGATCAACCGCAGAGGAACATGTCAGTGGTGGAACATTTCATGAGGCAACATCCCCCATCATTCAGAGGATCATCTGACCCTGTGTTAGATGAAGGGTGGATTAAAGCACTGGAGAAAATTTTTGATGTCATGGGGTGTTCAGACAATCAAAAGGTTAGTCTTGCTATTTACCGTTTGGAGGGTGAAGTCGATCAGTGGTGGTCGATGGTTAAAAATATCAGGGATGCTGATGAGATTGATGCTCTTGATTGGGATGAATTCAAAGGTATGTTTCTTGAGAAGTATTTTCCTAAGGCTGTTCGACTTAGGATGGAAAAGAAATTCTTGGAATTGAGGCAAGAGGAAGACTCAGTGGATACCTATGAAGAAAGGTTCACTCGATTGTCAAGGTATGCTCAAAATTTTATCTGAGACCTTGATAGTAAAATCAATCGTTTTTACTCAGGATTAAAGCCAAAATATCGAAGGGCATTAGCTTCTCGTGAGTTTAAAAGTTATGAAAAGCTTGTTCAATGTGCTGAGAAGGTGGAAATGGAGTTTGTCGATGATCAAGTGTTCTATAACAACCAACAGAAGAAGAGACCAAGGTGGCAGGAGAAAGGGAATAATTCTTCAAAAAAGTCTGATGGTAAGAAATCGAAGTTTCCAGTTTTGTGATAATGTGGTAAAAGGCATGTTGGGGAATGTCTTCTGAATTCTGGAAAGTGCTACCGATGTGGTAAGATGGGACATAAGGCTCGTGATTGCACTGAAAAAGATCAAGGTGAAGGTAAGACCAAATTTGATTTACAGTTAGTGAAATGTTTTAAGTGCAATGAGATGGGTCACTATGCAAACGAGTGTTCGAAAAAGAGCTTGAGTGATGGGAAGCAGTTAGACTACAAGCAATAAGGGGTGGTGAAATCATTTGCAACTACTTCAGCAGATGTCGGGCCATCAAATGAAGTTGTATCAGGTACTTTGTTTGTTTTTTCAGATTATGCCAGTGTGTTGTTTGATTCGGGGTCTACACATTCTTTCATCTCTGAAAACGTTTCTAGTAAAATGGGAATACCATCTCAAGAAATGACTCCTGAACTTGTGGTAAAAACACCTGGGGGAAATGTTGAGGCAAAAAGAATTTGTAAGAATCTTCCTATCCCTATCTGTGGAAAGAACCTACTTGCAAACCTTATTGTTCTACCTCTAGTAGAGTTTGATGTTATCCTGTGTATGGATTGGCTCTCTATTTACCATGCTAAGATTGACTGTAGAGCTAAAGAAGTTTCTTTTCAGAAATAATTTCAGTTTGTGTACAAGAATGAACCCTTACTGTTGATAACATATCAAGAGGCCGAGAAACTTGTAAAAGATGGAAATGAATGTTACCTTGCACATATTGTTGAAAATAAAGGAACTGTTCAGATTAATGATGTACCAGTGGTAAATGAGTATCCTGATGTTTTTCCTGATGAGTTTCCTGGAATAATACCAGATCGGGAAGTTGAGTTTACTGTTGACTTAGTTCCTGATGCTAAGCCAATTTCAAAACCCCCTTATCAAATGCCTCAAATTGAACTTTTATAGTTTAAGGAGAAATTGCAAGATTTATTAGAAAAAGGTTTCATTTGACCTAGCACATCACCATGGGGTGCTCCTGTTTTATTTGTTAAAAAGAAAGATGGTTCAATGAGACTTTGCATTGATTATAGAGCCTTGAATAACATCACTGTTAAGAACAAATATCTTTTTCCTCATATCGATGATTTGTTTGATCAGCTCTAGGGAGCTCGGTATTTTTCAAAGATTAACTTGAGATCGGGGTACCATCAGCTGAAGGTAAAGGAAGAAGATTCTCCAAAGACTGTGTTCCGTAAAAGATATGTCCATTATGAATTTTTAGTAATTCCTTTTGGGCTAACCAATGCACCTGCTGTATTCATGGACTTAATGAATAGAATTTTCCATGAGTTCTTGGATAAGTTTTTGGTGGTTTTCATTGATGATATTTTGGTGTTTTCTAAAAGTAAAGAGGAGCATGAAAGAAATTTAAGGGTTATCTTGCAAACCTTAAAAGAAAAGAAACTGTATGGAAAATTCATCAACTGTGAGTTTTGGTTGCAACAAATTTCTTTCCTTGGTCACATTGTTTCTAAAGATGGGATAACTGTTGATCCTACAAAAACAAAAGTTGTGGAAGACTAGCCAAGACCCACAAATGTAACTGAGATTCGTAGCTTCCTTGGTTTAGAAGGCTATTACCGAAGGTTTGTTAGAAATTTTTCACGGTTATCTAGTCTAATGACTAAGCTAACTCGGAAGGGTGTTAAGTTTATCTGGACAAAAGAATGTGATGATTGTTTTCAGGAATTGAAAAGAAGATTGGTGAATGATCTAGTTTTGGCACTACCTTCCAGGAATGGGGAGTTTGTTATATACAGTGATGCTTCATTGAAAGGACTTGGTTGCGTCCTAATGAAAAATGATCAGGTAATTGCTTATGCTTCACGATAGTTGAAAAATCATGAGGTAAATTACCCTACACATGATTTAGAATTAGCTTCTGTTGTTTTCGCTTTAAAAATTTGGAGGCATCATTTGTATGGAGTAAAGTGTGAAATATATACTGATCACAAAAGTTTAAAGTATATATTCACTCAGAAAGAGTTGAACATGAGCTGGAGGAGATGGCTAGAATTAATCAAGGATTATGATTGTACAATTCATTACCATCCGGGAAAAGCAAATAAAGTGGCTGATGCTTTGAGTCGAAAAAGTAATGCTTCATTAGCAATGTTGCATTTGGAACGTGATCCTTTGGTTAAGGATTTGATGAACTTTGGCATAGAAGTTGTTGGTGCAGGAAGTTCTTCTGTTTTGTTTCAGGTATCAGTGAAATCTTCTCTACCAGACAAAATCAAGAAAGCACAGAAGCAAGACAGTGAGTTGCAGAAAAAGGTAGAGTTGGTTCAGAAGGTTAAGTTGCCTGAATTAAACATTGATAATGATTGCGTTTTGAGATTTTGGAAGAGATTGTGTGTACCTTGTGATTCACAGTTGAAGAGAGAGTTGTTATGTGAAGCTCATAGTTCTCTGTTTTCAGTTCATCCTGGCAGTACTAAGATGTACAGAGATCTGCGGGAGTATTACTGGTGGGATAGAATGAAAAAAGATATTGTTGATTTTACTGTGAAGTGTTTGACATGTCAATAGGTTAAAGCAGAGCGGAAGTTAACAAAAGGGATGCTTCAGCCTTTACCAGTGCCAGAGTGGAAATGGGAAAACATATCCATGGACTTTGTTGTGGGATTACTGAAGACATCTCAAGGTAATAATGAAATCTGGGTTATTGTTGATCGCTTGACTAAATCTACTCATTTCCTTGCTATATGAGATACTTTTTCCCTAGATCAACTTTCCCATTTGTATCTTAAAGAGATAGTCAAGTTACATGGATTTCCCCTCTCCATTGTATCTGATCGTGATCCCAGGTTCACTTCTAACTTTTGGAAAGGCCTTCAGAAGTTGTTGGGTACTGAATTAAATTTTAGTACAACATTTCATCCTCAATCAGATGGGCAGTCAGAACAGACAATTAAGACCTTGGAAGATATGCTACATGCTTGTTCGATGGATTATCAGGAAAGTTGGGACCAACATCTTTCTTTGGTTGAATTTTCATATAATAACAGTTTTCATTCTAGTATAATAATGGCACCATTTGAGGCGTTATATGGGAAGCGGTGTAGAACTCCATCTTTCTGGGATGAAGTGGGTGAAAGGAAGTTGATGGGACCAGAATTGGTAGAAGAGATGGTAGAAAAAGTTCAGCTGATTTAGAAACACATGAGAACTGCTCAGAGTAGGTAGAAGAGTTATGCAGACAACAGGAGGAATGATCTATCTTTTGAGGTATGTGATCATCTTTTTCTCAAAGTCTCACCATGGAAAAGTGTGATGCGATTTGGTAAGAAAGGAAAGCTGAGTCCAAGGTTCATTGGACCATATGAAATTCTGGAGAGAGTTGGATCAGTTGCATACCAGGTGGCTTTACCTCCGAGTTTATCTCAGGTACACAATGTTTTTCATGTTTCGATGTTGAGAAAGTATATGCCAGATCCATCTCATGTTTTGAGTCCAGATGTAGTTCAGCTGGAAGAGAAACTATCTTATCAGGAACAACCGGTCCAGATTCTTGACCACAAGGAGCAAGTGTTACGAAATAAGGTGATTAATTAGGTAAAGGTTTTGTGGAAAAACCACATGATGGAAGAGGTAACACGGGAATCTGAAAATGCGATGAGGGATAAGTACCCCCATTTATTCGATAAGTAAATAAATTGCGGGGACATAATTTTCTAAAGGGGGGAAGGATGTAACATCCCAAGTAAGTAATGAATAATAGATATTTTTATCTATGTATATTAATGAATTAGATAGTGTTTTAGAGGCTTAAAATGAAAATAAATCCAATCTTAAGCATGGAATACACTAATATTTTTTAAAAGATTGTTTTACTGCCTTTTGATGGAAAAAAATTTTTAAATCTATTTTTGACAATTTTATAAGCTATGTTTGTCAAAATAAACTTATTCTTTATGATTGTAACATCAAAATTTACTTTGTGTGAATTTTTGGTATTTTTCTGACAATGTTCATTTTTTAATGAATAGTGAAAAATACTGCATTTTACATCAAAACTGCTTTTTAATCTAATTTATTTATATGATTATATTATCTTTTGAATTGGTTTTAAAGTTAAATTAGAATATATTTTTACCATTTAATCCAATGGTGGTCATTAGTATTAATTTCACTTTGTAATTGGGCATAAACTAATGCCAAACTTTTCATAGATATTGTTTCAAAAAACCCGCTAATTGTTTTGACAACGGGAATTATTTTTAAATCAATTATTGCAATTTCTGTGTTTGGAATTTGGTAAAAGGGATTACATATTTGGAATAAGAAGGTCCAAATTATGTAATCAGGACTCTTTTGTTTTTGGACATTATGAATAGTAACGACGGTAATTATCTTTAATTATCTTGATTAATGAGTAATCGGGTAGTTAAGGATAATAAAATAATATCATAATAATAAAAAATGACACCAACATGTGTCCTAATTCTACTGGTTGTCTCATGGCCGACCATGGTATGTCTTGTTCCAAACTTGGGGACCCCATGGAATCACTTTTGTGGAAAGTGACTTGTTATCTTTTTATTTTTTTAAAGAAAGTAAATATAACAAGAATGTATCACCTGATTACAACATTTTTAATTTTGTATAAATAGATTATATTTTAGACTATAAATATTCATTGGAAACCTAAAAATATTTCCTACATCATAGTATTTTTTTCATAATTTTTAGACTTTAAATAAATTAAATTATTTATGACATCATGATGATGCAGCGATTACCTCATTAACAAAGGATTTAAATAAAATGAAATGATAATGTAAAATCTATGACCTACACATTTCCAAAATCTATTGGATGGGTGGATTTAGAACCCTTATCACCTTACCCTTGAATTATATCAATGTGGGACCTTTTGAATCCGAAAATCATTTTCAAATGAAGTAACATTTTTTTACTTTCCAAGAGTGTCCCTCCTCTCCTCTTATAAAAGGCCCCCACCTCTACCTCTTTACCCACACTTCCAAAGCCTTTGTCTTGGCCAACCCCTACCCATTTTGTCTCTCCACTTCCCTCTATTACTTCTTAAAGCCTCACTTTGGGCAGAAGTCTTCCCAAGGAAGCCTTTGATCTCAAACCAAAGGGAGTTACCCGATTTTAAGGTAATGTCTTCACTTGAGTCCTTTTGTATTATTTTTCTTCTCCAACCCCCTAAACTATTTTTATTCATTTATTTTGTAACAACTCCAGTATCTTAAATATACTAGGATGTTGTTATAAGAAGGATTCGATCTACACTTACACACACCTACATCAAATGGTTAAAGAACATACTGTTTCCGTGGATGGCGAATTTCGGCCTCCCGAAACGATGATTGTTCAACATTCTTTTAACACCTTCAAAGGTTTCCATTAAGATGAAACTATATTTATATATGATATATAATATGTTTATCTTTTCCTTAAGCTTCTGTATTTTTCATTTTTGGCATACCTTTATGGATTCCATTATGGGTAAACGCGATATCTTCATTTAAGGAAGTGCGGACTATCGCCCCCTCAAAGTGATTTGATTCGTTAAATACCATATGTGGGACGTATAAAGGATGGAAATATGATATTATATATAATATTATACTGGAATTTTAATATACCTTTATATCATTATGATTCCATTCTATAAAATACGAAATAGAAATGAAAGTAGCATTCATGCGTACGTACGACTTATCGTCTCCATGAACGGTGCATTTCATTTCTTACCTCTAAATGATTATGTAATATTATAAATGCATGTATATACTGGATATATATGATATATACATCATGAATACCATTATGGATATAATGGATACATGAACAACTTGTAATTATAAAGGGGTTATTTTTTACTCAAGTACCAATGATCGTTAAAACGGTCGTTATTAACTTAAATAATTACATAGTGTTCATGACATGTAAATAAGTGATATAAAAGGAATAATTAACTTTAAAAAGGTTCTTAAAAAAGTATAAATTAACTCAAGTTTATTATTCAGGAGATTAAAGAACGATCGAGTCAAGTCGGACCCGAGGTATGGGACTTCGTCTCAATCTCCTTTCATTGAGGCATATTTTGTTTTATACACAACCTTCTTTTATATGGTGTATAAACCCCTTTGACTTTTACGTTTATTCAAAAGGAATCTTTTTATATTAAGCGTTTACTAAACGAAAAAAGGGAATGTTTTTGTCGTACGTATGCGGAGACAACGACGTCTCCGCCGCCGTGACCATTTTTTGAGTTTCGACTTCCTCTACAAGCCATACCTTTTTTTTAAAAGAAAAATAAATACCATGTTTTACTTTTATTTTGGTATTGAAAATGGTTTTCATAATGTTTTTATATCAATGTGTTGTATTTATATCTTATGATTGAAAGGTGGAAATGTTATGTTTCCTTTATACATGTTTTATGTGATACGATTATGTTGAGGTTCTTGGGCATTACTATGAAGACGGGTGGTTCTGTGATAAACTAAGGGCGGGTGAGCCCAATATAGCTCTCTAATGCATTGGGTAACGTGAAGGAGTGAAACGTTAAGGTTTCTCCAAAGATATTTAGCGAATATACTATGATGGGTATTCCAAACGTAACCAAGAGGGTTACTCCCTATGTAATAATGTTATGAATGCCTCAAGTTACCTTTATGTCTTATGATTTCTATGATTTATTCATGATTTGATGAAGTATGTTAAAGTGGTTATGTTTTATGGGTAAAGTATGATTTCATTATTATGTATATATGTACCCATGTTTCCTTTCCATATTTTTATATCCCTTACTAAGCTTTTTATGCTCATCCCAATTTTTTTTAAATGTTTTTCACAGGTCAAGGGAATGGTACATGATATGATGATAGTGTCAAAAAAGTGTCAAGAATGAATCCATGTTTTATTTTAAATTTGTTTTTGTTGATGGGAAAAATTAATACTATCTTTATGTAACCACTTTGTTTATATGTGGAATGTAATTCATGTTTTATGATCTAATTCTCTAAAACTCTAAACCCGAAAAGATCCTCAATGTGTAATCTTATAATAACTCAAGATTAACTACGGTTTAAGGCTGGGGCCTTATATTTGGTTCATCCAAACTCTGCCCAAATACTCTCCCAACTTCCCTCACTACAACCTAGAGGCCTAGTTTTGATCAGAAATCCAACCTAAGGAGCCCTTTTGATCAAATCAAAAGGAAGAACCCGAAGAAGAGGTAATGATTTCACCACCCTTTTCCAAGTTCCTTTCTTCTTCCACTTATTCTTCCTTAGTTATTACCATTATAAAATAATAACTCCAGTATCATATATATACTGTGATGTTATTATAAATATGGTACAACAATATTCAGTATTCTATCCACCCTTTGAATGAAATGTCACCATACGTGCGTACGTACGGCTTACCGTCTCCACGTCGTGGTGTAATTGTTATTCAATATATTATTATTTGGATGGGTATAATAATGATGTGTAACTCATGTAAATAATAAATATAACATGTTAATGATTCTGTATATATGATATAACATCCATTTATATATTATTTTAATATCAAAATAATGATATTGTCGCTCGTGCGTACGTACGGACTACCGTCTCCACGAATGCGATGAGATTCATTCTCCATCGTATCCATTCAAGTATAATTATCATTTTATGATTTAAAAATAATTTTTAAGGACTTGATATCATTATGTATATGAATAATATACAACCTATCCATGAAAAACATGGATTATGTAACAAAACATATAAAATAAAACGAGTAAGTTAATACCTGAAACGACGATAATACTAAGATATTATTAACAAAGCAATGTTAAAAGATCATATATGATATCATATGAATATATATGATTCTTTTATAATTTAATAACAATTATTTCACTATTATACAGGAGGTTAACTTACCCGAACCAAGGAAAAGTACAAGGTAAGGGTATATTTCACAATCTCTTCATTATCCGAGGTTGTTTATACATAATTATCTACTGGGATCTCTTTATCATCGACATCCATGTTCCTTAAAAATGTTTTTAAAAACATTTTTACTATTTACTAGAAAATGGGTTAAAGTCATTTATACCCTTATGTGTTTTGAAAGGAATCTTTCCATCATTTTCCAAACAAGGCACTTTTAACCTTTTCAACAAATTTAAGGTAAGAATGTTTTTTTTAACTTATACGGCGGGTGCGGCTATTTACTGCCGTTATAAAATTGTCAAAGATTCCCTTACAATATTAGAAGGATATTTTCAAAGTAAATGTTTTATTTTATAATTATGTGACTTTTAAATGATTTAAAAATAAATATTTTAAGAATTTATGAAAGGTACTCTATCAAAATCAGAATTTTAAAGGTTTTAAAGATTTGTCTTTCTAAATCTTTTTAATTAATATCCTTGTTTTCAAAATTATTTTAAGGATTTATTTATATGGACATGAATGTTTTGAAATGAAATTTCTTTTCAAAGGTTTCAAAGTGGTATGGGACACATTGATTCAAAAATCTCTTTTAAATTACTTCCTTTATAAATGGGTGACTTTTCAATAATTTCGAGAAAAGAGATATTCCTCTCAAATGGTTTTGATTTCATCTATATCAACATCCTTGTTGGATTTTAAGCTTATTTGAAGTTGATTTATTATGATACAAAATTTTTTTATTCTATTGAAGGTTTTGTGATATGTTTTACTGTGGATGTGTTATTTTTATACCATTCATGGTTTATGAAGAAAGTATTGACATTTCGTATGCTAGTTTTAATACGAATGTTTATGTTATGTTTAAATCTTTTCATATGGGAATGTATTGGACTTAGTAAGTGATGGGTAGAGCCCGCTATAGCTCCTCAATGCATAGGTAGGTCTCATGAGACAAACTTGTGTCTTTGCACATGGCCTTGGCAAAATCTTATTTGTAGTCTTGGCACGAGGCCTTGGCTATGTGGTTATGATAGTCTGGAATTATGCATTCCATCATTATAAAAGTGGTTATTGATATTGCATGTGATTATTCTATTAGTATAATATCCATGTGAATAAGTAAATGGAATTATTTCATTTTACTTTTTCCATACTATGTTGAAGTTTAAGTTTAAAAGGATTTTTTAGTTATATATTGCCTTAAATGTTTATTCTTATTTATGAAAGTTTCCGCTATATTGTTATCCTTACTGGGCATTTGAGCTCACCCCTTTTCTATGTTTTATTTTTCCCAGGAAGTGAAGAAGTAAATTATGAATGACCTGTAGGGATATTATGTGGGGATATGAGTGTGGAATATGGAGACAATATGTTGTTGTAGTAGTTTTTCACTTTATGATGTAATGTAAAACTTATGAATATATCTAGTGTTTCCAAGGATACTAAACCAATCGGTCTTTCGAGATTTGATCTTTCTTGTGATCATGCCGATGTTATGTAATAATGCACCGACTCTAGGTAACTGGGGTCGGGGCATTACAGAAAATCTCCCATTTATTTAGTGTATAAAAACCAGGTCTCCAAAAGTCTTTAGCTATGAGGGACTTTGGTAGCTATAAAAAATTGTGTGATGTGGTCTCAAGGTATAAATAGAGATTGAATACTCCCATTATTTTCATGTTTTTAGATAAAATAATATAAAAATATATTTTCAAGGAAAATCAAATGATAAAACCTATAGAGGAAAGAAAATAAATCTTTATATATGTCAAAAATGTGGGAAGAATAATGGGTGGAATTTACTCAAAGGGATTGGTAAATGATTCATGTGTAGAATAGAATGTCATCAAACACATCAATACCGAATATATATAAAGAGGACATCCAATTAAATGGATGAAAAAAATCTTATCCTAATGAACCACCCATACTCAAATTATTTATTTGTACGGAGTATAGCCATTATTCCAACAAGTTAAATAATCCAAGGGTTAATTATGAAATCAATGTCATCAAACTCTTAATCTAAGGGAGAAAGGGAAAGCCTATGAATTCAAAATTGTAGAAATGGGTTATGAAAATGAAGTAGTGAAAGTAAAACTCATAATCCACTCTAAAACTAAAAATGTTTTATTTTATTCTAGATCTAAACACTCTTTGATATCTAGAAAGTTTTATAAGAGCATAAAATCACTAAACTAATGGTTATATAAACTCTTAGTGGTACGATGATTTCATTCCAAGTCTATAACTACTCTCCGATAGAATTTTGTGGGAATATAATTCCTCAAAATCTTATCATTGTACCTTTAGTATAATTTTATATGATATTGGACATGTATTGGATCTCTCTATATAGAGCCCATATTAATTTTACTGGGAGGAAATTCGTACTTCATATCTCAAATCGACCTATGATCATCTATTGATGCAAGGTTGACTATGAACTACCTATGGAAATTAATTTCATTATATTGGTATTAATACCTAATAATGATGTGTATTTATATTAAATGGTTAGGTAGAAACTTAGTATGGAGGATATATCAATTTTGAATGGATGCATTGATGTTTTTACTAAATACTTTTCTAGACGTCCCCCAAAACCTGAGGTTGAGTTGTTCATAGAAATCATACGTGGTGTTATGGATATATCAAAGAATACTTATAGAATAGTCCCCATTTAATTAGAGGAATTGAAGAAAAAGTTCCAAGGGAATATATAAAAGGGTTATATATGCCCAAGTTCATCACTATGGGGTGAATAAATCCTATTTATTAAGAAAAATGATGGATTAATGCATCTCTATATTGATTTTTGTGAACTTAAAAAAACCATGACCAAGATCAAGTGTCTTATACCTTGTATTGATGAATTGATTGATCAACTTTGAGGGGATCAATACCTCTAAAATATTTTCCTTTGATCTATATATTATAAATTAGGGGTCAAAATAGAGGATATATATAAGATAGTATTTCATACGAGATATGGTTACTATGAATTTATAGTGATTCAATTTAAAATCACAAATTATCATAATATGTTCATGTATCTCATGAATAGAGTCTTTTTAGAATACCTTGATAAAATTTTTAGTAGTATTTATAGATGATATTTTCATATATTCTAAATCAAGATAATGAGGATCATTTGGGGATTGTTTTGAAGTCCTTGAGAAAGGATAAATTATATTCCAAATTTGTTAAGTGTGAATTCTATTGTTCCGAAGCATGGATTGAATTTATTATTAATAAGTAAAGCTTCCAAGATTTTGATATGGTGTTAATATATGTATGGAGATGTACTATATTTCCTGAGTGTGATTACATGATACATGGAAAAGAGAAGGTTAGATGTTCTTCTACCTTGGATAAAAAGGCTGGACAGATTCATGGAATACCCTTAAAGTGATGATTATTGTTTTGAATCTTAAAGAAATCAAAGACTAGTGTAGGAGTATATAGAGATATTGTTTATAAAATTTTAGAAGTGATTTTGAGTTACTTGATAAGGGATGGATATGAATTGAGGATACATTAATTCATAGTGAAGAAAATATAGAATTGAAAAATTGAGACAACAAGTTTGAGCATGTAATAAATCCTCATAGTTTCTTATCTATATCACATTGTTGAAATTCATGGTTATTTTTTTCATGAAGTTAGTATAATAATTTGAACATACATTCAATACATTGTATACTTATCATAGTTTATTCTCATGTTTAATAATTTTTATATGTAGTTGACCATTTGATATGGTTGTTTAGTGGGTTTTTATTCTATGTCCTCACAGTCAATACTTATAAATTTTTTTCTTCCACAAGGTCGATGTTTTGGGAGATAATTTTAGTTTCTTTAATTTTTATATTCTGAATAAATGAATTCAGAAAGATTCTTTATTATTGATATTAAATGAATTTATATCATAATAAATAAGAATTATTTTGATTAAATTTGAGATCAAGTGAAGATCCTCCATAACATGAAGATCAAGTTGTTTATAAGGATGAAGTAGAAAAGAATTGATATTATTAAAGGCATGAGCGCAAGCATTTAAGAAGCTTCTAAGAGTATGAATTTTATATGATCATATGTATTCATCATAAGCATTTTATATTGATCTTAAGCCTTATAATCATAATTCTTATGAGTGAAAGACTTTTAGAGCTAAACATAAGCCTTTGGCTAAGAACAAGTCTTTGAATCACTGAGTGTAGGATTTTTCTTGTGATTTTATGCCTTTGATCCAAGTGTATGAATTCGTCATAACCCTTTATTTATAAATTTAGAAAAATCCTTAAAGACTTAGATATTTTTGGGTAGTCTACAAAGATTAATAGAACGATGAGATGAGAACTATGTCATAAGAAGAATATCCACATGGAAAAGTTGCATGGTTTCATGCATAATGATATTTTGAAGGAGTTTAAAGAAGAGTATTTTGTAGATAATAACATAAGGAAAGAATATTGAGTCTTTGGAGAATTTAAGAGGAATGTTTTTTTTATTAAAATAGATTTTAATGAGAAATAAATCAGATATCACTCACTTATTTAAATGAGAATAACACACTTTCATTTGAAGATCAAGAAGTTTATATAATTAAAATATGGAAGATATTATTCATGATATTATTTCTATGTATATATAAATATTTTATAGTATAATATATAATTAATAAATAGAGTGATCTTGATATTGAAACCCTATATAATATTCATTATGTATTAAAGAAAAAGAAACTTGTGGTATTTAGGAGAGACTATGCATTGAAGAGAAAGGAGAATAAGGAAAAAATAAATGTTGTTGTATTAAATCAGAGTAGAAAAGTGAGAATTCAGAACACTTTCCAACTACCTATGATATTACTTCATCAGGATATTTTATTAGTAAGGAAAATTAATCCTCAATAAGTGAGTATGTTCAGACATGAAGGATAACAAGTCCAACATGCACACTGCATTGGAAGAGTTGCGGTTGAAGAACTATTCAAGGAGAATATCAAGAGGATCCTTGAATAAAATTCAAGAGGTAATATAATGATCCCACTATGAGGTGGAAATAAGTGTCTTTTTGGAATATAGTTTCAATTAGAGAGATTCCAGTATAGATAAACTATTGGGAAACAGCTACTATAAAAACTTAAAGACTAGAAATTCTAGTATATTATTTGTTAGGTATTTTAGGAAATTTCCCATCAATATTTTTCATAGATAGCTTGTATATTCTACTTGTGTGTTTCATAATGGAGAAATAAGGTCTTGGAACATCACCTAAACCTAGAAAGGAGTAGTATTTAAATGTATATCCTTTTAAATCCTTATATATTATGCCTTTTACATCTCACATACATGAGTAAGGAAGATAAAGAGCATGAGGAGTGGATCAAAGATTTAACCAACCACAAAGGTTAAATTAAAAGGTATATTATTAAAATATAAAGGGACCGCCGATTCAACCCTCCCTCTCTTACTGATCTCAATAGACCTAGAAATAATAATTTTTATTAGAGATACTAGTTCACTATAAATAGATCCAAACTTTACAATAGATTGAAGATCGAGAGTTTTAATTTATTAAATAGTGTACAAGTTCCTTTCTCTATTGGCAATAAATTTTATGGATGGAAGAACCAAATGCTTTCATATTGGATTTAATATAAAAAACCCATATATTAATACACCTTAATTAATGATTTATCACATAAATATACTCATAATAAAATCCCAGAAGATTATGAGGCCTAGTGTCTTTGGGAAATTAGGTACATAGAACATTAACTTGAAACATGGGTATAACAACATTATTTAAAAACTAAAAAACATTCTCTTATATTCCATCGATCTTATAATACTGCATGGGATAACATGGGGATGTATATAAAAAATGGTGAGGTATAAAGACCAGTAAGTGAATAATAAAATCATAAAATGATGAAAGTAATACATGCTAGTCAAGAGGAATATCAAAGTGACTTAAAATGGGTGAGAATCATAAACATGATAATCAAAGTATGACATAAGATGATAATATCAAGGCAACATAATAATGTGGAAACAACATAAAACATGACATAATAAGAATAAGTTAAGGATAATAGCCAAGAAATAATAACATGGTGTGCCTAAGATAAACTCATGTGAATTATACATGGAATATCATGAGATAAAAACAATACCCAATGTATTGGAGGGCTATATAATTTTGGTCCCACACATCACATTCATATCATGTACATACATTTGTCCTCCACATGGATCATATAAAATAAGAACACATTTCATAAATTTTAAACCCTTAATTAAGGAGTAAGGTTTATATAAATTTAATTTAAAAATAAATTAAGGATAGTTATAACTTGGTGAATATCTCTAAGTTTAAATGGGGATGGGTATCCACTACACAAATGTTTAGCATGGAAAATCACAGGATAATTTCATAAGCATAATGGGTGTACATAAAGGTTTATGGGATGGGGGAATGAGAGTGAAAGGTGGTATATAATTACATTTTAATAATAATTAAAGTGAATGGATTTGTAAAAATACATTATATTATGAAAAATTGTAAATAAAAAGGGATTAGTAAAAATAAAGTACTAGAATTAAAAAAGAAGAGAGAGTCCCTTACCTTGAGAGGGTGCTTCTAAAAGCTTGGTATGATATCCTTATGTTCCTAGGAACACATTAGGATTTATTTAGCGAGGTATAGGTAGAGTAAAATCATTCTAAATGGGTTTTGAGTAAAAAGGATAGGGGGTGGGTGGGAATTTATAAAAAAAGAGGGGGAATTATTTATTAATTTCTAAACTTAGGTTTTGGACTCTATATGATAAAATAATCAAAACCACAAACCTTACAATAGTTTTTACCAACGTTTTCTACCAAAGAGGAGTGGTTTTAATTATTTATAATTCAAATAATATAAATCTTTAAAATAATACCCTTGGTGATGTTAAATTGAGTCATGTTTATAAATAATTGATTTTAAAATATTAAAATATAGTATAAGTTTTGGAGGATTTATTAAGTGTTATAAAATTAATAAAATAACTTCAAAAACTCATTATTTTAAATTTAAAACTTATTTTTTATCATGTATGAAATTTATACTATTTATTACATCAATTTTGGGCTATTATGATGTCATAATACATACCATATATTTATAGTATATTTAATTTTTACCCAAAATTTGGACTGTCTGAGAAAATTATGAAAAATTCCCCATTGTATAATATTTATCTATTGATTTCAAAAATAATATATATTTTTTCAAAAAGAATTCTCTAAATATAATAATTTATACTTTTAAATCAAAATTCTCATTTATTGAAATATACTATTTTTTACGACAATAAATGTTTTTTGACCTTTATAAAGATAATATTAGACTTCACTAAATTATATTATCATTTATATATAAATATTATTTAATAATAATATTATATGAAAATAAAATATATTTTTAAATTCATGAATTTATAAGAAATATCATTTTAATTAAAATTATATATTTTTTAAAAATATAGTTTTAGTTTCTTCGTAAAAAATCAAATTTTCATCAACTCATATAAAATTATAATAATGAAAAGGGATAAATATAATAATTATTTTATTAATAAGTAAGATATAAAAATTAATACTACTAGGGTCTAGATACGTAACCAATTATTACACCAGTATATACCCTAAGTGTAAGGTGTGTGATGGTTGGGCTTTCTTGGCATGGTTCGATGAACATGGTTTGAGTCATGATCTTGATAAGCTCGAGCTTCTCCTATAAATGGTTTCATTCATGCACAATTTTTGAATTTTATCTTGGGCTTGGTCAAGGTAAATCCCAATGATTCCATCTCCCTCAAAATCTCTGATGAATGGGCTTTATAGGGTACAATCCTACTAGTCAAGGTCATCAATCCTTCTATCAGTTCAAATTAGACTTTATCATAACCCTTAATATATACTAATATTATTAGTCACTATAAAATGTCTATATTATCAATTTTTAAGAGACTTAATGATATTTTAAATTGAAAAACTATGTTTTATAATTAGTCCAAAATAACCAAAGTAGTGCATTTGTTTTCTATACTTAATAAGGAATTTATTCATTTATAAGGTAATTTCATTTATAAAAGTTTGAATCATTACATTATTCCCATATTTAGAAATCTATCCCTAAAAATTTTCATTTCATGCACTAAAATAGATGAGGGTACTTCTGTTTCATCACATCTTATAGTTACCATGTGTTTTCCTCAAACTTGTGCCTTTTCGTCAACACTTTAACCTGGTTAGTTGTTTTGTTTCATAGAATGTTGTATCTATGATCTAATATCTTCATTAGATGCAACTCATATAAAAAATCATTCTCTGAAGGCACCACCTCTAGATTCAATTCATGTGAAATTTATGGTATGTACTTCTTCTAGAGGGATACATAGAACACATCATGTACTTGATATAGGTTAGGTGGGAGTTTAAGTCGATATTCCACATATCTGATGTGATCAAGGACCACAATAATGCCAATATATCTTATACAAATATTTTCCTTATTCCCAAACTTGATTAATTTCTTCCATGGTGATATATGAAGGAACACCTTATCTTTAATATTAAACTCTATGTCTCATCGACAATTATCAGCATATATTTTATGTCAAATTTGTGTAGATTTCATATTATGCTAAATGGTTTGAACCTTCCCTATTATCTCATGGATAAGATCAGGTCCCATTGTCTATCACTCTCTAACTTCATCCCAATATGTTGGAGTCAGACACCTCTTCCCATACCAAGTCGCATAATGTGTAATTTTAATTCTAGAATGAAATATTTTTTTATATGAGAACTCCACTAGGGGGAGGTTTTGATCCCAATATCCTTGAAAATTTATGGAAAATGATCTCATAATATCCTCTAGAGTTTGAATGGTTCTCTTAGACTGAACATTCTTTTAAAGGTGATAAGCAATACTAAAACTCAAATCTGTATCCAATTCTTACTAAAGGATTCTCTAGAACCTCAAGGCAAACCCCAGATCTCAATTAGATAAAATAGAGAGTTAAACTCCATGAATTATTTTCACTTCCCTTATGTATATCTTGGAAATTTTATCAATAGATAAATCTTCTTAGGTAACAATGAAAAACACTAAATTTGTAAGATGATCGACTACCACCCAAATGGATTTATTTACATTAGATGTCTGGGTATTCCTATGATGAAATCCATGGTTAAGTTTTCCCATTTACATACTGGTATAGTAAATGGTTTCATCACACCCTAACTCTTCTATCATTCAGCCTTGACTTTTTTTAGCATACAAAGTATTGAGATAAAAATTCTGAAACCTCACTCTTCGTGTTATCCCACAATATGTTTTTTAGGTATATATAAATTATAGTGCTTCCTGGATAAATATATAAGGATGATCTATGCACATCATCTATAAGTTCTATCTTTAGTTATTGTTTTGGTGGAACACATATCTAGGTTTTAAACTGTATAGCTCTATCTTTAGAAAAATTAAACTCTGAAATATGCATTACCTTTTTTTGTATCACCTCATCATATTTTTGGGTCTCCTAGATCCTATCAAGAATGGATAGTTGAGCATTTATTTGAGAAAGTAAGGATGAATATAATTTTACTTTTTTCATGTCCATCCTTTTCATGTCCAAGAATATTGTATCCCTTTTAATTATCATCATGGATAAGGTTTCAGGATCCTTTCTAATCAGAACATCTATCAATTTGTTCACCTTTATAGGATGGTAATAGATTGAACAATCATAATAATTGATTAGATATAACCACCCTTGTTTGATTATATTGAGTTCATTTTGTGTATATAAATACTTGGGGATTTTATGATCCATATATATGTCACACTTCTTCTTATAAAGATAATGTCACCAAAAATTCAATAGGAAGATCAATACTTCTAA
Source organism: Viscum album (assembly GCA_963277665.1). NCBI lineage: Eukaryota > Viridiplantae > Streptophyta > Magnoliopsida > Santalales > Viscaceae > Viscum > Viscum album. Next base: position 948,899,667 of record OY728125.1, on the reverse strand, counting down.
TTCCAAATCATGTGTTGGGTAGTTATTCTCATGGATCTTTAATTGGTGGGAGGAATATGCTATCACCTTTTTATATTTCGTAATTACACAACCCAAGGCCTTTTCGGACACATTGTTGTAGATAAAAAATCCTTCCCCACTGGTGGGAAATGTGACCACATGTACAGTGATTATTCTCTTCTTTAACTCTTTAAAGAACTCATTCTATTCATTATTCTAGACAAACATCACCCCCTTATGATATATCTTGGTTAGTGGGATTGAAAATCACAATAAGTTTCTCAAAAATTGATGATAGAACCCAGATAATCCAAGGAAATTATGGATCTCCATCACAAATGTTGGTCTGGTCCATCTTTAAAATGCCTCTATTTTTTAAGGAACCATAAATATCCCTTTGTTGGTGATAAAATTCCCTAGAAATGTTACTCACTATATACAAAAATCATATTTATTTTACTTCACCTATAAATTTTCCTTTTGTAAGGTCTTTAGTATAACATTTAAATACTCCTCATATTCCTCATTACTTTTGGAGTAGATAAGAATGTCACCTATAAAGACCACCATAATTTTTTCAAGTTAATCCATAAAGACTCTATTCATTATGACCATGAATATAGTTAGAGTATTAGTGATTCTAAAAGGCATCACTATGAACTCATAGTGCCCATATCTTGTATGAAAAGTAGTCTGAGGGATATCATCCTTTTTCACATTTAATTGATAATATCTAAATTAAAGATCCACCTTAGAGAAGTATTGTGATCCATGTAGCTGATTGAATAATTCATCAATATATGGAAAAGAATACTTGTTCTTTATTATGATTTCTTTGAGCTCATGACAATTAATGAAGAAGCACATTGACTCATCATTCTTCTTGATGAAGAGGACCAATGCCCCGCATGGTGAAGCACTTGGGCATATAAAAACTTTATCAATATTTGTATACAGTTGCTTCTTAATCTCATAAATTTTAATAGTTTCCATTCTATATAGATTGCTGGATATTGGAGATTATTTTTCTATAAGGCTGACTGATAACTAAACCTCATGGATCAGAGTAAGACTAGGAAATTCTTCAGGAAACACATCATCATATTCCCTTATAATGGGAATGTCATCAATGATGATATTTTCTTTAGTCTCAATCATCTGAGATAGATATTCTTGCTCAAAAGGAAATAATATCCATTATTGAGATGATGATACTAAAGTATATTCATCCTCATCCTTGAATATAATAACCTTTCTCTTTATTACACACTTAAACATGATTTATCAGATAAAATTTTACATAATACAACCTAGAAGATCAAGAGGTATAGTTTATTTGGGGTTTAGGAACATTACATGAGAACTTAAGACATAAAAATACAACATCTTTATTGAAAACTTCTTTTACATGACCACAACATTCCTTCGTACATAGCATTGAATGGGATAACAGTAGGACATACAAAAGAAAAGGGTGAGATATAAAGCCCAGTAAGGGAATAAACAAGGCATAAAATGAAAAATACAATACATTTTAGGCAATAGACATATCAATGGATCATAAGAGAAACATGAACATAAAGGCACGATATAACATGATCATCATAACATGGAAATGTGGCAACAGCATACAACATGATATTCACATGATCCAAGGCTCATTGCACATGGATTAAAATGAGTAAACCCTAATTTCACATGACTTACTATGATTAAACCCTTATTTCACATTGTGTATCATTATACTAAATATTACCTAATACATTGGAGTTCTATCAGGGTGCACCCTTCATAATCATTTCGATCTCATGCTTAAGTGTGCCACATCGATCATATAACAAGGATTCATTCAATTTAATTATTTATTCCACAATCAATGAATGAAAATACATACATACAAGTACCATTAAATATGTATATGTTCATAAAGGTGAATATTCTTGATATATAAATGGGTATGGTATTCACTACACGATGATTTTGGCTTGTAAAATCATGGTGCAATTTTGGCAGCATAACGACGTCATATAGAAATTCATAAATTGGGTTGATGAGAGAGAAAAGGGTATCTCAACATTTATTCATGAAATAGATAGTAAGGGGATCATGGAACATAATATTCAAACATATGAAATGGAATTTATATGTATAGTAAACAAGAAATTCTGGAATTGAAATAAGAAGATAGAAATCCCTTACGGAATTTCAATATGGTAACGGGTGTACACGGAAGGAATTAATGAGAGATAAAGGGGTATTCATCATTAAAAATAAGGAGGGAAGTATGGGGGAGGTTATAAATAATACCCCGACATTTTTAATTGAAAAGAAAAGGGTATAACAACATAAATAAACTTTGATAAAAATGATAAAGGAAAGAATCCCTAACAAAAAATCGGCACGGTAACGAGTGTAAATAAAGGTTAATAAGAGGGATAAATGAGAATGAAATGGGATATCAAAATTTATACATAAAATTATAATTAAGTAGGATATTTGATAAAATATCCCAACATAGGAATAAAAGAAACTAAATTACATAACATGGAAAGAATACTTGATAAAAGAGAAGGGTGGAAGATCACTTACATAATTTTGACATAGTAACGGCTTAGGTATGGGTCCAAATGGGGGAGGATAAATGATCCCTCATTGAAATAAAATAAAATTTACAGTAGGTAATTTGTTATAAAAGGATGAAAATATAACCAATTTATATTAAAAATACTAATTCAAACAAGGTTCTTGAATTGAAAGAAAGAGAGGAAGGTGAGGATCTCTTACTTGAGTGTGCGACTTCAAAAGCTTGAAGAGGAGATTATTGAGAGATTTAGGTGCCTTAGAAGAATTATAGAGAGGGGAGGATAGAGTAGGTACTTTATCCAAGAATTTCAAGTAAAGGGAAGTGGGATCTTGGGTGGGTTTATATAGGAAATGAGAGGGGAATTATTTAATATTTCACAAACTTAGGTTTTGGAATCTCTATAATTAAATATTCAAAACCACAAACCGTACCATGGTTTTTTCCCATGGGTTTTTTTCAAAATAGGATTAGAAAAAATTATTTTATAATTTAAATGGCCTAACATATTAAAATATTATCCTTGTTTGTGTGGAGGTGAGTCACACCCTCAAGGAAATGAATTTAAGATCATAAAATATACTATACATTTTGGAGGATTCACTAAGGAATTATAAAATAAGTAAAAAAATCCAAAATCAAATGATTTTAATTTTAAAACATATATTGCGTCAATAATACCCATTATAGTATTTATTACATCATTCTTGGGTCATTATGATGTCATAAAACGCATATTTTATTTATACAGTATTTAATTTTTACCCATAAATTCGACTGTCTTAGTAAATTATGAAAAATTTACCATTGGATAATATTGACATACTGATTCCAAAAATAATATTCATTTTATCTAAATAATTTTCTAGATATGTGAATTTTCACTTTTAAAATGAAAACTGACATTTATTGAAAATTCCCAAGTTTTGACAAAAATAGTTTTCAAACATTAATAAAAATTACATTTGACTTCATAAAAATTGTAAATTCATTTATTATTAATAAAATTCATTTATTATTAATAAAATTAATTTATAATAATATTTTATTAAAATATTAATTATTTCAAAAAGTCATTAATTATTTTAAAATAAATTCTTTAAAAATACACTTTTTGTTTTATCGTATAAAAATGTAAATTTTATCAAACTTATTACTTAATCATTTACAGATAAGGAATTTATATAATCATTGTTTATAAGAATTATTTTTACCATAGTTTAATATAATGTATATATTTCTCAAAAGTACCATTTTTACCCAAAAAATCAATTTATCATTTTTTAAGAAAGACTATTCTCATAAAGGAATTGATGGAATAAGAATTTTATTTATAAAAAGGTATTACATAATAAGTAACAAATACCTCATTACATAACCCCTTATAACACTCATATAAGACCTGAGGGTAAGGATTGCGATGATGAAATACTCTTGGGGCGGCTCAGATAACATCGCCCGGGTGGTAATCCCTATTAACTTGAACTTCTCCCATAGGAAATTTCGTTCAAGCTTAATGTGTTAAAGATAATCTTGGTCTGGGTAAAGAGAGAAGCCCAATGACACTACCTCCTTTCCAAGCTCTGATAAATGAGCTTCGTACGACCCGAGTCTACTAGATGAGGTCATCCTCTCCTTTTTCTATGTTGAACCTTATAATTATATTAGTTGTGAGATCACTATTCAATGGCTATATTATCGATGGTAATTATACATAACAGTCATTTAAACACAATAAATAAAAAAGTACATGTTTTTTCTATATCCACAAGATATTAAAAGAAAGGTAATTTTATTCATAAATGAACGGGTCATTACAATATTCCCCCCTTAAGAAATTTCACCCTTGAAATTTCATTTTCCAACACTAAAACAAATGAGTGTAACTTTGCCTCATCACTTCCTTCAGTTCCCACATTTTTTCTTCAAACTTGTGGTTTCACCACAACACCTTGATGAGGGGCATCGTTTTATTTCATTGAACTTTTTCTCTACGATCTAAGATCTTCATCAACTTCTCTCCATAGGAGAGGTTATTCTTCAATGATACCACCTCTGAGTTGAGTACATGTGATGGGTCGGGTATGTACTTTCTTGAGAGTGATACACGGAATACATCATGTACTTGAGACAGGTTCGGTGGGAGTGCTAGTCGATAGGCCACTTCTCCAATGCGATCAAGGATCTCAAAAGGGACGATGTACCTTAGACTAATATTTCCCTTCTTCCCAAATCTCATAAATCTCTTTCATGGAGATATACAAAGGAATATCATGTCTTTAACCTCAAACTCTAGGTCTCATAAATGATTATCAACATAGCTATTTTATTGAATCTGAGTAGCTTTAATGTGCTTCTGGATGTTCTTAACCTTATCCACCATTTCTTCAACCATTTCTGGACCAAGAAGTTTTCATTCTCTAACTTCATTCCAAAATTCTAGTGTTCTTCACCTCTTCCCATAAAGGGATTCATAAGGAGCCATTTAGATACTTGAGTGGAAACTATTATTGTAAGAGAAATCAACCATAGGAATATGTTGATCCCATCATCCTTCGAAGACCATTTAGCATGCTCTCAACATGTCATCAAGTGTTCAGATAGTCCTATTAGATTTTCTTTCAGTTTGAGGATGATAAGTCATACTGAAGTTTAAATCAGTATTTAGAGCATGTTGGAGACTCTTTCAGAACATAGAGGCAAATCTTAGATCATAATAAGATGCAATCGACAGTGGTACACCATTCAACCTTACCTATTCTCTAATGTATATCCATAAAATTTAATACAATGATAAATCCTCTCGAATTGAAATTAATTGTGTAGTATTTTTAATATGATCCACAACAACCCAGATAGCATTGTTTCCTTTGGATGTCTTTAAAAGTCTGGTGATAAATTTTATGGTGATGTTCTCCCATTTCTATGTTGTTATGGGTAGTGGTTTCATCATCCCCTTAGACTTCTGCCTCTTAGCCTTCACTTTCTGACATACCAAACATTTTAATGTATATTTGGAGATCTCTTTCATCAAGTTATCCCATAAATAATGCACTTGAAGATCCTAATACATATTTGTGTTTCCTGGGTGAGTGGAGAAATTCAAACTATGTGCATCAACCAAAAGTTCTTTCTTTTACTCCAGATTTGATGGAACACATAGTCTTGACCAAAATATCACAATTCCTTATTCATTAACATTGAACTTTGAGTATTTACCTTTTCTAATAGTTTCCACTTTCTTCTGAATTCCCACATCATCCTTGTGATCATCCTTTAATCTTTCCAAAAGAGATAGTTGAGAAATCATTTGTGAAAGGATTGATGATGTTCCCTTCTTTATGATTCTCATGTCCATCTTCATCAAATCTAATAAGATTGGATCCTTTTCAATTCTTATTGATGAAATAGTTGATGGATACTTTCTACTGAGAGCATCTATCACTTTATTCTATTTCCTTATATGGTAGTGAATTGAGCAGTCATAGTCTTTGATCAGCTCTAACCATCTTTGTTGGTGCATATTTAACTCTTTCTGTGTGAATATATACTTGAGGTTTTTGTGATCAGTATATATTTCATACTTTTCCCCAAAGAGGTAATGTCATCAAATTTTTAAAGAAAATATCACTACAGCCAACTCCAGATCATGTGTTGGATAATTATACTCATGAAATTTCAATTGTCTTGAATCATAGACAATGACTTTTTCATTTTGCATCAACACACAACCCATGACCTTATTTGAAGCATCAGTGAATACCAAGAAAACTTCTCCACCTGTGGATAGTGTGATCACATTCACAGTGATAAGCCTCCCTTTCAACTACCTGAATCTCTATTCGCATTCATCATTCCAAGAAAACTTTACTCCCTTCTGATTTATCTTGGTAATAGGGTTTAACCATTGTGAGAAATTTCTCATAAATTGGCGATAATATCTAGATAACCTAAGGAATATATAGATATCCATCATATATATTGGCATAGGCCATCCCTCAATTGAATTTTTCTTAGAGGGGTCTATATATATCCCATTTCTTGTGATTATACTCCCCAATAATGAGACTTCCTTAAACCATAATTCACACTTTATGTACTTTTCATAGAGCGTATCCTTTCGCAATGTCTCTAGTACAATTCTTATATGCTCCTCATTATCATTATTGGTTTTGGAGTATATTAGAATATCTTCTATAAAGACTACCACAAAATTTTCAAGGTAATATCAAAAGACACTATTCATCATGTCCATGAAGATTGTTGGAGCATTAGTGAGTTCGAAAGGTATTACTATAAATTCATAGTGCTTGTACCTTGTACGAAAATCAGTCTTGGGGATATCCTCCTTTTTCGCCCTTAATTGGTAATATCATGACCATAGATCCACCTTAGAGAAGTATTGTGATCCACATAGCCAATCGAAGAACTCATCAATTCATGGAAAATGATACTTGTTCTTTATCGTGATTTTTTTGAGCTCATAATAATCAATGAAAAGGCACATTGGCCCATCCTTCTTCTTGATGAAGAGGAATGGTTCACCCTATGTTGAAGCACTTGGGCATATAAACGCTTTATCCAGATTCTCCTATAGTGGTTTATTTAGTTCCTAAATCTCCACAACAACCATTATATATAGAGTCTTGGATATTGGTAATGAAATAAGTATAATATTAATCTAGAATTAAACATCTCTTCTATGAGGAAGACCAAACAATTCCTTGGGAAACAGATAAGTGAATTCCATCAAAATAGGCATGTCTTTGAGGATGGTTCCTTCCTTAGACTCAGTCATTTGAGAAAGATACACATGTTCACAAGGAAGTAATATTCATGCTTGAGATGATGGTGCTAAAGAAGATTCATCCTCTTCCTTGCACATGTATAGAATTAGGGGTCGATTCTCCATATGGAGAGTGATTTCCCTCTCACAGTAATTTATGTTGGATTTATATAGGGAAATCTAATCCATCCCAAAAATTGCATCAAATTCTACCAAAGGGAGTATGAAGAGGTTATCCAAGAAGTTCAATACAAAAATTGTGATAGGGAAGGAATTATATTCATGGGATGCAATAATTTCCCAATTTTTTGTTTTCACCGACATCTCTACTTCCATGATTTGTGGTGGTGTTTGGATTGTTCTACTAAAATTTCAGGATATAAAATAATTCATTGAACTATGGATGATAACCCTACCTTTAACTTTTTGATTTTGGTTCTAATTTATCCAATATAGACTTAGGGATTTCTAATTTAAAACTATTAAACACATAAAGGGGAATCCAATGACAAAAGGGTGTAACTTATAAATTACATTTATCTCCTTAACTTATGAATTTATATGATTCAATCTAATTTATCCATGATCTATTTCCTAGAATATATTCTTAGGGAATTTTTTTATTCCCTTAATAATGGTTTGTACTAAGATTATGAATTTACTGATGCATATCTACCTGGGAGTCACAAAACAAGAGTGTAGCAAGGCCCATTGTCATGCACCAGTTCCCATTCGAGTATATCTCAAAGCAGTGTTCTCAGGTTTTACCCCTAGATACATCTGTGCTAGAGCAACCACTACTTGTTCGTATCCAGAAAGGGATGTATTTTATTGATAAAACAATTACTCTATACTCAAAAACATTTATATATTATTTTGTTATACTCAATCTTATCCCTAAGTATTTCACTAGAGTTTTATAACCCTAATCTAAAAAAATTACTAAACCTATCCTCTAATACCAATTATAACTACACATATATTTATTACACACTTAAACATGATTTATTACATAAAATTTTACTTAATATAACCTAGAAGATAGGTAGGTCTAGTGTATTTGGGGATTAGGAACATTAAATTACAACCTAACACATAAAAATACAACATCTTTATTGAAAACTTCTTTTACATGACCACAACATTCCTTCGTACATAGAATTGCATGGGATAACTTAAGGACATACATAAGAAAAGGGTGAGCTATAAATCCCAGTAAGGGAGTAAACAATGAATAACATAAAGAATAAAATATAGGTTAGGAAATGGACATATCAATGGAGTATAAGAGAAACATGAACATAAAGGCACGATGTAACATGATCATCATAACATGGAAATGTGGCAACAACATACAACATGATATTATCATGATCCAAGGATCATTACACATGGATTAGCACAAGTAAACCCTCATTTCACATGAATTAGAATGAGTAAACCCTTATTTCACATAGCGTATCATGATACTAAACATTACCCAATGTGTTGGAGCACTATCAGGGTACACCCTTCATAATCGTTTCAATCTCATGCTTAAGTGCGCCACATAGATCATATAACATGGATTCATTCAACATCATCATTTATTCCATGATCAAAGAATGTGGAATACATACATGTAAGTACCATTCAATAACTATATTTTCATAAAGGTGAGTACCCACAAAACATAATATCCCAATATATGAAATGTAATTTAGATGCTTAATATAGAAGAAATGCTTGAATGGAGATAAGAAGTGATAAATCCCTTACAAAATTTTGGCATGGTAATGGGTGTACATGGAAGGAATTAATGAGAAATAAAGGGGTATATCATCATTGAAACATAAGGAGGTAATTATGGGGGAGGTGAAAAATCATACCCCAAAATTTTTAATTTAAAATAAAATGGTATAACAACATAAAGAAACTTGGATAAAAATGAGAAAGGAAGGAATCCCTTACAAAAATTCGGCATGGTAACGGGTGTAAATAAGGGTTAATAAGAGGGATAAATGAGAGTGAAAGGGGATATCATAATTTATACATAAAATGGTAAGTAATTATTATATTTAATAAAATATCCCAACATATTAATAAAAATAACTAAAGGACATAACATGAAAATAATTCTTGATAAAAGAGAAGGGTGGAAGATCCCTTACAGAATTTCGACACAGTAACAACTTAGGTATGGGTAGAAAGGGGGGAGGATAAATGATCCCTAATTGAAATGACATAAAATGGGTAGTATTTAATTTATTATAAAAGTATTAAAATATAACCAATTTAAATTAAAAAGACTAATTTGAAACAAGGTTCTTGAATTGAAAGTAAGAGAGGAAGGTGAGGATCCCTTACATGAATGTGTGACTTAAAAAGCATTAAGAGGGGATTTTTAAGAGATTGGGGTGCCTTGTAAGGATTATAGAGAGGGGAGGAAAGAGTAGGGATGTGATCCAAGGATTTTGAGTGAAGAAAAGTGTGATCTTGGGTGGGTTTATATAGGAAATGAGAGGGGAATTCTTTAATATTTCACAAACTTAGGTTTTGGAAACTATTTAATTAAATACTCAAAACCAAAAACATTCCCCTGATTTTTTCCCATGATTTTTGAAAAAGAGAAGTTTAAAAAAATATTTTATAAGTATAATTTCTGAACATATTAAATATTATCCTTTCTTATGTGGAGGCGAGTCACACCCTTAAGGAAATGAATTTAAAATCATAAAATATATTATACATTTTGGAGGATTCACTAAGGAATTATAAAATAAGTAAAAAAATATAAAATCACATTATTTTAATGGGAAAAATATTTTGGTCATATAATATCAATTATATTATTTATTACATCATTTTGGGGTCATATTGATGTCATAAAACATATTTTATTTATACGGTATTTAATTTTTACCCAAAAATTTGACAATCTTAGAAAATTATAAAAAAAATCACTATCGGATAATTTCAACATCCTGATTCCAAAAATGATATTCATTTTATCTAAATAATTTTCTAAATGTGTGAATTTTCACTATTAAAATGAAAACTTCCATTTGTTGAAATTTAAGGTTTTGACAAAAACTGTTTTCAAACCTTAATAAAAATTACTTTTGACACCATAAAATTTATATAATCATTTATAATTCATAAAATTAATTTGATAATAATATTTTATTAAAATATTAATTATTTCTAAAATTCATTAATTCTTTAAATTAATTTTTTTTAAATAAAATTTCTGTTTTATCGTAAAAAAATGCAACTCTTATCAAACCGATTACCCAATAATTTACAGATAAGGAATTGATATAATCCAAATTTATAATAATTTTTTTTACCATTGTTTAATATAATGTATATATTCCTCAAAAGTACCATTTTTACCCGAAAAATAAATTTTTCAAATCTATCATTTTTTTAAGAAAGACTATTCCCATAAAGGAATTGATGGAATAAAAAATTTAATTATAAAAATTGATTACACAATAAGTAACTAATACCTTATTACATACCCCTTATAACATCCACATAATACCTAAGGGTAAGGTGTGAGATGGTGACAGACTCTTGGAGTGGCTTGGATAACATAGTCTGGTTGGTAATCTCTATTAACTTGAACTTCTCCCGTAGGCGATTCTGTTCAAGTTTAACGTGTTGAAGCTCAACTTGGGCTTGGTCAAGAGAAAATCCAAATGACGCTACCTCCTTTCCAAGATCCAAAAAATGAGCTTCATACGGCCCGAGTCTACTGGATGAGGTCATCCCCCCTTTTTCTGTGTCGAACCTTATACTTATATCAGTTGTGTGATCATTGTTCAACTACTATATTATCAACGGTAATGATACTTAATGGTCATTTAAAACCTATAAAAGAAATTTCATGTGTTTTCTATTTCTATAAGACATTAAAAGAAAGGGAATTTTATTCATAAATGATTGATTCGTTACATTGAACTTGTATATAATTAAAGAGATATTTTCAATACAGATGGTGATTTTGTTATCCTGGAAATTTATGTTGGCTCTATGCAAGAAAAATAAATCCATACCTAGAATTTCATTTAATTCCAAGAAAGGGAGTGTTATACGGTTTTCTAGGATGTTCAAAATTAAAATATGTATAAGTGAGAAGTTATATGTTTGGTATGTGATAATTTCCCCATTTTCTGTTTTAATAGATAACTCTACTTCCATGTTTTGAGGAGGTTATTCAATAGTTTTACTAAACTGGCATGATATGAAAAAATGCATAAAACTAGAATCAAATAGTATGATCACTGTCCTTGAATTAATAACTAGCATACCTATCACCAGATCATTTTTAGGATCCACCTCAATAATTATGATTGCATGACCTCACCCTTTCTCTACAAGACTTAGAGTTTATTAGTGTCACTTATTAAAACCCTTAGAATAGTGAATTGATTCACATAGTTTCCTTGTTTCTTTCATTTGAAACATTGGATAGGAGGATGCTTCTTCCCACACTTTTGCAAAGTGGGATGTTGAACTTTATTTACCCCATTATATTTCTCAATCATACCACTAAAATTAAAATCCATTATCTACTTCCTATCTCTAGAACCGTCAGACCTTTGAGATTTATCTATCTCCATTTCAACTCTGTGGGCAAATCTAAAAATTTCTTTATATCTTCCAAAGTCTTGAATTTCCAAATCTTTTAATAGACTCAACTTTATCCCACCAAAGAAGTGATCAACTTTACTTTCAAGGGAGACAAAAAAGATAGAGGTTTTCCATGAAAGTGTTTTAAATTTAGTCTTGTAAACCCTGAAAGATTCATCATCCTTTTTCATTAGGCCAAGAAAATATATCTCCATTTTAAGTTAAAGAGTATAAAGAATTTTTTTTTCGAAAAAACATTTCTGAAAATATTTCTTCTCCATCACTTCAATATATTCCTTAAGATTCAAAATTTCAATCAATATACACCATTGATCAGTTTCTCCTTCCATATAATATACAGGTAGCATGACCTTAACTTACTCAGAACATTGAAGTATTAATAAGATCTTTTCAATAGAGTTGATCCACTGTTTTATGGTTAAGGGATTAGAATATCCAATAAAATTTAATTGCATTTTTCAGATAAAGGTATAAATTGAAACTTTCTCTTTCTTAGGGGTATTTGGGTTTTTACACCTGATTCAATTTTCTATTTACAGTTTGAATTAATTGAGAAATTATTATCATGAAGTTCTTAACTACTCCCATCAGGTTGTCCATCTCAATTGGGTAGCCATTACATTACTCATCACATTGGTTGTTGAATCGTTTCCTTATATTCCCGAACATTGACTAAAATAAAGGGAAAATTAAAGATTAAAATATTTCAAAACTACTAAATACATGAAATTAAAACTATGAACATTTAAGGGATAACTCATAAATGGAAAATTGTCTAAAATATTTTTTTCCAAATTAATTTAATCTTTTCAATATTTTGCGTTCCACACAACACTAAGTTTAGCTTTTATTACATGAAAAAATGATTTTATATTTCATTATATTAAAAACTAATTTTATCTTGTATTACATGCAACATCGAGTTTAGCTTGCGTTATACGTAACACCGAGTTTAAAAGAAGTGTGATATATTATTAAAATATTATTATTTAATATGATAGTTATCACCTTGATGTTGGAATGGCAGGCATGAATAAGATTAACCAAATTATTAAAATATTGTTTATTCATGTATATAAGATGAATTCTTTGATGATAAATTAATTATAAATGAAATTAATAACCATTTTAAAATAACAAAATTCTTTTTCTGAAAAAAAAACTATTTTATGTGCACAAACACGTTTTACCTCATTAAATAAAACAAACCACATTTGGTGTATGATTTTAATTATATGTATATATTATACACTCAATAAAAATTTTAACATTCATTTTATGAGTTTTTATATAATAAATAATAAAAAATCTGGTTTTATGCTTAAAAACTATATTTTTCTAAAAAACGGTTTTGTTGTATTTTGCACACTTATTTTAAAATTAATTTTTGACAATTTTAAAAAATATATTGTATAATATAAATATAATTTATTAAATAATCATACTAAAATTATCTTAGAGTTATTTTTTGATAATTTTATGAAAAATTAATTTTTTTTATGAATAGGGAAAAATATTGAGTTTTAATTGAAATTTGTCTTTTCGTTTAAATTATGTATAATGTTAAATTATATTTTGAATTTGTTTCAAAGTAAAATTAGTTCAATTTTACATCAATTAATAAAATTTAGGTCTTTTTTAATAAATCTCATATTGAATTTTTTTATAAAAACTTTATAAACATTTGAACGTTTTATCTTTAAAAGCCTGCTTTCACATCGAATCTGCGAGAATAATTTTAAATTAAAATGTTCCAATTACATGAATGAAATTTGGTAAAATAGATTTCATATTTAGAATAAAAATAATTTATATTATCTAATAATTTCAACTTATTTTTTACCAAAATTAATAGTAAAAGTAGTAAAAATTATTTATAGTGGTTAAAGTAAAAAATGGTTTTATCAAGAGTTAAAATAAAATGATAAGGGTTAAAATTTACCCAAAACTTGTCCAAAATCCATTTGATAGAAATTTTTAGACCTTATCCCTTAAATTATTTATAATTTTCCATTATTGGATACCTGTGACATGGAAAAATGTGGGTGGTATTCTATCTAAAAAAATTACAATTATGTCACTCACCTCACTTATAAAAGGCCACCCCTTCTCCTCTCCACTTAACACCTTCAAAACCATTTGGTTCATAAAATATATACCTATATCACTTCCAAAAATCCATCCTTTAATCCTAGAGTCCTTATTTTTGGTATAAATCCAACTTATGAAGGCTTTTACTGCAAACATAAGAAGGATGCCCAAAGAAGTGGTAACGTTCATCAACAAGTATTTTTTTTTATTTGTTCCTATACCTCATTAAATTATTATTATTACATTATGATATTATAAAATCGCTATATATAATATAATTATTATTTTTATGTTAATTTCATGACCTAAAACCATCTCCACTTCTTCAAAATGGGTTATGAAATCATTATTCGTGTGTACGGTTGACTACCACCTCGTGAACTGATGTCTTTAATTTTGCATTACCACATCTCATGGTTTGAAGTAAGGATGGATTTATTGTTTATATATGATTTTTATGGTATTATTATGTTTTTATTTATTATATCACACATAACTTCAAGAATTCCATTTTTGGGAATATGATAACATCACTCTTGTGTACAGCCGACTACCGCCACGCGAAGTGATGTGATTCATTCACGCTTTACATGGAAGACAATAAGGACAATTTTAATAAAAATATGTGATATATATGAAATAAAAATGATATTTTAATGATAATATGTATATCATTTACTTTTATTTATTTCAATCTGATAATAAAATGGAAACAATGTTCATGAGTACATATGAACTACCGTCTCCACGAATGGTGTATTTCATTTTTTATCACTAAATTTTATGGATTACTTTAAATAATTATATAATGAATATATATGATATTTATATCATGTTTAACATTATGAAGATAATTTAAACATTATTTAAGTAATATAACCAAAAAATAAGAAGCCAAAACATACACAAAAAACAAAGCAGTTATTACCCGAAACATAACCTTAACATGAAATTGTTAATTAACAGGTAATAATAGGTCATAATTAAACAATATATGGTATGATATATATGAATATGGTTCTATAATATATTTATAATAAACTTATATTTATTATATAAGAATTCTTAACATGTACGACGGAAGTTAAGACTTACGGTAAGGGATTTCTAGTCTCACTTTTATTTCGAGGAGAAATATGGAAATTCACCAATAGTTTATTTTGTGTGGTGTATATACTTCACCTTTGACATGTTATATCATGAATTTCATTATTTTAATGATAATTTAATGTTTAAATTTATTTTATTCTTTATTCTGGATTATGGTTCAAAATATTACCAAAATTGTAATGGATTTACGCCTCACTTTTATTTTCTGTGAGACAAATTCCATATTCACCATGTGCTTATTATATGTAGTGTATATAATGATAATGAATGTATTTTATGAATATAATACTTAAAATTATGGTTATTTATACCTCTATTTTAGTATCTCTCTTTCATGGGGTTTATGATTTTAAAGTTACCAAAGCGGTAAGGGATTTTTGTCTCAATTTGTCTTCCTTGATATGTACATTATGTTATCACTACTAGAATTTTTAGCTTTTGAGGTAGGGGACTTATAGCGGCCTCCATTTGTCCTCCACTAATACTATCAATAGCGGCCGCCAAATGGTCTAATTTTCCCCTCCCCTCCCCGGACCCGCAACCCCGACCCCCGATGACCCCTCCCTGACCCCCGACAACCCCTCCTCGACACCCGGTGACCCTGACCCCCGACCTCCGGTGACCCCGACCCCTGGCGACCACCGACCCCAGGTGATTCCCGGCAACCCTGGAAACCCCCAGCGACCTCGACCCCCGATGACCCCCACCCCTGGCGACCCCCACCCCCTTGCCTTCGTACTATTCCACCTGTAACCCTGGCAACCCCCCACCACCTTGCCTTCGCACTGCGCCCCCCACGACCCTGACACCCCCGCGACCCGGCAACCCCCACCCCCTGCCTCTACGCTGCACCTTTGGATAGTCCTGCCACTGTCGTCCCCTCCTGGCCCCGCTGCATCCCTCTGAAAAGTCCTCCTGCCTCCATTGGACCCTCCCAGTCTATTGTGCCCCGCCATGTAGAACCCTCCCATGCTTCATCCAACGGGTCCAACCGTCGAACCTCTGTCGTCAAGTCGACGTGCTGTCGTGGATCCATAATCGAGTCACACCCCGTTACCCACAGTCGAGTCCTCTCCAAGTAATGTTTTATATCCTTCAAATTTGGTTTTTAAATTTTAATGATATGTGTTTTTTTAGAATTTAAATAAGATATTTCACTTTTGATTTCTATTAAATACAGATATGGATAGGAGCTGGATTGATATGCAAGAAAGGTTTTTAGCTGAATATTATGAGGGGATTAAGTGATTTATTGATTTCACCAATAGATTTACAAGCGATATGATTATTTTTCAATGTAGAAAATGTGAAAATAGATATCTCTTCAAATGAGACAGTGTTAGAGAACATTTGTTTTTGAATGGGTTTTTGAAAAACTATAAGACATGGACACGTCATGGAGAAGATTCTATTTTATGTCATCACTCAGAACGTATTCATATGAATTTTGATTCGATAACAGTTGATCCGATGAACATAATACTAAATGATATGATGCGTCAGTTTCAACCTGAAGATAGTAATTTCATAAATGACGATGTTGGATTGAGTAATCCCCATTCTTCTACAAATGGAGAATCATTGAAATTCTTTGAAATTCTTGATGATGCACATATTGAATTATATCATGGATGCACTAAATTTAGTAAACTATCATTCATTGTTGAATTGTTACACCTAAAGGCCTTGAACCAGTGGTTAGACACCTCATTCGACATGTTGTTGGTATTGTTGAAGAAGGTACTCCCTACTAGAGAGAATATTCCGGAGTCATTCTATCAAGCTCGCAGTTTGACTGATGATATTGGTTTTACATATGATAAAATTGATGCATGTCTCAATAATTGTATGTTGTTCAAAAAAGAGAATGTGCAATTAAATATTTGTAATGTTTTCTATTCATTTAGTTGGAAGACCAATGAGATTAATCAAGGTAGTCAGATTCTTCCTGGGAGAGTCTTGAATCAAGGGAAACAAGTTGTCGCTAAACAGATGCATTATCTCCCACTGAAACCGAGACTGAAGAGATTCTTCTTATCCACTAAATTGATGAATTGGAATTCAGAGAGAAATAAAGAGGTTTATAAATTAACTCACTTGGTAGATTCTTTGGCATGGAAATATTTTGATCAAAGACACCCAAACTTTTCCCAAGATGATCGTAATATTCGACCGGGTTTGGCAGAAGATGTTTTTAACCCATTTAGGTCCATGGTTGGTGCGACACATTGTACATGGCCAGTGGTGTTGGTTCCATACAACATTCCCCCATGGGTATGTATGAAGAAAACTTTTTTATTACTATCAATTCTAATTGATGGACCGAGAGGACCTGGCGATAAAATCGATGTTTATATACAACCTTTGATTGATGAGCTGCAAGAATTTTGGGTTGATGGTGTAATGACTTTTGACTTGGCATCTAATGAAATGTTTAGACTTCAGGATGCTTTGTTTTGGACAATTAATGATTTCCCAGCATATGCTAACTTATCAGGTTGGAGTACAAAAGGAGAATTGTGAAGTGGTCGAGCAAATGACACGTTAATCGGAGGTGTTGTGTGCCCGCGGTGAACGAGAACGCACTTCTGGTGTCATAAACGGCCAAAACGGGTGTTTAACAGTCAAATTCATAGAGGAAAACATCATATTGACCTGAAATCATAGGAAAACAATCTTATTATTATTTGTGACGTGTACATGCAGAATACACGTCAATCGGACGTGCGGTGTGCACGTTACGGCTCAATATGTTTTTTAAGTGTTGGGTGCGCTTCTTAAACGCATGTGGGGGGGAGTCTAAACAGGTCTAACGAATTTGGAATGGCCTTAAATCAGACTAAAATAATGGGTGAGTGAATTTTGAAGTGGTTGAGCAGACGGCACATCAATCGGAGGTGTCGTGTTCCAGCGGTGACCGAGAACGTAGTTCTGGTGTCACAAACGGCCAAAACGGGCATTTAATGGTCAAATTCATAGAGGAAGACATTGGATTGACCTGAAATCATAGGGAAACAATCTAATTATTATTTTTGATGTGTACGTATAGACGACACATCAGTCAGACATGCGGTTTGCACGGTATGGCTCAATATGTGTTTTTTAAGTGTTGAGCACGCTTCATAAACGCGCGTGGGGGGTCCAAATGAGCCAAACAAAGTCAAAATGGCCTAAAATCAGATGACAACAATGGGTGAGTGAATTTTGAAGTGTTCGAGCAGACGTCACGTCAATCGGAGGTGTCGTGTGCCCACGGTGACCGATAACGCAGTTCTGGTGTCACAAACAGCCAAAACGGGCATTTAATGGTCAAATTCATAGAGGACGACATTGGATTGACCTAAAATCATAGGAAAACAATATAATTATTATTCGTGATATGTACGCACATACTACACATCAATCAAATGTGCGGTTTGCGCGGTACGGCTCAATATGTGTTTTTTAAGTGTTGGGTGTGCTTCATAAACGCGTGTGGGGGTCCAAATGGTCCAAACGAAGTCAGAATGGATTGAAATCAGACTAAAACAACGGGTGAGTGAATTGTGAAGTGGTCGAGCAGATGACACGTCAATCAGAGGTGTCGTGTTCCTGCGGTGACCGAGAACGCAGTTCTAGTGTCACAAACGGCCAAAACAGGCGTTTAACCGTAAAATTCATTTTGGAAGACATTGTATTGACCTGAAATCACAGGGAAACAATATAAATATTATTCTTGATGTGTACGCATAGACAGTACATCAATCGGATGTGCGGTTTGTGCGGTACGGCTCAATATGCGCTTTTTAAGTGTTGGGTGCGCTTCATAAATGTGCGTAGGGGGGCCCAAACGGGCCGAACGAAGTTGGAATGGCCTGAAATCAGATGACAACAACTTTTCAGTGAATTTTGAAGTGGTCGAGTAGACGGCACATCAATTGGAGGTGTCGTGTGCCCGCGGTGGCTGAGAACACAGTTCTGGTGTCATAAACAGCCAAAACGGGCATTTAACGGTCAAATTCATATAGGATGACATTGTATTGAACTAAAATCATAGGGAAACAATCTAATTATTATTCGTTATGTGTATGATGAGACGACACATCAATCAGACATGTGGTTTGCACGGTACGACTCAATATGCATTTTTTAAGTGTTGGGTGCACTTCATAAACGCACGTGGGGGGTCCAAATTGGTCAAACGATGTCAGAATGGCCTGAAATCAAACAAAAACAACGTATGAGTGAATTGTGAAGTGGTCGAATAGACGACACATCAATCAGAGGTTCCATGTGCCTGCAGTGACCGAGAACGCACTTTTGGTGTCATAAACGGCCAAAACAGGCGTTTAACGGTCAAATTCATAGCGGACGATATCATATGGACCTGAAATCATAGGTCAACAATATAATTATTATTCTTGATGTGTACGCACAGAAGACACGTCAATCGGACGCGCGGTGTACGCGGTACGGCTCAATATGCGTTTTTTAAGTGTTGGGTGCGCTTCATAAACGTGCGTGGGGGGTCCAAATGGGCCGAACGAAGTTAGAATGGATTGAAATCAGACTAAGACAACGGGTGAGTGAATGGTGAAGTGGTCAATCAGACGGCACATCAATCAGAGATGTCGTGTGCCCGCGGTGACTGAGAACGCAGTTCTGGTGTCAAAAACGGCCAAAACGGGCGTTTAATGGTCAAATTCATAGCGGATGACATTGGATTGACCTGAAATCATAGGGAAAAAATATAATTATTATTTGTGATGTGTAAGTGTAGACGACACATCAATCGGACGTGCGGTTTTCGTGGTATGGCTCAATATGCGTTTTTTAAGTGTTGGGCGTGCTTCATAAATGCGCGTGGGGGGTCCAAGCGAGCCGAACAAAGTCAGAATGGCCTAAAATCTGACGACAACAACGGGTGAGTGAATTTTGAAGTGTTCGAACAAACGAAACATCAATCGGAGGTGATGTGTGCCCACGGTGACTGAGAACGCAGTTCTGGTGTCATAAACGGCCAAAACGGGCGTTTAACGGTCAAATTCATAGAGGACGACATTGGATTGACCTGAAATCACAGGTAAAAAATCTAAGTATTATTCTTGATGTGTACACATAGACGGAACATCAATCGGATGTGTGGTTTGCGCGGTACGACTCAATATACGTTTTTTAAGTGTTAGGCGCACTTCATAAACACGCGTCGAGGGGTCCAAACGAGCCGAATGAAGTTGGAATGAACTAAAATCAAACAACTACAATGGATGAGTGAATTTTGAAGTGTTCGAGCATAAGGCATGTTAATCAGAGGTTTCGTGTGCCCACGGTGACCGAGAACGCAGTTCTGGTGTCATAAACGGCCAAAACGGGCGTTTAACGGTCAAATTCATAGTGGACGACATCAGATTGACCTAAAATCACAGGGCAACAATATAATTATTATTTGTGACATTTACGAGGAGACAACACATCAATCGGAAGTGCGGTTTTCTTGGTACGACTCAATATGTTTTTTAAGTGTTTGACGCGCTTCATAAATGCACATGGGGGGTCCAAATGGGCCAAATGATGTCAGAATGACCTGAAATCAGACTACAACAATGGGTGAGTGAATTTTGAAGTGGTTGAGTAGACGGTACATAAATTGGAGGTTTCGTGTGCCCGCGGTGACTGAGAACGCACTTCTGGTGTCATAAATGGCCAAAACGGATGTTTAACGGTCAAATTCATAGCGGACGACATCGGATTGACCTGAAATCATAAGGAAACAATCTAATTATTATTCGTGATGTGTACGAGGAGACAGCACATCAATCAGACATGTGGTTTGTGCGGTACGACTCAATATGCGTTTTTTATGTGTTGGGCGTGCTTCATAAACACACTTTGGGGGTTAAAATGGGCCGAACGGTGTTAGAATGGCCTGAAATCAGACAACAACAACAACGGGTGAGTGAATTTTGAATTGGTCACATAGACGATACATCAATCAGACGTGCGGTTTGCACGGTAAGGCTCAATATGTGTTTTTTAAGTGTTAGGCGCGCTTTATAAACGCGCGTGGGGGGTCCAAATAATCCGAAAGAAGTCCAAATGGCCTGAAATCAGATGACAACAATGGGTGAGTGAATTTTGAAGTGTTCATATAGACGGCACATCAATCAGAGGTTTCGTGTGCCCGCGGTGACCAAGAACACAGTTCGGGTGTCATAAACGGCCAAAACGGGCATTTAACGGTGAAATTCATAGCGGATGACATTGGATTGACCTGAAATCACAGAGAAACAATCTAATTATTATTCGTGATGTGTACGTGAAGACAGCACGTCAATCGGACGTGCGGTTTGCACGGTACGGCTCAATATGCGTTTTTTTAAGTGTTGGGCGGGCTTTATAAATGCGTGTGGGGTATCCAAACGGGCCGAACAATGTATAAATGGATTTAAATCAGAAAAAAAACAACGAGTGAGTGAATTTTTAATTGGTCATGCAGACGGAATGTCAATCAGACGTGTCGTGTGCCCGCGTTGACCAAGAACACAGTTCTGGTGTTATAAACGGCCAAAACGGACGTTTAATAGTCAAATTCATAGAGGACGACATCAGATTGACCTGAAATTATAATAAAACAATATAATTATTATTCATGACGTGTACCAGGAGACGATAAATCAATCGGACGTGCAGTTTGCGTGCTACGGCTCAATATGCGTTTTTTAAGTGTTGGGCACGCTTCATAAATGCGTGTGGGGGGGGGTCCAAATGGTCCAAACGAAGTCGGAATGGCCTGAGATCAGACAAAAACAAAGGGTGAGTGAATTGTGAAGTGTTCGAGCAGATGTCATGTCAATCGGAGGTGCGGTGTGCCCGCGGTGACCGAGAACGCACTTCTGGTGTCCTAAACGGCCAAAACGGGTGTTTAACAGTCAAATTCATAGAGGACGACATTGGATTGACCTGAAATCATAGGGAAAAAATATAATTATTATTTGTGACATGTAAAAGGAGACGGAATGTCAATCGGACATGCAGTTTGCATGGTATGGCTCAATATGCATTTTTTAAGTGTCGGACGCGCTTCATAAACGCGCGTGGGGGGGTCCAAAACGGCCGAACGAAGTCGGAATGGCCTGAAATCAAACTAAAAGAATGGTTGAGTGAAATTTGAAGTGTTCATGAAGAAGTTACGTCAATTGGAGGTGTCGTGTTCCAGCAGGGACCGAGAACGCAGTTCTGGTGTCACAAACGGCCAAAACGTGCGTTTAATGATCAAATTCATAGAGGACGATATCATATTGACCTGAGATCACAAGGAAACAATATAATTATTATTATTGACATGTACGAGAGGACATAACGTCAATCAGATGTGCGGTTTGTGCAGTACAGCTCAATATGCATTTTTTAAGTGTTGGGCGCGTTTCATAAACGCACGTGGGGGGTCCAAATGGGCCGAACGAAGTCGGAATGACCTAAAATCATACAAAAACAATGGGTGAGTGAATTTTGAATTGGTCGCATAGACGGAACATCAATCGGACTTTCGTTTTGCGTGGTACGGCTCAATGTACTTTTTTTAAGTATTGGGCGCACTTCATAAACGCACGTGGGGGGGGGGGGGGGGGTCGAAATGGGTCGAACGAAGTCCGAATGGAATGAAATCAGACAAAAACAATGGTTGAGTGAATTGTGAAGTGGTTGCGTAGATGGAACGTCAATCGGTGTTGTCGTGTGCCCGCGGTGACCTAGAACGCAGTTTTGGTGTCATAAACAGCCAAAATGGGCGTTTAACGGTCAAATTCATAGCGGACGACATCGGATTGACCTAAAATCACAGGGCAACAATAAAATTAGAACAATATAATTAATGATTTAAAATTTGTAACACGGTAATCAAAATTATGAATATATTTTGAAAATCAAATACTTTTGATCTATTACAGTAAGTTTGAATTGAAATATGTTAATTTGTTTCAATTATTTGTTTATAGGTTTTATTTGGTACTAATTTTTTTATTAAATTTTATTATGCAGTTATATTTGATGATGGATGTAGAGAAAGAAAGATGACTTATGAGACTTATGTGGGTATATTTTATTGGGTAATTGATATTTTTAAAAAAAAAATTAAAAACGTATAGGGGCCGCCATTTGGCGGCTGCTATAGGGACAACATACAGCGGCCGCCATTCGGCGGCCGCTGTAGGTGTTTCCATCTCCGGTTGTAGCAGCAGCCATTTGGAATCCACTCTAGCCCATTCCAGCTTGCCTACAGTGTCCTCCAAATGGTGGTCGCTGATGGCACAACGACGGGCCAAAAGCGGCCGCCGATTAGCGGACACTTGGCGGCCACTATAGACCTTTAGCGACAGCTGTTGGCGACCTCTAAAGGTCATGATTGTACTAGTGTATGCACCTTCATTCTTTCATTATGTGTATATACAACCCCTTTTAAGATAAAATATCATGAATTTATTTATACTCATGATATTTTAAGTTCCATTTTATGGTATTCCTTCATGGGGCTTATGATTCAAAGTTACCAAAGTGGTAAAGATTTTATGTTATAGTCTCATTGATTATCGGGATTGATTATGATTATGTTTCCAATGATAAAATCTTATTATATATCTCTCAAAAAAACTCATTAATTTTATTATCCTCTATTTATTCATTATATTTTCAGGTAATGGTACATTTTTTATTGTATTTTACTAAATATAATTGATAAAATGTTTTTAAGAAAATCTGAATTTATTTATCTCTTTGATCATAAATCCATTTTATTACAAAACCATGTTTCTTAAAAATGTTTTCAATTTTTTTAGTATTATCCTATTTTTGTAAAAGAAATTTTTACTCATGTTTTAATTTTTACAAAAAAAATGAAAGGAATCCTCATGTTTCTTTCTAAATAATGTCTGTTTTGATTTTACTAGAAATGTGAACGAAATATTTGTATTAACGTATACAACATGAATGAAACATCCCATCATCATGATTTTTTTTTAATATTAATTTATAATATTTCAAGGTTACTTTAAAATAAATGGATTTTAAAAAAGGTTTTATATTTAAAAAAATTAAATAATAGTTTTTCCCTTATTGTGGTTTATATATATTTCATATAACCCATTAAAAAGAGGGACCAAAAGTTCACCATGACAAGGTGTGTACCCATGTTTTTAGGTTTAGTCAAAAAAATGGTTAGATAAATGGATATGGTCAAGGTGTTTTTGGACATTTTTCATGCCTAGGGTTGATCTTAAACATCTCATTGAAATAATTTATTGTGAAACATGTTGTGGTTTATTCTTATTTTTCAAAACATTATCTTCCACTTTTTTCTGATTACCTTTGTTTTCACAATACCTTTTAAATTTTTAGTTCTCATTGAAGATAGTTTGGGTGTGATTTTACTAGGAAAATATTTTATAAATTATAATGAGCATGTCCTAAACTAGTAAGAAAATTTTCTAGAAAATTTAAAAAATGGATTTTATTTATGATTTTTTAGACAACATACATACTTCTCCTCCCAGTCAACGCTTCAATTAAAGTATAGAGTTAGTCATAATTTTTTTTATTTAATTAAATTTAAAGAAGAAAATAGGTATATATATATATAGATTCAAAATTTTCTCATTAACATTAAAATATTTCTCATCATCCCTTTAAATTTTAATTTCTCAATGAGGTTTGGTTTTGATCACTATGAAAGACCCCGACCAATGAAACATTAATTTACATTAGAAAATCAAACTAGAGTTAAATAAAATCACCTTGTCTCTAATCATAGATTATATTTATTTGATTCATCAATCATGCTAATTTTTTGTATTTTACTTGTAAATTATTACATTCTCATGTGATTTTATCCTAATTACGTGCAATTCATCCAGTTATAGAAATATTTTATTTTAAAATCATTTTTGTCACAAACCAAGCTGGGATGTCATCCAAACCGGAACTCAAACTATCCTAATACAAGACTTGAAGGGAGTTCCTAATCCCCATGAGATGACTAATAGTGATGAGCACCAAAGATAATCCAAAGGGGGGAAATTTCTATCCAAACAACGCAGATCAAATCACAAAATTGAGTATGGAACAAAACCAACAATAACTAAATATCAATAAATATAGAAACCAATGCAGATATAACAGAAGATGAAAAAACAAAAAAAATGAATACAAAACTAAAAACAAACCACACAAAATGATCTCCATGTGACCTCTTGGTCACCACCAACCACAAGACTAACATGATCCAAAGGAAAACACATGATCCAAAAACCTGAACCTACAAAATAGATCAGGTTAACTGATGATGAGTGGCACAAGTAGGGTGTGATCTTAAACATCTCAGTAGGTAATCACAACCAAGTCCATGCATTTACTTTCCTGAAATAGTCCACAAACACTAATTTTAAATACATACAGAAAAAAAACTTTTAATCATTTTAAAAAACCAAACACATCTTTTCACAAATTCCATTTTTAAAACAACACATGATGCATTCCTTTTCCAAAAATGGTCTCAATTTACACAACCCAATTAAAAAAATCCCAAATACACATCCACACCAAGTGACCAAAAAGAGGTTCTATAGAAATAAAAATAAACAAAATAATCATACGTAAACTAGTGGGGTTAATATTCATATACAAAAGTTATTAACAAAACATAGTAAATCATGGGAATTTCCTAAAAATCTCTAGAGGAAATCCCTAGATGTACTAAATTTGGATTCACCTATCAATGTATGATGTAGTTTCATAATCAATAACCAACTGGACACTCTAAACTAGCTAATCTAGTAACACATCCCACCTAGCCTCTCAGTAAATCTTGGGGGTACAACCCATCTAATCATGGTCTACAAGTAACTGTCACTTGAAACTATAAATAATTCCCATGAATCCCATGATAATAATACATGATGAGTGGGAATTACCTCACATGTGTGGTTCAACTAAACCCACCAGCACTGTGCTCGCCTAGTCCAAACACTGATATCACCTATGCAATGCCCCTCTCCTTGGGGAATCCTCCTTAGAGGTTCCCATCTCCCACCATGTCATTAAAAAGTGCCAACTAGGCCTTTACATCACATAATCATTAAAAAAACTTTCCAAACCATTACAAAATACTAATTGGTCCTTCACACCACATAATATTTCAACCATTTTTCCAAAACATGCTAAAATTTCAAATGGGCTTTCACATCACATGACACCAAAACTAAATTTCCCAAGGCAATGAAAAGTACCAACCGAGCCTTCAAAATTTATAATAAAAAGACATATACAAATAAATTTCCAAACCATTTCTAAAATAACTATGAAACACCACTTTCATGTGAAAATTCAAAACAATCCTTTTTCACCACTCAGTTACTAAGTATGGCTCAAAATGCCAAATGAGACATTATACTAATTATCCCTCAAAGAATATCTCAAAATAAAAAATGGTCCAAGTTTTAAGGAACACATTTGAAGTCACATTCAAAGTAACTTGAAACAGCAATACACTATTTATAAATCAAGGTTCCATTTTAGGAAATAAAATAGGGGGAGGAGGAACATTTTGAAAAATCATGGTTCAAGGTAGCATTATTACCAAGGGATATTTCTTTTGTTTTCCCATCCCTATGTCCTATATTTGCACATATATATGTGCCAATATCCAATGAAACTCTTCAAGTATACATGAAATAATATAAAACCCCTTTTTAAAGAAACACTTCTTTCTTTTAAACCAACACAACAAGCTACACATAAGCGTCACACCATAAAAGTCACCAATTTCCACATAAAACATAAAAATCACAACCCAACCACAATTATAAAAGATAATCAATGGAAACACCACCCAAAGTACCGAATTTTACTTTAAAATATCAATTGGCATTTCATAAAACACCTCATGTGCATTTAAATATAATAAAAATTAAAGAAACCATTTGGAAACCATTTCGCACCCATTTTCCATCATGAAAACACCAAAACAATTAATAATAACACACCACAAGAAAGATTGTAACAACTTTAAAACATTAAAGGAAAGATCAATCATCAAAGAAATGTTATAAAAAGGAAATGTATGGAAACACATACCTCAATGACGTGTGAATTCAACAAGACTTAGGGAGAAGGAAGAATGCACCCCAAGAGACAATCTGCACACCCTAACATCAAATAAATTGAACTACATGAGAAAACCCTCATCCTAGGTTTCATAAAAGAGATAACCCTCCAAGGAAACACAATGAAACCAAGATAGGGAAGAGATAAGAGAAGTAAAATCAACCAAAAACTCAAAGAAACATACCTAGTAACCTTCAAGGAGCTTTAATGGGGGGAGGGGAGTAAGGGAGGAGGGTCTCATGGATCCCCTGGTGCGCTTAGGTCAAACAGGGGAGGAGAAATATGAAATAGGGTTAGAAAAAATAAGGGGAAAAGAGAAATTTCACACTTTTAATGATCAAGGAAACTCGCACAGTTATGCCACACAGTTTGACAAATAGTGTTCCAATCATGTACACTAGATAGGAGGAAAGGGGTACCCCACATAGTTTGGCCGAAAAGTTTGAAATTGTGTGTGAAAAACATGAAAAATGGAACAATACAAACTAAATAACCCCTTATATGGTTACCACACAATTTCCTCTAACCATGTGCAAGTCATGCACCCTACCCTAGACACCAACCCACAAGTCGCATGGTTTTTCCCTTGGACCCGCACAGTTTTCCCCAAACCAGGATAAACCCATGAAATTCAAACCGTACAATAATAAAATGAACTGAAACCATCCTCTTCCCCAACAAACTATATAGTTAAACCTAAAATGATGAAAAATAATCATGCATAGGCCAACAAATCACCCAAAAACTTCAAAACTCAAAAATTAAAATCGATAACTCAACTCAAACCTCAAAAAAAATATAAAAAGGCAAGGAAATAATAAAATAAGAGAAATTATGAGATTGGGGTGTGATAATTATCCCCACAAAAACACTTTCTTCCACGAGAAAGCCACCCAGCCACATAAGGAAAAAGGCTCAATCCAAAATCCAAATGAAGTTGAATGAGACCATGAACCTCGGGGTGACCATTAACTCTACAAGTCAAACTTGATCATCTTTAAGATAAACCATAATGAAAAGAAACAAAAAAAATAGGAGGGTTCTCCCCACCATAAGATCCTAACACAATGAAACTCCTAACACAATGGAACTAATATGATAAAACAAACATGAGCTTTCCCAAAATTCCATGCACAAGATAAACAACAACACCACCAAAACTAGGAACCTAATATAAACAAACCCAAAAATTCTCCGCACAAGCTGAAAAACACAACCACTAAAACTAGGAACTCCCAAACTGAACCAAAGACCTCCCAAATTCAGTGTAAAACACAAGGGAGGAACTTGAAACAAAAAACAAACAAAAAACACAGTTCATCAACTCCCCAATACTCAAACATCTCCAAAGAGAGCACAAATGGAAACTAGAACTAGTCTGAAAAAGGCTAAGAACACACAGGAAAGAACTACTAAGTAAAGACTCACATTAAAAAAGTAACCATCACTCGAATTAAAACTCAAACAAAACAAAAACATTTATACAACAGAAGAGAAATCACAATAGAAGTGAAAATAACAGTAGAGAAACATTAAACATCTCTACTCCAACACTGGAGACAAAAACTGGGACACGGTTCCCCCACACCCCCAGCAGTTCCTTACTGCATGAGAAGAATCACTTCAGGGCATATAGATAGACCCCTGATGTCTTGAAGAATCAACAACCACATAGCTAGGAGCTTAAATCCATCAATCAAGACTTCCTCTTTGGATCATTATTATTATAAAATTTCTCCAGATGAACCAAACAACCACATCAACAACAAGACTTCAGAGGATTATGACAGGCGACTACAAATTCCTGAACTAGGCACACTGAAATCACAAGAATGACTGGTCTAATGAGCAAGAAGTCAGAGTCAACAATGGAGACTTCTCAAGAAAGGGTTACTCTTGAATACGCCTCTCATCAGATGGGTAACCTTCATGAGCAGCTAGAGATACCATATTTCCAACTGCCTATACTTCAAAAACCGACTCATCTAAGAATGTTTTATCCAATCATTTCTCAAATTCAAATTCACTAGATGAGAGGAATTTTCCTTAATATATGGATGAAGACCACAAAAAAAGAGGATATTTTAACTGATCCCATGACACTACCTCTAAATAAAATGAATCCATCTTCTTGAAGTGGTCAGCATAGGCCTTCATTGTCTGCTAGAATTCCTAAACATTCATGAGATATTATAATTTTCTTGTCTTACACTCCTTAGATAAACACCATTGTATGAAAATGGTCTTAAACACTTCCCAATACATCCAAAATTGTAGTGATGTAAGGATTGTAACCTTCCACTAATCCATGGCTAAGACCTCAAATGAACTTAATACAGCATGGACCCTAACAACTTCATAAGTTCCCAGTGATCTGAAGACACTATCAACTTCCTCAAGCCACTATGTTTCTTCCAACAAACCAAAATCACTATGAAAGAAAAGAAACGACTGAGACGAACTCAACTCTTCCACCCCACTTAGAGTCTGGGTTGGTTTAACACCTGGAAGAGACTCACAAGAAACTTATGGGACATTTCTGGGTAAAATACTCTAAACAGAATAAAAAAAATAACCAAAATAAAGATCACACAAAAATGAACCAAAATAATACCTCAAGCCAAAATAACATTCTCACAATCCAAAACATACAAACAAAATAAAAATCCTCTTTTCAAAAAACATCATTTCAACCCAATTTCAAAGCCACTATGAATCCCAATCCACCTTTCAAAAATCAAGAACCCAATTTTGGATCCAATATCCAACAAAACCCCCCCAATTTTAAAATAAATCCCATTCCAAAATCATTTTTCCTTTGAAAATATCTTTTTTGAAAAACATTTTTCATTTAAAAAATCACCAACACCAATCCAAGACAAACCAACACACAACCCACTTGAAAACACCCAATAGGGAACTAGTGACCGTGAAAGACTCAATTTTGTGGTTTAGTGGACCATGTCCAAAGGAATCAATAAACACTAGGAGTATCTTGAACTGTGCACTCAGGATCCACATGGATCACTACTCCATGTAAGCCCACCATGCAACACCAGTCCACCTCCATTTTCACTCCCTTTCTGTTAACCCAAAGCCAAAATAAAGATTCAAATCTCAGATTACCCCTAGAAACTCAAGGATTAGATTAAGAAAGAGTTTTTGATTCTCTTCCAATAACTACCACTTGAGTCCCGATAGTCCTAATCTCTAGTCAAACTGATGCCCTAAATAAAAAATGGATTTTATGATACCATTTTGTCACGAACAAAGACAGGATTCCATCAAACTCAACACCTGAACCAACCTAAGATAAGGCCCAAAGGGAATTACTGATCCACATGGGTTGGAGACTAGCACTGGGCACCAAAGATAATCTAATGGAAAAGAATTTCTTCCCAAAAAATGAGCATTATATTACCAAATAGAGTACAAAGAAAACCCAATTATAATTAAACATTAATAAATATAAAAACCAATCCAAATACAATAGATGATGAAAAAATATAAAACTAAATACAAAACTAAAAATGAACCACACAACATGATCTCTATGTGACCACTTGGTCACAACTAACCACAATACCAACCTACTCCAAAGGAAACACACAAACTAGAAACTACAACCTGAAAAACAGCTCGAGTCTACTGACACCAAGTGACACAAGTAGGGTGAGAGATTAAACAACTCGGTAGTTAATAACCACATATTCCATGCATTTAATTTCCCAAAAATAGTCCACAAACACTAGTTTGAAATACATATATAAAAACATACTTTTAATCATTTTAAATAAGAAAATATATCTTTTCAAAAATTCCATTTTTAAAAGAATACAAACAACTTTTCTTTTTCAAAAACAACTTCACCTTCCACAAACCAATTCAAAACCAAATCCCAAATACACATCCACACTAATTGAACAAAAATAGGCTATACATAAAGTAAAGGAAACAAAACAAATAGATTGAAACTAGCAGGGCTAATATTCACATGCAGTAATGATTAACAGAACATACAGATAGTAAATCATGGGAATTTACAAAACATCTCTAGAGTAAATCCCTAGACATACTCATTTTGGAATCACATATCGACACATGGTAAATCTTTGTATTAAATAACCAATTGGCCACTCTAAACTAGCCAATCTAGTGGAAAATCCCACCTGGCCTCTCAGCAAACCCAGGGGTACAACCCATCTAATCGAGGTTGACAAGAAATCATGACTTGACCCTATAGATGATGCCTAGGAATCCCATGATAATAGTACACATTGAGTGAGAAGTTCCTCATTCATGTGGCTCAATTGAACCCACTACCACCATGTTTGCCTATCCCAAACACTAACACCACCTATGTGATCCCCTCTTCTTAGGGAATCCTCCATAGAGGTTCCCGTCTCACAACATGTCATTCACAAATACCAATTAGGCCTTCACACCACATAATATTTCAAAACCACTTTCCAAACCATTACAAAATACCAATTAGGCCTTTACACCACATAAGTTTTCAACCAATTCTCCAAAACATACTAAAATATTAACTGGTCTTTCAAATCACATCACATCAAAACTAAATTTCTGAAGGCAGTGAAAAGTATGAATTGGTCCTTAAACATTTGAAATAAAAATATATTTAAAAATAAATTTCTAAAGCATTTCTAAAATAACCATGAAACTCCAATTTCACATGAAAAATGCCAAATGGGCCTTTTTCCCCACTCAGTTACCAAGTACATCTCAAAATGGAAAATGGGCCTTTATAGAAATTATCCCTCAAAGAATATCTCAAACTACTATATGGGCCAAGATTTAAAGAACATGTTTGAAGTCATATTCAAAGTCACTTGAAATACCAATACACTGTTTAGAAATCACGGAACCATTTTAGGAAAAAGAAATAGGGGGAGGGAGGAAGAACATTTGAAAAACCATGGTTTAATGAAATTTCATTACCACGGGCCATTATCATTTTTTTCCATCCCTATGTGCACCCCATGCACATATGGTTATGTTAACATCCAATGAAAATCTTCAAGTATTCATGAAATCACAAAAAACCCTTTTTAAGGAAACATCACTTTCTTTTAAACCAACACAACAAGACACACATAACCATCACACAATAAAATTCAACAATTTCAACATAAAACACCCAAATCACAACCCAACCACAATTAAAAATATAACCAAGAGAAAACACCACCCAAAGTAAACAATTTTACTTTAAAATATCAATTGAAATTTCATCAAACACCTTATGGGAATTTAAATATAGGCATAATTAAAGAAACCCTTTGGAAACCATTTCACACCCATTTTACATCATGAAAATACCAGAACAATTAATACTAACACACCACAAGAAAGACTGTAACGTGTTTACAACATTGAATGAAATATCAAGCATCAATGGAATTTGTTGGAAAGGAAATGGATGCAAACACCCATATAAGTGGTGTGTGGATTCAATGAGGCTTCTGGAGAAGGAAGAATACACCCCAAGAGACAATCTGCACACCCTAACATCAAATAAATCGAACAACATGAGGTAACCATCATCCTAGGGTTTGTCCAAGAGAGAACCCTCCAATAAAACACCACAAAACCAAGATAAGAAAGATATAAGAGAATGAAAATTGACCAAAAACTCAAAAAAACATACCTAGTAACCTTCAAGGAGCTTTAATGGAGGAAGGATAATAAGGGATGAGGGTCTCCTAGAGCCCCCTAGTGCGCCTAGGTCAAACAAGGGAGGAGAAACTTAGAATAGGGTTAAAATAGAAGAGGGAGAAAAGAGGAATTTCACACTTTTAATGATTTGGGAAACATGAATGGTTAGGGAGCACATTTAGAAAAATCATGCGCCAATCATGCACACCCGAACATGAGGAAAGGGTCACCCTGTACAGTTTGGCTACATAGTTTGAAAAAATGTTCACTAACCGTGAAAAATTCCACTATCCAAAATTTAGAACCTCTCACACGGTTTCTTCATGGTTTCCTCTAACCTAAAAAATTCATACGCCATGAACCAGACACCAACCCACAACTGCATGGTTTTTCCATTGGATCTACATGGTTTTTCCCAAACCATGACCAAACTGTGAAAGTCAAACCTTGAAAGACTAAAATAAACTAAAACCATCCTTTTCCACAAAATACCACACATGTAACCCTCAAACCATGCACACAAATCTTGAATAGGCTAAAGACTCACCCAAAAACTTCAAAATCAAAAATTCAAATTGGGAACTCAACTCAAACCTCAACCAAAATATCTAATGACAAGGAAATAATAAAATAAGATAAATTATAAGATCAAGGTGTGACAATTTTAAATCCATGTTCACCTTTTTTTACCACACAATATGACTTTCGATCAAGTTTCACCATCAAGTGACATGGTTTACCATAGCATAGATAAAATGGGGATAATCCAATTGGTGTTTTAA
Source organism: Viscum album (assembly GCA_963277665.1). Taxonomy (NCBI): domain Eukaryota; kingdom Viridiplantae; phylum Streptophyta; class Magnoliopsida; order Santalales; family Viscaceae; genus Viscum; species Viscum album. The sequence continues at coordinate 948,865,868 of OY728125.1, read as the reverse complement.
AGTTTTTCTAGTTCACTCATAAAGCATCATTGAGTTTTTTACTCCAATATTATGGTTTGAGATCACTATATTCTCCACAATATTTTTAATGTCTTAGTTAGATAATTCTAATTTCCTATTTTTTATGGGTGAAATATAGTTATTTTGATGTATTATACTATATTTGTTTCTAATATTTATCAAAATGTAATTGATGAAATGAGTATCTTAATCACTAATGAGTAGCTAATGGATTTAAAACCAATAAAAGATACTATTTTTCTAAAATTTGATTACCAAGAATGAAATATTCCTTATCATTTCCACATATTCTAAACATTTAGAAACATAATACACACACACACACAAGTATGTATGTGTTTCTGAATAAGTTTGGGAAGGGTCACATGAAATGGATTCCCTAAACTTTGAACACTCCGACATCTAAAATTGGGTTTTGAGGTATCTTGTTTCACTTTCCAATATTTTCCATTTTGGAATCATTCACATGCTCACACATATTCTCTTATATATTTTTGTACTATGATATAAAATAATCTACTTTTTAAGATATTTTTCAAGATTCAATCAGGCATGTGGTTCCCTTCGGTTCGTAATGAATGAAAAAAATTCCATAATACTCTTAACATTAAATTTAGGCACACATCACCTTGTGATTTCATCTTCACATTATAATGTCCCAAAAATAATGTTTTGTTTCAAAAAAATACATCTTTCATAGTTGATATGTGAAGTGAGGGTACATAGTTTCATTTATTAAGTAGTTTTCAATGTCATCAACCTAAGGAGATGAACTTTTAAATCAGTATGATATAGTTAATTCATTCAAAAATTAATCATCAATGTCGATTTAATCCTATTCATATACATGACTTAATATAAATCTGGAAAAATTATTAGGTACTATATTATCCATGATCTTTTTATATTGTATAATGATGTTAAACTCTTATAGAAAAATTATTCATCAGATCAGATATAATATCACATCCTCTTGTTCAGTAGGTATCTCAAAGAAATATTGTAAAATCATAACCATTTTAGAGCTATGGAACCATTTAATTTTTTCCAAAACATTCTTATTTTTGTTATTATGGAAGGTTTTAGGGGTTGGGAGTGGCTTGGTCTGACTCAAAGGATAAATAGGTGGATCTTTAGATGAAAGTTTCAGAATGAACTTCATTCATGGCATCAAGAATTATTTCACATCATGAAAGGTGTAGATAGAGGGAGGAACCCCATTCCACAAAAAACTCATGGCATGGATAGATGGTTCATGTTGTGAAACCTCTTTAGTAGTTTTTAAGGTTTATTTTAATTATTTTGGGGATGGGGGTTTTTTAATAATGAAGGAAGGGTTATTCCTTGGATAGTCATGCAATGGACGCCACCACATCCGTATACTATTAAAATAGAGGATCTCCCTCATTTATTCACCAAATCAGCAGTCATATATTCTGATTGCAACCTAAAGGTTATGTTAACATTTTTCTCCTCTTTTTATAGGTTTCTTCAACTATAAAGAGAGCTTACATTGTTTATGGGAATTTTCCCATATTTCTAGGGTATTATTCTTATTTTATAATTTCTACTAGTTTAGCTTAAATCAAATTTTTATATTGGATGAAAGTTTATGGGTATAATTTTAATGGTTTAAAAGTTTTTCCCTCAAAATTTGACTTTTTTATGTTGTGCATATGATGTGCATTCAGCCCAAAATATCACGCATTCAACCTAAAATTACTAATAAATGTTGTGGGACCCAAATCATGAAATGTAACCATCACACTGGCCACAAGAATCCCATTAGTGATTTTATACTGTGACTTTTTCCACCCATGGGATAATCTTAACCTTGGTAAGTGAGTTTGAAAATTAAAGAGGTGACCCTAGGGGTGACAAGAACTTGATATATAGTTGTGGGTGAGTGGTCGATGATGCTTATGACATTATATAGGATCCATTATCTATTTTTATTATTTGATACCAGACTAAATTAAATAAATGGGTGACTCTAGGTGTGTTGTGACTTTTTTATTTAACTGTTTATATAGATAGGGATGCCTAGGACATCCTCTAGGATTCGGAGTATGTGTTTATTATATGAGGAATGATGTTATTGAATTAAATAAATTTATTTATTTGTTGCCTATGTGATTTAATGACGATGAATGTTTTGAATTACTTGGGGTGATTGTCCCTTGGGATCAGAATTGAAACTTAATACTTTAGAATGCCTTGGGGTGATTCTCCTTAGGTTTGGAGATGATTTATGATACTTTATAATTCACTTGGGTGATTTTCCTTGGATTTGTAAATAATACCTAATACTTTGGAATGTCTTAGGTGATTCCACTTGGGTTTTGTGATGACTTATGCTACATTAGAACACCTTGGGTGACACCACTTGGGTACATAAAAGGTGCATGATTCTTTATAATGCCTTGGGTGACTCCCCCTTCAGTTCAGTGATGATTCCTTCTACTTTTGAATTCCTCAGGGTAAATCCCCTTAGGTTCTATGGTTTTTATTGATCATTCTGACCACATAGGATTAAACCAATGGGTTGGTGATACACATGTTGACATATTATTAATAGAGACATTTGTATTAGGCTAAATCAGGTGTGGTTAATCCAATGTGTCACTTTAGAGCCTGAGGATATATGATGGATTATTTATTTATATTATTCCTTTACTTATTATGTACATTATTATGCACTATATTTCTCAGACTTTTTATGCTTATAGATTCCATTAGTGGTATCATACTAAGATGTACACACACCCTACTTGGGCTATTGTTTATTTCCCAAGGAGACCTTCATGTTTCAAAATCAATACAATGGAAAGATCTATACTATTGATGTGTTTTTGGGTATCTAGGGAGGAGTATGAGATTTTAGGACCAGGATAAGACTTAGGACCTATTGATGGTGTTTTCCTAGTTTTTTATTTTAGTCCTTTGGGTTTTTTATATGACTTACTGATCATATAGTACATGCATAAAAATGTGTTGTATAGTATCATTTTGATATATCATGGGTTATGTTGACTATTTTTGGGTAATTTATGATATGTTTATTTAGTGTTTATCTAGATGTTATATCTTATTAATATTATTTTCCTTTTTTCTTACTCTGATATGCAGGTATTGTCTCCCTATCATACCACCATAGACTCACACTGATAGTTCATAGCCTCTCGTATATGGGAGGAATTCTTGAGGTCTAGTGGCTATACCTCCATTTCAGGAACCAATTAGTGGTCATGGAAAAGGGGAGGATGACACAAAGTGGTATAAATGATGTTTCTTTTGTTTGGCCATTTAGTTAAGGTAAATAAGAGTTATTAAATTTTGGAATATAGTATAGAAATTTTTCTAAAGAGTTTCCACCCTACTTATGAAGGAATTCTACATTTATAGGTATAGGAATGATATTCTTGATTTTCAATTTTACTATTGAACTATTTCACTTTGAATGATAACATGATTAAGGGGTTTATAGTTTATGTGATTTTATTTTTTGGATGGTATAGAAAGAGTACATGTATACATGCATCATATTAAGCATTTAGGGTTAACATGAAATTTTTATTATTCCTTATAGTTGTTTACTATAACAATGACATGGTTCAGTTATTTAAAGTGACAACATCCATTTATAAAGTGTTTTATTGTATAATTGTATGGAATAATCTTACTCAACCAATCTACTAAATGTATAAAATCATGTTATGTGATATTTTTTTTATTCATACAAGGCATAAATTAAATAAAATTCCAATTACAACTTATAATTAATTTTACTCTATAACTTTTAATTGACATTTCATTTAATAAGCCTCAATAGTGAAAATTTCAGGTTATAGTAAATCATTAAAATTCTATTAAATGATCACACGTCTTGGTTATTTTGTGTCTTAGATTAAATAAATTTCTAATAACAGCTTTTAAAGTGTTTTCCTTTATAAATTGGAATTGAAATTTCATTTAACTGGTCCTTTTTTATGAAAATTCTAGTTAAAGAAAAATAGAAAATTTTGACATTATGAATCCTATGTATATGATTTTGACTATATCTATATATGATATTGACTTTGTATATGGGTATTTGGGTCTATTGAGAGTGATTGAGTTATATGTTCCATATGGTATGAGATGTAGGGAATAGTGTGATGATGTTCCTGTTATCACTTTATTTGAGGTGTGATGTTGATAATTTAAATAAAAGTGTGTTCTAATGTGGGTCTTGATTGTGTGTGACCTGATCTTGACAAATGGTAAATGGGGATAGATATAAATCCTAGGTTTATAGACCTTTATATTGTGTGGTGTATAGGATAATGGGATTCTATTCCAATTGTTAATTTGATTTTAACCATGATGATGAGAATTAGGATATGTTATAATTGTCTATAATCCTTGTGGGTTTATCCCTATCTTGTGAGTAGGGTAGGGTATTTTAGACTTAAACATGTAAGTGAGAAAATTATATTGTATGGCTTTTCAAAGTGGATAGATGTGTTTTTTGTCACTAATTTTTCTATATTGTGTAGGAATAAGAGTCAAAGATAACCCTAGATTAGGTGGTTGGATTTATTACATAGTGATTTATTTTCATGTGGGTATGATAACCCTAGATGAGTTATTTTATTCTATGAGTTTCCTTGAGACATTAATATGTGGCTTAGGATGTTGGTAAACCAAGAGATGTGACTAAATAACAGGATGATTTCTTATTATTGATGGAGATGAATGTGATATATTAGGATAACCCAATAGAGAGGTTATCCTTGGATTTTTGATTCCCTATAGAAGAGAATTTATAAGTTGATTTACATTGAGACTAGTGTATTAGAAGTGCTAACTAATAATTTGGATAGATGTATAGATGCCTTGTGTGTTATGGATATAGATATCAATCGCTGATGTCATGGGTTGTGTTTGAGTTTTGAAGGGAATGACCAGTTAAATTTCTGACCCTATTGGTTAAGAGATCTTATATGGTTGGATCTAGAATGGATAAAGCATGGGTAGGATCTTTTAGATTTTTTGAAATGCTCAGATTATTGGTGATATCATAGTTGGCCTTGGCATGAGTGAGATTCCATAGGATTATTATAAAGGATTTATTGGGTGAGTTAATTTTGGATATATGATTTATACATGAAGTGATCATGGTAAAATGAGTTATTAGGTGTGATATCCTAGGATATAAGGATTATGAATTGGGTTGGTTGAGTCTGGTGGGGTTGAAAAACAACTCTAGTAATGTGCTTTTTGGGTATGGCGGGTTGCAAATATGAGTAGTTGAGCACCATTATGAAAGGTTAAAAGAGAAAATATATTTCCATGTATTAAGTGAGTGTGATTTGGTTTGACCTACATGGTGGGTGGATGGGTGAATCATAATCTTATCCTTACAATGGTAAGATAATTTTTTGAAACTATGTTTTTGGTTTGGATGGAATGTGAGACATGTCAGTGGGAGGATTTTGAGAAAATCTCTAAGATAGTGAGATTGAGCTGGGAAAGTTACTTGACATTGTAGACAAGGTCATAATAATAGATGAAAATGAATGGTGGTTTCATTTTATTCTCCTTGTGTGTGGATAAACCATTTTTTGATGTATATACTTGGTCTCTAAAGACCATTGGGGTTAGGAACTTATTAGGTATTGGTGTGTTCTAGTGGAGTTTAGGACTCCTTAGTTTTTTCCAACTGTGTGAGTTGAGGTCATGGGTTTCTTATAGGATTGGTTGATGATCCACAATGAATAGATGATGGAAAATTATGAGATTCCTTGTTTTGTAAAAATAGGAAGAGGGTGTATACCCTTGAAATTGTGATGTATGCTAGTTATAGAAAGAGTTGATTTTGGGTATGATAAGGTGTAGTTTATTATGAGAAGTGTGTGGATTGGGGTGTAACTGATGCATGAGATAAGGTATCTATATGTGATGATAAAATAATTAGGGGGTCCTAGGGACTCTAGGTTATTAATATGGTCATCTCTTATGAGATATATTTTAGGACCTCTTGTGAAAAGTGAAAGTTGGAGTATGATGAACTTTGAATCTTGTGAAACACTAAGGGGGCTAGTCACTCAATGTGATGGCTACAAAATTAAAGAGTGCCTCAGTTATGATGAGTTAAGAGCCAACATAAATTTGAGTTGAAAGTGGGTCTAGGTAGGGAATTTATTAGGATAAATGTGAGAGTAATTTGATAGTGAGAAAGGTTGTGGACCTTGATTTAGATCTATAGGTACTAAGTGTACGATGGTGGATTTTTGGTAACCTTTGAAAGTAGTGTTGTGAGGCACCATGGTTTTAATAGAGTCTTGAGCAGGGCTTGAGTTGAGGACTTATTCAAATAATATCAGTAGGGATTTAGGATTCTAATATTTGGCTAGTAGTGGATATTGAGCAGGATCATGCTCATGGAATATAAATAATGAATTCCTATAGTTTGGAACACACTATGGATAGTTTGAGCATATGGAACTCATTTTTAGTAGTTTCCAGTAAATGTTAGAAGTGAAATTCTGATAAAACCCAATCAAGATGTGGGTATGGTTTTGTGATGTATTTTTGGAAAAAAGAAGTTTATTTAGGTGTGTAAAGTGGAACACATCCATTTATAGGTATTAGTTGATGAAATTTTGTTCGAGTTAGTGTTATCGATATTTTGGAAACCACTGTATAAGGGATAATGGTCAGGTGGTATGAATGGGTGTGAATATCTTGAAGTAGTATGGTAAGGTAATTGGGACTATGGGACTTTAGTGTTATGGAATGATATTTCAATGTGAATTTTTTATAAAAGGATTTGAATTGTAATAACTCTTAGGAGTGGTACTATAGATTTAGATATGGTTATTCAGGTGATAAATGAAATGGTTTAGACCAAATCCACGAACCAATGAGGTGTGATTTTAGTGTTTTGGGAGTTCATAAATACCGCTAGAAGTGGGGAATCATAGAGGAATTGGTTGAAATAATAAATTATGTGGGGTTTAGTCTGATGAGGTATTGAGTAGTGGAGATGGTATAGATACAACTTTTGGCATGAACATGGCCAATGGGAGGCTAGTGAGTTAGCGATGATTAGATTGAGTCTCGTATAAGAGACTTCAAAGTATGTTCACTTGATCGAATAATATAATAAAGATACCCTAATTAGGTAGAGAATATTATACAGATTAGTGACATTAACTAGTGGAGTAAGTAATGTGTCATTAAACAAGATTTCATTGGAAGCTAGTGTGCTAGTGACATGATTCAAGGGGTGAATCCCTATTTGTGACATTATTAAAGGGTATAATCCTATTTAGTGCCTTGATTTAGGGGAAAAATATTCATTGCATGATTTAGGGGGTGAATCATGTGACGAAATGCAGTAAAGTGTTGTTTTGGGGCATCAATGTTTAATGGAGAAAGAGAAGTTGATGTTATGGATCAGGAGTATGAGTGGGACCCTTGGTGTTGGGTTATTATTGAGATATTGAGGTTGATTTTGATGTGTCTTTGATTAGAATGTGTGTATTTTGTTCAGTATTGAATGTTTTGGGGGTCAAAAGTGGCTCGTGTCGACCTTAGGGACAAATAGGTAGGTCTGTAGAAAAAATATGTAGATAATATCTCATTCATGGTGTTAATAAATGATTCACACCATAAAAGAGGTGGGCATGGACATAAGATCCCTACCCTGAAAACTCATGGCATGATCTGATGAATCACACCCTAAAACCCCTTTTGAAATATATTTTTTAAGTTTTATTTTAATTATTTTTGGGTTTTCTTCTTTTTTATATAGTTTCATGATGGAACCCCCCCCCCCAAATACTCCCCAAAGAGATGATCTCCCCATTTCTCCAATAAATCAGCAATCATCGGTTTCCACTAGAAGCTAGTGGTATGACTAACCTTTTGTCTCATCTTTTTCTAGGTTTCTTTCATTGTTAAGTGATATCATGTCATTTCTATGCATTTTCCCTGTTTCTAGGGTATTCTTATGATTTTACTATTTCTACCAGTTTAGCTCAAAACAAAGGCTAATATTATATGAGTGGATGTCAATAATTATAATGTAGGTTGTTTACAATATTTTACCTCAAATTCTCAAAGTTTTCCACTATGTGTATGATGTACAATTTTTCCAACATACCATGAATTCAACCTAAAATTATAAATAAAAGTTTTGGGACCTAAACCATGAAATTAAACCTCCCCACAGGCCAGGAATAACCCATTTTTGAGTTTTTACTATGACTTTATCCACCCATTAAGTGTTCTTAACCATAGGAAGTGAGTTGGAAAATTAAATAGGTGACCGTAAATATGTAGATGGGGATGCCTAGGACATACTCTAAGATATGGAGAACATGTTTATTATATGATTCCTGATGTTATTGAATTAAAAAAAATATTTATGTGATACCTATGTGATTTTATGTTGATAAATGTTTAGAATACATATGGGTGATCCCCCCTTGGATCTGTTGATGAAACTTGATACTTTAAAATGCCTTGGGGTGATTAACCTTGGGCTTAGTGATGACACCCGATACTTTAGAATGTTGTGGGATGATTCCCCTTTTGTTTGAATATGATTCCTAATGATTTATAATTCCTTGGGTACTTCCCCTTGGGTTTATGTATGAGTCCTTCTACTTTATAACACTTTGGGTTTTTCTCCATTGGGTTCGATGATGATGTCTAATGCTTTAGAATTCCTTGGGGGTGATTCCACCCTATGTTAGGTGATGAATCCTGTTACTTTGGAATGGCTTAGGGTGACTCAACTTGGGTTAGATAGTATTTATAGATCATTTTGATTGCCTGAGATTAACCCTGATGGGCTTAGGTTATTCTAACTGACATATTATGGGCAGAGATATTTATCTTAGTCTAAAGAAGGCATGGTCAATCTTGGGTTTCACTTTATAATCCTAGGATCAAAGGAATTTTATTTTTTATATTATGCATTTATTAATTATGAAAATAATCATGAACTTTTTTTATCAGACTTAATTTACTTATAAACATCATTGGTTGTGGCCTAATAACTCATACTCATGCCATGCTTAGCCCACTATTTGGTACATAAGTAGACCTTAATGTTTAGAGGGTGGGACAAGGGAAAGTTACTTATGACTAATGCATGTTTGGGAATCTAGGATGAAGAATGGGATTTTGGGACCTGGTTTGGACTTGATACCACATGATGGAGTTTTCCCCGTTTTTTATTTTAGTCCTTTGGGTTTTGTGTATATGACTTGTTTCAGATCTATGACTTTACTAACAAATTTTGTATACTCTTTTTTTTATATAGAATAGGTTATGTTGATAATTTATCAGTACATACTTAAATGTCTATTCTCTTCTTATATATATGTTGTATCTAATTAATATTAATTTCCATTGTTTTTGGACTATGATATACAGGTATAGTCTCCCCACCATACCCTCATAGACCCTCACTACATGTTGGAAGCCTTTAGAATACAGGGAGGTATGCCTGAGGTCTTATGGATCCGCTTCCAATTTGAGAACTGCTTAATTGTCATGGCTCATGGGAGGACATCAAAAATGTTATCTGTATAGACTATTACCTTAGAGAATACTATATAGGATCTAAACCTTTCAAAAACAATCACCACTACTAATAGTTTTTTCTCTATAGTAGTGTAATTTATTTAGTATTTAATTATAGAGTGATTTTCATTGTATATTGGTCAAAAATGTGATTGAACCACTCCCTAAAGATACCCCCATAGTAAAATCACTAGCATCACACATGAGTTCAAAAGTTTTCTCCCAATTATATAAATTATTATTAGGGGAACCATCATGTTATTTTTTAAATAAACAAAGGATTCCTTATATGATTCATTAAAATTAAATGAAATTTGATTAGACAGTAGGTGGGTGAGTAGTCAAGATATCTAAGAAAAATATTTAAAAAGGTGATTGTTAACATTTAAATGTACAAGAAAGCTTTAAATCCCCTTCAAACTAGTTTTTGGAACCAAGGTTGTTCTTTGATGGATATAAAGTATGGTTTGTGTTCATTGTAAATCCACAATGGGTTGATCAAGGAGTTTTCAAGGAATGTGGTCTTATGATTGAGTCTAAAAGAATTATTGAAGGTGGAACAGTTTCCCAGAGTTTTCCAAATTTTTGGGTCTCAAAATCGGGAGTTTGTTTTTGGAAAAGGGAGGTTTTCCACAAAGGTAGTACACAGAATTGGATTTCTAGGAATAGTTTGACAATCAATAAATATGGTATAAAGAATGGAGAAATGTGAACCACATATAAGTAACTATTTTCATAGTGTAAAATGGTATATGGACCGTGTAGGAGGAATGGTTCGTGGAGCGAAGGAGGTTTTTGGGAAGGCCTGCAGATCTCAAAAGGAAAATGGTTTACGAGATGGACTTTCATTTGTGAAAATGAGGCAATGTTTTGATAAGCTGTGAAGGGTGTTTTTTTCATAAATGAGGTGGTGATTTGTGTCGCCGCATAGGAAGAATGGTGGTACGTGAAATATGTAGAGAATATAATTCATAGTAGATGCATGGTACATGGTAAAGGCAGTGTCGTATCAAAGAGTTTGTAAATATCAGTTTAGCAGATTATGTGGATATATTTGACTATACAAGTAGCACTAATCCATTCATTATAGAGCGGCTCTCAGATTAAAAATCTGAGAGGAATTTAGATAAATCTAGAAGTAGTTCGTGGGAATACAACCCCATAATGACTTTAATTAAAAATTGGAAAGGAATTCAGTGAAGTAAAGAATAGTTCATGGAAGACAATATGCAGAGGAAGAAGTCCAGTTCATGGAAGATAGTTTGCAGAGGAGGGTTCTGGTCTAAAGAGAAAAATTAGTAGGCAGACACAGTTTTTAAAGGCAGTACACTGTTGCATTTTGCAGAGGAAGTGTGTATAGGAAGCCTCATAGTATATGGAGTAGGGTAGTATGTGGAGGAAGCCTCACACTACGTGGAGTAAGGTAGTACGCATTGGATGCAGCATAGTATGTAGTGGAGTAGGAGTAGTTCGCGAAGGAAGAACTTGAGTTATGCAGTGCAGTACAGTTCATGGAGGAAGGAGATCAGTATATAGAGGAATAGTTTGCAAACTAATAGTGCATGTAAAATTAAAACACGTTTATAGTTGAAAAAATTACTTCAAAAGAGAATCCACCTATAGTTGAGGATGCATGATTTAATGTCAACCCATTAAAATTACCTTCAAGTCGATAAACTAAGTTCAAATTCTTCCCAATGCAGTGAATAAGGGGGAGTCAATGGAAGTGATTTGAGGGACACAGTGTGCTATCCTTAAAACATTGTAAAGGCAGTTTTCATGGAATAGAGTGATTGTGCTAAAAATTTGAACTCCACAACTAGTAAAGATTATTAGAATTTGGTATGACTTAAAACCTATTTAAGTATGATCCTTGGATGCAGCCCTTAGTAGTGAACTAAGAAAAATTATTGCATCTTCAATTTGCATGTGATGGTCTGTTTTCTACACTTTCTCATCACATAGGTTAAATAGGTTCCTACTAATTTTGGAATAAGATCCATCAGTTTAAAAAAAAAGTTGACACCCTGATTCATCCCGCCCCTCATAGGGTGTTCTAGGGTCATTCGCTGGTAATATCATACAACTCTTGTATAATTTTATTTTTTATTGGGTCAGCCTATAATCCTTTCATATAAATCTGATGTCAAAGGTTGATCCCCACTTGAACTATGAGGTGGAACTTTCCCCAATTAAGCACTAAAAAAATTCCCTCACATATTTTAATTACAAAATTAAGTTTGATAAGGTATGACTCAAAAGAACTTCCATAAATGGAAAAATCATCCAGGAAGAATTTTATAAATTAATTATTATGTCATGAAAAATATTTCATACAAATTTTGAATATTGTTAGTGAATCATACATGTGAAAGGATATATAATGATAAAAAAATGATTCATTCATATATGTGAATGTTATATTTGATTAGTCCTCTAGATCCTCTAGTATTTTTCTATAGCTAAAAAAACCATCTAGAAAATAATAAAATTCATGTCTAGTTAACCTCACAAGCATTTGATCCATAAAAAGGAGTGGAAAGTGTTATTTAATTATTAATATACTTATATTATAATAACCATCTCACACTCTACATCATGTGACTGTTTTTATTAGGATCAATTAATTGTTTTCATTATTTATCATAGTCATGTCTCCCTTCTTTAGCATAACTTAAATTGGTTTGACTCATTCACTATTTTAAATAGAAATGATAATGCACACATCAAAGAGATTTGATACTTATTTTTTTCATAACCTATTTCATTGAGGGTGTAAATCCCCTTTGAGGATGATGATTAAGTTTTTTCTCCTCTTCCCACAACACCTTATGTGTGAAAATAGTGGGGGTGATTCCCTTGACATCGAAAATACCCAATGTTACTTCTTTTTTCCTCCTCCATATCAATTATAGGAGTTCTTCCTCATACTCTAGAAATTCCAATTTAATGATCATAGATAATGTATCATTTTATACCGAAATTGAATACCTCAATATATATAAAAGTGGATTAAACTGAAGCATTAGTGGAATGATGATCAAAAGGATTTACACTAAGAAATAGTCCTTCTATAAGTGTTATATCCATTACATATCTCTAATTTTTTTCCATCTTCTTAACTTGTATTTTCTTCCTTGTTGTCTACCAGGTCATCTAATATTTTCATCATGTTTTCCTATTGCTCTTTTTGTAAACTCATGGAGGCTTGATGGTATTTAGTGGTTATAATAGCATATAAATACTCAAATTTATCACCATGATTGACCTCCTTCATGATATCAAATATAAATTTTTCATCACCAGTTCCATATATTAAACTTCATTAATTCGCATCTATCAATGATTTCTTCATGGATGGGAATTGTCTCCCAAGTATAATGATAATATCCCTTCTTCTTTCATCTTAGTAATTAAAAATTATTATATACTAATCCAGATATCTAGACACTATACTCAAACCGGTATATGGGAATACCCAAGGCACATTCCAGGTCACCAAGGGCTAAAATAAGTACCAAGGGTAAGATACAATAATGTGAATGGTTTACCCTTTATTTTATATAAAAAAGAATAAATGATACAAAACCAAAACTAACTAAATGTGTTACCATGACCTCATCAAACAAACCTCAGGAATATTAAAAGTATTAAAACAAGGTACACATAACCGACATAAATAAATTAACATAAAGAAAATGAGATAATTGATTATCTCGTTATGACAGATTAACATCTTTGTATTCCACTACCTCTATGACTTTACACCCGAGCATGTTCTTGATTTCCATAGGTTGGAAATAAATGTATAGGATATCAAACATATATCTTGGAAGTGATTTCACCCACTAAATCCAATAGAAAACATAATAAAATCTTTCCAATAATATATATTAAATTATTCATATATTGAATACTCATTAAAATAAAATAAATAGTTTCATAATAACAAATCATCCAAAAAAACAATAAATAATAATGATCAAGATAAACATCCAAACATGCCTTTATTATAAAAATGGTAAGTATGATACATAACATATAAATGTACAAAATATGAAAATAATGGAATGGATGATGTGGACAACATGTCTAGAATCTAAAACATGATCCAACCTCACCAAAATGCATTCATGGACTATCTCCTTGTGAACCAAGCTCAATGCCTATGTACCATCATCACCAAGACACAAAAAATACACTAAGAAATTTCACTAAAGGATATTTAATCCTTTATTTTATATGTATCATATAATTTCAATTCTACATACACACATGGGTTTGTTTGTGTATAGGGTGTGATAAAATTCCTAGTGGGATACCATCAAGAATTTGGATAACCCCTTTTATAATCCAAACTAGAATAACTAGTTTGAAATAAAATTATCAATTTATATTTTATCTTACATGAATAAGAAAAACAAATAAAATGACTTATTATTTTATAAAACACCAATTTTATTAGGAAAGAAAATGTAAGTATGAATCATGTGAGTAAAATAAATGGAAACAAGGTGATATAAAATCCTTATTTCAAAATAGAGCACAATTTGGGGCATCAACCTCAATTAAAATGGGTTAAACTTTTAATTCACTAGATTTGGATCTACCATCGACTTACATTGTGATTCTAGAAGTCACAAAATCTGACTTACCCTCATTGGGATCATTGGGTGAAACCCTCTAGCATGCACATGAAGTACCATGGGGGACACTAAGGAGTTCATTATCTAAGATAGTGTAACTCGCCCGAATGGCCTGAAGGCCTTCATTTTTATTTATTTTTGATAACCCCCCTTTCAAGGGAAGAGGGGGAACCCTCACAAGGCCCGTAGGCTCAGAGATTACATGGCCCATAGGCTTAAGAGATTACATAACCCGAAGGTCTTAGGGAATTCAACTAGACTATCTACAAGGAACTGCCCCTCCCCTGCATCTGCATCATGATAGTAGCTCTCCACCTTTGCATGTCCATCTTGCTAAGCTTACCGTGCAAGTACAGACTGATCCTGATGGAATATCCATACCCTCTCATTCTGAAAAATCCATTTGGTTCTGCTCTGGTGAGTGCACCTGCTCTAAATCTTCTTCAGGGGTTGCTCCTTTTTTGTAGTGTGTCTGGGGAAACTGTATGTGGCCCGAAGGCCTTAAAGGTGGCCCAAAATCCCTACTGACCTGAAGGATTGGGTGGCCCAAAAGGCTTAAGGAATCCAAGCCCAAACCAGTGGACCAAGGTGAATAGTTCCAGCTGCTACAATACCGAACAGTACCTACTACAGTAACTGCTATAGTGCCTGCTACAGTACCCACACAGTGTACATTTCTGCTACATTACCTGGACAGTGTATAGTTCTGCTACAGTACCCACACAGTGTACAGTCTGCTACAGTATCCACACAGTTTATAGTTCTACTACAGTACCCTTGGAAATATGCCTCTACCTGGTTTTGAACCTGGGTCTTATAGATGCACTTAAGGATACCTCACCAACTAGGATGAGGGTCATGCGCTCTAATATAGTGTAACTATTACCATAATTACCCATATAATTACCCAAGGATCCCATTAAAAATTATTTAAAATTAAATCTCATAGTCACTACCACAAATATTACACATCAATAATTATAATAATACCAAATCATGTTTGTAATTTAAATAATAACAATTAGTAACAGTAAAAAAATTAAAAAAGCCTATATAAACTATAACATAATTAAAAAATATAAAATAAACCTTAAAAATATCTCGCACCATTAAAAAATTTATTTATAAATTAATCTAAAACAAGAGATCCTTTTGAAACATTTTAACAAACACCTTGTGGGAATGAAAACAAGATTTTGAAATGTATCCCTTAGACACCATTGAAATAACTACTTTATCAAACACAAAATAAAAGAATCCATGGAGAATAATTATTATTCATTCAAATATAATCAACACGGGTACTAATGATTATAAATAATACTTTGAAAACATAATCACTATGGTGTGTGTGTATATATTCCTCTCTTGATATGTATCGCAATTGTGGGTAGTCGAGTGGCTGCTTTCCAATTTTTAGGATTGGATCATTGGATCAGCCGTAGAGAAATCATGCATGCATTGAAGAATTGAAGCCACTATATTTTTGGTAAAAACTTTATAGTATATAAAAAAATAAAACCCTAGATTATATTTTCTCCAAGAAAGACCTGAACCTTAGGTAGAGATAATGGTTTGAGCATCTTCAAACTTTTTATTTTGACCAAGTGTATATCGTGAGTCAGGAAAATATGGTTATTGATGGTTTAAGAAGGAATTTATCAAATCATGCAATGAGGAAATCTGAAAATCAAATACAATTCATGGTCCCATTTTCTAAAATTAACCTAGATGTGAAGGAATGGGATAAAATGGTATTCTTTACTGGTGTGCAAGTCAATCCTTCCTGGTATGATTGAATATATTGGGAGAATCTATCTGATTATGATTATAAACATGTAAATGGAATTCTAGATGGTGGGGAGAACATGGGTGATTGGACTCAATCTCTTGATGGTGTTCTATAAGAGGATAGTTGATTTTTTATCCTTGAGATATGATCTCATGAAAAATAGACGTCAATTAACTATGGCCACTCACTCTAGTATCACTAAAATATTTTATGATCTTAAAAAATAATATCAGTGGCCACGGATGAGGTGAGAAATTATTGAGTTTGTGACAGCCTGCCTTCCCTTTTAATAGGTAAATTTTTACATAAAAACCTTATAAGATTATTACCTTATAAGATTATTACATCCACTTTACATACCTATATAAAATTGGGATAATATCCCCACATGAGTTTTTATAATCCTACCCATATCTTATCATGGGATGCAAGATATTTGGGTCATTATTGACCATTTTATAAATTAGTCTACTTTATTCTTATAAAGGATAGTGAAAATATAGAATATTTTGGAAGTCAATATGTGTAAGACATCATGGGGTTGCATGGGGTTCCATATATTATCATCTCTAACCAGGACCACTAAATTCCTCCCATTTTGGAAGAATTTTATGGGTACTTAGTTGAAATTCATCATGGTATATCATCAGCAAATTGATTGTAAGATAGAGAAATTAATCAATATTCTTGAAGATATTATTCATGCATGTGTTCTCAAATTTTATGTCTTCTAGTAAATCCACACATTGTTGATTAATTTTATTATAAAAATTGTTACCAAATATAAATCAAGATGGACCCATTTGAGGCCATTTATATTCATCCATGTGATTCTATTTATCATTGGGCTAAAGTGGGTGAGATTTATTTACTAGTATCGAGCATTATTTAAAATACAACAATGAAGATAAAATTTATTCAGAAGGATGGTGATATATCAAAGTTCTTAGAAATCATTTGTTGATTAATAAAACATTCATTGGAATTATTTTTTGGAAGTAGACAGTTTCTTAAAATTTCTCCACAAATGGGACATTAGATATTGGGGAAATAGGGTAAGCTTATGGAAAGATAAGTTAGGTCATTTTAAATTGTAGAATGTCTTGGGAAGGTGGAATATGGGCTAAATTTACCTCGAAATTTGTTGAAAATTCACGATTTATTTCATATATCCTAGTTGAATAAATATCTTACTCACCCTTCTCATATGGTTGGATGGGAAGATTTAGACCACGAGCTCAATGCCACTCAAATAGAGAAACCTATTCAAATTATTTATTATCAAAACAAGGTGCTGGTATGTAAGTCTATTCTCATATATTATTTTATTTAAAAACATGGTAAGGAGAGTTAGGAGTCTTAATAGATAGAGGATTTTAAAAGGGATAAAATACCTCACATTCATATTGATCAAGAGTTCTAATGAAATTTTTGGAGCAGAAAGTGACATGATGGGAAGAATTATGACACCCAATATTTCATGGGTTTGTATTTATTATATTGTTTATTTATTTCATTGATTTTTATGAGTTATATCAAGTAAAGGTTTGAAAAATGAAAATTTTACAAGGTTAAATAGTCAATGTGTATGGTCTTGGAGACCATGAAATTAGATAGTGCGGGGGGATTCATGATAATAATGGTTGAATGATCATTGCACTATCATGGTGACCATGAAATCAGGTCATAAAAATATCCAAGAAACTTTTATTTTTGTATTTTTATACCCCTTTATAGAACTCTCTTTGTATTTCTTATAGGGCCTTCATGAGATTCTTCCAAAGGTGCTCCAACAAACCTTATTCCCTCTTTACCTCAGTTCCATGAACAAATTCAACTGATTCTCAAGGAATATCTATTCCTCTCGACATTTTCTCTATTATCCTCCCACATTTTCTTATTCTTCCAAGTTATTTGTATTTTCATTTCATATCTAGATATAGTTCTTTAATCTATAGCAAGGGTATATTCTGATCATGTGGTTTTTTGGTGTTAGGTATTTGCAAGGCCCACTTTATCTCTAATCATTTTTTATTTGAGGAAGGATGATTTTTACTAATGGAGAGAGGTAGGTATTTCTATGTAACCTATTTTTATTTGGAATACTCATAGCGAATCTAGTTTCAAAGTATTAATTCCAATCAGCTGTATCCATATCAATTATCTTTGAATGAATAATAATGATTCTCTATGTCTATTTTTATTTTATGTTTAATAAAGTAAAGATTTCAATAGTATCTAATGGATACATTTAAAAATATATTTTTCAACCCTACAATGTGTTTATCAAAATGTTTCAAAAGAATTAATTGGTTCAAATTATTTTTTTAATTTGTGTGATCTTCATAAAGAGGATTTTATAGTTTTGAATTATGTTATGGTTGATAAAGGATTGTTTGAGAGTATGTTTATTTTCATTGATCATTGTTATTTATGTTACACATATGATTTTGTATTATTGTAATTTTTTAAGTGGTATACTGGTGGTGGTGACTAATTTATTGAAGTTTGAATAATTTTAAATGGGATCATCAGGTAATTATATGGGTAATCAGGATAAGTGTTACACTTTCTTAGATTATGCACTAACTATTGTCCCCTGGTGTAGTTCATGGATAGGTTAGGGGTTAACACCCAAAAAGGATAATGAGGGTGAAATATGCAATTATTTTAACAATTTTTTTATAATAAATTCATTTTATTACATCACATTTATTAATTAAGTGGTTTTTAAGATATTTTTTAATTAAAGGAACACTTCATAGGATTTTATAAATAATTCTTTAATTTTATAAAATTGTGAATTTAATTAAATTATGGAATAAAATTAATGGATAGAAAAAGACAATACTATGATATGGTATTTTTAAGACAAATATGAACTTGTGGAATTTTTTGAGTAACTTGACAAAGGAATCACAAAGTTCATACATAAGAGTCATTTTAAATCTTCCCACTTGAAAATTTTGGAAAGTATTAAGCATTACAAAGACAATGTATAAGGTAAAATTCATTCAATACATATAGGTTCCTCTAAGAATATATAAAAAATTTGGAAAAGGAAATATGTAAAGGTAATTTTTCTCAATATGTAACGGTCACTCTAGTGTTGACTAAAAGAATATTAGAAATTAGTTAAGTCTTGAATACATAAAAGTAATTTTTCATATACATAAGGTTTACTCCTCAATAAATTTTTTTTACTATGCATATATGTAAAGGTTGATTTAAGGAAAATGAAATATATAAAAGTAAATATTATAATACATAAAGGTCGATATGATTATCTGTAAGAGTTTTTTGAAAGTTATTGATCTAAAAATTTTCAAAGTCAATACGTAAGGGTAATAGCCAAGTGTTATATAAATCACACCCCTCACAACCCTATTGATCCATAAATTTCCTTGGATTTGTCATAGGGGTGATACACATGATACGTAAAGTCCATCAGTCAACACATAAAGGTTACCCAGTAGACACACTGATGCATAAGATTCATGCCTTTGTCACTAGGGAGGACTTGGGGTAAGTGAATACATTGATATATAGAATCACCTAGCTAATATAGTAATATACATGTATTTATCAAAAATTATGGATAGTCCATACAAACTGGTTATTATGAATGATTCATAAATGTTTAATTTAGATCAAAGTGTATATGTAAGGGTCTTTCTCTTTGAAAAATCAGAAGATCCAAACCTTTCATGGTGTGGATTTCATCTCAGATCTTCGGCCACTAATGTTTTTATCACATCCATTTTTTATTAAATCAATTAATCTAAGGTAGAATAAATAAATGTGATCAGGGGGGATTTGAAGGTAATAAAAAATATATTGGAAGATTTTAGAATTCAAATATATAATTTTTTTGAAATCAAAGCAAGTGAATCTTGTGAAGATTTAATGAGATTATAAAGAGGAAATTTTTATCAATTAAAGTACGATGTATTTGGATAATTGGACCATTCATTGAGTGAATGAGTAGAGCACATGAGCCTCAGCCCGGTTGGTGAGGACTTGAAAAATGCATCCAAGAGACCCGAGATCAAATCCGATTGGAGGCATTTTCTAGGTTACTGTAGAAGCACTGTAGTAGGTATTGTTTGGTACTTTAGCATCTGGAACTATTCATCCATCTAGGCCTTTGGGCCAGTGGTTTGGTCCTCGGGTCCTACAAGGCTTTTAGGCCACCCAAGGTCTTCTTCGGGCTAGTTGTTTCTCAAGGCCTTCAGGCCTTCTTAAGGCCTTAGGGCCACCCCAAGGCCTTCGGGACACATGAATGTACATTTACCAATCAGAATACAAAATGACAAGGCTTTAGATGAGGATTCTGGGTAGGCCCATTCACTAGAGCAGAGCTAATTGGAATTGGAATAATGAGAGGGTATGGAATTTCCATCAGTATCGGGCATGTGCAGCTTTGCATAGGATAGCTAGCTAACCAGCCCTACGTGTAACACCCCGACCCCAGTTACCCAGAGCCGGTTCATTATTATATAACATTGGAATGATAACAAAAGATCAAGTCTCAAAAGACCGATTAGTTTAGTAGCCTTGGAAATACTAGATATATTTATAAGTCTTACGTTGCATCATAAAAATGAAAACTACAACAACAACTTTTCTTCATAGTCCACACTCATATCCCCACATACTATCCCTGCAGGTAATTCATAAATTAATTCTTCACATCCTGGAAAAAAATAAAACATTGAAAGGGGTGAGCTCAAATGCCCAGTAAGGAAAACAATATAGCAGAAACTTTCATAAATAAAAATAAACATTTAAGGCAATGTATAACTAAAACAAAAACCTTTTAAACTTGAACATAAACATAGTATGGAAAAAATAAAATGAAATAATTCCATTTACTTATTCACATGGATATTCTACTAATCTAATAATCACATGCAATATCAATAACCACTTTAATAATGACGGAATGCATAATGCCAGACTATCATAACCACATAGCAAAAGCCCCGTGCCAAGACTACAAATAAGATTTTGCCAAGGCCTTGTGCCAAGACACTAGTTTGTCTCATGAGACCTACTGTTGCATCGAGGATCTATAGCGGTCTCCACCCGTCACATATTAAGTCCAATGCATTCCCATATGAAAAGGTTTAAACATAACATAAACATTCGTATTAAAACTAGCATACGAAATGTAAATACTTCATCCATAAACCATGAATGGTATAAAAATAACACATCCACAGTCAAACATATCACAAAACCTTCAATACAATATAGAAGTTTTGTATCATAATAAATCAACTTCAAATAAGCGTAAAATCCATCAAAGGATGTTGACATAGATGAAATCAAAACTATTTTTAGAGTAATATCTCTTTTTATTTCGAAATCATTTAAATTCATATATTTATAAAATATAACATTTTTTTTTGAAAATAATCTTATAAGCTTGTAAGGGAATATTCAAAGATTTTATAATGGCAGAAAATAGCCGCACCCGCTGTATAAGTTTAAAAACATTCTTACCTTAATTCTGTCAAAAAGGTTAAAAAGCACCTTGTTTGGAAAACGACGAAAAGATTCTTTTATAAACCTCTTATAAAAATTAAAATAAGGGTATAAATGACTTTAACCCATATTATATTAAATAGTAAAAATGTTTTGAAATACATTTTTAAGAACCATGGATGTGGATGAAAAATAAATCCCAGTAGATTATTACGTATAAACAACCTTGGATAATGAAGAGATTGTGAAATAAACCCTTACCTTGTACTTTTCCTTGGTTGAGGGTAGGTTAAACTCCTGTATAATGGTGAAATAATTGTTATTAAATTATACAAGAATCATATACATTAATATGATATCATATATGATCTTTTAACATTGATTTGTTAATAATATCTTAGTATTATCGTTGTTTCGGGTGTTAACTTACTCGTTTTCTTTTATATGATTTGTTGTGTAAGTCGTGTTTGTCATGGATAGGTTGTATCTTAATCATATACAGAATGATATCAAGTCCTTAGATACTATTATTAATCATCAAATGAGAATTAGACTTGAATGTATAATATGGAGAATGAATCTCATCGCGTTCGTGGAGACGGTAGTCCGTACGTACGCACGAGCAACAATATCATTCTTTTGATATTAAAATAATATATAATTGGATGTTATATTATATATAAAGAATAATTATCATGTTATATTTATTATTTACATGAATTACACATCATTATTATACCCATCCAAATAATAATTTATTGAATAACAATTACACCACGACGTGGAGACGATAAGTCGTACGTACGCATGTATGGTGACATGTTATTCAAAGGATGGATAGAATACTGAAATATAGTTGTAAAATGTTTATCATAACATCAAAGTATATATAATATACTGGAGTTATTATTTTATAATGGTAATAACAAAGAAAGAAGAAGTGTAAGAAGAAAGGAACTTGAAAAAGGGTGGTGAAATCATTACCTCTTCTTCGGGTTATTCCTTTTGATTTGATCAAAAGGGCTCCTTAAGTTGGCTTTATGACTAAAGGAAGGCCTCTAGTATGAATTGAGAGAACTTTATAGAGTATTTGGGCATAGTTTCACTGAACCGAAAGTCTTTGAATGTGTGAGTTAATGAGAAGGTAGAGTGCCCTTTTATAAGAGGGGTGAGGGGCACCTTTGGAAAAGCTAGAAATATTATTTTATAATAAATTAATATTCAGTCTCTAATGGCTCCAAAGTGGATTATTTAAAATTTAAGGTTGGGAGGGGTCGAAAACCACTGAACCAATCGAATTTAGACAGGTTTGGGTTACTATATTAACCTTATCTTTAAGTATTAACTCTTAGTTAATTAGTTTCACTTTTACAATGTCTCTTTGTATTTTTATATTATATGGTTAATAAACTTACTATATATATCCGATAAACCCCCAATTGGTCCATTAATGATACACCTATCATGATATAAGTCTATTTTCCGAAAATTATATTTTTAGGAATTTAATATCAATTAATAATATAATATTTGTTTTAAAAAATCTTTTATGTCAATTTTGACACTATTCAATAATTGATTTTTGTGAAAATCATAACAGAATGATTACTTCGAACAAGGTTACTTAAGTCAATACTAGCATGTCATATTAACCTATAAAATTAGTGTAATTCATAAAAAGTCTAAAATTATATTTATTTGGGTATTTATAATATCAATTCTTCTAATTTTTCATTATTTAGGTAATTACTGCATCATCATTGTGTCATAAATAAATTAAATTATTTAATGTCTAAAAATTATAAATAAAATATAATTATGTAGGAAATAATTTTATCTTTATAATGAATATTTATAATTGAATTTATATTATGTATAACCCTATATTAAAAATGTTTTAGTAAATACACTTTGATTTTAACTCTTTTAACTCTTCTTTGAATTAAATAATAATAAATGTCCTCATCTTATCCAAGTGGACCTAAATGATAATATTTTATTCCTAAGGTTGTTTTTGGTCGAGATACACTTGTCCAATAGAATTAGGACATGTGTTAGGGTAATATTAATATCATATTTACCCTTAATTCTCCTATTTACTTTTAACCGTGGTAAATAAAATTAAAAAGTTACTATTCACCAAAAATTATTTTCATCTCATTGAACCACATTTTACTACTTGATATTAACCGTGTCTCTTGGATTTTCGAAATTCCATTCACAGAAGCGGTAAAATTAAATTTTATGAAAAATTCAGTTTTTTAACTACCACTTAGTGGTTTCACTGTTCATCAAAAATTGAAGTTTTTCAGAACAATGCCAAAATTTTACCCTAAGCTATAATTGATATTCCGAATTCAAAAAGGATTTCTATTTTACAAAATTCCAAACATATAAGTTTCATTAATTAATTTTATAATTAATTCCCGTTGTTACAACAAATAGCGTGTTTTTAAAAAACAATATATATTAAAAAGATTGACAATTGTTTATGTCCAATTTCAAAGTGAAATTAATTCTAATGAACACCATTGGATAAAATTGTAAAAATATATTCTAATTATAGTTTAAAACCACTAAATAATATAATTTATCACTATAAATTATTTTGATTAAAAAAGTTTTTTTTAAGTATTTTTCACTATTCATAAAAATTGGAAGTTCTCAGAAAAATACCAAAAATTCAACTTAGGATATTTTTGATATTCTGAATCCAAAAATGAAGTCCATTTTGAAATATAAAATATATATAATTTCAAAAATTAGGTGTTACTATTCATAACGGCTAATTTGATTGGTTGTGGTGTGTTAGAACTCGATGTTGCGTACAACACACGCTATCACATTATTAAAAGAGAAGTGTAACGTAGAAGCTTGGGGTGTTACATTCTCCCCTCCTTCAAATAATTTCGTCCTCAAAATTTATAGAATACTACTGCATGAAAAGACATGGGTGGTTCTTCATCATAAGTTCCTCGGGTTCCCACGTTTCCTCTTCCATCTTATGGTTTCTCCACAAGACTTTTACCAGACGAGTCGTCCGGTTTCTCAGTACTTGTTCTCTCGTATCAAGAATCCTGACGGG
Organism: Viscum album; assembly: GCA_963277665.1. Classification (NCBI taxonomy): domain Eukaryota; kingdom Viridiplantae; phylum Streptophyta; class Magnoliopsida; order Santalales; family Viscaceae; genus Viscum; species Viscum album. Next base: position 948,841,252 of record OY728125.1, on the reverse strand, counting down.
CTCTTCACAATAAGACAGATCGGGTTCCAGTTCTAATTCCTCATTGGTGAATACATGCGTTGGGTCAGACATGTATTTCTTCAATATATATATGTGGAACACATCGTGAACTTTGGAGAGACTTGGCGGCATTTCCAGTTGGTAAGTTACAGCCCCAATTCATTCTAGAATTTCGAAAGGTCCGATGTACCTGGGACTCAATTTACCTTTCTTACCAAAATGTATGACTCCCTTCCATGGAGATACCTTCAGGAAAACATGATCACCGACTTGAAATTCCAAATCCTTCCTTCGATTATCGGCATAGCTCTTCTGCCTACTTTGAGCTGCTTTGATGTGATTTTGGATTACCTTCACCTTTTCCATCGTTTCCTCCACCAGTTCTGGACCTACAAGTTTTCTTTCACCAACGTCATTCCAACAGGTTGGTGTGTGACATCTCTTCCCGTATAATGCTTCATATGGTTCCATCTGAATACTCGAATGGAAGATATTGTAATAGTAAAATTCTACCAAAGGTAAATATTGATCCCACATACCCTGAAAGTCAAGTGAGCAAGATCTCAACATGTCTTCTAAGGTTTGAATAGTCCGTTCTGATTGTCCGTCTGTTTGAGGGTGGTAGGCAGTGCTCAAATGAAGTTCAGTATCCAAGGATTTCTGAAGACTTTTCCAGAATCTTGAAGTAAAACGGGGATCACGATCAGAAACAATCGATAGGGGTACTCCATGAAGTCCCACAACTTCATTAATATATAGTATTTCTAGACGTTCCAGTGGTAGATCTTCTCTTATAGCAAGAAAATGTGATGACTTGGTAAGACGATCAACAATAACCCATATTGCATCATTCCTTCTAGGAGTCTTTGGTAGTCCCACGACAAAGTCCATCGTAATATTGTCCCATTTCCACTCTAGTATGGGAAGAGGTTGCATGACTCCTCCAGGTTGTTTCCTTCCAGATTTCACTTGTTGACAAACCATACATATTGATACAAAATCAGCAATTTCCCTCTTCATGTTGTCCCACCAAAAATGTTCCTTCAAATCTCTATACATTTTGGTGCTCCCAGGTTATATAGAGAAATTGGAACTATGAGCATCATCAGCAATTCCCTTTTTAGATCAGGTATATCAGGAACACAAAGTCTCTTCCCGAATTTCAAAATTCCATCTTCATACAAAAAGTCTCTCAATCTCCCATCATTCATAGCTTTAATCTTCTTTTTAAATTCTTCATCATCAGTCTGAGAACTCTTAATCCTTTCTAGTAAAGATGGTTTGGCAACCATTTGAAAAAGAATTGATGTTTCACCTTCCATGGTTATTCCCATGTCCATCTTCACTAGATCCATGAAAATTGGATCCCTTTAAATTATCATATTGTTCAAAACTCCATGATCTTTTCTGCTCAAAGAATTTGCCACCTTGTTTGCTTTCCCTGGGTGGTAGTGTATCGTACAATCATAATCCTTGAGTAATTCAAGCCATCTCCTTTGCCTCATATTGAGTTCTTTTTGTGAGAAAATATACTTCAAACTCTTGTGATCAGTATAAATCTCACATTTTTCACCATAGAGGTAGTGCCTTCATATCTTCAAAGCAAAGATCACAGCTGCTAACTCAAGATCATGAGTAGGATAGTTTTGCTCAGGAATTTTCAACTGTCGTGATGCATAGGCAATAACCCTATCATTCTGCATAAGGACACAACCAAGTCCTTTCTTCGATGCATCACTATAAATAACGAACCCATCATTCCCTGATGGTAGAGTCAATATAGGATCATTGACTAATATTCTCTTCAGTTCTTCGAAACATTCTTCACACTCTTTTTTCCAAACAAATTTAACCCCTTTACGTGTGAGCTTCGTTAATGGGTCAGCCAATCGGGAAAAATTCTGGTTGAAACGTCGATAATAACCTGCTAAACCAATAAAACTATGTACCTCAGTTATACTCGTAGGTGCTGCCCATTCTTGGATTATCTTGATCTTATAAGGATCAATAGAGATTCCATCTTTAGAGACAATATGGCCAAGAAAAGAAATCTCATGAATCCAGAATTCACACTTGCTAAACTTCCCATATAATTCATGTCTTCTCAGAGTCTTCAGGATAATGCGCAAGTGATTTTCATGATCTTCGTAGCTTTTGGATTATACCAAGATATCATCAATAACTACCACCACAAATTCATCTAGATATTCCTTGAAAACTCTATTCATCAGATCCATGAATACAGAGGGTGCATTAGTCAATCCAAAAGGCATTACTGTAAACTCGTAATGCCCGTACCTGGTTCAAAATGCTGTCTTCGGAATGTCTTCCTTCTTCACACACAACTGATGGTATCCAGATCGAAGGTCAGTCTTTTAAAAGTATTGAGCTCCATGCAGTTGGTCAAATAAATCATCAATGCAAGGTAGGGGATACTTGTTCTTTATTGTTATAGCATCGATCTACCTGTAGTCGATACATAACCTCATAGATCCATCTTTCTTTTTAACAAAAATAACAGGGGATCCCCATTGAGAAACACTAGGGCGAATAAATCCTTCATTACTCAATTCATCTAGTTGTTTCTTTAGTTCTACTAATTCTACAGTGGCCATTCTATAAGGGGTCTTTGATATAGGCCTTGATCCAGGAATTAAATCAATGGAAAACTCAACTTCTCATTCTAGAGGATGTCCAGGTAAATCTTCCGGAAATACATCTACATATTCTTTCACAACAGGTACATCCTCTATTTGAACATTCCTTTTCTCACCCACAATCATTTCTTTCTCTTCCTCCCCAATAATTGAATTTAGTTGAGCTACTGGGGGTGGATCTATATAAGAATTAGGTGGTGACGATTCTCCTCTAAAGATAAGGTGTTCCTTATCATCATCATCAAAAAATTTAACCTCCTTCTTCTTACAATAAATCTTCGCATCATAGTCCGAGAGCCAATCCATACCGAGGATTATATCAAACTCAATCATAGGTATGACGATGAGATCAGCAGATAAAGAACATTTATGTGTTCTAATGGGGACTGATTCACAAAACTTTGTTGCAATGATACTTCCCTTAGGAGTTTTAACTGACAACTCCCTTGTTAAATCAAATTGCAAATATCTAATTTTCTTAGCAAACTGGGAAGATATGAAATAATGTGATGATCCAGAATCAAATAATGCATTTGCTAAACTTGAGGAAACCATTAAATTACCTGCCACCACGTCTTTCGGAGCTTCTACCTCAGCAGTAGTGATAGCATAAGCTTGGCCTTGATCCCTTGGCCTTTTTTGAGGTAAGTTCTCCTGACGCTTAGTACATTCATTTGTATAATGTCCCATCTCCCTGTAATTGTAGCATTGAACATTGGTAGCTTCCTTCTTCCCTTTGCAATCATGAGCTTGGTGTCCTTTTTCACCACACTTGTAACAGACACCTATTCCCTTCAAGAAAGTACCAGGGTGTTTCTTCCCACATTTACCATAGGATGGATGTTTAACCTTTCTCTTATTCCCCTTATTTCGATTCCCAGATTGATCAGCAGATCTCTTCTTCTCTTACTTTGCTTTAAAGTCATAAGACTTAGAGAATTCCTTTTCAGTCTTGATAGCACATGAGACAATGTCTTCGGACGATAAAAAGGATTGTGCGACTAATGCTCGACAAAGAAATAGTTTTAACCCATCAAAGAAACGATCAATATTACTTCTTGGTTTACGTATATAATCTCCAGCATACCTTGCTAACCTTGTAAAGTTAGCCTCATACTTTGCGACATTCTCATCCTCCTTTTATCTCAGATTCAGAAATTGTCTTTCCATATCTGCTCGATGGTCACGAGGAAAGTATTTTTCTAAAAATAGATCTTTGAACTCCCTCCATTCCATATTTGATACTTAATCATCTTCCTTCATGTTTTGAATCAATGACCACCATTGATCAGCATCTCCAGTGAGGTGGTAAACTGCCATGATAACTTTTTCCCTTTCACTACTCCCCAAAGGCTGAAATATTTTATCTAGGGAATTTATCCATTGCTCAGCTACTAAGGGATTTTTACTCCCATTGAACGTTGGTGGTTGTTGCCTCATGAATCGATCTAACATTGATCCTCCACGCTGCGGATCAGGGTGCTCCATACGGGTAAGGTTATTATTCATAACCTGAGTGAGTTGTCCCAGTATGGTGATTAGCTGATCGGCACCAGTTGCATCACCAGCTCCACTATAATTATCTTGAGCAGGAGGGAAATCCCTACATGGAGTTCCTACATTGATACGGTTTCCATTTCTTCCACTAGGTACCATTTCTAAACAATGGCATAAACTAGATCAGTTTATGAATCAAAATACATAATCTTATACTTATAAAAAACTTAACATAAATTGAACTATTTATGGATATAATCCATAATCATAAAAAATGTTTTGTTTCAGGAAGTATATACTCATAAAACCTTCATAATGATTTGTAAAGAAAATGAGAGTTATCCTAAGAATATCCCCCAGGAGTGTCGTAACCAAGAGTGCAGCAAGGCCCGTTGTCGTGCACCAGTTCCCATTCGAGTCTAGCTCAAAGCGGTGTTTTTGGGTTTTACCCCTAGGTACATCTGTGCCAGAGCCGCCTCTACCTCCTTGTATCCAGACAGGGATGTATTGCTCGGAAAACTCACAAAATCTCTACAATACCAAAATTCAAGGAAGTTATTCTATACTAATCCTCAAAGTCCATCTTAGGTTGATGTGCTCTAATCAAAGTTTATCTAAATCTAGCTTCCAAGGTTTTTACTAAACTTCCTCTGATACCAACTGTAACACCCCAACCCCAGTTACCCAGAGCCGGTGCATTATTACATAACATTGGAATGATCACAAAAGATCACGTCTCGAAAGACCGATTAGTTTAGTAGCCTTGGAAACACTAGATATATTCATAAGTCTTACATTAAATCATAAAATTGAAAACTACAACAACAACTTTTCTTCATAGTCCACACTCATATCCCCACATACTATCCCTACAGGTCATTCATAAATTACTTCTTCACATCCTGGGAAAAATAAAACATTGAAAGGGGTGAGCTCAAATGCCCAGTAAGGATAATAATATAGCGGAAACTTTCATAAATAAAAATAAACATTTAAGGCAATGTATAACTAAAACAAAAGCCTTTTAAACTTAAACATCAACATAGTATGGCAAAAATAAAATGAAATAATTCCATTTACTTATTCACATGGATATTCTACTAATCGAATAATCACATGCAATATCAATAACCACTTTCGTAATGATGGAATGCATAATGTCAGACTATCATAACCACATAGCCAAGGCCTCGTGCCAAGACTAAAAATAAGATTTTTCCAAGGCCTTGTGCCAAGACACTAGTTTGTATCATGAGACCTACCGATGCATCGAGGAGCTATAGCGGGCTCCACCCGTCACATATTAAGTCCAATGCATTCCCATGTGAAAAGGTTTAAACATAACATAAACATTCATATTAAAACTAGCATAAGAAATGTAAATACTTCATCCACAAACCATGAATGGTATAAAAATAACACATCCATATTCAAACATATCACAAAACCTTCAATAAAATATATAAGTTTTGTATCATAATAAATCAACTTCAAATAAGCATAAAATCCATCAAAGGATGTTGACATAGATGAAATCAAAACTCTTTTTAGAGTAATATCTCTTTTTATTTTGAAATCATTTAAGAGTCATATATTTATAAAATATAACATTTTCTTTGAAAATATTCTTATAATCTTGTAAGGGAAGCTTTGAAGATTTTATAACAGCGGAAAATAGCCGCACCCGCCGTATAAGTTAAAAAAAACATTCTTACCTTAATTTTATCGAAAAGGTTAAAAAGCACCTTGTTTGGAAAACGACGGAAAGATTATTTTATAAACCTATTATAAAAAGTCAAAAAAGGGTATAAATTAAATTAACCCATATTATAGTAAATAGTAAAAATGTTTTGAAATACATTTTTAAGAAACATGGATGTGGATGATAAAGAAATCCCAGTAGATTATTGCATATAAACAACCTCGGATAATGAAGAGATTGCGAAATAAACCCTTACCTTGTACTTTTCCTTGGTTGAGGGTAAGTTAAACTCCTGTATAATGGTGAAATAATTGTTATTAAATTATACAAGAATCATATACATTAATATGATATCATATATGATCTTTTAACATTGATTTGTTAATAATATCTTAGTATTATCGTTGTTTCGGGTGTTAACTTACTCGTTTTCTTTTATATGTTTTGTTACGTAAGTCGTGTTTGTAATGGATAGGTTGTATCTTAATCATATCCAGAATGATATAAATTCCTTAGATGCTATTATTAATCATCCAATGAGAATTATACTTGAATGGATACGATGGAGAATGAATCTCATCGCGTTCGTGGAGACGGTAGTCCGTACGTACGCACGAGCGACAATATCATTCTTTTGATATTAAAATAATATATAATTGGATGTTATATCATATATACAGAATTATTATCATGTTATATTTATTATTTACATGAATTACACATCATTATTATACCCATCCAAATAATAATTTATTGAATAACAATTACACCACGACGTGGAGACGGTAAGCCGTACGTACGCATGTATGGTGACATGTTATTCAAAGGATGGATAGAATACTGCAATATGGTTGTAAAATGTTTATAATAACATCAAATTATATATAATATACTGTACTTATCATTTTATAATGGTAATAACAAATAAAGAAAAAGTGGAAGAAGAAAGGAACTTGAAAAAGGGTGGTGAAATCATTACCTCTTCTTCGGGTTCTTCCTTTTGATTTGATCAAAAGGGATACTTAAGTTGGCTTTATGACTAAAGTAATGCCTCTAGTATGAAGTTAGGGAAGTTGAGAGAGTATTTGGTCATATTTTGGCCGAACCAAAAGGCTTTTAATGTGTGAGTTAATGAGAAGGGAGAGTGCCCTTTTATAAGAGGGGTGAGGGGCACCTTTGGAAAAGCTAGAAATATTATTTTATAATAAATTCATATTCGGTTTCTAATGTCTCCAAAGTGGATTATTTAAAGTTTAAGGTGGGTAGGGGTCGAAAACCACTCAACCAATGGGATTTATACAGGTTTGGGTTACTATATTAACCTTATCTTTAAGTATTAACTCTTAGTTAATTAGTTTCACTTTTACAATGTCTCTTTGTATTTTTATATTATATGGTTAATAAACATACTATATACATCCAAGAGACCACCAATTGGTCCATTAATGATACACCTATAATGATATAAGTCTATTGGCCAAGACTTAGATTTTTAGGAATTTAATATCAATTAATAATATAATATTTGTTTTAAAAACTCTTTTAAGTCAATTTTGACACTATTCAATAATTTATTTTTGTGAAAATCATAACAGAATGATTACTTCGAAAAAAGTTACTTAAGTCAATCCTAAAATGTCATATTAACCTATTAAATTATTTTAATTCATAAAAAGTCTCAAATTATATTTATTTGGGTATTTATAATATCAATTATTCTAATTTTTTATTAATTAGGTAATTACTGCATCATCATTGTGTCATAAATAAATTAAATTATTTAATGTCTAAAAATTATAAATAAACTATCATGATGTAGGAAATAATTTTATCTTTCTAATGAATATTTACAATCGAATTTATATTATGTATAACCCTATATTAAAAATGTTTTAGTAAATAAACTTTGATTTTAACTCTTTTAACTCTTCTTTGAATTAAATAATAATAAATGTCCTAATCTAATACAAGTGGACCTAAATGATAATATTTTATTCCTAAGGTTTTTTTTGGTCGAGATACACTTGTTCAATAGAATTAGGATATGTGTTAGGGTAATATTAATATCATTTTTACCCTTAATTACCCTATTTACTATTAACTGTGGTAAATAAAAGTAAGAAGTTTCTATTCACCAAAAATTATTTTCATCTCATTGAACCACATTTTACTAATTAATATGAACCGTGTCTCTCGGATTTTTGAAATTCCATTCACAGAAGCGGTAAAATTAAGTTTTATTAAAAATTCATTTTTTTAACTACCACTTAGTGGTTTCACTATTCATCAAAAATTGATGTTTTTCAGAACAATGCCAAAATTTCACCCTAAGCTATATTTGATATTCCGAATTAAAAAATGTTGTCTATTTTAAAAAATTCCAAACATATAATTTTCATTAATTAAAGTTATAATTAATATCCACTGTTACAACAAATAACGTGTTTTTAAGAAACAATATATATCAAAAGATTGACAATTGTTTATGTCCAATTTTAAAGTGAAATTAATTCTAATGAACACCATTGGATAAAATGGTAAAAATATATTATAATTATACTTTAAAACCACTAAATAATATAATTTATCACTATTAACTATTTTGATTAAAAAAGTTTTTTTTAAGTATTTTTCACTATTCATAAAAATTAGAAGTTCTCAGAAAAATACCAAAAATTCAACTTTGGATAATTTTGATATTCTGAATCCAAAAATGAAGTCCATTTTGAAATATAAAATATATATAATTTCAAAAAGTATGTATTACTATTCATAACGGCTAGTTTGATTGGTTGTGGTGTCTTATAACTCGATGTTGCGTACAACACACGCTATCACATTATTCAAAGAGAAGCGTGCCATAGAAGGTTGGGGTGTTACATTCTCCCCTCCTCCAAATAATTTCATCCTTGAAAGTTATAGAATACTACCGCATGAAAAGACTCGGGTGGTTCTTCATCATAAGTTCTTCGGGTCCCCATGTTGCCTCTTCCATCTTATGGTTTCTCCACAAGACTTTTACCAGACGAGTCATCCGGTTTCTCAGTACTTGTTCTCTTGTATCAAGAATCCTGATGGGCTCTTCACAATAAGAAAAATCGGGTTCCAGTTCTAATTTCTCATAGGTGAGTACATGTGTTGGGTCGGGCATGTATTTCCTCAATAGATATACGTGGAACACATCGTGAACTTTGGAGAGACTTGGCATCATTGCCAATCGGTAAGTTACAGCCCCAATTCGTTCTAGAATTTCGAAAGGTCTGATGTACCTGGGACTCAATTTAACTTTCTTACCAAAACGTATGACTCCCTTCCATGGAGATACCTTCAGGAAAACATGATCACCGACTTGAAATTACAAATCCTTCCTTTTATTATCGGCATAGCTCTTCTGCCTACTTTGAGCTGCTTTGATGTGATTTTGGTCCTCCACCAGTTCTGGACCTACAAGTTTTCTTTCACCAACGTCATCCCAACAGGTTGGTGTGCGACATCTCTTCCTGTATAATGCTTCATATGGTGCCATCTGAATACTCGAATGGAAGCTATTGTTATAGTAAAATTCTACCAAAGGTAAATATTGATCCCACATACCCTGAAAGTCAAGTGAGAAAGATCTCAACATGTCTTCTAAGGTTTGAATAGTCCGTTCTGATTGTCAGTCTGTTTGAGGGTGGTAGGCAGTGCTCAAATGAAGTTCAGTATCCAAGGATTTCTGAAGACTTTTCCAGAATCTTGAAGTAAAATGGGGATCACGATCAGAAACAATCGATAGGGGTACTCCATGAAGTCTCACAACTTCATTAATATATAGTCTTTCTAGATGTTCCAGTGGTAGATCTTCTCTTATAGCAAGAAAATGTTCTGACTTGGTAAGACGATCAACAATAACCCATATTGCATCATTCCTTATTGGAGTCTTTGGTAGCCCCACGACAAATTCCATCGTATTATTGTCCCATTTCCACTCCGGTATGGGAAGAGGTTGCATGACTCCTCCAGGTTGTTGCCTTCCAACTTTCACTTGTTGACAAACCATACATCTTGATACAAAATCAGCAATCTCCCTCTTCATGTTGTCCCACCAAAAATTTTCCTTCAAATCTCTATACATTTTGGTGCTCCCAGGGTGTATAGAGAAATTGGAACTATTAGCATCATCAGCAATTTCCTTTTTAGATCAGGTATATCAGGAACACAAAGCCTCTTCCCGAATTTCAAAATTCCATCTTCATACACAAAGTATCTCAATCTCCCATCATTCACAACTTTAATCTTCTTTTTAAATTCTTCATCATCGGTCAGAGAACTCTTAATACTTTCTAGTAAAGATGGTTTGGAAACCATTTGAAAAAGAATTGATGTTTCACCTTCCATGGTTATTCCCATGTCCATCTTCACTAGAACCATGAAAATTGGATCCATTTCAATTCTCATATTGTTCAAAACTCCATGATCTTTTCTTCTCAAAGCATCTGCCACATTGTTTGCTTTCCCCGGGTGGTAGTGTATCGTACAATCATAATCCTTGAGTAATTCAAGCCATCTCCTTTGCCTCATGTTGAGTTCTTTTTATGAGAAAATATACTTCAAACTCTTGTGATCGGTATAAATCTCACATTTTTTACCATAGAGGTAGTGCCTCCATATCTTCAAAGAAAAGATCACAGCTGCTAACTCAAGATCATGAGTAGGATAGTTTTTCTCATGAATTTTCAATTGTCGTGATGCATAGGCAATAACCCTATCATTCTGCATAAGGAAACAACCAAGTCCTTTCTTCGATGCATCACTATAAATAACGAACCCATAATTCCCCGATGGTAGAGTCAATATAGGAGCATTGACTAATATTCTCTTCAGTTCTTCGAAACATTCTTCACACTCTTTTTTCCAAACAAATTTAACCTCTTTACGTCTGAGCTTCGTTAATGGGTTAGCCAATCGGGAAAAATTTTGGACGAAACGTCGATAATAACCTGCTAAACCAATAAAACTATGTACCTCAGTTATACTCGTAGGTGCTGGCCATTCTTGGATTGACTTGGTCTTAGAAGGATAAACAGAGATTCCATCTTTAGAGACAATGTGGTCAAGAAAAGAAATCTCCTGAAGCCGGAATTCACACTTGCTAAACTTCCCATATAATTCATGTCTTCTCAGAGTCTTCAGGACAATGCGCAAGTGATTTTCATGATCTTCCTAGCTTTTGGATTATACCGAGATATCATCAATAAATACCACCACAAATTCATCGATATATTCCTTGAAAATTATATTAATCAGATCCATGAATACAGAGGGTGCATTAGTCAATCCAAAAGGCATTACTGTAAACTCGTAATGCCTGTACCTGGTTCGAAATGCTGTCTTCGGAATGTATTCCTTCTTCACACACAACTGATGGTATCCAGATTGAAGGTCAATCTTTTAAATGTATTGAGATCCATGCAGTTGGTCAAATAAATTATCAATGCGAGGTAGGGGATACTTGTTCTTTATTGTTATAGCATTTATCTCTCTGTAGTCGATGCATAACCTCATAGATCCATCTTTTTTTTAGCAAAAAGAACAGGGGATCCCCATGGAGAAACACTAGGGAGAATAAATCCTTTATTACTCAATTCCTCTAGTTGTTTCTTTAGTTCGACTAATTCTATAGTGGCCATTCTATAAGGGGTCTTCGATATAGGCCTTGATCCAGGAATTAAATCAATGGAAAACTCAACTTCTCGTTCTGGAGGATGTCCAGGTAAATCTTCCGTAGATACATCTATATATTCTTTCACAACAGGTACATCCTCTATTTGAACATTTCTTTCCTCACCCACAGTCATTTATTTCTCTTCCTCCCCAATAATTGAATTTAGTTGGGCTATTGGGGGTGGATCTAGATAAGAATTAGGTGGTGAAAATTCTGCTCTAAAGATAAGGTGTTCCTTATCATCATCATCAAAAATAGTAACCTCCTTCTTCTTACAATAAATCTTCGCATCATAGTTCGAAAGACAATCCATACCGAGGATTATATCAAACTCAATCATAGGTATGACGATGAGATCAACAGATAAAGAACATTTATGTGCTCTGATGGGGACTGATTCACAAAACATTGTTGCAATGATACTTCCCTTAGGAGTTTTAACTGACAACTCCCTTGTTAAATCAAATTGTAAATATCTAATTTTCTTATAAAACTGGGAAGATATGAAACAATGTGATGATCCAGAATCAAATAATGCATTTTCTAAACTTGAGGAAACCATTAAATTACCTGCCACCACATCTTTAGGAGCTTCTACCTCAGCAGTAGTGATAGCATAAGCTTGGCCTTGATCCTTTGGCCTTTTCTGAGGTAAGTTCTCCGATGCTTAGGACATTCATTTGCGTAATGTCCCATCTCCCTAAAATTGTAGCATTGAACATTGGTAGCTTCCTTCTTCCCTTTGCAATCACGAGCTTGGTGGCCTTTTTCACCACACTTGTAACAGACACCCATTCCCTTCAAGCAAGTACTGGGGAGTTTCTTCCCACATTTACCACAGGATGGATATTCAACCTTTCCCTTCTTCCCATTATTTCCATTCCCAGATTGATCATCAGATCTCTTCTTCTCTTGCTTTGCTTTAAAGTCATAAGACTTAGAGAATTCCTTTTCAGTCTTGATAGCACATGAGACAATGTCTTCATACGATGAAAAGGATTGTGAGACTAATGCTCGACGGAGAAATGGTTTTAACCCATCAAAGAAATGATCAATCTTACTTCTTGGGTTATGTATATAATCTCCAGCATACCTTGCTAACCTTGTAAAGTTAGCCTCATACTTTGCGACATTCTCATCCTCCTTTTGTCTTAGATTCAGAAATTGTCTTTTCATATATGCCCGATGGTCACAAGGAAAGTATTTTTCTAAAAATAGATCTTTGAACTCCCTCCATTACATATTTGATACTTCATCATCTTCCTTCATGTTTTGAATCAATGACCACCATTGATCAGCATCTCCAGTGAGGTGGTAAACTGCCATGATAACTTTTTCCCTTTCACTACTCCCCAAAGACTGAAATATTTTCTCTAGGGAATTTATCCATTTCTTAGCTACTAAGGGATTTGTACTCCCATTGAACATTGGTGGTTGTTGCCTCATGAATCGATCTAACATTGATCCTCCACACTGCAGATCAGGGTGCTCTATACGGGTAAGGTTATTATTCATAACCTGAGTGAGTTGTCCCAGTATGGTGATTAGCTGATCGGCAACTGTTGCATCACCAGCTCTAATATAATTATCTTGAGCAGGAGGGAAATCCCTACATGGAGTGCGTGCATTGATACAGTTTCCATTTCTTAAACTAGGAACCATTTCTAAACAATGGCACAAACTAGATCAGTTTATGAATCAAAATACATAATCCCATACTTATAAAACACTTAACATAAATTGAACTATTTATGGATATAATCCATAATCATAAAAAATGTTTTCTTTGAACAAGTATATACTCATAAACCCTTCATAATGATTTGTAAAGAAAATGAGAGTTATCCTAAGCATATCCCCCGGGAGTGTCGTAACCAAGAGTGCAGCAAGGCCCATTGTCGTGCACCAGTTCCTGTTCGAGTCTAGCTCAAAGCGGTGTTTTTGGGTTTTACCCCTAGGTACATCTGTGCGAGAGCCGCCTCTACCTGATCGTGTCCAGACAGGGATTTATTGATCGGAAAACTCACAAAATCTCTACAATACCAAAATTCTAGGAAGTTCTTATATACTAATCCTCAAAGTCCATCTTAGGTCTATGTGCTCTAATCAGAGTTTATCTAAATCTAGCTTCCAAGGTTTGTACTAAACTTCCTCTGATACCAACTGTAACACCCTGACCCCAGTTACCCAGAGCCGGTGCATTATTACATAACATTGGAATGATCACAAAATATCAAGTCTCGAAAGAACGATTAGTTTAGTAGCCTTGGAAACACTAGATATATTCATAAGTCTTACATTACATCATAAAATTGAAAACTACAACAACAACTTTTCTTCATAGTCCACACTCATATCCCCACATACTATCCCTGTAGGTCATTCATAAATTACTTCTTCACATCCTGGGAAAAATAAAACATTGAAAGGGGTGAGCTCAAATTCCCAGTAAGGATAACAATATAGTGGAAACTTTCATAAATAAAAATAAACATTTAAGGCAATGTACAACTAAAACAAAAGCCTTTTAAACTTGAACATCAACAGAGTATGGAAAAAATAAAATGAAATAATGCCATTTACTTATTCACATGGATATTCTACTAATCGAATAATCACATGCAATATCAATAACCACTTTCATAATGATGGAATGCATAATGCCAGACTATCATAACCACATAGCCAAAGCCTCGTGCCAAGACTACAAATAATATTTTGCCAAGGCCTTGGGCCAAGACACTAATTTGTCTCATGAGACATAATGATGCATCGAGGAGCTATAGGGGCCTCCACCCATCACATATTAAGTTCAATGCATTCCCATATGAAAAGGTTTAAACATAACATAAACATTCATATTAAAACTAGCATAAGAAATTTAAATACTTTATCCATAAACCATGAATGGTATAAAAATAACACATCCACAATCAAACATATCACAAAACCTTCAATACAATATAGAAGTTTTGTATCCTAATAAATCAACTTCAAATAAGTGTAAAATCCATCAAAGGATGTTGACATAGATGAAATCAAAACTCTTTTTAGAGTAATATCTCTTTTTATTTTGAAATAATTTAAGAGTCATATATTTATAAAATATAAAATTTTCTTTGAAAATATTCTTATAAGCTTGTAAGGGAAGCTTTGAAGATTTTATAACGGCGGAAAATAGTTGCACCCGCCGTATAAGTTAAAAAAAACATTCTTACCTTAATTCTATCGAAAAGGTTAAAAAGCACCTTGTTTGGAAAACGACAGAAAGATTCTTTTATAAACCTCTTATAAAAAGTCAAACAAGGGTATACATGACTTTAACCCATATTATTGTAAATAGTAAAAATGTTTTGAAATACATTTTTAAGAAACATGGATGTGGATGATAAATAAACCCCAATAGATTATTAAGTATAAACAACCTCGGATAATGAAGAGATTGCGAAATAAACCCTTACCTTGTACTTTTCCTCGGTTGAGGGTAATTTAACCTCCTGTATAATGGTGAAATAATTGTTATTAAATTATACAAGAATCATATACATTAATATGATATCATATATGATCTTTTAACATTGATTTGTTAATAATATCTTAGTATTATCGTTGTTTCGGGTGTTAACTTACTCGTTTTCTTTTATATGTTTTGTTACGTAAGTCGTGTTTTTCATGGATAAGTTGTATCTTAATCATATCCAGAATTATATCAAGTCCTTAGATACTATTATTAATCATCCAATGAGAATTATACTTGAATGGATACGATGGAGAATGAATCTCATCGCGTTCGTGGAGACGGTAGTCCGTACGTACGCACGAGCGACAATATCATTATTTTGATATTAAAATAATATATAATTGGATGGTATATCATATATAAAGAATCATTATCATGTTATATTTATTATTTACATTAATTAAACATCATTATTATACCCATCCAAATAATAATTTATTGAATAACAATTACACCACGACGTGGAGACGGTAAGCCGTACGTACGCACGTATGGTGACATGTTATTCAAAGGATGGATAGAATACTTAAATATGGTTGTAAAATGTTTATAATAACATAAAATTATATATAATATACTGGAGTTATTATTTTATAATGGTAATAACAAAGAAAGAAGAAGTGGAAGAAGAAAGGAACTTGAAAAAGGGTGGTGAAATCATTACCTCTTCTTCGGGTTCTTCCTTTTGATTTGATCAAAAGGGCTCCTTAAGATGGATTTCTGACAAAAGGAAGGCCTCTAGTATGAATTTATGGAAGTTGAGAGAGTATTTGGGAATAGGTTGGCCGAACCAAAAGGCTTTTAAGGTGTGAGTTAATGAGAAGGGAGAGTGCCCTTTTATAAGAGGGTGAGGGGCACCTTTGGAAAAGCTAGAAATATTAGTTTATAATAAATTCATATTCGGTTTCTAATGGCTCCAAACTGGATTATTTAAAGGTTAAGGTGGGGAGGGGTCTCAAACCACTCAACCAATGGAATTTAGACAGGTTCGGGTTACTATATTAACCTTATCTTTAAGTATTTACTCTTAGTTAATTAGTTTCACTTTTACAATGTCTCTTTGTATGTTTATATTATATGGTTAATAAACATACTATATACATCCAAGAGACCCCCAATTGGTCCATTAATGATACACCTATCGTGATATAAGTCTATTGGATGAACCTTAGATTTTTAGGAATTTAATATCAAATAATAATACAATATTTGTTTTAAAAACTCTTTTATGTCAATTTTGACACTATTCAATAATTGATTTTTGTGAAAGTCATAACAGAATGATTACTTAGAAAAAAGTTCTTTAAGTCAATCCTAACATGTTATATTAACCTATAAAATTATTGTAATTCATAAAAAGTCTCAAATTATATTTATTTGGGTATTTATAATATCAATTATTCTAATTTTTCATTAATTAGGTAATTACTGCATCATCATTGTGTCATAAATAAATTAAATTATTTAATGTCTAAAAATTATAAATAAAATATCATTATGTAGGAAATCATTTTATATTTCTAATGAATATTTACAATCGAATTTATATTATGTATAACGCTATATTAAAAATGTTTTAGTAAATAAACTTTGATTTTAACTCTTTTAACTCTTCTTTGAATTAAATAATAATAAATGTCCTAATCTAATCCAAGTGGACCTAAATGATAATATTTTATTCCTAAGGTTGTTTTTGGTCGATATACACTTGTCCAATAGAATTAAGACATGTGTTATGGTAATATTAATATCATTTTTACCCTTAATTACCATATTTACTTTTAACCGTGGTAAATAAAAGTAAAAAGTTACTATTCACCAAAAATTATTTTCATCTCATTGAACCACATTTTACTACTTGATATTAACCGTGTCTCTTGGATTTTCAAAATTCCATTCACAGAATCGGTAAAATTAAGTTTTATGAAAAATTCAGTTTTTTAACTACCACTTAGTGGTTTCACTATTCATCAAAAATTGAAGTTTTTCAGAACAATGCCAAAATTTCACCCTAAGCTATAATTGATATTCCGAATTCAAAATTGTTGCCTATTTTACAAAATTCCAAACATATAAGTTGCATTAATTGAAGTTATAATTAATTCCCACTGTTACAACAAATAGCGTGTTTTTAAGAAACAATATATATCAAAAGATTGACAATTGTTTATGTCCAATTTCAAAGTGAAATTAATTCTAATGAACACCATTGGATAAAATTGTAAAAATATATTCTAATTATACTTTAAAACCACTAAATAATATAATTTATCACTATAAATTATTTTGATTAAAAAAGTTGTTTTTAAGTATTGTTCACTATTTATTAAAATTGGAAGTTCTCAGAAAAATACCAAAAACTCATCTTATGATAATTTCGATATTCTGAATCCAAAAATGAATTCCATTTTGAAAAATAAAATTTATATAATTTCAAAAAGTAGGTATTACTATTCATAATGGCTAGTTTGATTGGTTGTGGTGTGTTAGAACTCGATGTTGCGTACAACACACGCTATCTCATTATTCAAAGAGAAGCGTACTGTAGAAGCTTGGGGTGTTACATTCTACCCTCCTTCAAATAATTTCGTCCTCGAAATTTATATAATACTACCGCATGAAAAGACTCAGGTGGTTCTTCATCATAAGTTCCTCGGGTTCCCACGTTGCCTCTTCCATCTTATGGTTTCTCCACAAGACTTTTACCAGACGAGTCGTTCGATTTCTCAGTACTTGTTCTCTCGTATCAAGAATCCTGACGAGCTCTTCACAATAAGGCATATCGGGTTCCAGTTCTAATTTCTCATAGTTGAGTACATGCATTGGGTCAGGCATGTATTTCCTCAATAGATATACGTGGAACACATCGTGAACTTTGGAGAGACTTGGCGGCATTGCCAATCGGTAAGTTACAGCCCCAATTCGTTCTAGAATTTCGAAAGGTCCGATGTACCTGGGACTCAATTTACCTTTATTACCAAAACGTATGACTCCCTTCCATGGAGATACCTTCAGGAAAACATGATCACCGACTTGAAATTCCAAATCCTTCCTTCGATTATCGGCATAGCTCTTCTTCCTACTTTGAGCTGCTTTGATGTGATTTTGGATTACCTTCACCTTTTCCATCGTTTCCTCCACCAGTTTTGGACCTACAAGTTTTCTTTCACCAACGTCATCCCAACAGGTTGGTGTGCGACATCTCTTCCCATATAACGCTTCATATGGTTCCATCTGAATACTCTAATGGAAGCTATTGTTATAGTAAAATTCTACCAAAGGTAAATATTGATCCCACATACCCTGAAAGTCAAGTGATCAAGATCTCAACATGTCTTCTAAGGTTTGAATAGTCCGTTCTGATTGTCCATCTGTTTGAGGGTGGTAGGCAGTGCTCAAATGAAGTTCAGTATCCAAGGCTTTCTGAAGACTTTTTCAGAATCTTGAAGTAAAACGGGGATCATGATAAAAAAAATCGATAGGGGTACTCCATGAAGTCTCACAACTTCATTAATATATAGTCTTTCTAGACGTTCCAGTGGTAGATCTTCTCTTATAGCAAGAAAATGTTCTGACTTGGTAAGAGGATCAACAATAACCCATATTGTGTCATTCCTTCTAGGAGTATTTGGTAGCCCCATGACAAAGTCCATCGTAATATTGTCTCATTTCCACTCCGGTATGGGAAGAGGTTGCATGAATCCTCCAGGTTGTTGCCTTCTAGCTTTCACTTTTTGACAAACCATACATCTTGATACAAAATCAGCAATATCCCTCTTCATTTTGTCCCACCAAAAATGTTCCTTCAAATCTCTATACATTTTGGTGCTCCCAGGGTGTATAGAGAAATTGGAACTATGAGCATCATCAGCAATTCCCTTTTTAGATCAGGTATATCAGGAACACAAAGTCTCTTCCCGAATTTCAAAATTCCATCTTCATACACAAAGTCTCTCAATCTCCCATCATTCACAGCTTTAATCTTCTTTTGAAATTCTTCATCATTGGTCTGAGAACTCTTAATCCTTTCTAGTAAAGATAGTTTGGCAAACATTTGAAAAAGAATTGATGTTTTACCTTCCATGGTTATTCCCATGTCCATCTTCACTAGATCCATGAAAATTGGATCCCTTTCAATTATCATATTGTTCAAAACTCCATGATTTTTTCTGCTCAAAGCATCTGCCACCTTGTTTCCTTCCCCCGGGTGGTAGTGTACCGTACAATCATAATCCTTAAGTAATTCAAGCCATCTCCTTCGCCTCATGTTGAGTTCTTTTTGTGAGAAAATATACTTCAAACTCTTGTGATCAGTATAAATCTCACATTTTTCACCATAGAGTTAGTGCCTCCATATCTTCAAAGCAAAGATCACAGCTACTAACTCAAGATCATGAGTAGGATAGTTTTGCTCATGAATTTTCAACTGTCTTGATTCATAGGCAATAACCCTATCATTCTGCATAAGGACACAACCAAGTCTTTTCTTCGATGCATCGTTATAAATAACGAACCCATCATTCCCCGATGGTAGAGTCAATATAGGAGAATTGACTAATCTTCTCTTCAGTTATTCGAAACATTCTTCACACTCTTTTTTTCAAACAAATTTCACCCCCATACGTGTGAACTTCGTTAATGGGTTAGCCAATCGGGCAAAATTCTGGACAAAACATCGATAACAACCTGCTAAACCAATAAAACTATGTACCTCAGTTATACTCGTATGTGCTGGCCATTCTTGGATTGCCTTGGTCTTAGAAGGATCAATAGATATTCCATCTTTAGAGACAATATGTCCAAGAAAACAAATCTCCTGAAGCCAGAATTCACACTTGCTAAACTTCCCATATAATTCATTTCTTCTCAGAGTCTTCAGGATAATGCACAAGTGATTTTCATGATCTTCATAGCTTTTGGATTATACCAATATATCATCAATAAATACCACCAAAAATTCATCGAGATATTCCATAAAAACTCTATTCATCAGATCCATGAATACATAGGGTGCATTAGTCAATCCAAAAATGCATTACTGTGAACTTGTAATTCCCGTACCTAGTTCGAAATGTTGTCTTCAGAATGTCTTCCTTCTTCACACAAAACTGATGGTATCCAGATCGAAGTTCAATCTTTCAAAAGTATTGAGCTCCATGCAGTTGGTCAAATAAATCATCAATGCGAGGTAGGGGATACTTGTTCTTTATTGTTATAGCATTGATCTCCCTGTAGTCTATACAAAACCTCATAGATCCATCTTTCTTTTTAACAAAAAGAACAGGGGCTCCCCGTGGAGAAACACTAGGGTGAATAAATCCTTTATTACTCAATTCCTCTAGTTGTTTCTTTAGTTAGACTAATTCTAAAGTGGCCATTCTATAAGGGGTCTTTGATATAGGCCTTGATCCAGGAATTAAATCAATGGAAAACTCAACTTCTCGTTCTGGAGGATGTCCAAGTAAATCTTCTGGAAATACATCTACATATTCTTTCACAACAGGTACATCCTCTATTTGAACATTCCTTTCCTCACCCACATTCATTTATTTCTCTTCCTCCCCAATAATTAAATTTAGTTGAGCTACTGGGGGTGGATCTAGATAAGAATTAGGTGTTGACGATTCTGCTCTAAAGATAAGGTGTTCCTTATCATCATCATCAAAAATCGTAACCTACTTCTTCTTACAATAAATCTTCGCATCATAGTCTAAAAGCTAATCTATACCAAGGATTATATCAAACTCAATCATAGGTATGGCGATAAGATCAGCAGATAAAGAACATGTATGTGCTCTAATGGGGACTGATTCACAAAACTTTGTTGCAATGATACTTCCCTTAGGAGTTTTAACTGACAACTCCCTTGTTAAATCAAATTGGAAATATCTAATTTTATTAGAAAACTGGGAAGATATGAAACAATGTGATGATCCAGAATCAAATAATGCATTTTCTAAACTTGAGGAAACCATTGAATTACCTGCCACCACGTCTTTCGGAGCTTCTACCTCAGCAGTAGTGATAGCATAAGCTTGGCCTTGATCCCCTGGCCTTTTCTGAGGTAAGTTCTCCTGACGCTTAGGAAATTCATTTGCGTAATTTCCCATCTCTCTGCAATTGTAGCATTGAACATTGGTAGCTTCATTATTCCCTTTGCAATCATGATCTTGGTGGCCTTTTTCACCACACTTGTATCAGACACCCATTCCCTTCAAGCAAGTACCGGGGTGTTTCTTCCCATATTTACCACAGGATGGATATTCAACCTTTACCTTATTCCTCTTATTTCCATTCCCAGATTGATCAGCAGATCTCTTCTTCTCTTGCTTTGCTTTGAAGTCAAAAGACTTAGAGAATTCCTTTTCAGTCTTGATAGCACATGAGACAATGTCTTCATACGATGAAAAGGATTGTGAGAATAATGCTCGACGGAGAAGTGGTTTTAACCCATCAAAGAAACGATCAATCTTACTTCTTGGGTTACATATATAATCTCCAGCATACCTTGCTAACCTTGTAAAGTTAGCCTCATACTTTGCGACATTCTCATCCTCCTTTTGTCTCAGATTCAGAAATTGTATTTCCATATCTGCTCGATGGTTACGAGGAAAGTATTTTTCTAAAAATAGATCTTTGAACTCCCTCCATTCCATATTTGATACTTCATCATCTTCCTTCGTGTTTTGAATCATTGACCACCATTGATCAGCATCTCGAGTGAGGCAGTAAACTGCAATGATAACTTTTTCCCTTTCACTACTCCCCAAAGCCTGAAATATTTTCTCTAGGGAATTTATCCATTGCTCAGCTACTAAGGGATTTTTACTCCCATTGAACGTTGGTGGTTGTTTCCTCATGAATCAATCTAACATTGATCCTTTACACTGCGGATCAGGGTGCTCCATACGGGTAAGGTTATTACTCATAACCTGAGTGACTTGTCCCAGTATGGTGATTAGCTGATCGGCACCAGTTGCATCACCAACTCCACTATAATTATCTTGAGCAGGAGGGAAATCCCAACATGGAGTGCGTGCATTGATACGGTTTCCATTTCTTCCACTAGGCACCATTTCTAAAGTATGGCATAAACTAGATCAGTTTATGAATCAAAATACATAATCTCATACTTATAAAACACTTAATATAAATTGAACTATTTACGGATATAATCCATAATCATAAAAAAAATCTTTGAGAAAGTATATACTCATAAACCCTTCATAATGATTTGTAAAGAAAATGAGAGTTATCCTAAGCATATCCCACGGGAGTGTCGTAACCAAGAGTGCAGCAAGGCCCGTTGTCATGCACCAGTTCCCATTCGAGTCTAGCTCAAAGCGGTGTTTTCGGGTTTTACCCCTAGGTACATCTATTCCAGAGCCGCCTCTACCTTCTCGTATCCAGACAGGGATGTATTGCTCAGAAAACGCACAAAATCTCTACAATACCCAAATTCTAGGAAGTTCTTCTATACTAATCCTCAAAGTCCATCTTAGGTCTATGTGCTCTAATCACAGTTTATCTAAATCTAGCTTCCAAGGTTCGTACTAAACTTCCTCTGATACCAACTATAACACCCCGACCCCAGTTACCCAGTGCCAGTGCATTATTACATAACATTGTAATGATCACAAAAGATCAAGTCTCGAAATACTGATTAGTTTAGTAGCCTTGGAAACACTGGATATATTCATAAGTCTTACATTACATCATAAAATTGAAAACTACAACAACAAATTTTCTTCATAGTCCACACTCATATCCCCACATACTATCCCTACAGGTCATTCATAAATTACTTCATCACATCCTGGGAAAAATAAAACATTGAAAGGGGTGAGCTCAAATGCCCAGTAAGGATAACAATATAGCGGAAACTTTCCTAAATAAAAATAAACATTTAAGGCAATGTATAACTAAAACAAAAGCCTTTTAAACTTGAACATCAACATAGTATGGCAAAAATAAAATGAAATAATTACATTTACTTATTCACATGGATATTCTACTAATTGAATAATCACATGCAATATCAATAACCATTTTCATAAGGATGGAATGCATAATGCCAGACTATCATAACCACATAGCCAAGGCCTCGTGCCAAGACTACAAATAAGATTTTTCCAAGGCCTTGTGCCAAGACACTAGTTGTCTCATGAGACCTACCAATGCATCGAGGAGCTATAGCGAGCTCCACCCATCACATATTAAGTCCAATGCATTCCCATATAAAAAGGTTTAAACATAACATAAACATTCGTATTAAAACTAGCATACGAAATGTAAATACTTCATCCATAAACCATGAATGGTATAAAAATAACACATCCATAGTCAAACACATCACAAAACCTTCAATACAATATAGAAGTTTTGTATCATAATAAATCAACTTCAAATAAGCGTAAAATCCATCAGAGGATGTTGACATAGATGAAATCAAAACTCTTTTTAGAGTAATATATCTTTTTATTTTGATATCATTTAAGAGTCATATATTTATAAAATATAACATTTTCTTTGAAAATATTCTTATAAGCTTTTAAGGGAAGCTTTGAAGATTTTATAATGGCGGAAAATAGCTACACCCACCGTATAAGTTAAAAAAACATTCTTACCTTAATTCTATCGAAAAGGTTAAAAAGAACCTTGTTTGGAAAACGACGAAAATATTCTTTTATAAACCTCTTATAAAAATTCAAAAAAGGGTATACATGACGTTAACCCATATTATAGTAAATAGTAAAAATGTTTTGAAATACATTTTTAAGAAACATGGATGTGGATGATAAAGAAATCCCAGTAGATTATTGCGTATAAACAACCTCGGATAATGAAGAGATTTCAAAATAAACCATTACCTTGTACTTTTCCTTGGATGAGGGTATGTTAACCTCCTGTATAATGGTGAAATAATTTTTTCTAAATTATACAAGAATCTTATACATTAATATGATATCATATATGATCTTTTAACATTTATTTGTTAATAATATCTTAGTATTATCGTTGTTTCGGGTGTTAACTTACTCGTTTTCTTTTATATGTTTTGTTACGTAAGTCGTGTTTTTCATGGATAGGTTGTATCTTAATCATATACAGAATGATATCAAGTCCTTAGATACTATTATTAATCATCAAATGATAATTATACTTGAATGGATACGATGGAGAATTAATCTCATCGCGTTCGTGGAGACGGTAGTCCGTACGTACGCACGAGCGACAATATCATTCTTTTGATATTAAAATAATATATAATTGGATGGTATATCATGTATACAGAATCATTATCATGTTATATTTATTATTTACATTAATTACACATCATTATTATACCCATCCAAATAATAATTTATTGAATAACAATTACACCATGACGCGGAGACGGTAAGCCGTACGTACGCACGTATGGTGACATGTTATTCAAAGGATGGATAGAATACTGAAATATGGTTGTAAAATGTTTATAATAACATCAAATTATATATAATATACTAGAGTTATTATTTTATAATGGTAATAACAAAGAAAGAAGAAGTGGAAGAAGAAAGGAACTTGAAAAAAGGTGGTGAAATCATTACCTCTTCTTCGGGTTCTTCCTTTTGATTTGATCAAAAGGGCTCCTTAAGTTGGCTTTCTGACTAAAGTAACGCCTCTTGTATGAATTGAGGGAAGTTGAGAGAGTATTTGGGCATAGTTTGGCCGAAACAAAAGGCTTTGAAGGTGTGAGTTAATGAGAAGGGAGAGTGCCCTTTTATAATAGGGGTGAGGGGCACCTTTGGAAAAGCTAGAAATATTATTTTATAATAAATTCATATTCAGTTTCTAATAGCTAAAAAGTAAATTATTTAAAGTTTAAGGTGGGGAGGGGTTGAAAACTACTCAACCAAGGGAATTTAGACAGGTTTGGGTTACTATATTAACCTTATCTTTAAGTATTAACTCTTAGTTAATTAGTTTCACTTTTACAATGTCTCTTTGTATTTTTATATTATATGGTTAATAAACTTACTATATACATACAAGAGACCCCGAATTGGTCCATTAATTATACACCTATCATGATATAAGTCTCTTGGCTGAACCTTATATTTTTAGGAATTTAATATCAATTAATAATATAATATTTGTTTTAAAAACTCTTTTATGTCAATTTTGACACTATTCAATAATTGATTTTTTTGAAAATAATAACAGAATGATTACTTCTAAAAAAGTTACTTAATTCAATCCTAACATGTCATATTAACCTAGAAAACTATTTTAATTCAAAAAAAGTCTCAAATTATACTTATTTTGGTATTTATAATATCAATTATTCTAATTTTTTATTAATTAAGTAATTTTTGCATCATCATTGTGTCATAAATAAATTAAATTATTTAATGTCTAAAAATTATAAATAAAATATAATTATGTAGGAAATCATTTTATATTTCTAATTAATATTTACAATTGAATTTATATTATGTATAACCCTATATTAAAAATGTTTTAGTAAATAAACTTTGATTTTAACTATTTTAACTCTTCTTTGAATTAAATAATAATAAATGTCCTAATCTAATCCAAGTGGACCTAAATGATAATATTTTATTCCTAAGGTTGTTTTTTGTCGAGATACACTTTTCCAATAGAATTAGGACATGTGTTAGGGTAATATTAATATCATTTTTACCCTTAATTACCCTATTTACTTTTAACCGTGGTAAATAAAAGTAAAAAGTTACTATTCACCAAAAATTATTTTCGTCTCATTGAACCACATTTTACTACTTGATATTAACCTTGTCTCTCGGATTTTCGAAATTCCATTCATATAAATGGTAAAAGTAAGTTTTATGAAAAATTCAGTTTTTTAACTACCACTTAGTGGTTTCACTATTCATCAAAAATTGAAGTTTTTCAGAACAATGCCAAAATTTTACCCTAAGCTATAATTGATATTCCTAATTAAAAAATGATGTCTATTTTACAAAATTACAAACATATAAGTTTCATTAATTAATGTTATAATTAATTCCCATTGTTACAACAAATAGCGTGTTTTTAAGAAACAATATATATCAAAAGATTGACAATTGTTTATGTCCAATTTCAAAGTGAAATTAATTATAATGAACACCATTGGATAAAATGGGAAAAATATATTCTAATTATACTTTAAAACCACTAAATAATATAATTTATCACTATAAATTATTTTGATTTAAAAAGTTGTTTTTAAGTATTTTTTACTATTCATAAAAATTGGAAGTTCTCAGAAAAATACCAAAAATTCAACTTAGGATAATTTCGATATTCTGAATCCAAAAATGAAGACCATTTTGAAATATAAAATATATATAATTTCAAAAAGTAGGTATTACTATTCATAACGGCTAGTTTGATTGGTTGTGGTGTGTTAGAACTCGATGTTGTGTACAACACACGCTATCACATTATTCAAAGAGAAGCATACCATAGAAGCTTGGGGTGTCACATTCTCCCCTCCTTCAAATAATTTCGTCCTCGAAATTTATAGAATACTACTGCATGAAAAGACTCAGGTGGTTCTTCATCATAATATCCTCAGGTTCTCACGTTGCCTCTTCCATCTTATGGTTTCTCCACAAGACTTTTACCAGACGAGTCGGTCGGTTTCTCAGTACTTGTTCTCTCGTATCAAGAATCCTGACGGGCTCTTCACAATAAGAGAGATCGGGTTCCAGTTCTAATTCCTCATAGGTGAGTACATGCGTTGGGTCAGGCATGTATTTCCTCAATAGATATACGTGGAACACATCGTGAACTTTGGAGAGACATGGCGGCATTGCCAATCGGTAAGTTACAGCCCCAATTCGTTCTAGAATTTCGAAAGGTCCGATGTACCTGGGACTCAATTTACCTTTCTTCCCAAAACGTATGACTCCCTTCCATGGAGATACCTTCAAGAAAACATGATCACCAACTTGAAATTCCAAATCCTTCCTTCGATTATCGGCATAGCTCTTCTGCCTACTTTGAGCTGCTTTGATGTGATTTTGGATTACCTTCACCTTTTCCATCGTTTCCTCCACCTATTCTAGACCTACAAGTTTTCTTTCACCAACGTCATCCCAACAGGTTAGTGTGCGACATCTCTTCCCGTATAACGCTTCATATGGTGCCATCTGAATACTCAAAAGGAAGCTATTGTTATAGTAAAATTCTACCAAAGGTAAATATTGATCCCACATACCCTGAAAGTCAAATGAGCAAGATCTCAACAAGTCTTCTAAGGTTTGAATAGTCCGTTCTGATTGTCCGTCTGTTTGAGGGTGGTAGGCAGTGCTCAAATGAAGTTCAGTATCCAATGCTTTCTGAAGACTTTTCCATAATCTTGAAGTAAAATGGGGATCACGATCAGAAAAAATCGATAGGGGTACTCCATGAAGTCTCATAACTTCATTAATATATAGTCTTTCTAGACGTTCTAGTGGTAGATCTTCTCTTATAGCAAGAAAATGTGCTGACTTGGTAAGACGATCAACAATAACCCATATTGCATCGTTCCTTCAAGGAGTCTTTGGTAGCCCCACGACAAAGTCCATCGTAATATTGTCCCATTTCCACTCCGGTATGGGAAGAGGTTGCATGACTCCTTCAGGTTGTTGCCTTCCAGATTTCACTTGTGGATAAACCATACATCTTGGTACAAAATCAGAAATCTCCCTCTTCATGTTGTCCCACCAAAAATGTTCCTTCAAATCTCTATACATTTTGGTGCTCCCAGGGTGTATAGAGAAATTGGAACTATGAGCATCATCAGCAATTCCCTTTTTAGATCAGGTATATCATGAACACAAAGTCTCTTCCCAAATTTCAAAATTCCATCTTCATACACAAAGTCTCTCAATCACCCATCATTCACAGCTTTAATCTTCTTTTGAAATTCTTCATCATCGGTCTGAGAACTCTTAATCCTTTCTAGTAAAGATGTTTTGTCAACCATTTGAAAAAGAATTGATGTTTCACCTTCCATGGTTATTCTCATGTACATCTTCACTAGATCACGGAATATTGGATCCCTTTCAATTCTCATATTGTTCAAAACTCCATGATATTTTCTGATCAAATCATCTTCCACCTTGTTTGCTTTCCCCGGGTGGTAGTGTATTGTACAACCATAATCCTTGAGTAATTCAAGCCATCTCCTTTGCCTCATGTTGAGTTCTTTTTGTGAGAAAATATACTTCAAACTCTTGTGACCAGTATAAATCTCACATTTTTCACAATAGAGGTAGTGCCTCTATATCTTCAAAGCAAAGATCACAGCTGCTAACTCAAGATCATGAGTAGGATAGTTTTTCTCATGAATTTTCAACTGTCGTGATGCATTGGTAATAACCCTATCATTCTGCATAAGGACACAACCAAGTCCTTTCTACGATGCATCACTATAAATAATGAACCAATCATTCCCCGATGGTAGAGTCAATATAGGAGCATTGACTAATCTTCTCTTCAGTTCTTCGAAACATTCTTCACACTCTTTTTTTCAAACAAATTTAACCCCTTTACGTGTGAGCTTCGTTAATGGGGTATCAAATCAGGCAAAATTCTGGACGAAACGTCAATAATAACCTGTTAAACCAATAAAACTATGTACCTCAGTTATACTCGTAGGTGCTGGTTATTCTTGGATTTCCTTGGTCTTAGAAGGATCAACAGAGATTCCATCTTTAGAGACAATATGACCAAGAAAAGAAATCTCTTGAAGCCATAATTCACACTTGCTAAACTTCCCATATAATTCATGTCTTCTCAGAGACTTTAGGATAATGCGCAAGTGATTTTCATGATCTTCGTAGCTTTTGAATTATACCAAGATATCATCAATAAATACCACCACAAATTCATCGAGATATTCCTTGAAAACTCTATTCATCAGATCCATGAATACAGAGGGTGCATTAGTCAATCCAAAAGGCATTACTGTAAACTCGTAATGCTCGTACCTGGTTCGAAATGCTGTCTTCGGAATGTCTTCCTTCTTCACACACAACTGATGGTATCCAGATCAAAGGTCAATCTTTTAAAATTATTTATCTCCATGCAGTTGGTCAAATAAATCATCAATGCGAGGTAGGGGATACTTGTTCTTTATTGTTATAGCATTGATCCCCCTATAGTCGATACATAACCTCATAGATCCATCTTTCTTTTTAACAAAAAGAACTGGGGCTCCCCATGGAGAAACACTAGGGTGGATAAATATTTTATAACTAAATTCCTCTAGTTTTTTCTTTAGTTCGACTAATTCTACAGTTGCCATTATATAAGGGGTCTTCGATATAGGCCTTGATCCATGAATTAAATCAATTGAAAACTCAACTTCTCCTTCGGGAGGATGTCCTGGTAAATCTTCCGGAAATACATCTACATATTTTTTCACAACAGGTACATCCTCTATTTGAACATTCCTTTCCTCACCCATAGTCATTTCTTTCTCTTCCTCCCCAATAATTGAATTTAGTTGAGCTACTGGTGGTGGATCTTGATAAGAATTAGGTGGTGATGATTCTGCTCTAAAGATAAGGTGTTCCTTATCATCATCATCAAAAATCGTAACCTCCTTCTTCTTATAATAAATCGTCACATCATAGTCCGAAATCCAATCCATACCGAGGATTATATCAAACTCAATCATAGGTATGACGATGAGATCAGCAGATAAAGAACATTTATGTGCTCTAATGGGGACTGATTCACAAAACTTTGTTGCAATGATACTTCCCTTTGGAGTTTTAACTGACAACTCCCTTGTTAAATAAAATTGGAAATATCTAATTTTCTTAGAAAACTAGGAAGATATGAAACAATGTGATGATCCAGAATCAAATAATGCATTTTCTAAACTTGAGGAAACCATTAAATTACCTGCCACCACGTCTTTCGGAGCTTCTACCTCAGCAGTAGTGATAGCATAAGCTTGGCCTTGATCCCTTGGCCTTTTCTGAGGTAAGTTCTCCTGACGCTTAGGACATTCATTTGCGTAATGTATCATCTCCCTGCAATTGTAGCATTGAACATTGGTAGCTTCTGTCACGACCCGCCCTCGGGGTCCGTGCCGTGACTACCCCAAGCCCGCCTTCCATAGGCCAGGGGCTGGCGACTAGCACCAAGGTGTAAATCCCGATAAAAAGGGAAGGCATTTCCTTTGTAAAGTAAACAAACACCACAGAGTAAGCAAGCGGAAAGTAAACACTAAGAAAAAGCAGAGTACAACTGAAAGTGCGGAAAAGTAAATGGGCCAGTATACAAACCCAAACTGAAAGTAAAGTACAACTCGAAAGGGAAAACAACAACTGAAAAGTAAAATCCGCTACACCGAGCTGTCCACTGGAAATCCCACCTGAAGGGTGGGTACAGATAGCTCCACTTCTCCACGGGTCCCGCCGTCCGCTCCGAACACGTCCCGCCCAGTGGTCCACCTCCAGGTACCGTCCTGATCTGAAAGCCTCAGCTAAGATCAACGTTGTCCTTCGTCTGCAACCAACACAACGTAGTGCGGGCAAAGCCCGTGCAGGGGTGAGTATAAGCTACTCAGTAGGGACCCCGAGACCCCTGAAGGTCTCTCAAATCCACAAAGGATAAACCACGAAGAAAGGTACAATCACGAAGTAACAACCGACACTGCTTAGGTATATGCCCATACATATACCTAAGTCATCAATTTCAAATACGCTCCAACCTCCGAGCCCAAGTACAACTCAGTCCACACAGGAAAGTAAACGTATTCCACACAGGAAAGAAAAACATAATCCACACAGGATAGCACAACTCAATCCACACAGGAAAGCAACAGGATTCATCTCACACAGGTATACTTCTTCGAAATACGATAAAGATGATCTCTGATCCATCTAAGTCGTCGGACCCATGAAGGATTGATAGGTAAATAACCCCCGCAAAAGACCCACACAGGATCGGGCCCACGTAGGACCTGTAGGCGCTGGTTCACACAGGACCGCTGAGCGCAAAGACCCACACAGGATCAGACCCACACAGGATCGGGCCCACACAGGACCTGTAGCACTGATCCACGTAGGATCGCTAAGTGATGAAGTCGTCGTCGTCGAATCCACACAGGATCTCTGTACTGTCGTCGTCGCAGTCACAGTAGCAGTAGTAGAAGTAGTAGTCACAGTAACAGTCGCAGCCAACACTAGGGTTCCCGCACACAGCAAGCTCGTTCGGAGGGTCCGCTCCACGAGCCGAGAGGCTGATACATCAACTGTTCCAAAGTCAAGAGTTGATGTATCCAAAAGTTCCGTATAGTCAACAGGAACTCAACGCAATAGACGGCGCGTCGATCGGACGCCCGGTCTGAGAGTTATTGGCATTTTCGTCCCCGGGGCCCGGTTGGTTTTTAAGGCAAAACCAACCCGACCGTACTCCACCTGCATCCAAACCTCAGTCGGAGTATTCCAAAAGATCTGTCTCACTAAGAGGAACACAACAAAGCTGACGGCACGTCAATCGGACGTCCGTAGCTCAAGATATGAGTGTTTCCGCTCCAAGGGCCCGGTTGGTTTCGTGAACGAACCAACCCGGCCGAACTCAAAGTGTTCTGAAACTTTGAGAGCGATAAACCGAATCGATCGTCTCGATCCAAGTATCGTGTTGCCGCAGACGGTTCGTCAATCAGAGGTTCGTGGCTCAAGTTATGGCCAAAAGACCGAAACTGATTCGAAACGGGGGGGTCCGGGTCCGGGCCGACCCGGCCCGACCCCCACCTGGGTCGGCCCGAACCGGGTCGACCCGACCCGGGTCCGACCCGGCCCGACCGGCCGGCCGGCGGCGCGGCGGCCTAGCGGCGCGGCGGCCTGGCTCCGCACGGAGGCAGCGCGCGGGGGGGGGGGGGGGGGGGGGGGGCAAGGCCCCCCGCTTCTTCAAAAGACGGCGCGGCTTTTAGCCGCGCCTTTAAGTGAACCGGCCCCCCTTCGTGGGGGTCTGCTTGTGGAAAACCGGGGGGCTGCCTGCCCCCCTCAAAGAAACCGCCCCCCCTTCATAAATGGGGGGGGTTTAGAGAGTTGACTGGGGGAATTTATTCCCCCGGTCTTTGACCTTCCGGCCGTCCACCTGGCCGGCCGGTTTTTCTCCAACGGGACCGGCAAACCGGTCCCCTTTCCGGCTTCCGACACCGGCGGCCGGGCCGCCGGTCTTCTCGTCCCGCCGCTGCCCGGAACCGGCCGCGGTGTTCGTCGTCCGGCGCGGTGCGACGGCACCGCGCCCCTCCGTCGTGCCTTCGTTTCCCTTCGACGCGGCGCAACGGCGTCACGTTCTTGATGATTCTTCCATGGGGCGGCGCGACGGCGCCGCGCAATAAAATCGGGCGAATAACCGTGTGGTGCGACGGCACCACGCCATCTTGTTTCATCCGCAATATAAAACATCAAGAACAAAGGAGGGGGTTCGGCCGTGTTCATGCGGTCCGGCCCCCTCACGTTAAGCAATAACACATATTTAAAATCCTCACGTTAGTCATGCTAGAACCACGAACAAGGATAAATAAATAAACAATTAACAACAACCCCTACCTTGGGTATAGGTTCGAAGATTTGACAACGTCCTGCGGAAGACAACGTCGCGGAGGTCGGGCGTCGCGGTAATCGTTCGTCAAATCCGATGACGAAGAGGTACGTCCGAAGAGGTACGTCGTTGGCGAATCTTCGTATGCCGACGAAGGAAGTCCGAGAAGGAAGCGGCGTTCCCTTTCGTTGACACGGAAGACGAAGAAGAGAGGAGCGGCGTTCTTCGTCGGAGCTTGAGCGTTCTTCATCAAAGCTTGAGCGTTCTTCGTCAAAGTTTGAAGAAGAAGGAAAATCTCTCAAATCCTCTCAAGATGGCTAAAGAGTTCTAACCCAACAAAATAAGATAAGAGCTTATTTTATTCACAAACTTAACAAATTGAATTTCAAAGGTTTGAAATTCAAATAAGATAACTCCAAAATTAAATAACAATTGTCATGTCATTTAAAGAGGGGTTAAAGGGAGTTTGAGAGAAGATGGAAGGTTGGGTTTCGTGTGGGCCCCACCACACTTAATCCTCTCAAGGGAGGTTAAGTGGGTGTGGGTCCCACCCCTAACTTCTTTTGAGAGAAGATAACCAACAAGTTTAAATAAAAATTTGTAATCCACCATTTTTATTTAACTTGTTCTAAACTCCCAAAAACTAACTCTCAACCCGAAATAAACGCAACCTCGGAAAAGGTCTACTTAAGAGAATATCGGCGCTGCGAGTTCATCGGTGTCCTCGGATTTCAATTCCGAGCACCGGATCAAAAGTTAGAATTTCCCGCTCGTTCGTTCACTGAACGTACCCGAGCCAAACTTCGGAAATTGATTCCGGGCACTCCGGGCCTCGGAATCAGGTGTCGTCAGAAACCGTGCTCTTGTAAAATTCCAAAGAAAATTAAGAAAAAATTTCCCTTGAATTTTACGGGTCTTTACATTACTCCCACCTCAGGGCTTTACGTCCCCGTAAAGATACATCAAAAACTAGGGAAACAAATGAGGGTACTGAGCACGCATCTGAGCCTCCCGCTCCCATGTGCTCTCCTGGAGATTCCCATGCTGCCATCTGATGCGCACAAGAGGAATCGATTGCCCACGCAAGACCCGCTCCTTTCGATCCTCTATCTCCACCGGGACCTCCTTAAAAGTCGCCCCATCGTCAACGTCAAGCTCCCCATGGTCAATGATGTGCGTCGGGTCGTGCACGTATCTCCTCAGCTGAGACACGTGGAAGACGTCGTGCACCCGGTGCAACTGAGGTGGTAGAGCCAGGCGATAAGCCACCTCACCAATCCTGCTGAGGACCTGGAAGGGTCCGATGAAGCACGGAGATAACTTTCCACCTCGGCCAAATCTCCGAATACCACGTCGAGGTGAGACCCGCAAGAAGACGTGGTCTCCATCCTCGAACTCCAGTGGCCTCCGCCTCCTGTCAGCATATGACTTCTGCCGGCTCTGAGCTGTCCTCATCTGCTCCTGGATGACCTGGACCTTCTCTGTCGTGGCCTGGACCATCTCCGGTCCCACAAGTGCTGACTCCCCAGGGTCTGTCCAGCACAAAGGATATCTACAAGGTCGGTCGTACAACGCCTCGTACGGTGCCATCCCGATGGTGGAGTGGTAGCTGTTGTTGTACGCAAACTCCACCAAGGGTAGGTGGTCCTCCCAGCTGTGACCAAAGTCGAGGACACATGCGCGGAGCATGTCCTCGAGAGTCTGAATGGTCCTCTCTGTCTGACCATTCGTCTGAGGGTGGAAGGCTGTGCTCAGACGTAGCTGCGTCCCGAACGCCTCCTGTAACCCCTTCCAAAGCCGGGAAGTAAAGCGAGCATCTCGATCGGAGACGATAGATGATGGCACAACATGGAGCCCCACAATCTCCTGAACGTAGATACGTCCCAAGATCTCTACTGAGCCCTGCTCTCTAATGGGTAAGAAGTGTGCCGACTTGGTGAGTCAGTCAACAATCACTCAGATGGAGTCGTGACCTCTGGAAGTGCGTGTAAGTCCAGTCACGAAGTCCATAGATGTGCTGTCCCACTTCCACTCCGGGACCTCCAAGGGATGTACCAAGCCTGCTGGTACCTGATGCTCTGCCTTCACCTGCTGGCAGGTGAGGCATCGAGAAACGAACTCTGCTACAACCTTCTTCATGCCCGGCCACCAGTGCTGTCGTCTGAGGTCCTGGTACATCTTTGCCACTCCAGGATGTACCGCCAAAGGAGAAGTGTGAAACTCTCTCATCACTTCCTCTCGTAAAGCGACTGGTACCATGGTACGTCCTCTGAAAAGGATGTCGTGCTCTGCTCCAAGGGAGAAACCATCAGGTGCCTGTCCCGAGGATATCTATGCTCGCCGTGTCTCACAGTCAGAATCCTCACGCTGTGCCTCTCTGACCCGCTGCAGTAGTGGAGGGGTGAATGTGAGAGACTGGAGGAAGGCTGCTCCATCTCTATCCACGAAGGATATCTGCAAAGAGGCTAGCTGCTCTGTCGCCTCCTCAAGTAGCTGAATGCCCATCCTCCTGCTGAGGGCATCGGCTACTACGTTCCCCTTCCCAGGAGTAGAGACTATCTCAAAGTCATAGTCCTGGAGGAACTCGATCCATCGCCGCTGTCTCAGGTTCAGGTCCTTCTGAGAGAAGATATACCTGAGACTCTGATGATCGGAAAAGACTATAAAGCGCTCGCCCATCAGATAGTGTCGCCATGTCTTCAGAGCGAAGACCACTGCTGCTAACTCCAGGTCATGGGTAGCGTATTTCTGCTCATGCGGCCTCAACTGACGTGATCCATAGGCGATCACTGCCCATTCCTGCATCAGAACACATCCGAGTCTAGTCCCTAATGCATCGCAGTAAACTACGTACCCTAATCCCTCCTCGGGCAACCTCAAGATAGGTGCGCTAGTCAATCTCTGTCTCAGCTCCTGGAAGCTCTGCTGACATCTGTCTGACCACACGAAGGGTTTCCCCTTCTTCGTCAAAGCTTTGAGTGGTGTCGCAACTCTAGAGAAGTCCGGCACGAATCTCTGATAGTACCCAGCTATTCCCAAGAAACTCCTAACTTCAATCACGCTCCTGGGTGGCTCCCATGCTAACACAGCCTCAATCTTCACAGGATCCACTGCAACTCCTGCCTCAGAGATAACGTGTCCCAAGAAGTGGACCTCACGTATCCAGAACTGGCACTTCGAGAGCTTACCATAAAGCTGGTTCTCTCAGAGTGTGTCTAGTATAACTCACAAGTGATAGGCGTGCTCCTCCTCAGTCGTAGAGTAAATCAGAATGTCGTCGATGAAGACCACGACAAACCGATCGAGGTATGGCTGAAAGATCCTGTTCATGAGAGCCATGAACACTGCTGGAGCATTGGTTACACCGAAAGGCATAACCAAGAACTCATAGTGGCCATAACGACATCTGAAGGTCGTCTTCTGTACATCCTCGTCTCTGACTCTGAGTTGATGATAGCCTGACCTGAGGTCTATCTTCGAGAACCACCATGCTCCCTTGAGCTGATCAAAGATGTCATCAATCCTCGGTAGCGGATACTTGTTCCTCACTGTCACCTGGTTCAGGCGACGATAGTCAACACAAAGTCGCAAGCTCCTGTCCGCCTTCTTGGCGAACAATATCGGGGAAGCCCAGGGTGAAACACTGGGTCGGATGAACCCCTTGCCCTGCAAGTCCTCCAACTGTACCCGTAGCTCTCGAAGATCGGCGGGGGCCATCTGATATGCTGGAGTGGATATCGGGGCTGTCCCGGGGTATAAGTCAATATAAAAGTCTACCTCTCTACGAGGAGGTAGCCCTGGAACGTCTTCGGGAAAAACGTCCGCAAACTGATCCACCACTGCAGGAAAACCAGGACTCCGCACGTCAACTGCTCCAAGGATGAGGCTAGCCATCTGATGAGTGATGGGTTGTCCTCTCCTCCGCGGAAGTCCATCCTGTGCTGCTAAGTCTCCCTTCTCACCGGTGAAGGTGAACCTACTCCCGTCAGTGCGTACACATCGCACCTTGCGCCTAAAACAGTCAATCTGTGCATGGACCGTAGATAGCCAATCCATGCCCAAGATGACGTCGTAAGGCCTCGACGCTGCTACAAGAAGATCCCAACCGAAGCTCTCGCCACCTAGAGTAATCTCACACTGCCGGCACCAGTGCGTAATCGTCGAGTCTGCTCCCGTAGGAGTCTCTAGCCATAAGGATCGAGCCAATGGCTCTGTCGGAATCTCCGAGCTCCGAACAAGGGCAGCGGCTATGAAAGAGTGACTCGCTCCTGTGTCTATAAGAACTGCAACAAGGGTGGAATAGACACAGATAGTACCTCGAATCATCTCGGGTGCGCCGTGGTCGTAGGCCTCTGCTGCCTGGAGCTGTGCTTGTCTCTGCCCGCCAGCTCCCTGTGGTCGGGGTGGACCTCCTGGTGGTGGTGGTGGCAGAGCCTCAAAGCGTCGCCCACCACCGGCTGCTCGTCCAGCTCCTCTGCCTCGTCCGCCTCCTCCCTGCGGACCGCCACGGTCGACCCTCTGCCTCTGCCTCGGTGGTCCCTCAACCGACTGCTGCTCCTCGGCACGGCAGGTCGGGCAGTCACGAGCCATGTGGCCCTTCCCGCCGCACGAGTAGCACTGTCTGCCTCTCGAAAGACTGGCTCCGCGCTGTGTGCTCCGCACTGCTGAGCCAGTGTCCTGAGGTCGTCTACCCGAAGGTCTGGTCTGCCTGGACCCCTAAGTCATCTATCGACTGCCTGCTGCAGATGACTCTGCCACGTGCCGCCCTGCGGTGGGTCGCTGTGATGGTGTAGACTCAGCAAGGAAGCTCTCGATCAGAAGGGCCCGCTCCAGTACTCCTGTCTGAGTCGGTATGCTGAGGGAGATCAGCGATGCCCTGGTCTCGTGTCTCAAACCCTGCTCGAAGGTCCGAGCCCGGAAGAATGGGTATCGTACCATGTCGGTCGAGTAGCGCGAGAGACCAGTAAATCTCGCCGAGTACTGAGCGACCGTCATGCTGCCCTGCCGTAGCTGAAGAAGCTCCTGGATACGCACCGCACGAAGGGTGGCTGGGACGAACTCTGAGCAGAAGAGGCTCTCAAAGTCCGTCCATAGAAGAGATGCCTCATCGTGCACCTGGAGCATCAAGCTCCACCATCGTCCGGCTGCTGCGTGTAGTAGGCTCGCAGCGAGGATCACCATGAGGTCTGCTGGTGTCCTCACTAGCCTAAACACACGTACTACTGCCTCCAGCCAGTCCTCGGCTGCCTGGGGATCCGTCTCCCTGCGAAACCTGGGCGGTCGCTGGCGCTGAAACTCATGCAGTGCGCTGAGGCGACGTGCATCGTCAGCGGCCGGTGCTGGAAGCATCGGGGGCTCGGCGGGTAGAGCTACCGCCGATGCCACTGCTGACAAAGGGACCTGCACTGAGGCCTTGTCGCTCGGTGGGCTGTCATCACGCTCGACTCTCGGAACCCTAGCTGGCTGCCGTCGTGGGGCCATCCTGAAAAGGAAACAGGTGCGCCATGGTCAGAACAGTATACCTAGTGAGATGATATAAGTAATCACAAAGAAAATTTTGAAACACACACGCAATCAATGTTTTCGTGCATTAAGTCGTAAATCAGAAGTCAGGGTCCTGGTGTACGGATACGTCGGCCGCCGCACCAACACTGGACTCCCTGGACTGATAACCACACTCAATATGTTAAACATTATTGCTTCACATAGAAAAGATCAGAGTTCGCGGTAGAACCAAACTCCTCTGATACCAATTTGTCACGACCCGCCCTCGGGGTCCGTGCCGTGACTACCCCAAGCCCGCCTTCCATAGGCCAGGGGCTGGCGACTAGCACCAAGGCGTAAATCTTGGTAAAAAGGGAAGGCATTGCCTTTGTAAAGTAAACAAACACCACAGAGTAAGCAAGCGGAAAGTAAACACTAATAAAAAGCAGAGTACAACTGAAAGTGCGGAAAAGTAAATGGGCCAGTATACAAACCCAAACTGAAAGTAAAGTACAACTCGAAAGGGAAAACAGCAACTGAAAAGTAAAAGCCGCTACACCGAGCTGTCCACTGGAAATCCCACCTGAAGGGTGGGTACAGATAGCTCCACTGCTCCACGGGTCCCGCCGTCCGCTCCGAACACGTCCCGCCCAGTGGTCCACCTCCAGGTACCGTCCTGCTCTGCAAGCCTCAGCTAAGATCAACGCTGTCCGTCGTCTGCAACCAACACAACGTAGTGCGGGCAAAGACCGTGCAGGGGTGAGTATAAGCTACTCAGTAGGGACCCCGAGACCCCTGAAGGTCTCTCAAATCCACAAAGGATAAACCACGAAGAAAGGTACAATCACGAAGTAACAACCGAAACTGCTTAGGTATATGCCCATACATATACCTAAGTCATCAATTTCAAATACGCTCCAACCTCCGAGCCCAAGTACAACTCAGTCCACACAGGAAAGTAAACGTATTCCACACAGGAAAGCAAAACATAATCCACACAGGATAGCACAACTCAATCCACACAGGAAAGCAACAAGATTCAGCTCACACAGGTATACTTCTTCGAAAGACGATAAAGATGATCTCTGATCCATCTAAGTCGTCGGACCCACGAAGGATCGATAGGTAAATAACCCCCGCAAAAGACCCACACAGGATCGGGCCCACGTAGGACCTGTAGGCGCTGGTTCACACAGGACCGCTGAGCGCAAAGACCCACACAGGATCGGACCCACACAGGATCGGGCCCACACAGGACCTGTAGCACTGATCCACGTAGGATCGCTAAGTGCTGAAGTCGTCGTCGTCGAATCCACACAGGATCTCTGTACTGTCATCGTCGCAGTCACAGTAGCAGTAGTAGCAGTAGTAGTAACAGTCGCAGCCAGCACTAGGGTTCCCGCACACAGCAAGCTCGTTCGGAGGGTCCGCTCCACGAGCCGAGAGGCTGATACATCAACTATTCCAAAGTCTAGAGTTTATGTATCCAAAAGTTCCGTATCGTCAACCGGAACTCAACGCAACAGACGGCGCGTCGATCGGACGCCCGGTCTGAGAGTTATTGGCATTTTCATCCCCGGGGCCCAGTAGGTTTTTAAGGCAAAACCAACCCGACCGTACTCCACCTGCGTCCAAACCTCGGGCGTAGTATTCCAAAAGATCCGTCTCACTAAGAGGAACACAACAAAGCTGACGGCACGTCAATCGGACGTTCGTAGCTCAAGATATGAGTGTTTCCGCTCCGAGGGCCCGGTTGGTTTCGTGAACGAACCAACCCGGCCGAACTCAAAGTGTTCCGAAACTTTGAGAGCGATAAACCGAATCGATCGTCTCGATCCAAGGATCGCGTTTCCACAGACGGTTCGTCAATCGGAGGTCCGTGGCTCAAGTTATGGCCAAAAGACTGAAACTGATTCGAAACGGGGGGGTCCGGGTCCGGGCCGACCCGGCCCGACCACCCCCTGGGTCGACCCGAACCGGGTCCGACCCGGCCCGACCGGCCGGCCGGCGGCGCGGCGGTGCGGCGGCCTGGCGCCGCACGGAGGCAGCGCGCGGGGGGGGGGGGGGGGGCAAGGCCCCCCGCTTCTTCAAAAGACGGCGCGGCTTTTAGCCGCGCCTTTAAGTGAACCGGCCCCCCTTCGTGGGGGCCTGCTTGAGGAAAACCGGGGGGCCGCCTGCCCCCCTCAAAGAAACCGCCCCCCCTTCATAAATGGGGGGGTTTTAGAGAGTTGACCGGGGGAATTTATTCCCCCGGTCTTTGACCTTCCGGCCGGCCGGTTTTTCTCCAACGGGACCGGCAAACCGGTCCCCTTTCCGGCTTCCGATGCCGGCGGCCCGGCCGCCGGTCTTCTCGTCCCGCCGCGGCCCGGAACCGGCCGCGGTGTTCGTCGTCCGTCGCGGTGAGACGGCACCGCGCCCCTCCGCCGCGCCTTCGTTTCCCTTCGACGCGGCGCGACGGCGCCGCGCAATAAAATC
Organism: Viscum album; assembly: GCA_963277665.1. NCBI lineage: Eukaryota > Viridiplantae > Streptophyta > Magnoliopsida > Santalales > Viscaceae > Viscum > Viscum album. The sequence goes on along the minus strand of OY728125.1, from coordinate 948,800,645 downwards.
GGGCGAATAACCGCGTGGTGCGATGGCACCACGCCATCTTGTTTCATCCGCAATATAAAACATAAAGAACAAAGGAGGGGGTTCGGCCGTGTTCATGCGGTCCGACCCCCTCACGTTAAGAAATAACACATATTTAAAATCCTCACATTAGTCATGCTAGAACCACGGACAAGGATAAATAAATAAACAATTAACAACAACCCCTACCTTGGGTATAGGTTCGAAGATTTGACAACGTCCCGCGGAAGACAACGTCGCGGAGGTCGGGCGTCGCGGTAATCGTTCGTCAAATCCGATGACGAAGAGGTACGTCCTAAGAGGTACGTCGTTGGCGAATCTTCGTATGCCGACGAAGGAAGTCCGAGAAGGAAGCGGCGTTCCCTTTCGTTGACACGGAAGACGAAGAAGAGAGGAGCGGCGTTCTTCGTCGGAGCTTGAGCGTTTTTCGTCAAAGCTTGAGCGTTCTTCGTCAAAGTTTGAAGAAGAAGGAAAAGCTCTCAAATCCTCTCAAGATGGCTAAAGAGTTCTAACCCAACAAAATAAGATAAGAGCTTATTTTATTCACAAACTTAACAAATTGAATTTCAAAGGTTTGAAATTCAAATAAGATAACTCCAAAATTAAATAACAATTGTCATGTCATTTAAAGAGGGGTAAAAGGGAGTTTGAGAGAAGATGGAAGGTTGGGTTTCGTGTGGGCCCCACCACACTTAATCCTCTCAAGGGAGGTTAAGTGGGTGTGGGTCCCACCCCTAACTTCCTTTGAGAGAAGATAACCAACAAGTTTAAATAAAAATTTTTAATCCACCATTTTTATTTAACTTGTTCTAAACTCCCAAAAACTAACTCTCAACCCGAAATAAACGCAACCTCGGAAAAGGTCTCCTTAAGCGAATATCGGCGCTTCGAGTTCATCGGTGTCCTCGGATTTCAATTCTAAGCACCGGATCAAAAGTTAGAATTTCCCGCTCGTTCGTTCACTGAAAGTACCCAAGCCAAACTTCAGAAATTGATTCCGGGCACTCTGGGCCTCGGAATCAGGTGTCGTCAGAAACCGCGCTCTTGCAAAATTCCAAAGAAAATTAAGAAAAAATTTCCCTTGAATTTTACGGGTCTTTACAGCTTCCTTATTCCCTTTTCAATCACGAGCTTGATGGCCTTTTTCACCACACTTGTAATAGACACCCATTCCCTTCAAGCAAGTACCGGGGTGTTTCTTCCCACATTTACCACAGGATGGATATTCACCCTTTCCCTTCTTCCCCTTATTTACATTCCCAGATTGATCATAAGATCTCTTCTTCTCTTGCTTTTCTTTAAAGTCATAAGACTTAGAGAAATACTTTTCGGTCTTGATAGCACATGAGACTATGTCTTCGTATGATGAAAAGGATTGTGAGACTAATTCTCGACAGAGAAATGGTTTTAACCCATAAAATAAACGATCAATCTTACTGCTTCAGTTACGTATATAATCTCCACCATACCTTTCTAACCTTGTAAAGTTACCCTCATACTTTGCAACATTCTCATCCTCCTTTTGTCTCAGATTCAGAAATTTCCTTTCCATATCTGCTTGATGGTCACGAGGAAAGTATTTTTCTAAAAATAGATCTTTGAACTCCCTCCATTCCATATTTGATACTTCATCATCTTCCTTCGTGTTTTGAATCAATGACCACCATTGATCAGCATCTCCAGTGAGGCGGTAAACTGCCATGATAACTTTTTCCCTTTCACTACTCCCCAAAGTCTGAAATATTTTCTCTAGGAAATTTATCCATTGCTCATCTACTAAGGGATTTGTACTCCCATTGAACGTTGGTGGTTGTTTCCTTATGAATCGATCTAACATTGATCCTCCACGTTGCGGATTAGGGTGCTCCATACGGGTAAGGTTATTATTCATAACCTGAGTGAGTTTTCCCAGTATGGTGATTAGCTGATCGGCAACAATTGCATCACCAGCTCCACTATAATTATCTTGGGAAGGAGTGAAATCCTTACATGGAGTGTGTGCATTGATACGGTTTCCATTTCTTCCACTAGGGACCATTTCTAAACAATGGCATAAACTATATCAGTTTATGAATCAAAATACATAATCCCATACTTATAGAACACTTAACATAAATTGAACTATTTATGGATATAATCCATAATCATAAAAACTGTTTTCTTTGAGGAATTATATACTCATAAACCCTTCATAATGATTTGTAAAGAAAATGAGAGTTATCCTAAGCATATACCCCGGAAGTGTCGTAACCAAGAGTGCAGCAAGACCCGTTGTCGTGCACCAGTTCCCGTTTGAGTCTAGCTCAAAGCGGTGTTTTTGGGTTTTACCCCTAGGTACATCTGTGCCAGAGCCGCCTCTACCTGCTCGTATCTAGACAGAGATGTATTGCTCAGAAAACTCACAAAATCTTTACAATACCAAAATTCTAGGAAGTTCTTTTATACTAATCCTCAAATTCCATCTTAGTTCTATGTGCTCTAATCAGAGTTTATCTAAATCTAGCTTCCAAGGTTTGTATTAAACTTCCTCTGATACCAACTATAACACACTGACCACATTTACCTAGAGCCGGTGCATTATTACATAACATTGGAATGATCACAAAAGATCAAGTCTCGAAAGACCGATTAGTTTAGTAGCCTTGGAAACACTAGATATATTCATAAGTCTTACATTACATCATAAAATTGAAAACTACAACAACAACTTTTCTTCATAGTCCACACTCATATCCCCACATACTATCCCTGTAGGTCATTCATAAATTACTTCTTCACATCCTGGGAAAAATAAAACATTGAAAGGGGTGATCTCAAATGCCCGGTAAGGATAACAATATAGCGGAAACTTTCATAAATAAAAATAAACATTTAAGGCAATGTATAACTAAAACAAAAGCCTTTTAAACTTAAACATAAACATAGTATGGCAAAAATAAAATGAAATAATGTCATTTACTTTTTCACATGGATATTCTACTAATCTAATAATCACATGCAATATCAATAACCACTTTCATAATGATGGAATGCATAATGCCATACTATCATAACCACATAGCCAAGGCCTCGTGCCAGGACTACAAATAAGATTTTTCCAAGGCCGTGTGCCAAGACACTATTTTGTCTCATGAGACCTATCGATGCATAGAGGAGCTATAGCGGGCTCCACCCATCACATTTTAAGTCCAATGCATTCCCACATGAAAAGGTTTAAACATAACATAAACATTCGTATTAAAACTATAATACGAAATGTAAATACTTCATCCATAAACCATGAATGGTATAAAAATAACACATCCACAGTCAAACATATCACAAAACCTTCAATACAATATAGAAGTTTTGTACCATAATAAATCAACTTCAAATAAGCATAAAATCTATCAAAGGATGTTGACATAGATGAAATCAAAACTCTTTTTAGAGTAATATCTATTTTTATTTTGAAATCATTTAAGAGTCATATATTTATAAAATATAACATTTTCTTTGAAAATATTCTTATAAGCTTGTAAGGTAAGCTTCGAAGATTTTATAATGGCGGAAAATAGCCGCACCCGCCGTATAAGTTAAAAAAACATTCTTACCTTAATTCTATCAAAAAGGTTAAAAAGCACCTTGTTTGGAAAATGACGGAAAGATTCTTTTATAAACCTCTTATAAAAAGTAAAACAAGGGTATACATGACTTTAACCCATATTATAGTAAATAGTAAAAAAGTTTTGAAATAAATTTTTAAGAAACATGGATGTGGATGATAAAGAAATCCCAGTAGATTATTGTGTATAAACAACCTCGGATAATGAAGAGATTGCGAAATAAACCCTTAACTTCTACTTTTCCTTGGTTGAGGGTAAGTTAACCTCCTGTATAATGGTGAAATAATTGTTATTAAATTATACAAGAATCATATACATTAATATGATATCATATATGATCTTTTAACATTGATTTGTTAATAATATCTTAGTATTATCGTTGTTTTGGGTGTTAACTTACACGTTTTCTTTTATATGTTTTGTTACGTAAGTCGTGTTTGTCATGGATTTGTTGTATCTTAATCATGTCCAGAATGATATAAAGTCTTTAGATACTATTATTAATCATCAAATGAGAATTAGGCTTGAATGGATATGATGGAGAATGAATCTCATCGCGTTCGTGGAGACGGTAGTCCGTACGTACGCACGAGCGACAATATCATTCTTTTGATATTAAAATAATATATAATTGGATGGTATATCATATATAAAGAATCATTATCATGTTATATTTATTATTTACATTAATTACACATCATTATTATACCCATCCAAATAATAATTTATTAAATAACAATTACATCACGACGTGGAGACGGTAAGCCGTACGTACCCACGTATGGTGACATGTTATTCAAAGGATGGATAGAATACTGAAATATGGTTGTAAAATGTTTATAATAACATAAAAGTATATATAATATACTGGAGTTATTATTTTATAATGGTAATAACAAAGAAAGAAGAAGTGGAAGAAGAAAGGAACTTGAAAAAAGGTGGTGAAATCATTACCTCTTCTTCGGGTTCTTCCTTTTTATTTGATCAAAAGGGCTCCTTAAGTTGGCTTTATGACTAAAGGAAGGCCTATAGTATGAAGTGAGGGAAGTTGAGAGAGTATTTGGGCATATTTTGGCCTAACCAAAAGGCTTTGAAGGTGTGAGTTAATGAGAAGGGAGAGTTCCCTTTTATAAGAGGGGTGAGGGGCACTTTTGGAAAAGCTAGAAATATTATTTTATAATAAATTCATATTCAGTTTCTAATGGCTTAAAAGTATATTATTTCAAGGTTAAGGTGGGTAGGGGTCGAAAACCACTCAACCAATGGAATTTAGACAGGTTTGGGTTACTATATTAACCTTATCTTTAAGTATTAACTCTTAGTTAATTAGTTTCACTTTTACAATGTCTCTTTGTATTTTTATATTATATGGTTAATAAACTTACTATATACATCCAAGAGATCCCTAATTGGTCCATTATGGATACACCTATCATGATATAAGTCTCTTGGCTGAATATTAGATTTTTAGGAATTTAAAATCAATTAATAATATAATATTTGTTTTAAAAACTCTTTTATGTCAATTTTGACACTATTCAATAATTTATTTTTGTGAAAATCATAACAGAATTATTACTTAGAAAAAAGTTACTTAAGTCAATACTAAAATGTCATATTAACCTATAAAATTATTTTAATTCATAAAAAGTCTCAAATTATATTTATTTGGGTATTTATAATATCAATTATTCTAATTTTTCATTAATTAGGTAATTACTGCATCATCATTGTGTCATAAATAAATTAAATTATTTAATGTCTAAAAATTATAAATAAAATATAATTATTTAGGAAATAATTTTATATTTCTAAAGAATATTTAAAATCGAATTTATATTATATATAACCCTATATTGAAAATGTTTTAATAAATAAACTTTGATTTTAACTCTTTTAACTCTTCTTTGAATTAAATAATAATAAATGTTATAATCTAATCCAAGTGGACCTAAATGATAATATTTTATTCCTAAGGTTATTTTTGGTCGAGATACACTTCTCCAATAGAATTAGGACATGTGTTAGGGTAATATTAATATCATTTTTTCCCTTAATTACCCTATTTACTTTTAACCGTGGTAAATAAAAGTAAAAAGGTTTTATTCACCAAAAAATTATTTTCATCTCATTGAACCACATTTTACGACTTGATATTAACCGTGTCTCTCGGATTTTTGAAATTCCATTCACAGATGTGGTAAAATTAAGTTTTATGAAAAATTCAGTTTTTTAACTACCACTTAGTGGTTTCACTATTCATCAAAAATTGAAGTTTTTCAGAACAATGCCAAAATTTCACCCTAATATATAATTGATATTCCGAATTTAAAAATGATGTCTATTTTACAAAATTCCAAACATATAAGTTTCATTAATTAATGTTATAATTAGTTCCCGCTGTTACAACAAATAGCGTGTTTTTAACAAACAATATATATCAAAAGATTGACAATTGTTTATATCCAATTTCAAAGTGAAATTAATTATAATAAACACCATTGGATAAAATGGTAAAAATATATTCTAATTATACTTTGAAACCACTAAATAATATAATTTATCACTATAAATTATTTTGACTAAAAAAGTTGTTTTTAAGTATTTTTCACTATTCATAAAAATTGGAAGTTCTCAGAAAAATACCAAAAATTCAACTTAGGATAATTTCGATATTCTAAATCCAAAAATGAAGTCCATTTTGAAATATAAAATATATATAATTTCAAAAAGTAGGTATTACTATTCATAACGGCTAGTTTGATTGGTTGTGGTGTGTTAGAACTCGATGTTGCGTACAACACACGCTATCACATTATTCAAAGAGAAGCGTACCATAGAAGCTTGGGGTGTTACATTTTCCCCTCCTTTAAATAATTTCGTCCTCGAAATTTATAGAATACTACTGCATGAAAAGACTCGATTGGTTCTTCATCATAAGTTCCTCGGGTTCCCACGTTGCCTCTTCTATCTTATGGTTTCTCCACAAGACTTTTACCAGACGAGTCGTCCGGTTTCTCAGTACTTGTTCTCTCGTATCAAGAATCTTGGCGGGCTCTTCACAATAAGACAAATCGGGTTCCAGTACTAATTCCTCATAGGTGAGTACATGCGTTGGTTCAGGCATGTATTTCCTCAATAGATATACGTGGAACACATCGTGAACTTTGAAGAGACTTGGCGGCATTGCCAATCGGTAAGTTACAGTCCCAATTCGATCTAGAATTTCGAAAGGTTCGATCTACCTGGGACTCAATTTACCTTTCTTACCAAAACATATGACTCCCTTCCATAGAGATACCTTCAGGAAAACATGATCACCGACTTGAAATTCCAAATCCATCCTTCGATTATCGGCATAGCTCTTCTGCCTACTTTGATCTGCTTTGATGTGATTTTGTATTACCTTCACCTTTTCCATCGTTTCCTCCACCAGTTCTGGACCTACAAGTTTTCTTTCACCAACGTCATCCCAACAGGTTGGTGTACGACATCTCTTCCTGTATAACGCTTCATATGGTTCCATCTGAATACTCGAATGGAATCTATTGTTATAGTAAAATTCTACCAAAGGTAAATATTGATCCCACATACCCTGAAAGTCAAGTGAGCAAGATCTCAACATGTCTTCTAAGGTTTGAATAGTCTGTTCTGATTGTCCGTCTGTTTGAGGGTGGTAGGCAGTGCCCAAATTAAGTTTAGTATCCAAGGCTTTCTGAAGACTTTTCCATAATCTTGAAGTAAAATGGGGATCATGATCAGAAAAAATCGATAGGGGTACTCCATGAAGTCTCACAACTTCATTAATATATAGTCTTTCTAGACGTTCTAGTGGTAGATCTTCTCTTATAGCAAGAAAATGTGCTGACTTGGTAAGAAGATCAACAATAACCCATATTTCATCGTTCCTTCTAGGAGTCTTTGGTAGCCCCACGACAAATTCCATCATAATATTGTCCCATTTCCACTCCGGTATGGGAAGAGGTTGCATGACTCCTCCAGGTTGTTGCCTTCCAGCTTTCACTTGTTGAAAAACCATACAACTTGATACAAAATCAGCAATCTCCCTCTTCATGTTGTCCCACCAAAAATTTTCCTTCAAATCTCTATACATTTTGGTGCTCCCAGGGTGTATAGAGAAATTGGAACTATGAGCATCATCAGCAATTCCCTTTTTAGATCAGGTATATCAGGAACACAAAGTCTCTTCCCAAATTTCAAAATTCCATCTTCATACACAAATTATCTCAATCTCCCATCATTCACAGCTTTAATCTTCTTTTGAAATTCTTCATCATCGGTCTGAGAACTCTTAATACTTTCTAGTAAAGATGGTTTGGAAACCATTTGAAAAAGAATTGATGTTTCACCTTCCATGGTTATTCTCATGTCCATCTTCACTAGATCCATGAAAATTGGATCCCTTTCAATTCTCATATTGTTCAAAACTCCATGATCTTTTCTGCTCAAAGCATCTTCCACCTTGTTTTCTTTCCCCGGGTGGTAGTGTATCGTACAATCATAATACTTGAGTAATTCAAGCCATCTCCTTTGCCTCATGTTGAGTTCTTTTTGCGAGAAAATATACTTCAAACTCTTGTGATCGGTATAAATCTCACATTTTTTACCATAGAGGTAGTGCCTCCATATCTTCAAAGCAAAGATCACAGCTGCTAACACCAGATCATGAGTAGGATAGTTTTGCTCATGAATTTTCAACTGTCGTGGTGCATAGGAAATAACCCTATCATTCTGCATAAGGACACAACCAAGTCCTTTCTTCGATGCATCACTATAAATAACGAACTCATCATTCCCCGATGGTAGAGTCAATATAGGAGCATTGACTAATATTCTCTTCAGTTCTTTGAAACATTCTTCACACTCTTTTTTCCAAACAAATTTAACCCCTGTACATGTGAGCTTCGTTAATGGGTTAGCCAATCGGGAAAAAATTTGGACGAAACGTCGATAATAACCTGCTAAACCAATAAAACTATGTACCTCAGTTATACTCGTAGGTTCTGGCCATTCTTGGATTGCCTTGCTCTTAGAAGGATCAACAGAGATTCCATCTTTAGAGACAATATGGCCAAGAAAATAAATCTCCTGAAGCCGGAATTCACACTTACTAAACTTCCCATATAATTCATGTCTTCTCAGAGTCTTCAGGATAATGCGCAAGTGATTTTCATGATCTTCATAGCTTTTGGATTATACCAAGATATCATCAATAAATACCACCACAAATTCATCGAGATATTCCTTGAAAACTATATTCATCAAATCCATGAATACAGAGGGTGCATTAGTCTATCCAAAAGGAATTACTGTAAACTCGTAATGCTCGTACCTGGTTCGAAATGCTGTCTTCGGAATGTATTCCTTCTTCACACACAACTGATGGTATCCATATCGAAGGTCAATCTTTTAAAAGTATTGAGATCCATGCAGTTGGTCAAATAAATTATCAATGTGAGGTAGGGGATACTTTTTCTTTATTGTTATAGCATTGATCTCCCTGTAGTCATTGCATAACCTCATAGATCCATCTTTCTTTTTAACAAAAAGAACAGGTGATCCCCATGGAGAAACACTAGGGAGAATAAATCCTTTATTACTCAATTCCTCTAGTTGTTTATTTAGTTCGACTAATTCTACAGTGGTCATTCTATAAGGGGTCTTCGATATAGGCCTTGATCCAGGAATTAAATCAATGGAAAACTCAACTTCTCGTTTTGGAGGATGTCCAGGTAAATCTTTCAGAAATACATCTACATATTCTTTCACAACAGGTACATCCTCTATTTGAACATTCCTTTCCTCACCCACAGTCATTTCTTTCTCTTCCTCCCCAATAATTGAATTTAGTTGAGCTACAGGGGGTGGATCTAGATAATAATTTGGGGGTGACAATTCTGCTCTAAAGATAAGGTGTTCCTTATCATCATCATCAAAAATCGTAACCTCCTTCTTCTTACAATAAATCTTCGCATCATAGTTCGAAATACAATCCATACCGAGGATTATATAAAACTCAATCATAGGTATGAAGATGAGATCAACAGATAAAGAACATTTATATGCTCTAATGGGGACTGATTCACAAAACTTTGTTGCAATGATACTTCCCTTAGGAGTTTTAACTGACAACTCCCTTGTTAAATCAAATTGGAAATATCTAATTTTCTTAGAAAACTGGGAAGATATGAAACAATGTGATGATCCAGAATCAAATAATGCATTTGCTAAACTTGAGGAAACCATTGAATTACCTTCCACCACGTCTTTCGGAGCTTCTACCTCAGCAGTAGTGATAGCATAAGCTTGGCCTTGATCCTTTGGCCTTTTCTGAGGTAAGTTCTCCTGACGCTTAGGACATTCATTTGTGTAATGTCCCATCTCCCTGCAATTGTAGCATTGAACATTGTTAGCTTTCTTCTTCCCTTTGCAATCACGAGCTTGGTGTCCTTTTTCACCACACTTGTAACGGACACCCATTCCCTTCAAGCAAGTACCAGGTTGTTTCTTCCCACATTTACCACAGGATGGATATTCAACCTTTCCCTTCTTCCCATTATTTCCATTCCCAGATTGATCATCAGATCTCTTCTTCTCTTGCTTTGCTTTAAAGTCATAAGACTTAGAGAATTAATTTTCAGTCTTGATAGCACATGAGACAATGTCTTCGTACGATGAAAAGGATTGTGAGACTAATGCTCGATGGAGAAATGGTTTTAACCCATCAAAGAAACGATCAATCTTACTTCTTGGGTTACGTATATAATCTCTAGCATACCTTTCTAACCTTGTAAAGTTAGCCTCATACTTTGCGACATTCTCATCCTCCTTTTGTCTCAGATTCAGAAATTGGCTTTCCATATCTGCTCAATGGTCACGAGGAAAGTATTTTTCTAAAAATAGATCTTTGAACTCCCTCCATTCCATTTTTGATACTTCATCATCTTCCTTCATGTTTTGAATCAATGACCACCATTGATCAACATCTCCAGTGAGGCGGTAAACTGTCATGATAACTTTTTCCCTTTCACTACTCCCCAAAGCCTGAAATATTTTCTCTAGGGAATTTATCCATTACTGAGATACTAAGGTATTTGTACTCCCATTGAACATTGGTGGTTGTTGCCTCATGAATCGATCTAACATTGATCCTCCACACTGCGGATCAGGGTGCTCTATACGGGTAAGGTTATTATTCATAACCTGAGTGAGTTTTCCCAGTATGGTGATTAGCTGATTGGCACATGTTGCATCACCAGCTCCACTATAATTATCTTGAGAAGGAGGGAAATCCCTACATGGAGTGTGTGCATTGATACAGTTTCTATTTCTTCAACTAGGCACAATTTCTAAACAATGGCATAAACTAGATCAGTTTATGAATCAAAATACATAATCTCATACTTATAAAACACTTAACATAAATTGAACTATTTATGGATATAATCCATAATCATAAAAAATGTTTTCTTTGAAGAAGTATATACTCATAAACCCTTCATAATGATTTGTAAAGAAAATGAGAGTTATCCTAAGAATATCCCCCGGAAGTGTCGTAACCAAGAGTGCAGCAAGGCCTGTTGTCGTGCACCAGTTCCTGTTCGAGTCTAAATCAAAGCGGTGTTTTCGGGTTTTACCCCTAGGTACATCTGTGCCAGAGCCGCCTCTACCTGCTTGTATCCATACCGGGATGTATTTCTCGGAAAACTCACAAAATCTCTACAATACCAAAATTCTAGGAAGTTCTTCTATACTAATCCTCAAAGTCCATCTTAGGTCTATGTACTCTAATCAGAGTTTATCTAAATCTAGCTTCCAAGGTTTGTACTAAACTTCCTCTGATACCAACTGTAACACCCTGACCCCAGTTACCCAGAGCCGGTGCATTATTATATAACATTGGAATGATCACAAAAGATCAAGTCTCGAAAGACCGATTAGTTTAGTAGACTTGGAAACACTAGATATATTCATAAGTCTTACATTACATCATAAAATTGAAAACTACAACAACAACTTTTCTTCATAGTCCACACTCATATCCCCACATACTATCCCTGCAGGTCATTCATAAATTACTTCTTCACATCCTGGGAAAAATAAAACATTGAAAGGGTGAGCTCAAATTCCCAGTAAGGATAACAATATAGTGGAAACTTTCATAAATAAAAATAAACATTTAAGGCAATGTATAACTAAAACAAAAGCCTTTAAAACGTGAACATCAACATAGTATGGCAAAAATAAAATGAAATAATGTCATTTACTTATTCACATGGATATTCTACTAATTGAATAATCACATGCAATATCAATAACCACTTTCATAATGATGGAATGCATAATGCCAGACTATCATAACCACATATCCAAGGCCTCATGCCAAGACTATAAATAAGATTTTTCCAAGGCCTTGTGCCAAGACACTAGTTTGTCTCATGAGACCTACCGATGCATCGAGGATCTATAGTGGGCTCCACCCGTCACATATTAAGTCCAATTCATTCCCATATGAAAAGGTTTAAACATAAGATAAACATTCGTATTAAAACTAGCATACGAAATGTAAATACTTCATCCATAAACCATGAATGGTATAAAAATAACACATCCATAGTCAAACATATCACAAAACCTTCAATAAAATATATAAGTTTTGTATCATAATAAATCAACTTCAAATAAGCGTAAAATCCATCAAAGCATGTTGACATAGATGAAATCAAAACTCTTTTTAGAGTAATATCTCTTTTTATTTTGAAATCATTTAAGATTCATATATTTATAAAATATAAAATTTTCTTTGAAAATATTCTTATAATATTGTAAGGGAAGCTTCGATGATTTTATAATGGTGGAAAATAGCCGCACCCACCATATAAGTTAAAAAAACATTCTTACCTTAATTCTATCGAAAAGGTTAAAAAGCACCTTGTTTGGAAAACGACGGAAAGATTCTTTTATAAACCTCTTATAAAAAGTCAAACAAGGGTATAAATGACTTTAACCCATATTATAGTAAATAGTAAAAATGTTTTGAAATACATTTTTAAGAAACATGGATGTGGATGATAAATAAATCCCAGTAGATTATTACGTATAAACAACCTCTGATAATGAAGAGATTGTGAAATAAACCCTTACCTTGTAATTTTCCTTGGTTGAGGGTAAGTTAACCTCCTGTATAATGGTGAAATAATTTTTATTAAATTATACAAGAATCATATACATTAATATGATATCATATATGATCTTTTAACATTGATTTGTTAATAATATCTTAGTATTATCGTTGTTTCGGGTGTTAACTTACTCGTTTTCTTTTATATGTTTTGTTACGTAAGTCGTGTTTGTCATGGATAGGTTGTATCTTAATCATATCCAGAATTATATCAAGTCCTTAGATACTATTATTAATCATCAAATGAGAATTAGACTTGAATGGATACGATGGAGAATGAATCTCATCGCGTTCGTGGAGACGGTAGTCCGTACGTACGCACGAGCGACAATATCATTCTTTTGATATTAAAATAATATATAATTGGATGGTATATCATATATAAAGAATAATTATCATGTTATATTTATTATTTAAATGAATTAAACATCATTATTATACCCATCCAAATAATAATTTATTGAATACCAATTACACCACGACGTGGAGACGGTAAGTCGTACGTACACACGTATGGTGAAATGTTATTCAAAGGATGGATAGAATACTGAAATATGGTTGTAAAATGTTTATAATAAAATCAAATTATATATAATATACTGGATTTATTATTTTATAATGGTAATAACAAAGAAAGAAGAAGTGGATGAAGAAAGGAACTTGAAAAGGGGTGGTGAAATCATTACCTCTTCTTCGAGTTCTTCCTTTTGATTTGATCAAAAGGGATCCTTATGTTGGATTTCTGACTAAAGTAAGGCCCCTAGTATTAAGTGAGGGAATTTGAGAGAGTATTTGGGAATAGTTTGGCCTAACCAAAAGGCTTTGAAGGTGTGAGTTAATGATAAGGGAGAGTGCCCTTTTATAAGAGGGGTCGGGGGCACCTTTGGAAAAGCTAGAAATATTATTTTATAATAAATTCATATTCGTTTTATAATGGCTCCAAAGTGGATTGTTTAAAGGTTAAGGTGGTTAGGGGTAGAAAACCACTCAACCAATGGAATTTAGACAGGTTTTGGTTACTATATTAACCTTATCTTTAAGTATTAACTCTTAGTTAATTAGTTTCACTTTTACAATGTCTCTTTGTATTTTTATATTATATGGTTAATAAACTTACTATATACATTCAAGAGACCTCGAATTGGTCCATTAATGATACCCCTATCATGATATAAGTATCTTGGCCGAACCTTAGATTTTTAGGAATTTAATATCAATTAATAATATAATATTTGTTTTAAAAACTCTTTTATGTCAATTTTGAAACTATTCAATAATTGATTTTTGTAAAAATCATAACAGAAAGATTACTTCGAAAAAGGTTACTTAAGTAAATCCTAACATGTCATATTAACCTAGAAAATTATTGTAATTCATAAAAAGTCTCAAATTATATTTATTTGGGTATTTATAATATCAATTATTCTAATTTTTCATTAATTAGGTAATTACTGCATCATCATTGTGTCATAAATAAATTAAATTATTTAATGTCTAAAAATTATAAATAAAATATAATTATGTAGGAAATTATTTTATATTTATAATTAATATTTACAATAGAATTTATATTATGTATAACCCAATATTAAAAATATTTTAGTAAATAAACTTTGATTTTAACTCTTTTAACTCTTCTTTGAATTAAATAATAATAAATGTCCTAATCTAATCCAAGTGGACCTAAATGATAATATTTTATTTCTAAGGTTGTTTTTGGTCGAGATACACTTGTCCAATAGAATTAGGACATGTGTTAGGGTAATATTAATATCATTTTTACCCTTAATTACCCTATTTACTTTTAACCGTGGTAAATAAAAGTAAAAAGTTACTATTCACCAAAAAATATTTTTATCTCATTGAACCACATTTTACTACTTGATATTATCCATGTCTCTTGGATTTTTAAAATTCCATTCACAGAAGCGGTAAAATTAAGTTTTATGAAAAATTCAGTTTTTTAACTACCACTTAGTGGTTTCACTATTCATCAAAAATTAAAGTTTTTCAGAACAATGCCAAAATTTAACCCTAAGCTTAATTGATATTCTGAATTAAAAAATGATTTCTATTTTAAAAAATTCCAAACATATAAGTTGCATTAATTAATTTTATAATTAATTACCGCTGTTACAACAAATAGCGTGTTTTTAAGAAACAATATATATCAAAAGATTGATAATTGTTTATGTCCAATTTCAAAGTGAAATTAATTCTAATGAACACCATTGGATAAAATGGTAAAAATATATTCTAATTATACTTTAAAACCACTAAATAATATAATTTATCACTATAAATTATTTTGATTAAAAAATTTGTTTTTAAGTATTTTTTACTATTCATAAAAATTGGAAGTTCTCAGAAAAATACCAAAAATTCAACTTAGGATAATTTCGATAATATGAATCCAAAAATGAAATCCATTTTGAAATATAAAATATATATAATTTCAAAAATTAGGTATTACTATTCATAATGACTAGTTTTATTAGTTGTGGTGTGTTAGAACTCGATGTTGCGTACAACACATGCTATCACATTATTCAAAGAGAAGCGTATCGTAGAAGCTTGGGGCGTTACACTACGAAGGTGGAGTGTTGATATCATGACATACGCTAGGGAGGAGAAGTTCCAAGTTGTCTTGTCTGGGTGATTCCCTCTAAGACCTATGAGTCATATAATTGTCTCTAAGCCTTTGGACCATGAAAGGGTTCCACCTCACCCCTTGAAAGGTGGATTATCAAAAAAAAGCCTTTGGTCCATTCTGACTGAGTGAAAAAGTAGAGACCGGAAAATAGACTATTGAATCTTCTTGTTCATGTATGACTTGGTCCATTAAGGTAGTGATCTAGTGAAGACTTTTGGATCCCCTTATGAGTCTACATTTATTTTTTCATCTTCATAAATTCTTCTATATTTTTTATGATTGAATTAAATTGGTTGTTTTTATTTTAGAATATTATACTTATTTTTGGTTTTTTTCTAAATTATCTTTATTAAATTATTTCTGAATGCAGATCCATTTGTCAATTGTGGAATGAATATTGATTTTTTATCATGTGAAAAGGAAGTAATTGTATTTTCTATTTAAATGTATTAATCAAGGTTTTGTTTAGGAGCATAGTGAATTCAATTTTTTTTATTAATTGGTGGTAATTAATTAGTTAGGTCACTTTTAGAGGAATAATATAATTTATACTGATGATTTAGTATGAATTCCATATAGGTTTATGTGTACTTATGATGGTATTATATTGGAAAATAAAGAATACATTAGGATGAAATTATATTGAAAATAAAGAAGGTGGAATCCAAAAGTCAAAACTAATTTATAGTTTTGGTATTTTACCTATTCACAAAAAAATCTCATTTAAACTATTATATTTCATGATATTTTTACATATTTCAAAAAAATACCATTACTTATCCAAAACATAAAAAAGTAACAATAATAAAAGTGGAAATAAAACTTAATAAAAACCTTTGTGAGATAACCTATGAGACTATTATCAGTGCATTCTTACTAAATAAAACATGAATAGATATTAATGAAAAGTATTTAACTTTAAATTAGTACCATTTAAATTGGAATCATTTCTAGGGAGGTTACCTAATCTCTTAAAAATAATTTTGTATTCCTAGGAATTATAATACTAATTTTGTGACCTTAGAACCAAAAATAGACAATATCTATTGCTCTAGAGCTATGGAAGTGAGGGATGATGAAGAAAAAAACCTAGTTTTTGAACAAGTTAGTGAGGAAAATTTAGTAAACCATCCTAAAATTTATGCTTCTTATTGTGAGCCCAATATCTCACCAAAAATAAAATCTTTAGAACCTTAAAAGAATGTGGAAGCCCATAAAACTCTTAAATAATTCACTGCATCATATAAAGAGAATTGATATAATTATTTAAAAATACTCTATGATAACTGTAAGTTCTGAAATAAAACTAGGTTTGATTCATCAACTTATTTAATTCCATGGACTTGATAAGGAAGATTCACATAAGTACATTTAATTTTTTAGGTATATTTGTGTCAACATGAAGCCACTAAGGGTGAATTATTTCTAAATGAATCTTAATTACTTTCCTTTTTTATTATATGGGGTGGAAAATTAGTGGTTCTACTACTATCACTCTACTATAATTAGTAATTGGAATGAATTGAATAAAATTTTACTTAAAAAATCTCTACCTCTAGGACATATTCCATTATGAAGGAGATCTATGGGGTTAGAAAAACCTAAGGTAAAACCTTACCTGAGTATTGGGAGTGATTTAAGAGGTTATTATTTGAGTTTTTCCCATCATAAAATTAGTGAATATATTTTGATCCAATACTTTTATGATATCCTTTTTCTTATTTATATAAGTGTGATATATTTTACCATAGGTGTTCTTTAGTCAATAAAACCCTAACTGCAACTAGAAATCTCATTGCTAATATTTCTCAAAATTCTCAATAGTTTAGAAATATGGGTTTGATTAATGTGAAAACTACCTAGGAACTCCCTACTTCTAATTCTAAAAAAACATGATTTTGATCCATCATAGAGACCATGCCACCATGGTGAGGTCTATTATGTTATCCAAGGCTTCACCAAACCAACTCCAAGCGGGGAAAAAAGTTTAAACATCAAATTAGCTGTGGAATTTTCACATCACTTGAACACTTTAGTGACCAGTAAATATAAATTAAAGAGTATATTGAATCTTGTAATGATATGTTTATAAGAATAACTTTCCAAAAAAATGACCACTCAAGTCCATTCCAAACAAATCTAACCTACAACCAAGACATGAAAAATCAATCAAATGATAGGTTTTTCCATGCCAAAAAAGTAACTCATGACCTAGATAATTGTAAGAGTAAATCAATGCTTATCTAGGAAGTAATTTCTAGTATGTATAGCCTACTAAAATATATAAAAACATCCTTAAGGAAACTATTAAATAACAACAAATCACATATACTTTGTTGACCCAAGTGGAAAAAATTGCTACATATATCAGTATAATAAGAAATAAAATTATTGGAGGACTTCTTTTAAAATTTAAAGTAAATCCCAAAGGTAATAAGAATGTTAGTTACATGAAACTTAAAAGTTTTGCTGAGTTGAAAAACCCTTGTTTTTGTGAGTTTTGAACTTAAAACTCTTGAGGATCGTTCCACACTTTTTCCACCTGATTTAAAGCCTGTTAAAAATTTAGTTGTTATAATGAGAGAAAAATAATTTCCAGAAGAGGATGTTTTTCTTAAGAGAACCCATTTAAACTAGAAGATAATGATGGGGTATTATGGTGGTAAAAGTGATGATAAATATAACCAATACATACCCAAACCATGACTAAACTACCTATAAGGAAGTCCCCTAGTGAAAAATAATGTTGAGAGTGAGTTAGATAATGAGATTTTAGATAATTTTAGGAAGGTTCTAGTTAACATTACTTGATTGGATGTAGATAAAAAGGCCCTAAGATGTACCAAATTCATGAAGGAAATGTGTGATCATAAGAGGAAATTAAAGGGAGGATGGAAATTGAACCTTAGGAGGATTTTTTCCTCCATGATTCAATATTCGCTACCTATCAAGTGAAAAGAACCTGTAACATCCACCATTCCATGAACCGTAGGGGAGTTTGAGTTTAAAGATGTTTTTTGGGATAAAGATCTTCTATAAATGTTATGTATCACTCTATTCATATGAATTTAAAGGTTATAGAACTCAAAACTTCTATGATTTTGAACCAATACAGCAATAAAAGTACAATAAAACTTATTGGAGTCATTGAATGTGGACTAGTAAGGGTAAGGGATATAGTTATCTCTAATAATTTTTATGTTTTTCACATGGAAGATGATAGGTTCATCACACATGCACCATTAATTCTAGTAATAAATTTTATTAAAACTACTAAAGTAATTTTAAATGTTCACAAGATCACTTTTTCACTTGAATTTAAAAAAAATGATTCTCTTTAAAAAAATTGAATCTATGAAATATCCAATGGAGGATCACTTATCTCACCAAGTAAATATAATTGATCGGTTCTCCACTAATTTTTTCCCAGATTTTCTAAGTGATAAACCGCCATATTCTTCAAACAATTATCTTTTTATTACTACTGAACATGATTTAAATTCTCATGATAATGTTACATTTTAATAGAATTTATGTGATGAAACTTATTTTTGTGGTCCTTATGGAAATAATGATTTGTTTTTTGATTATATTAAAAATTCTAAAAACTTTTCATATAATGGATCTGTTGATTTTTTTTCTTCATGAAACTAAAAAAAATCATGTTAATCATGTGTTGAATTCTGTAAAATTATTGGAAATGATTCTTATGAATCAAATCTTCATTTATTTGTTGAAATTATAAATCTTTAAGAATATGACACTTTTTCATGGCTCGGTGAACACTTTTATGTTAATAATAGTAAAAAAAATCTTCCAATTTTTGTGAGAGTATTAATAGTTGAGTTAGATGTTTTTGAGTTAATAAACCCATTTTTTCAAGTGTGTATAACCCAGTTGTAACGTCCTGATTCCGAAAGCCACCCCGGGGCACCCTATACCCAGTTGGTCACATGGCCTCAAGCACATTTACACAAATGCCAGAGGCTGCTGACTAGTAGCGAGGGCCTTGGGTGTGATGGTGGGGAAACTATTCCCTCATTGGCAGAGTACACAACAGAAGTAAACAAAATATGAAATAACGGAAGCAGTAAATATCCAACAACAATGAACAACGGAAGACTAAAACAATAACAAATGGAGCATATATGTATATAAGAAATGATGCATGATACATATCTAGGAAAGCATCCAAACAAGTCACAATGCTGGAAATACAAACATTACCAAAACAAGTACAAAAGAAAATATAAACAGCTTCGCAGCATCGCAAGCCTGAGCTTGGTCCCATGCTCCCCTGCTCGAAAGTATTCATGTACCCGAAGTCGAAGGGTGCTTTCCCTTGTCTATACCTACAAAAACATAGTCTGATTGGGCCCAAAGGCATGGCCCAAACAGGGTGTGAGACTAAATCCCAGTAGGCAACCACCTGAAGATCTGTGTCTAACAGTCAGTGAGTATATGGCAGGTAATAGTACAGTAAGTAGTAAACAGTAACAGTAAACAGTAGGTAGTAATCAGTAAGTATTAATAGGATAATATGAAATAGTAATAAATCCACAGAAAAACAAGCATTAGTGAAGAAAACAACTAACCACAACAGGAACCACTCTGGGAAGTACTCACAGCCAACCCCACTGGTCCTATCCAAGAGGTACCAACAACCCTCTGGGCAGTGCACTCATCCTAACCCCTCTAATTTTGTCATACGAAAAAAAATAAGACTCTCTAGGGAAGCTCGGTCAGTCAATTCCCATAATAGTCTAGGGTAGTTAGGGACTCTCTGAGGAAGATCAGGCGGTCTAACCCTCTTATAGCCCCAAGGTCTAGAAACTCTCTGAGGAAGCGCACTCGGTCAATTCCTCCTATAGTCTCAGGTCTTTCACAGACTCTCTGAAGAAGCTCGCTCGGTCAATTCCTCCTCTAGCCTGGAATGGTTTAAGGAAATTCAAACAAGTAAAGACTCTCTGAGGAAGCTCACTCGATCTACCCTCCTCTAGTCTATAATATCCTAGACTCTCTAGGAAGCTCACTTGGTCTATCCCCTGTAGTCTATAATGTCCAAGACTCTCTGAGAATCTCACTCGGTCTATCCCTTATAGTCTATAGCACCATGTTCTCACGGTCCCATGCCAGTCAGTGCATAATAATGTTATAATTCCAAAGCACACCTATAGAGCTACTTGGATAACCAGTCTACATAATAACAAGCAAGTCAAGAATATCATTCCATCCTACGGTCACAAGGCATGGAAAATAGGTATAACGACCAAAGGCTAACAAGACCCAAAGGTCGTAAATAGAATAAGTCATGGGAAAAACCTCCAAGAATAGAAATTATCCTCATACATGATCAAAATACCTCTACACAAGCATACAATCAAGGCAAGAAAACAACAGGGGGGAAAACTGTAAACACGCAATACCCCGTTCACGGGTATTGGTGAAAATTTGCACATAAAACTCAAAGACTTCGAAAGGCAAGTCACAAACCACCTACCTAGATGCTAGGAGATCAATATACTTGAACCACAAGGCTTGTTTCTCCTTATAACATCGTAGATATACGAAAACGCACAAAATGTTCAACCCATGATATCTTGAGAAAGAGGGAAAATCATGGAATGAAACTCAAGAAGAAGGAAGAGCTCACCGCTGCGGTTCCAACACAATTGATGGTGGTCGATTCGGAAAACAGACGGAGGCTTGGGGGATCAGAGGATGTTCGTGGCCGTACAGACGCTCTTGGTCGAAGAACCTTGAGAAGAAGACGATTCTGTCGATTAGGCGCGACCCAGGTCCGTTTAATGAAAAAAAATAAAGTACACGGTGTGTACTAGGCCTTTCCATACTTATATTTAAGCAGCCTCCACATCGCCCCTACACACCATGTGTGTGGCCCGGACATGGCCAACACACGGCCTTGCGCGGCATAGAAGTACACAGTGTGTACTCATAAAGTAAACGGTGTGTACTCATAAAGTACACAGCGTGTACTTTGAAAATTTCCAGATTTTCCTCTTTTTCTTAAAAATGACTAGAAAAGGAAAAACAAACCTGAAACAAATATCTGGGTTCTTACAAACTTCTCCCCTTAAATAAATCCATCCCCAAATTTCCCTAGCGAGGCGTAGAAGAAGAAACCCCGAACAGCTCCAGCCACTGCGATTGTACATCGTCCTCCATCTCCCAGGTCTCATCCTGTACTCGCCCATACTACCATAGCACCCATACCAAAGGAACAGACCAGCCACGGAGAACCTTCGTACTACGATCGAAAATCCGGATAGGATGTTCCTCAAATGATGCATCTGCTTCTATCTCAACCTCCTCAGGTTGAAATACATGAGACGGGTGTGAAAAGTAACGTCGGAGCTGAGAGACGTGGAAGACGTCGTTCATAGCCTGGTACCTCTAAGGTAACTGCAACCGATAGGCAACCATCCCAACTCTCTCCAACACCTCAAACAGCCCGACGTACCGTAGTGAAAGCTTGCCCTATCTCTGAATCCTCTTGTGTCCCAACCTTGGTGCGACATGCAGGAAAACATGATCCCTGACCTTGAACTCCAGAGGTCGTCTCCGTTGATCATCATAAGACTTCTGTCGAGACTATGCTATATCCATCCTCTTCCAAATCAACTCTATCTGCTCTGAGGTCTCCTGAAAAAGATGAGGTCCTAGCAAAGTTGCATCTCCTGCCTCCAGCCAGAACAAAGGTGATCGGCATGGCCTACCGTACAAGGCCTTGTAAGGTGCCATCTGAATAGTCGCCTGAAAACTATTTTTGTAGGCGATATCCACAAGAGGTATATGCTTCTCCCAAGAACCGAAAAAGTCTAGAATACAAGATCTAAGCATATCCTCAAGCACTTGAATCGTATGCTCGGATTGACCATCTTTCTGGGGATGGTATGTTGTACTCAAAAGTACCTGTGTACTCAAAGCCTTCTAAAGCCCCTGCCAGAATCAAGAAGTAAAACGCACATCCCTGTCTGAAAAAATGGCGTGTGGAAATCCATGTAGACGTATAATCTCATGGATGTAAAACCATCCTAGATCATTAACACTGAAGGTCTCCTTGATCGGCAAGAAGTGAGAAACCTTCGTAAGTCTGTCGATGACTACCCAAATAGCATCATTCCCTCGAGGTGACCTTGGAAAACCAGTCACAGAGTCCATCGCGAAATCGTTCCATTTCCACTCAGGAATGGATAACTATTGTAAAAGACCTCTCAGTCGTTGATGCTCC
Organism: Viscum album; assembly: GCA_963277665.1. NCBI lineage: Eukaryota > Viridiplantae > Streptophyta > Magnoliopsida > Santalales > Viscaceae > Viscum > Viscum album. The sequence goes on along the minus strand of OY728125.1, from coordinate 948,777,915 downwards.
GCTTTCACCTGCTGACAAGTAGAACATCTCATAACAAAACCAGCAACATCTCTCTTCATACCTGGCCTCCAATACTGGTGATGAAGATCCCGATACATCTTGGTGACACCAGGATGAACTACCCAAATAGAGGAATGAAAATCCCACATCATCTCCTTGAGTATGTATGCTGGCACCCATACGTGTCCCTGGAAATGCAAGATCTCATCCTCACCCACGGTCCATCCAGGAAGAGGGTCCCCTCCAGACATACTCTCCTGCAGGACTAGTCCTTCTGAGTCTGATATTTGCCTCATCCGTACCTGATCAATAAGTATAGAGGTGACAACTACAAAAGATAGAAAATTATTTCCCTGTCTGTCATGCACCTCCAAATGCATCTCAGAGAATAGATCCATAAGCTTCTACTCACTGCTGGCCTCCTAAACTGCTTAAATATGAGTTCTCCTGCTCAACGCATTAGCCACTGTGTTGCCCTTTCCCAGCATATAGGCAATCTCAAAGTCAAAGGACTGAAGATACTCGACTCACCTACGCTATCTCAGATTCAGATCACACTGAGTGAAGATGTACTTGAGACTCTTGTGGTTGGTGAAAACCACAAAGTTCTCTCCCAAAAGGTAATGTCTCTAACAGATTAAGGCATGAACAATAGTTGCCAACTCCAGATCGTGCGTTGGTTAATTTCTCTCGTGTGGACTTAACTACTGAGACTCGTACGCAACGAATCCATCTCCTTGCATAATCACAGCTCCCAGTCCGACACCTGAAGCATCATAGTAGACTGTATAGCTCTTGCCCGGCTCTGGAAAGACTAGTATCGGTGCTAACGTCAACCTCCCCTTCAGCTCCTAAAAGGATAACTCACAAGAATCTGACCATAATAACTTCACACCTTTCTTGGTCAGAACTATCAGTGGTGCTGCAAGGCGTGAAAAGTCATGTATGAAAAGCTTGTAGTATCCATCTAACCCTAGAAAACTATGCACCTCAAATACATTCTTCGGCTGCTACCAGGAAGCTATAGGCCTCACTTTCTCTGGGTCTACTGATACTCCTTCCTCCGAGATGATGTGACCCAAGAAGTGAATATGATCCATCCAAAAGTGGCACTTTGAGACTTTAACATAAATATGATTCTCTCTCAGTGTACTCAAAAAGATCTCAAGATGGGTAGCATGGTCGTGTCGAGTGTGAGAGTACACCAAGATATCATCCATGAAGACCATGATGAAGGAATCCAAGTATGGATGGAAAACTCGGTTCATCAGAGCCATGAAAACTGCTGGCACGTTCGTGAGACCAAACGGCATAACCATATACTCATAGAGACCATACCTGCTCCTGAAGGATGTTAAAGGTATATCTGATGGTCTAACACACAATTGACGATAGCTGAATCTCAAGTCAATCTTCGAGAACACTTGGTCTCCTAGAAGCTAATCAAAGAGGTCATTGATCCTCGGAAAGGGATATCGGTTCTTAACTGTCAACTGGTTCAACTTCTGATAATCCACACAAAGCTGAAGGATACCATCTGCCTTCTTCACAAAAAGGATAGGCGAACCCTAAGGAGAAGTATTGGGTCGGATGAAACCCTTTTCCTATAAATCCTAAAACTACTTCTTGAGCTCCTGAAACTCAGGTATAGCCATCCTATAAGGAGGAATGGACACTAGTGCCACTCCTAGAATGATCTCAATCGAGAATTCTACCTCACACTCCGGAGGCAAACCTGAAAATTCCTCTGGAAAGACATTTCTGAAACGATCCACCACTGGAGGAAAGTATAACTGTGAAGTCCCCTGGTCATCCAGATAAAGACTAGCAATCTTGGTTGTGACTCCTCCTAGCCCATGATGCTCGGGTCCTGCTCGAATTTCCTGGACATCCCACTCACCTCTATAAAGGAAGGATTCACCCTCTGGTGATTTTAAACTCACTCTGCGGCAATAGCAGTTGATGACTGCCTGAAAGGGAACTAACCAGCCCATCCCAAGAATGACATCATAGCTTGTCATCTCTAGGACATAGAGGTCCCATAAGAAGTGACACCATGAAACCTCAAGAGGACACTCTCTGCATTGACATACGCCAACCGATCTGGTCCCCAACAGTGTGTCTAGAGTCAAAGTACCAGCATAGGAAAAGATACAGAGCCCAAGGATCTCCACAACAGCAATAGAGATAAAGTTATGCGTAGTACCAGTATTGAAAAGAGATGAAGATAAAACTGAGGCTACTAGGATCGTACCTTGAACCGTAGAGGGGACGAGATCCTGCTCCTGAAGGGTCTGCTCCACTGCAAAAGTATGGCTTGTACCGCGGCCCTGCACCCCTAGCTGACCACTGTGAGATGATCCACTCTGTTGTCGCTGGTAACCTAGTGACTAACCACCACGGCCGCGACCTCCACCTCGGCCCGAACGGCTGCAAGAACTCCAGTTCCCAGACTAGTGAGAAACTGGAAATACATCTCCTGTATGCAGGGTCATAGAAGAACCCCTACCACTAACTGTAGGTGAGAAGATCTGACAAAAATGCTGAAGATGGCTCATCTTTCCACAATATCAGCACTCCATCGGGTCTCTCTAGCATTGAGGACTAGTATGCCCACTCCTACCACACTGGTAGCATACATCCTAGCTGCTCGAAGATATATTCCACCTACCCTGATCTCCTCGAGTAGACTCCCTGCGGCGCTTCCTGCTATCAATAGGAGGAACACTAACTCTGGATGTCGAACCACCATGGCCCACTGCTCCGGAATCTCTCAGATTGCGCTCAGCGATCAGCGCCTAGTTGATGATAGCGGATATCGAATTCAACCTGAAGATATTCACCTGGGAATGGATCTCCTACCTGAGATCGTCATAAAACTTCCTATAAAGGAATAACTCATCACCTGCTGGAATCGGCGTGAAGCGCTGCAGCTCGGTAAAACGAGACGAGTACTCCATAACAGAAAGAGTACCCTACTCAAGGCTCATAAACTCCCGAGCTCGGTCGGCCCTCAAGGTCTACAGATAAAATTAATTGTAGAAGATGCGCTGAAACTCATCCCAAGTCATACTCTACTGTTTCCAAGACTGTGAGATCACCTCCCACCACCTCTTAGCGGTGTCCTGGAGCATATAAGTAGCAAGATTTACCCTTTTCTCTGGAGGTATCTTCAGAAGATCAAATATCGTCAGTGTGGACTCTAGACACGACTCTACAGACTGGGGTCCTCCATCCCCTAAGAAAGTAGGGGGTGATGTTGCTGGAAAACTCACGTCAACTCAGCCATCGATGGGGCAGGAGGTTGCGCTTCCTGAAAGTTCTGCATCATCCTCAGGAATTCCTCCCTGAACTGCGCATCGGCGCTTGCAATGGGTATAACTACTGGTTCCAAGGCTGGCACAGTAGGAGGATCTGTAGGAGGTCCCTGATCGGCCATATCTGGTGTCTGATCACCATCTAGAAGCTGACATACAACCGGAGGACATCTCGGAGGCATAGCTCTGAAATATCAAAAGCACACCATAGAGCAGGATTATCAAGGACATAAAACACTAGAGTGAAAAATGGGAACAAGAGAAATAAAAACTCAAGTTTTACCAAACACGACTACACGACGTGTATAAAACTACAAGGCGTGTTCCTTAAAGTCATTCACATGGGCATGTACGTCTTCCACAGCTGGTCGTGTAACACCCCAGACTACATGACGTGTTGTCCCCACACACGGCGTGTACTTGAACTCCATTCCCCTACCTGAGTCTCTTTACATGGCTAACTGACACAGTCCTCTTAACCCTAGACTACACGGCGTGTTCACTAAGGACACGACATGTACTAGACAAGGTTTCGGTGACCGTGTTGTTAGTTACATGGCCGGCTACATGGCTGAACCTTACACGGCATGTTCAGAACAAACACAGAGTGTATAAGAGAAGATAACACTGACCCGTGTTGTTTGTGACACGGTTGGGTACCTAGAACAAGTCTACACGGTGTGTTCGTACGAAACACAGCGTGTACTACACGAGCTTCCCCGACCCGTGTTGTTAGTGATACAGCTGGGTACATGGCTCACTACTACACGGCGTGTACCTACTATACATGGCGTGTACCTACTGTACACAGCATTTTCCTGAAGACTTTTCACAACCCCGTGTTCCGGGTCACACAGTCAGTGATACAGCTTACAAACTACACGGAGTGTATAAATAAAGTACATGCCGTGTATTCTGGGTTTTTCCGGGCAGTAGCTCAGAAACTGCAATAAAGCCTAGAAAACAGTGAAAAAAAACATGGAGGTTCCAAATTCGGATCTGTGAGGGCCCATACTCCCCGTCAATCAAATCTTGGCATCTTATATAAGTCATATACATGATAAAAAAGTCAATGATCCACCAAGTTCTGATTCATGAGGGCCCATAACACCTTAAGAACCAAAAATTGGCGTTCATTTAAGCAAGGTATAATAAAAATAATTTCTCTATCAAACTGTAGGAATTCTATCAAAGCATCTATCACAACAGCATGCATAATCTACACAACGTCTATCACAACAAAATGAAATTGATAATGCACCCTAGATGGCATAGCAAGAATGCATGGCATGTGATTTCTAACAAGTGCCTATATGATGCATGAGATGGCATACCCTTATCTCATCAGGTTGCAACAAAAATAGAACCACAATAGCAACAACAATAACAACACAAATCATGTGAGTCACTCAAGGTGAAATCATATCAACCGTAAAATCTCAAAACTAGAAAACTGCAATAAACACGGTAGATTAGATTTTCCCTGTACACAGGTTAGCTACTCCTATCCACAGCTTGTTACCAAGTACCGAATCCATCCTATCACTGGCTAAAGGCTCCAAACAGTAAATAAAGATAAAATAATTCCTTTGATACCACTTTGTAATGTCCTGGTTCTGGAAGCCACCCCGAGACGCCCCGTACCCGGTTGGTCACATGGCCTCAAGCGCATTTCCCCAAACGCCAAAGGTTGTCGACTAACAGCGAGGGCCTTGGTTGTGATGGTGGGGAAACTATGCCCTCATTATTAGAGTACACAACGGAAGTAAACAAAACATGAAATAGTGGAAGTAGTAAATATCCAACAAAAATGAACATTGAAAGACTAAAAAATAACAATTGGAGCACATATGTATATAAGAAATGATGCATGATACATATCTAGGAAAGCAGCCAAACATGTCACAATGATGGAAATACAAACAGTACCAAAACAAGTACAAAAGAAAAGATAAACAGCTCTGCAGTATCGTAAGCCTAAGCTTGGTCCCTTGCTCCCCTGCTCCAAAGTAATCAAGTACCCTAAGTTGAAGGGATTTGTCCCTTGTCTATACCTGCAACAACATAATTTGATTGGGCCCAAAAGCATGGCCCAAATAGGGTGTGGGACTAAATCCCAGTAGGCAACCACCCGAAGATCTGTGCCTAACAGTCAGTGAGCATATGGCAGGTAATAGTATAGTAAGTAGTAAATAATAACAGTAAATAGTAGGCAGTAATCATTAAGCAGTAACAGGATGATATGCAACAATAATCAATCCACAGAACAGCAAGCAACAGTGAATAAAATAGCTAACCACAACAGGAACCCCTCTGGGAAGTACTCACAGCCAACCCCACTAGTCCTATCCAAGAAGTACCAACAACCCTCTGGGCAGTGCACTCAGCCTAACCCCTCCGGTTTAGTTATATGAAAAAAATAAGACTCTCTGGGGAAGCTCACTCAGTCAATTCCCCTTATAGTCTAGGATAGTCAGGGACTCCCTGAGGAAGATCAGGCGGTATATCCCTCTTATAGCCCCAAGGTCTAGAAACTCTCTGAGGAAGCACACTTATTCAATTCCTTCTATAGTCTCAGTTCTATCACAGACTCTCTGAGGAATCTCACTCGATCAATTACTCTTCTAGCCTCGAATGGTTTAAGGAAATTCAAATAAGTGAGGACTCTCTGAGGAAGCTCACTCGGTCTACCCTCCTTTAGTCTATAATATCCAAGACTCTCTAGGAAGCTCACTCAGTCTATCCCATGTAGTCTATAATGTACAAGACTCTCTGGGAAGATCACTCGGTCTATCCTTTATAGTCTATGGCACTAGGTTCTCATGATCTCGTGCTAGTCAGTGCATAATAATTCTATAAGGCCAAAGCACACCTATAGAGCTACTTGGATAACCAGTCTACAGAATAACAAGAAAGTCAAGAATATCATTCCATCCTACGATCATAAGGCATGGAAAACATGTATAACAGCCAAAGGCTAACAAGACCCAAAGGTTTTAAACATAACAAGGCATGGGAAAAACATCCAAGCATATCAATTATCCTCACACATGATCAAATTAACTCTACACAAGCATACAAGCAAGGTAGGAAAACAATAGGGGAAAAACATTAAATACGCAATACCCCATTCATGGGTATTGGTGGAAATTTGCACATAAAACTCAAAGACTTTGAAAGGCAAGGCACAAAACACCTACCTTGATCCTAGGAGATCAATATACTTAAACCAAGAGGCTTGATTATCCTTATAACATCATAGATCTACGGAAACGCACAAAACTTTCAACCCACAATATCTTGAGAAAGAGGGAAAATCATGGAATAAAGCCTAATAAGAAGGAAGAGCTCACTGTTGTGGTTCCAACGCAATCGACGGCGGTCGATTCGGCAAACTGACGGAGGCTCAAGGGCTCGGAGGATATTTGTGGCCGTACGGACGCTATCGGTCAAAGAACCTTGAGAAGAAGATGATTCTGTCGATTAGGCGCAACCCTGGTCCGTTTAATGAAAAAAATAAAGTACATGGCGTGTACTTCTAGAGTACACGGCATGTACTAGGCCTTTCTGTACTCTGCTTTAAGCGGCCCCCACATCGCCCCTACACACCATGTGTGTGGGCTAGACACGGCCAGCACACGGCCTTGCGCAGCATAGAAGTACAGGGTATGTACTCATAAATTACACGACGTGTACTTTGAAAATTTCCAGATTTTCCTCTCTCTTAAAAATGACCAAAAAAGGAAAAACTTACCTGAAACGAAGATCTGAGTTCTTACACCAGCGGGTTTTGAACTAAAACCTTTTCTTGAGAATCTCAAATATACATTCTTAAAGTTGAATGGGATTCTTATTATTATAATTTCTAAAAGTATGTCCACATACCAAGAGAATCATATTTTTGGGGTAAATAAAGGGAATAATAATGTTATAGGATAGACCATAGCTAACCTACCTGGAATTATTCCTTCAGTGTTCATGCATTGGATCATGTTGAAGGATGATAATAAAAATTTTATGTGGTGTTAAAGGAGTTTAAATCCTATCCTTTTAATTATATTTAAAGATAAAGTGACCAATTTTATGGATTCTGAAACAATTTTTCTAATCCTAGATAGCCAAATAGGTCAATCCAGTGTAGATAGTGCCTAAAAATAGTGGTTTCACTATTTCAAATAATGAATTTAGAGACCTTTTTTCCATTTATACTTCCAAGTAAATTTAGGGTGTGTATATACTATATGAAACTTAACCTTTTGGGTAATAAATATCACTTCCCCATTCCATTACTTGAACAAATTCTTGAGATACTTATAGAGTTGTCCCATTACTATTTTTTGGAAGGTTTTTTAGGGTACTTATAAATTCTTATTGTAGTTGAGGATAAGAAAAAAATCCAAATTTACCTATTATTTTTTATTTTTTTCTTATAGAAGAACTCCATTTATATTGTTTAATTATTCAAGAACCTTTTAAAGGTATATGATAATCATTTTTTCTAAGTTTTTAGAGGAAAATAGGGATTTTTTATGAATGATTTTATAGTGTATTGATAATCTATTGATAGTTGTTTAAAGTGTATTGTTGCTACCCTCATAGGTTTCATTGAGAAAAACCATATTCTCAGCTTTTAGAAATTCAATTTTATGGTGGATAAAGATAGTGTGATGGGATATGTAGTGTCCAAGGATGGAATCCAAGGTGATAAGTCTATGGTTGATATTATTTTCTCACTACCATTCCCAATAATAATGAATGATATGAGATATTTGTTTTATCCGTGTTTGGTTTTATTTGAGGTTTATAATGTATTTTAGAAACATAACCTTTATTGTGTCTTGATTTCTCAAATTTGAGTCATATTATGTCTTAGATGAGAGTTGTAAATGGGACTATAGGGAGTTAAAATAAAAGTTAGAATCACCATCCATTATCCAACCACCTAAATAATATTTACCTATCAAATTTATGGTTGATCTATTATATTTTTCTATAGGGTTTTTTTGAGTCAAAGAGTGGAAATGAGGTATAATGTCATAGGGTATGAATTTAGGACTCTATATTTGACACAATATAATTACATATCCATTGAGTAGAATTTTCTTTACATTTTATTTTATTTAGACAAGTTCTGGTGTTACCTTTTATGCTCTAAGGTGATTTTCTTCACAAACCATTTCACCATCATATTTTTTATTAGGGAACATAAAGAAAACCCAAGTTTTTTGAGATAGATTTCAGTACTATAGGAATTTTATATAGATATAAAGTATAGAAAGGGTAGTGAGAATTTAGTGGGTGATCATTTCAGTAAACTACCCATTATTTAGGGTAAAGACCCCCAAATCTATCCACCTATTAGGGAATTATTTCTTAATGAAGAACTTTATGTTATTGTAAATTTTAGACCATGGTTTTATGACTTTGTTAATTACTTGGATAACAATGTTATTCCCCACTAGATTTCCATTTTTTTCAATTTATTGAGTGTATCTCAATAGTAAATATGGGATGAACCCAATTTGTGGAACCTTAGAAGTAACCAAATAATTTGGAGATGCATCAAGAATTCTGAGATACAATCAGTGCTAAAATATAACCATTTTTTTGAGTTTTGGTGGTCACTCTAGACTGTAAAGGGAAGAAATAAAAGTACTTTATTCATGTTTTTTTAGACCACCCTTTTAAAGTATGCTTTTCTGATTTTTGGAACATATAAACCTATCATTTCCAAGGGAATATATCTAAGAAAAATGATATTCCACAACATTCCCTATTATTTTTTGATATATTAGATGTTTAGGGTATGGATTTCATGGGTCCATTTCCTAATTATTTTGGAAACCTTTACATTCTTCTAACTAAGTAATATGTGTCCATGTTTTATAGTTCATTACCAATATAATTTATAATGCTAACATAGTTTCCAAATTTTTAAGATCCAACTAGTTTTATAGGTTTTTTTCCTAGATTTATCATCACTGGTCAAGGAAATAAAATTTTTCAATAGGACTTTAGAGGTTTTTTTTGAGAAAATATGGAGTTCATCATAAAGTTTTTACTAGTCACCAGCCTCAAAAAAAATAACATGGATGAGGATCCAAATAAGTAAATAAATCATATTCTTGATAAATCTATCCATGCAAATAGGAAAGATTAGATCATGAGATTAGATAATTTTCTTTGGGCTTATAGGATTGGTTATGAAACTCCAATCAGGATGTCACCTGTTAGGATAGTTCATGGGAGATATTTTCACCTGTATGTGGAGTTAGAAAAAAAATATTTTTGGGTGCTCAAGAGTTCTAACCTAGATCTATTTGAAACTTGGAAAGAAAAGAAATTATACTTGTAAGAGTTATAAGAAGTCTTGAAAAATGTTAATGAAAATTATAGTCATTTCAAGGAGAAAAAAAATATTTTCATGATGAATTGATTCTAAAATGTTAATGAAAATTATAGGAATTTCAAGGAGAAAAAAATATTTTCATGATAAATTGATTCTAAGTGGGAATTTCAAATAAGGACATAAATTTTATCTATTTGATTCTAGACTAAAGGCTTTTCAGATAAATTTCATTTAAAATAGTCTATACATTTATTATTCCTAAAGTTTTTCTTTTTTGTGTTATAAGATTAGAGACACTGATAAATATACACTATGTAGAGTCAATGTTAATTAATTGAATGGTTTCAGATAAAGTGTGAAAGATCCAATATGGGGGAGGTTTTTCTTCAATATGGTGATTATATATGAGAATAGTTTGTATCATTCCTTCTCATCTGTATAAGGACTTTTCTATAATCTATTACATAATCTAGTGTATTTAGACTATAATTCACTTTATTTCATTCCAAAATACCTTTTATTTTTCTATTTTTAGATAATCAGATCATAAATCTTACATAAAAAACATATAAATTATAAATTGGACACTTCCACGCATTATCCATTTTTTCTATAATACAAAAATTTTAAGATATAACAAGTTTTCTTTTAATGAAATATCTTCATAATTTTTATCATAAACTCGTAATTTTTCCTACTCATACTTAAAACCCCGTGAAAAAAAAATAAAAACATGGGATGATCACAAAAATATTGGTAAGGGAAATATAAAATTAAAAAGAAACTTTTTATTCCATGAATAATCATTATAAAAATTTTCCTTTTTCAAAATAAATTTTGATCTTAAAATAAACATTTTCTTACATAAGAAACCAACTTCATTACCCACATATTTATATAAATAATTTTATAAAAAATCTTAAAAACAAAAACATAAATTTTTCTTCACAATCTTGAAAAACTCATGAAAACTTCTTAAAGTTATACATTTCACCCTTAAAAGTAGCATAAACTTTCCTTTAAACTTATGATTATTAGATTACCTTATGAAATCATAAGATTTATATGAAAACCCATAGAAATCATAGATAAATCATATGGGTAGATTTGGATATCATTTTCATATCACTCTTACCATAACTCTTACAAATGAAATAACCTACCCGATAAATTCCAATAACCCCTTAAGAGAAAACCTATAAGTAGTTAACTTTTCCCCTTTACCCAATACATTGGATAGATATATCAGGAACAACCATTATCATGAGATATATCATGCTCCCCCATAATCATGAGATATACTGGGGTAACCCATCATTATAAACAATTTATGAGAACCATAACATATACATTAAGTTTTCATTTTCATCATTACACTCATAAAAATATTCTTTTCACCCATAAGAAAAAACATTTATAGATATCAAAATATTAATTCCATTTAAAACAATTTTTAAAAATTCCAATAATAAAGGGAATGTTTTTCCTTTGAATAAAACATGTAATATTATAATGTAATCTAAATATCATATAACAGTTATGGCAGTGGTAAAATTCGTTGATGTCATATACATTAAAAACATTCCTTTTATTCTTTAAAAAACATTTTATATGAAATGAAAAAAAATATTCCTTTAATAAATTAAAATTAGTGTTAAATTTTCCCTTATAAATCAATAATTTAAATATTTAAACATGCATATAACAATATGGAAACATATTTTAGAATAAATCCTTAAAACATTTAAAATGAGGTTTTTAAATTAAAATATCTCTTACCTCGAGTTTGAATTGTCACATTTGTTATTTATCTATTTTAAAATAAACTTTTATCAATTATTTTGATTTATTAAGAATTTTTTTATTTTAATTATATTATCATTATCCATTTCAGTCATTTATTACCATGTCTTATTTAGTTACTTAATCAGTTCAATTTACATTGAATTTTTTAAGGTTGTTTGGTTCATAATCTCAAAACAGATTTAATTGGTAGACCATAGTCAAAGGGTTTCATTATTACATAATATAAAAATTCCAAATCATAACATGATTATAATTTTTATACATTAAATAAAATTTTACAACCATCCATGAAATACATATATGAAAAATGAATCACATCGCCTTGTGGAGGTGGTAGTCCACATGTACGCATGAACAAAATTATCATTTTTCAATGGATTGAAATGTATGAAAATATATGATATATAATATTTATAAAATTATAATTATATAATTTATATAATATATATTAATTAAATCCATGATAATAACCATCCTTTTGAGGTGGTGATGAAAAATGAAACATATTGCTTCATGGAGGTAGTTATCCACATGTACGCACAGATGATGTTTTTGTTTCCCATATGATGGAAAAGGGGATGAAAAAAATGGCTATAAAATAATAATAATAACATTTATGTATATTTAAGATACTTATTTTATTATTTTATAATGTTTAAATAATATTTTAAAAATTTATAAGAAGAATTAAGCATGAAATAGGTCGATTAAGACTTATAAATTCTTCTCAGGAAGCCTCTTTGGCTTATACCTTAAGCCTTCTAGGTTTGGTAGTTTAGTGAGATCAGGACCTCTAAGAAATGGGAATGTGTGTTTGGGGGATAATTGAGGTGGTTTTTTTCTAAAATATAGTTCTAAAAATGTGTGAGGAAGAGAGGAGAGGAGTTTCCCTTTTATAAGTGAGGGGAGGGGAACTTTTGGAATTATATAAAGTATTAAATTAGTATGTATAAATTTTCATGTAAAATTGAAACCAAATTGATATATTTAGAATATAGGAGTATTGTTAGTGTAAATTATACCATAAAATTAAATATTTACAAGTTTTAGTGATATTTTAATCCTTATCTCTTAGTTTTAACCCTCATTAACCCTTTTTATGATTACCATGGTATCATAGTTTTTTACTCTTTAGAGGTAGATAAATTTTTTATAAAAGGAAAAGTGAACCATAAGTGGAAAATGGTTTATATTATAGACTATGTAACATTAAATTGGTTTAATATAATATTTTTATGAATTTTAACTCATTAAATAAAATATTATTAAACATAATATACCATTATAGTCATTTTCAAGACTATTCATGTGGTTTGAATTTAATAAACTATAGATAGTAATAGAATTTGAATATAGACTTTTATAGAATCAATAGTATTTTATATGTTTCTAAAAAATCACGGGACACTATAACTCACCCAAAAAATATTAGTTTTAGAGATTTTAAAATCATTTACTTGATTTTTCTACTACCTGCACAAGCACTATGTCTGTATTGTGTAAAAATTTAAAGTAATTATTTCATCACTAAAAACTAAAAATAAATTTACATAATTAAAAAGTTATTAATATTTAAAATAACCATTTTAAACTAAACATAATCTTCTTTTATCCCTAATAAAAAAATATTAGATATATTAAAACAAAGAGGGTGACATTTTGTTTTTATTCTTTATTTAAAATCACATTAAGGTCATTATCAAAGGTAAGTGGAAGTAAATTGACACATTTTCAAAACTTGGATGGTTATGGTAGGATAAAAATTATCAAATAAAATAAATACAAGTGTTATGGGGTTTTTTTAGTCCTTCTCATTTTATTTTTTTACCATAATTATCTGATTTACCCTTACCGAGGTGACAAATATTTTCCACAGTTACTATTCATAATGACCAAAAATAAAAAGGAAAATATTTTCTAAATTTAATAATAATAATTTAAAATATATAATCCATTTTTTAGAATTCAGTTTCTATGAGTGATAGAAAATAATTTAATATAAAAACATAACACGCAACGAAAAATAGTTTTTAGAAAAAATGTATTTTTAAGCCCAAAAAATGAACTTATACCAGAATTAGGTATAATTTTGATTCCTTTGTAATTAATTAGATTATTTATAAAAATTGTTATTTTTCACTCTTCACTGAAAAATTTTATATTTTTTGAAAAATCACAAAATTCCATCCTAAGAAGATTTTGATATGATGATTTAATAAATAAATTGAATTTGGTAAAATTAAAATTCTAAAATTTATAAATTAATATTTTAAATAAAACCTTAAAATACATAAAAATGAATTTAATAAGAATAAAAATATTTCCTTTCTCATAAAAAAATTACCTAATAATATTATATTGAAAATAAAACTATAAAATCTAATTGGTGACTATTAGTAAGACATGAAAATGATTTATTTTAACATTTCATAGGTTTTCACTTTATTCATTCATTTTGGAAATTGCATCCTTTCAATTTTTTTACTATTTAAAAAAACTAGGATATCTTTCCCTCATTGCATTTTCTGATTCCCAAGTTGCTTCTTCAATTATATGGTTTTTTCACAAAACCTTAACCTGATAAATCACTTTATTCTATAACACTTAATATCTATGGTTAAGAATCTATAATGGTTGTTCCTTATAAGAAATTTTTTCATCCAACTGAACTACTTAGATGCTAAAAACATGTGTTGTATATAGTATATATTTTCTTGAAAACAAAACATGAAATATTCCATGTACCTGAGATAAACTTGGAGGTAAGGCCACTCGATAAGAAACTAATATAAATTTTTATAGGGTTTTATACAGTCTAATAAACCAAAAACTTAGCATCCCATTTTTACCTAAACACATAAAACTTTTCCATAGAGATACATTAAGAAAAACATGATTTCCTACCTCAATGGATGGTATTTTCTCCTATTAGTAGCATAACGTTTCTGTATACTCTGATTTTTCCTCATACTTTGATAAGTCATCTTTACCTGCTTAACCATTTATTCTACCAATTCTAGTACCAACAACTTTATTTCCCTAACTTCACCCTAATAAGCTAGAGTCTGACATTGCTTTCTTTATAAGTCCTAAAAATGTGCCATCTATATACTAGAATGAAAATTTTTATTATAATAAAACTCAACCAAATTCATATGTTGATCCCAACTTATTTGGTAATCCATTAGAAAAGATAAAATCATATCCTCAAATGTCTAAATTTTTTCTCTAACTATCTATAAGATATATTACAAAAGGACATATTGAAATTTACTTCATTTCCCAATGACTTCTGAATTCCTTTCTATAAATTAGAGGTGAGTCTAGGATCATGATCAGATATAATAGAAAGAGGTACACCTTATAATCTAATTATAACTTTAACATAAATTCAATAAATTTTATCTAATTAAATGTTATCTTGAATGTGAATAAAATGAGAATATTTAGTTAATTGATCAATAATTACCCAAATTATTTTTATTACCTCAAGATTTATTTGGTAATCCCATTATGAAATCCATGGATATATTTTCCCATTTCCATTCTAGCACTAAAAAATGTTGAAGTATCCCCTTCATTGATTTCCATTTGGATTTAACCTATTGACAAGTTAAATATTTCATGGTAAAATCAGAAATATATTTCTTCATTCCTTCCCACCATAAATATTCTTAAAGGTATCTATGCATTTTTGTGCTATCAGGATGAATAGAAAATAGAGATCTATGAGCCTCACTCAATAGTTTTCTCTTCAACTTGGGGTCACATGAAACAAATAAACTTTTTTGGATCTCTAAACACATTCTTTTTCAATATTAAATTTAGGAAAATTATATTTATTAACTAGTTATACCTTTTCTAATAAATTATGGTGTTCCTTATGATCTTGTTTAATCATGTATAAAAAATACAATTATACTGACACTTGAAAAAAACAAAGGGAGTTTATGTGTACACAATTTCAAATATAGAATTCATCAAATCATTAATCTATAGGTTATGTTCCAAATGTAACATGGTTAATGTGGAATTATTTTTTTGTATAAAAGCATCAATTACTCTCTTATCTTTGTTTGGATGGTAATTAATTATGAATTTGTAATCCTTTATCAATTCTATAAATCTCCTCTATCTCATTCTCAAATCTTTCTAAGTGAATATATTCTTTAGCATTTTATGATAAGTATATATTTCACACTTTAATCCATATAAATGATTTCTCTTGATTTATAATGAAAACACTACACTCTCCAGTTTAAGGTCATGTATAGGATAATTTTTCTCATGAGGTTTTAATTAATGTGATGCATAAGAAATTTCTAGATCATTTTTCATTAAAACACAATACATTTCCTTCAAAGAATCATTGTTTTAGATAACAAAATCACTATTTTCTTTTGGTAGAGCCAAAATTAGATCATTAACTGATATTATTTTTGATTATGGGATATATTCATCACATTCCTTTATACATATGAACCTAACTACTTTTTATGTTAACTTAGTTAGTGGTCTAGATAACCATTCAAATTTTTCAACACACCATCAGTAATAACTTGCTAATACAAGAAAATTATGAATCTCAATAAGTTTTTTAGTTTTTTTTACATTATTTAACAAACTTAGTTATAAAATGGTCAATAGTTATGCCATATTTATTTACTATATACCCAAGTAATGAAATCTACTATAAGAAAAATTCATAATTTCTAAATTTTCCATGAAACTTATTTTCTTTCAAGGTTTGAAAAACAATCCTATGATGTTTTTCATGATCCTTGGAACTTTTAAAATAAACCAAAATATCATCAATAAAAACAACCATAAATTTATCTAAATACTTATGGAAAAATCTATTCATAAGATTCATGAATATAGCTGGATCATTAATCAACCCAAATGGAGTAACCACAAACTCATAATGCCCAAACCTAGTACTAAACATTGTCTTATGGATTTCATCTTTCTTTACCTTAAGTTAATGATACCCAATCCTTAAATCAACCTTTAAAAAATACTGAGTTCCCTAGAGTTAATCAAACAAGTCATTTATATGAAGCAATAGGAAATTAATATTTTTATTAATATTGTTCGATCCTATATAATCAATAAAGTCATCATGGAACCATATTTATTTTTAAAAAATAAAATAGAAGGATACCATTGTGAATTGATAAGATGAACTAAACTTTTATCAAGTAATTCTTGTAACTTATTTTTCAATTCTATAAGTTCTACTTGAGTCATTTGATAAGGAGGTTTTGAAATTGGATTATCATAATGTATTGAGTCAATAGTAAATTCAATTTCCCAATCAGGTATAGAAAACTCCTCAGAAAAAACATCCATATATTCTTTTACTACTAGAACATCATTAATCTGAACAGTTACCTTATTTTCAATAATATGAGAAACATACATTTAAATTACATATTTTAATATTTTCTTAGCTTCTTGATAAGTTTTAAAAGGTGTGAATTCATCCTTATATAAAAAATAAAACTCATTTTGTAAAATAAATACTTTGGCTCAGAAATATATCTTAGCATGATAAACTGAAATCCAATATATACCCTGAATAATATAAAATTATATAATGTTCCAGAAAATAAGGTTTGTAGGGAAAATACTTCCACATATGATAACAATAAAATCATTATAAATTCTTGGGTGCCTTAATACTACCCCCGTGTGATTTTACTAAAATACCTAACTTCATTTATTCTGGTTAAATTTTCATTTTACTAAACAAATTCTTAGAAATGAAAGAATTTGTAGACCCCAAATCAAAAAATACATCATAATAATCTAAATAAAAAATTAATATAACTATTACCACTTCATTAAATGGCCCAACATCTACTAAATTAGTTATAAATTATTTCACCACACCCTTCTTCTTGTAGTCTTTATGATCCCTATCACCCATTCTCATTTTTAGAATTACATATTCATAATGACTAATATCATTGTATTTAAAACAACTTACTATATTTTTATCAAAACTAGTTTTACCACTACTAGGATCATTTTATTTTCATTCATGAGACATATTACCAAACTTATCACATTAGAAACACTTCCCAAGTTTCTTAATACATTCCCCAAGGTGACTTTTACCACAACTATCACAATCTAAAAAACTTATTTTCTTACCTTAAAAATTATTTTATGGATTATTTCCCTTTTCTACCACTTAGTACTTTTTTTATTCTTATTTTCATGTAATACATAGTCATCAGCAAACTCCATTTCAAACTTCTTAGCACAGTAAAAAGGTTTCTCATAGATTTTAAATTTTTAAGAGTCCAATGCTCTTAGGTATATTTGTATTAATCCCAATTAAAACTGATTAATTTCACTATAAATATCCCATATACAATTAATATATACCATTACAATCAGGTGGAGTTTTCTTCATATGCGAATACTAAATCTTCCTCTTTATGCCTCAATTCCAAGAATTTTTTTTCTAACCTAAGTCAAACAGCCTTAGGAAAATATTTTTCAAGGAAAATTATTATAAAATGTATCCCATTATATTTCATAAATATCTTCTATTTAACTATTATTATTAACAATTAACCATTATTTATCATATTCTAATTTAAAATGGAAAATAGTAATAGTTACATTTTGATGCTCTAAACAACCCATGACTTTGAATATCTTTTACATAGATTTAATCTATCCCTTAACTACCAATGGGTCTTAATATCCACTAAATGTTGTAGGGTTCTATCTTAAGAAATTATTCACTATTGACATGTTCCTCTATAGTATATTTAGTTTACCTTTATGCCACCATAATTTATATCTAGCATCAACTAGGCTATAATAGTAACAAATTGCTCAATTCCAATTACAATTATTCCAAGTTGCTGATTTGGAAGGATATTTTACTCTTGGTGCCTTCTTAATTCAGCTTCCCTATTTATTTAATATAAAAATATTCTAAAAAATATTTTTTAGATAAATAAAAATGGTAATATTCAAATGTTATATCATAATAACCATAAATTAGAATCTATTAAGGGTATTTAAGTATATTATACTAACCTCTAAAATTATCTAAAAATTCATTCTGATACCAAATATATGACCCAGAATTCAAACATTACATAATATAGTTTCTTTATACTATAATTCAATTTCTTTCATTCCCAAAGACCATTTATGGTTTTAGAGAATTAGGTCATAAATTTTACATAACATAGTTATACATTACAAAGTGGACACTTCCGCTCAGCGTCCATTTTTTTTTACAATACAAAACTTTTAAGATATAAAAAGTTTTCTTTTTATGACATATCTTCACAATTTTCATCTTTACCTCATCTTGGTCACTAATCATCCATAAAACCCTATGAAAAACATTTGAAAACATGGTAGGAGCACAAAAATATCAGTAAGGGACATATAAAAGAAAGAAAGAAACTCATTAGTCTATAAAAACTCATTACAAAAATTTTCCTTCTTAAAAATAAACTTTAAGATTAAAATAAACATTTTCTTATCCTATAAAACAAATTCACTTCATAAATATTTTCATAAAATATTTCATAATAAATATTAATGGAAAAAATAAAACTTGTAAAGGTTTCTATACAATCTTGAAAACTCCTAAAAACTTTTTAAATTTATTCATTCCACCCATTATAAGTGACATAAAATTTAATTTAAACTTAATCTTTTTATATTACCTTGTTAAATCATAATATTTACATGAAAATACATATTAATAATAGATAAATAATGTAGGTAACTTGTAAAATAATTTTTATATCACTCTTACAATCACTATTATAAATGGAATAACTTTCCTAGTAAATTCTAATAATCTCTTAAGAGAAACCTATATTGGGTTAACTCTGGCCCATTATCCAATGAATTAGAGAGATATATTAGGCCCTCCCATTATCATGAGCTATATTGGGATAAACCATCATAATGAATTATATAAGGCTCACCCAAATTGATAAAAAATTCCCAATAACAATAACTTGTACATATTACAAAAAAGTTTTCATTTTCATCATTACACTCATATATGTTCTTTTCACCCATAAGAAAAACATTTTAAGAGATAAAATTATCCATTACATTTAAAAACCTTTATGAAAATACCCAAAAAAATGGAATGAGGGTTTTATTTAAGGAAAATATAGAATATTATAAAATAATTAAAATAGCATATATCAATTATAATGGTGGGAAAATTCATTCACGCTGTATATGTTAAAAACATTCCTTTTATATTTTAAAAGAAATTCTATATGAAATATGAAAAATCATTCCTTCTAAATACCCTTTAAGAAATTAAAAATAGAGGTAAATTTTATTTTATAAATTATTTATTTTAAAATATAAACATTCATATAACAATATAGGAAAAAATCAAAATAAATCTTTAAAACAAGGTTTTTAAAGTAAAATATCACTTCCTCGAGTCAAACTTATCATGTATGTTCTTTATATATTGTATAATAAAATTTTATAAATAGTTTTAATTGATTAAAAACCTTTTAAATGTTCATTCCATTATCATTATCTCTTTTATTCATTTATTACCATGTCATATTTTGTTACTTGATCGGTTATGTTTATATTAGATGTTTTAAGGATGTTTGCTTTGTAATCCCAAAATAGCTTTAATTGGTGGACTATGGTCAAAATTGGTCATCATTCCATCATCTCCAGAATCTTAATCATGGAATGATTATATTTTTTATACATTAAATAATATTTTATAACCATCCATGAAACTCATATATGAAAAATGAATCATATCGCTTCGTGGAGTTGGTAGTCCACACATACGCACAAATGATGTTACCATTTTTCAGTGGATGTAAATGTAAGAAAATAAATGATATATTAAATTTAAATAATTATAATTATGTAATTAAAATTATATATATTAATTAAATCCATCATAATAACCATCTTTATGAGGTGGTGATAAAAAACGAAACACATCACTTCATGGAGGTAGTGATCCATACATAAGCACGAATGATGTTTTTGTTTCCCAAGAGATGGAAAAGAAGATGAAATAAATGGTTAAAACATAGTCATAATAAAATTTCATTATATTTAAGATACTTATGTTATTATTTCATCATGTTCAAATAATATTTGAATAAGGTTGAAGAAGAAGTAAATATGAAATAGGCCAGTTATGACTTTTACCTTCTTCTCAGACAACCTCTTTGGCTTACACCTTAAGCCTTCTAGGTTTGGTCTTCTGGTGAAATAAGGGCCTCTCAGACATCGTAAGGGATGTTGGGGATATACTTATTCATGTATTTTACAAAATATTGTGTGAAAAAGGTGTGAATAATAGAGTATAGGAGGTTCCCTTTTATAAGTGAGAGGAGATAGACTCTAAGAATTACATTATGCATTAAATTAATATAAATTAATTTTCAAGGAGATGTGGAACAATATTAATTTATTTCAAATATATAATGATTATGAGTCAAAAAACACTCATATAATAAAAAATTTACAGTTTTAGGTGATGTTTTAACCCTAATCTCTTAGTTTTAACCCCCCACCTCCATTAACCCTTTTGATGATTGTCATGATATCAAAGTTTTTTACTCTTTAGGGGAAAGAAAGTTATTATAAAAATAAAAGTGACCAATAATTAGACCATAGTTAATATTATAGAATATATCTCATTAAATTTGTCTAGGATAATATTTTTATGAATTTTAAATCATTAAATAAAATATTATTTAACATAATATATTTTTATAGTCATTTTCATGACTATTCACATAGTTTGACTTTAATGACTTAAATATAGTAATGGAATTCTAATATAAACTTTTAAAACAACTCAAAATGTTATATTTATCTAAAATAATTTGGTACACTATAACCTACCCAAAGAATATTACTTTTAATGCTTTTAAAATCATTTACTTGATTTGTACACTGCTTGCACAAACACTCTATAAGCATTGCATAAGAATTTAAGGTAATAATTTCATCACTAAAATTTAAAAATAAATTGATAAAAAATGAATTCATATTTTAAATAAACATTTATAACCAAACATTATTTCTTTTATCCCTATTATAAAATATTATAGATATTAAAACCAATATAGTTTCATTTTCTTTTTATTCATTATTTAAAATCATATTAAGGTCATTATCAAAGGAAAGTGGTAAGAAATTACAAAATTTTCAAAAAATGGATGGTTATGTCCAAAAAAACTTATAAAATTAAATAAATATAAGTTTTAGAGATATTTTTGGGCCTTATAATGTTATTTTTAACATTAATTACCCAATTTACCATTACCAAGGTGACAAATATTTACTATAGTTACTATTCATAATGACAAAAAAAACAGACCTATTTAAAAAAATTGATAATCCTTATTCCAAATTTGGAATCAATTTATAAATATTAAATTTCTATAAGTGGAATAAAATAATTTAATATAAAAACCAAAATGCAAAGAAAAACGGTTTTTTAGATAAATGCGTTTAAGACCAAAGATGAACTTATACCAAAATCAGGTATAATGATGATTTCAATATAAGTAATTAGATTATTTATAATTAAATGAGTTTTAATTTATTTTAAGATAAAATGATACTTTTAAATTACTTTATTTAAATTAATGATGATTTTATAGAAATTGGTATTTTTCACTATTCACTAAAAAATCAATCTTTTCAGAAAAAACCCAAAAATTCACTCTAAGATAATTTTCATATGATCATTTAAAAAATGAAGTTAATTTGGTAAAATTAATATTCTATAATTTATAAAATAATCTTTTAAATAAAATCATAAAATAAATGAAAATGAATTTAATAAGAATAAAACTATTTCCTTTTTGATTAAAAAATTATCTAATGTTATTATAATGAACATAAATATATAAAATATAATTTATATAAATTAATAAGACATAAAAATTATTTATTTTAACATTACTTAGTTTGTCACAATTTTTTTTTCTTTGATTATAATTCTTTATTTCAAATTTTCACATGAAATTGTTTCATAATGAAGATATTACATAAAATAAGTGTGAGGAGAAGGAACATACTTTGTTATAGTATGACTTTATGGGTTTTTTATATTTAATTTTTGTTTCCTTATGTTTCATTTATGTGTTTTTTAAACTTTTTTATATCAAATTGAATGCCTTTATAAGTTTGAAACCTTTCTGAATTGCGATAAACTGATTTGAACTAGGAAACTTGACATAGATAAATGATGAAAAGAACTTATTTTCAGATTCAAAGTTAGGAAACTCATGAAAATACCATTTATTTTTTAATATCATTCCATGAAACATTATCCCATATTAAAATAACTTACCTAAGGGGATTCTGAACCATTTTTGACATCTTCTCCATAATTCCCCCGCTTATTGAGAGAACTAAGTCATGTTTTAATAACCAAAATTTTATGTGAATTCTATTCAAAAATTTAAATAATTGAGGAAATTGTATTGAAAATTATTGATACATTGTTTTGATTTAAAACCCCCTTTGATATAAATTTTTATTTTTACCTACCTTGATCTTTAACCCTTGTTAGCCCCAAACATCCACTAATGACCTATTTAGGAATCCACTTTACAATTCATGATCATAGTTGAAATTGAGTGCGGAAGATTTTATTTTAGGGGAAGATCTGGAAAGAAGCTATTTTGTGTGATGATATTGGTAGAATGATCAAATATGTGGAAGATGGAAGGGGTGATATCCTTCAAAATTTGGAAAAGAAGTTTACACCACTTTTTTATGTTTAAAGATCACTCTCTACCTTTAAATCTATGAAAAAATGAAAAAAAAGTGAAAAATATTGTTCAAAGAAATAGATAGAATAAATATTTATAGGTATTGAAGTATATCATGTGTGGACATTCCATGAAAATCTATAAGTTATTGAAGGTCAAACTTTTCAAAGGGGAGTGAGTGAAGAAAAATTTCTTTAGTACAAACTAGAAATCATGCATTGTACTTTATTTTAGATACAAACCTCCTCATTCTAACTATATAATTTTTTACATCAAAACATACCAATTCTTATCCAGAGAACAATCTTGAAAATTTTTCATGATAAACACAAGTACTTGACACATTTTTTGGATATTTAAAAACTCAGTAAGCCTATGGTGGCCCATGTGTGTTTTTGGAATGAGAACAATTTTTCTTAAATTCATACTTTTTGTGATGAGACAAAACTTTCTAGAAATATATGTTTAAATTATCTTGTTAGGGTTAAATTAGTGGAAATTAATTGAAATTAATTCATGGATAAAATATAATAAAGAACATATAAGAGGTATGATGATCTTCAGTAAACAATTTATTAGAAAGGGAACTCATATTTTACAGTGTTTTTTAATTTTAATTTTGTAATATTTTTTATGTTCACTTATCCATGAGTCCAAGGTTTGAGTGTGGGGTAATTGATAGAGGAAATAAATGAAATATATTTTTTAAAAAATAAATTCATTTTATTTCCTTATATTTATTAATTAAGTGAGTTTTAGTGTTTTACAATTAAATAAATATTTCATATGATTTGGTATATATTTATTTAAATGGATGAAATTATGAATTTAATTGAATTATGGAATAAAATTAAGGGATATATGTTGATAATATTTTGATCTAGGACTTTTAAAGTGAAGATAAAATTTTGGAAGATGTTGATAAATTTTATAAAGGAATCAAAAAGTAAATATGTAAGAGTTATTTTGAATCCACCCTCTTGAAAATTTAGAAAAGTATCAAGTATCAAATAGGAAATAAATAAGGGTAACTTTAATCAATATATAAATGTTAATCTGATCATATGATAGAAAGTTAGAAAAGTTAATATGCAAAGGTAACTATGCTTAACACATAAAGGTAGCTCTGGTATTGAGCAGAAGAAGACTGGAAAATCAGTTAAGTCCTCCATATAGAAAAGTAATTTTTTATCATACAGGTTCACTCATTAATTAATATGTAAAATTAACTTCATTGAGGTGTAAAGGTTTATATTCCCATATGTAAGACTATATCTGAAGTTATAGAATAAAAATTTGGAAAATTCAATATGTAAGGGTGGAAGTATAGTGATACATAAAGGTCACCCTGAGTGGCCCTAGTGGTGCATAAAATTTATTTACTTTCTCACGAGAGTGATACAACTAATAATTAAAGTTCCCTTGGAAAATACTTAAAGGTTACCTAGTGGATACACCAATGTGTAAGAGTCATGTATTTGTCACTATGGAGGATTTCGACTAAGTAAATAAACTAATACATAAGATCCCCTAATTGATACATAAATATCCATGACTTTTTCACATATGGGGTATGGTCTATGAATAAGGGTTATTTTGGATGAAGTGTAATGGTCTACTTTATATTAAAGGGCATATATGAGGGTCATGTCCTTTTAAAAATCTAAATACCCAAATATTTCATAATGTGGTAGGAATCACGTGATCCTTGGCCATTAAATATTTTCTCATATCTATTTTTAAATGAGTGAATTAATATAAGGGTGAAGAATTAAATGTGATCATGGGGATGATTTTAAGGGAAAACCAAAGATAGTGAAATATTAGAGATAATTCAAAGGTGTTGTTTTTTTAATCAAAGTAAGAGCATATTTCAAAGATTGACTAGGATTTTAAGGAGGGAATTTTTTCTCAGTTGAAGGAGGATTGAGGGGGGAGAATTAGACCATCTATCAAATGATCGAACAAAAATAGGAAATGGATAATTAGGTCTTCTTGTCTATGTATAGCTAATTCCATTATGATAATGATCTAGTAGAGACTTTTTTATCCCATTCTAAGTTAGTATTTATTTTGTTTTCTGCTTTAATTTTTATAGAATTATTGTTCTTTAAATAAATTGGTTGTTTTTTTGGAATATAATACTTATTATAGTTCTATTTTGAATTATATTTATTCAATAATTATTTAATGTAGTTGAATTTTTTTATTATGGAATTAAGATTCTTAGTTAATCCTAGTAAAGTAAAGTAATTATGTTTTTTATTTAAATTCCTTAATAAAGGTTTTATTTAAGCAATGAATTCATAGTTCTGATTATATGATGGTTATTAAGTTATTAGATCACTTTTAGAGGAATAATAATGTACATAATAAGGTTTTATTATGACTTATAGGTTGATTAAGTGTTCTTTCTAAGGTATTATATTGTTCATTAAATAATTCAATAGGATAAACTTATGTTAAAAATAATGGTGGAATCTAAAAGTTAAAACCAGTTTACAGTTATGGTATTTTACTTTCTCAAAAACCATTCTCTTTAAATATATTAAGTTTCATTATATTTTCATATAGTTCAAAAAATCCCCATGTTTCTTAAAAATATAAAAAAATAATAATAATACATTCGATATTATATGCAACCTTCACATGATAAAATCATGGGAATTGTTATCACTGCATTCCTAGGGTATAAAACTTGAATTAAGACTGAAAAAAAAAATATCTATCTTTCAAATTATAAGTTAGGGTCTGTGAATATCAGGATCATGACACTAGGTAATATGTGGATCCATTTTTTTTGAGGTCCTAGGTTAACCGATTTTACTTGAGGTTTCCACCCAATGTTGTGCTTTATTTTGTAATATGATTTATTTGACGCTTATTTTCCTTTGATTTTACTCACATGATTCATACTTATTTTTTTCTAAAGTAGTAAGTTTTTATAAAATAAAATGACATGTTATTTGTTTCTTATTTATGTAAGGTAAAGGTTAGATTATAATAGTAATTAAAACTAGTGATTTGAGTTTGAAAAATATAAGGGATTATCTAGATTTGTGGTGGTATCCTATGGGTGTTATATCACACTCAAAATACACATTCACATGTCTTTGTAGACTTAAAATTATTTTATGTGGTTTGAGGAAAGGATTCATCTTCCTATGGTGGCATTACTTAGTGGACTTCTTTGTGTATTGGTGATGACTTAAAGTTTCTAGGGCACTGTGAAAGCAGTTAGGCCCTTTCCTAATAATGTTTTTTATAGATTTATTTAGATAAAATACTCATAATTAGATTAATAAAATATCTAAATACTAATAGTTATGATTCATTTTAAAAATAATTTGTAATTAATTTAATACAATAATTACCTTGGTTTTAGTATTGTTTCTTTTTTTATAAATTTAATTATTGTTATTGTAGTCTCATCATTTCGGTGAGGAATCCAAAATATAATTCCTCTATTGGTATCCACAAATGATCCATGAAACTTAGAAAGTCATCATTGGTATTCTGAGTGCTAGCACAGAGGAACCAAATTCCTTTCATCATTCTCCATTGATCATAATAAGAATTTTTTCTATCATGAAATAATTCTATTTGGTTCTCTCATTCTTGAGAGGGAGGAGTAAGATGTTCTCTATTTGTTCTTGATATATTTCTTAAGAGATTATTGATGGTCTTGAGATAATTATCTTCAGAGAATATATTATGCACAACTCTCACATTTTTACTCCAAAATTGGTATAAGTTATATTATATACTTAAGGTTAAACAACAAGTAATTACACATAGGCCCTTTACTTAATTTCTTATTCTAATTAAACCTCACATCAAATATAAATATTCTTATTCTTATTATTATATTCTCACAACATGCATTAACTCACTAACATTTAAATATCATTTATTAAATAAATCAATAAATATTTATTTAAATTATATTAAATAAAATATATCATTTCCATGATCCCCTTAACTCGACCTATAAATATTTCTCATCATTTATTGAACCACAAATAGTAAATATTTATTTAAATAAATAAATATCATTATATTATTCATTCATTCAATAAATAAATATTATATTCACTAACTAGAAAGTAAATATTTGTTTAATATTTAAATCACATATATATTCTAAACGTGAATATAATTGGTGATTTAATTCATGTGATCAAGATCCCTCAAATAATTATTAAACCACAAGTTGGGGAAAATATTTATTTTAATTATTAAATTCAAATAGAATTTAACTAAGATTATGGATACACGTAGTGTGTGACCCACTATGCCCCTTTCTTAGTGGAATTATGTAAACTTTATTAAAGTTTAATATTAGTTTCTAGAAAAATATTAAATAACTCGTGGAGAAAAAAGTTAATATTATAATGATAATAATTTCATACAAATTATTACAATTTAATATAATCCATTTTTCTTAATATCCCATGAAAGAGGTTGTATACTTATGTTATCAACCTATATGATTGATATATATTTCCTTTATTATCTAAATTGATCACATTGAAGAACTACCATAGTCATGGACTAATAAGATCGTTCTATTTCAATCAAAGGGTCTTGGATATCTTCTTCAGTTCTTAGAAGGGACAAATCCTTTCTTGACTTATTCAACTAATGTCATATCACTTATAACGCACCCAATGTATTCTAATTCTTCATGAGCATATATCATCATGGTTTTTGAAAATACATCAAAGTAAATGATTCATGATATAGATTAAAAATAATATAATTTCTAAGGAATAATACACACATCTACATATAAAAATATAAAATGACACATATAACATTTATAGTTCCTATTGGGGTTTTTTCCTCATAACTTCCTCTCTTTGATATTAACAAGTATAAAACTTCATAAGTAGAAGCCTCATCAATTTATGATCATCCATCACATTATAGTCAAACATAAAGTGTTTTTTATCAGATATATGCCATCTAGACCATAGGATATATATTTAAGAATATTTTATTAATACTTTATGGTTCTCATTATGGTGAGGAACTAATATAACCTTTTGATTTGACAGATACTCTAAGGAAATTATCACATTAATGTTACATAAAAGAAAACTTATCATGTGATAATATATTAATTAATATTAATATTTTTGTAATTGAAAGTACAAATTCAGTTAGTTCTAGGGAACCAAATCCAACCAAAATTTCATAGGTGGGGACTGGTAGAGCTTGAATTTTCATTACTTTTTATATGAATTTCAATTATTTAATCCCCATGATTTTGAAATTTTCAAATAAAGTATATAATTTTTAGTTATTAGTGATATTTTTGGATTTTTTTTGAAAATTTCTTTATTTATGATTTTTAAGTGTTTTTAGTCAATCCTGGAATTAATTGAATAAGAATTACTTTTATTTGAATTATTTATAAAATTATATTTCTAACTTAAAATGAGTAATTTTGGTTAATTCTAGTATCTCATAAGACATTTCATCCCAATCAAATGATGTTTTATTTTCCCATATTTTGATATATAATGATATGTTTTGAGGATTGTAGGACATTTTCCATCTTGTATAATTATTTCCTTTGCCAAAAATCAAGTCTTGTAAGACATTTTCACTACTTGTATGACTTTTGGTCTGTGTAGGACAATTTCCATATATATAGGAGAATTTTCATATGTGTATGAGATTTTTGAAATCTAGTGTGATATTTTGAACCCATGTATAATATTTATCCATTCCCATAAGACATTTTTGAATCATGTATGACATTTTAGGATCTCGTAAGACTTTTCTCACCCTATAATATATTTTTTTATCCTCGTAAGTTATTTCTGTCACATGTGATAATTTAATTTCATAGGATATTTCCCATAAGAATGTTTTAAAATATTATAATATGAAAGTATTATGTGTTGGCCTAAAATGTCTTATGATTAAACTTTGATATTCTAATATGATGATTTATTTTGTGATCTTTTAGGACTTAGGGAGAAAAGTATTCAAACTATATGATTTTAGTTGACCCACTTTGCTTCATTTTAATAAGGATATGAAGATTCTAAGGTCATAGTATTATTAAAATGATAATTAAATTCTTGGTGTGCATGAACATTAATTATTTTAAACCTATGTACACATGTGATAAGGAGATAACTTCTACTAACACCTGGAAGTTAGTCCTGGAAAAGTGATGCATATGCGTAGAGGTTTCCAAGTAGATATTGAAGGATGTCAAAAAAAATTAAAATATTTTCCCTATATTATGGGAGTATAAAGAGGAAAAACTAAAATATGTTTTGGGGGATTAGAAGGAGATCATGGGAGGTGTGTTATTTTTTTGGATAATTTTCACATATATTGTACTTTTAGGGAGTAATGAAGATAGAGAGAGTGGGAGAAGAAGATGAGAGTTTATTTATCCATGTTTAGCAAAACTCCCCATGTGACTATAGTGGTGGATACCTAAGGATGATTCTCTTATGATTCTTTGTACTTCATTGAATCTTTTTCAATTTCTATGGAAACTATATTTCTTGATTGAAGGAAGTATTTTTATTTATTAAATGAACTTTCTTCTATTTTGTTTTGAATGGTTTTTTAAATAATAGACTAAAGTAATTGATTTCAATATTTAAATTTCATAGGTGAGGTATTAACTTTTAGTATAGTGATTTTAGTTAGGTTTAGCTACTATGAGGTCTTTGGGTAGTTGAATCACTTTAATAGTAGGAACAAAAATCATACTAAGGTCTTGGTATGATGTTCAAATAGAATTAGGTGATCACTTGGAGGCCTTTGGGTGAACATTGAGAAATAAAATTAGGTGATTTTAGTTATAACAGAAGAAGGTAAGTGTCTAAAATTTGATACATATCCACTACTGAAAATTTAGAATCTAAATTACACACCCCTTTTTAATTTTATTTTAATTTTATTTTATAAAAAAATCTCATTTATTAATTTTTTTTATTTTTATTACTTTTTAAATTATGTGAAAACTATAAAATAAACACTTTTAATTAAATTTTATTTATAAAAAATAGAAAAAAAAAGAGATAGCTTTCTAATTTAGCCTAAAATCTCCTCAATATAGAACTTTGAGACTAATGTACTACATTATTTAAGGAGATAAATTTTTAAAGGGGGTTAATGAAAAAATACCTCTCTTTCAATTGGAACTATTACTAGGGAGTTTTACTAAGTTGTTTTTTTCCATGTTGTTTTTGTATTTCTAAAAATTATAAATCTAATTTTTTACCTTTAGATCCTAAAATTGAACACACTTATCACTCCAAGGAAAGATTTGTTAGAAGCATAATTGTTTATAGTTTTGAATCCATCATGAACACACTAAGAATAAATCTATTTGAAACTGAAATAACCATGTTTGATAATATAAAACTTAAATAATAGGCTTCGTCTTATTAATATAATCAAAAAAAACCTATAGAATACCCTGATATACCTACTGGATTTGAAATAAAATCACGTTTTATTCATCAACATCCAAAATCCAATATACTTTCATGTGAGGATCCACATAATCATTTTTAAGGATTTAATTACCTTTTTGTTAACTTAAAACCATAAAGAATAGATGGAGATAAAATGAATCTTATAGAATTTACTTTTTCTTTAAAAGGAGTTTCCAAAGAATGGTTTTTCTATTCACACTAAACATTGATTAAAATTTAAAATTAATTAAAGATAATTTTTTATTAAAGAATTATTTCTTACTTATAGGACTAATACCATTAGAAAATAAATTCATGGGATTTGGAAAAATCAAGGTGAAACTTTTCGTGAATATTAGGAAATAATTAAGAGATTGTGTTTCTGTATCCCACACTTCTAAATTAGTGAAAAAAAATTATTTCAATATCACTGTGAGGTATTATGTATTACTGATAGGAGTAAGATAGATGTTGTAGTTAGAGGAGGTTTAGTTGATAAAAAATATACTATTTATAGGACCCTAATTAAAAACATAGCCTAAAATGATCAATAATTTAGAAAAAGAGACCTTATTCATGTCAAATTTTCTCAATGAGTTCCCACTTCCACTTATAAAAATAATTATTATAATTCCACTTAGTGATCTTACCATAATGGTTAGATCAATTATGTTATAAAAAACTTCACAAATCCAAACTAAACCTAAAAAAATAAAATACAAGTTCATTGTGGAATTTTTTATTCCATTAAAAATTTTAGTGATCACAAATGTAAGATATTTCAAAAAAAATTGAAACGTTTTTTCCTGGAAGAACATTTCACAAATCCCTCCCTCAAAAGGTACCCCTCCTAGGATAATAATGAATAAAGAGAGATAATGACCCCCAAATCAAGCCTCAAGTAGGCTATGTGATGGAAATCAAAACTAAGGGTATATAAGTCACACACATGAGAGGAAATAACCTCATAAACAGTTTAAGGAGTAAGAGATAAGATGGTGAACCACCAGGTATATAAGTTACACACATGGGAGTCATTTCCTTTATAAAAAGTTTAAGGAGTAAGAGATAATATAATGAACTACCAAATAATTCCATGAAAAAATATAGATTCAATACTAATACATGTAATGGAATATATAAACTAATACAATTGAAAAGAAAGTTTCATATACCAAAATTTAGCCTGAATGGCCCTAAGGCCTTCTATTTTATTTTAGTATAGATAATCCCACTTTTAAGGGTTGAAGGGGAACCCGTACATGACCCGTAGGCCCAAGGCACAAGGCCCGACATGACCCATAATACATGACTCGAAGGCCCAGAGGCATACCATGCCCAATACATGACCTGTAGGCCCAGCCCACGAGAACTGCCCCTCCCCAGCTTCTACATCATTGATTTCCTTTAGCTCCCCACCTACATTACTGATCGGCAGCATTTCCCCATACAAATCTGCACAGTTCCTGGTCCCGATGGCAGTTGTCATACCCTCTCATTCTTCCAATTCAGTTAGCTCTGCTTCTGGTGACTGCTACTAGTGCTCTGATCCTCATCTGGGGCCTGCTCTGTGTGAACTGGGCTACTTCATGGTCATCAATGGCCCGAAGGTCCTATGGCTCGAAGGCCTTTGATGGCCCAAAATCCCTGAGACCTGTAGGCCCAAACCGGTGTCCCGAAATCCCAAATCAGGTGAATAGTCCGGCTACTACAGTACCAAACAGTGCCTGCTACAGTGCTGCAATAGTTCCCCCCGGAAATTTGCCTCCGCCCAGTTTTGAACCTGGGTCTCTTGGATGCCAAGCAGGAGCCCTTACCACTTGGGTACGGGCTCGTTGGCATATACCAAAATTAAATCTTCAGTAGTTACAACGAATCTCCAACAACTCCTAAACAACTCCTCAAGATAGTAATACCCATATTGATCACCAAAAAGCTCTTATGGACCTGAAATATAGTTTATATATACATAGGTAGATCATAACAAGTATACTTAGTAGGATCCTCCCAATTAATAAACATATGAAACAAAATCATCACCTCAATAGGTAATACAATTTTTCTCATACTCAATATAGATCACTCACCAAGTAACGCATAGAAGTAAACCATTATATATCAAAAGAATATATAAACATGAAGGTTCCTCACTTCCACTTCCCCACTAATTTATCACTCTAGAACCCTAATTCCACACATTCTATGCTCATCCACTCTATAAGTTATCATGCATCCCATACAATCGTATATCGGACATTCTGAATCTTTTGTAGCCTGGAACCTCATCGCCATCATCCCTATAAATAACCAAGTGTCTATCCATAATCCACTATATCCTATGTAAATTAATTAGACTTCCATACATCATAGCCCATAAAATTTCACCTGTAGGAATTCGTAACCACTATTTATGGATACAAGTATGTTCTATAACCTCAAGCAATTATAACCCACACATAAATGTATAGTAAACTGAGATCCATTACACCCTAGGTATGAATTCACCTTATACCACAATCCATTTTATAGTAGGATATTCCTACATATATCTAGATCCCTAGTTAGAGAGTGGGAGAGGGAGAAGTCAGTCATCCATTCCCTTATCATCCTTAATATTGGGGAAAAGACCCCCACCCCACCCCCCCGACATTTGGGAGTCTGTTTCCCTAATGATGTTGGTGGTAAAGCATTTGAAATTAAAAAATATAAAGTACATCTCACACAACCACACTAAGAGAAAATACCTTGAATTAGACTTCTCTAGAGCGATCATCACATAAAACGCCTAACAACCACTGTTGAGGACTTGGTCTCAACAATCCAATAAGCATAAAAATTTCATATTAATTAATTTATCATAAATTAATTAATATTACTCTCTATTAATTTCTATGATTCATACTTTAATCATCTATGATAGTGCCTCTAACACCATAATTTCTCTTTCTTATATTCTCAAGTATGTCATCATTATTCAAGATCACCATAAACCACCCTTGTTAATTTACTAAATTCATTTATCATTTCATAATCATTTGATTTCTCTTGGACTCATCCTAGTATACCACATTAAATATTCAATTTTCATATATAGATTCAAATTGATTTAGGTAGTTTTAATTCAATCATTTAAAATCTAGCCAAATGGCCATTTAAAAGCATCAAGAAAGAGTAATCATCAATGAGAAATCCCTGCTCTAAACTCGTTTTGACCACTCTATTTTCATTTCCACACTATTACACATATTATAATATTTTCCACTATCACTGGAATCAAACATAACTATATCCTTAGAAAAATAGGCTCCAATTAGCATATATCATACATATATATTAATTTTATGTTTTCCAAACACATTAAAAAAATGCATCAGGTCCATGGAATCAAGGCATTCAAGCATCCTGCAATATGGATGCACTCACTCAATCCCAAAAATTATTCTTTATAAAACCAACATTTTAATTCTATCTATAATTAACTATTTTATTATATGGTTTTCCTCAATAAGTAAATCTAATAGCAGTATAAAATAGTTACTATAAAACAGCATAACATGCACTAATAATTATTTATATAATGCCAAGAATTCTATATAGAATAGTAATTAATTATCATGAAACTTATATTTTCTTAATATTATAGGATTTATGTCATTTACTCATTTTAAGAAAATAAAACATTCTAAATAAAAATAATAAAAACACTTCCAAATAGAGATAATGTTATCTAATAAATAACAAAAAGGGAGTATCAATAAATATATAAAACTTATGCAAACACAAACTCAACTATCATATTTAATCTTTATAACATGTAATATTAATTTTCTATAACTTGAGATAATTTTCATTTCAATTATTTAATATCCATAATTTCAAAATAGTTCTTATAATGATAAAGTTTAACAAAATAATAAAGCAACATTTGATAATCCCTTGTTTCAAATATTTTATAATCTATTATCTTTTTTCTCTTTATTATATAATTTCTTGGATAATAATAAAACCTATTACTTTAACTACATCATGTAAATGTTTAAATTACCATAATTGAAAATATTAACAACAATACTTATAATATGTTTCAATAATAGGTTTCCTTGAATTATATTAACATCCTTCAGTATGTGATTAATTATAACAATTAAATTAAACAGAAGCCTGTGATAACGAAGGACCTTTTTCCTTTACATATTTCCAGATTATTCAATAATAATTGTATATATAATTATTTTCATCTAATTATGGTTAATCACACTCATTTTTATAAAGGAAACTAAATCATGATTTGATCACACTATCACATAAAATAGAGGAGAATTATTGGATCCCCTACCTTGTGGGAGGAAGCTTCATGATTTTGCTACACCAAAACAGAGGGTGGTGCATAGGATAGAACTCAAAATAAGAAACTTGGGAAATTGTAGAAGGGTTATCATGAATCTAAGAGAGGAGGTAGGATCTCATAGACTCAATATAAATAATTAAAAATAATCAAATGATAAAATCTATTGTTTTACTTAAACCTAATAAGAAACTCTCGGGTTTCCAAAAATGCTATCAAAGTTTCCTTTTAATTGAACATTAATTTGGTTTACATTTAATTCCTATAGAGAAACCCAATTAAAACCACAACCTTTAATTAATTTAAAAATACCAATTATCTAAATTGATTTATGTTTTAAAAATCATGATTTAAGACTTTATTTCTATATTTATGTTAAAACATTTTTTACATCATTTTGGGAATTTTGGGAAAAACTTAAAATTTCAAAAAAAAATCAAAGGCATTGACTGACTATGAGTACCAGCCTCATGACCAAAACAATTGATCATGAAGGATTATCCACATGAACAAAATGACCAACCATTAAGGACTGATTGCACGAACAAAATGACTGAGTGTGAAGTACTGGCCATGAAGGAGGCCGAATAACCTAAATGAAAAACTGTAAAGGACTAACCACATGGCCAAAATAACCAAAAACATGAACATATATTTGAATTAAAAAATTAAAAAGTTTGATAACCCTATGGACATATCCAAGACTCCAAAAAAACACAAATTAAGGGTTTTAGAAATTTGACACCTTACATCAAATACCTCTCAAACAATTCTCATCCTCAAGAATTTAAAACAAAAACTAGAAAGAGGTAAAGGAATCTAAAAAACCACTTTATGAGATACCTCACAAGGATCTCTATATATCAATATCAAATCCATATAACCTAAGGAAAAAATCATAAAAACATTAATCATTAACAACCAACCTCAAATACAACCTCAAGAGGAGATAACTCTCAAACAAGGGAATAGACAAAAACAAGCATCACATCAAGGAAGAGAAACAATATCATAAATAATCATAGGTTCAAAGACATCATTTCAACAAATATTAAACAAAAAAACATAAAAACTTGGAATATTGTGCATGCATTTGTAAATCTCACTCCCAAATTCTCTTCTCCAAGACACCATTCCACCACAATACATAGTCTAAATGAATATAATGATCATGAAACACCTTCTCATAACTATCCTAGATCTTAAAATATCATTACTCAAAGTTTTCACCATATTCTACATCCTTATAAATCCAATAAATGATTTTAGAATCATCATGAAGATATCAATGAAGTTGTGATACATGGAAGATGTCATGAATCTGGATCATTTATGGAGGTAGTGTTAACCAATATGCAATAACTCCAAAATGATCCAACACCTCAAAAGGTCTAATGAACCTAGGAGAAACTATACTCCCATGAATAAAACTTTTTTACCCATGATGAGAATAAACTTTTAGAAGTATGTGATCTCTATTTTCAAACTATATAGGCATCCTCTTATGATAAAAAAGGAATTATAATGATCTTATGTCACCTTCATTTGCTCATGGGTCACCTGTACCTTCTCTATCATACTCTATACCAATTTTTTTCCAAGAATAGATAACTATATTTTAAAATCCCTAACCCTAGTAGCCCATATCTGGTGGTTTATTAAATTTTCACTAGATACAAGAAATCATATCCCATATGGTAAAATAGTTTAGTAGTATTGGAAAACTAGATACATACTTGAATTTCACATTACATTTTAAAACATAAAATACAACATAGTATTTTCTTCAAGGACATCATTATTTCCTATAATATAACACTACATATCAATCATAAAATATTTCTTGAATCATTGGGAAATGAAACAAAAAAAAATGGGTAGATCTAATTCTCAGTAAGGGTATGTGTACAATAAAATATATCATGAATAGATAAGGCATAATAAATATGTCAAGATAAATAAATTACAACACATTATATTTAATAAATAACTTAAACAGGAAGAATAATATGGTAGGAATAAATGATGATTCAATAATTCTATATAAATAATCACATGATTTTGAAACTTATCCATGAATATTATAACTAATATAATAATAAAATGGACATCAGTAACTAATATCATAATAATTTAATTCATAATTATAGACATCGTAAACATAATATCAAGCCCTCATTCCAAGACATCTTAGATAAATTGGTAAGGCCTCTTCCAAATACCCAAGCTAGTTTAGCTCATAAGAGTGACCGATGCATCGAGAGGATATAGTGGGTCGTAAATAACTAATTATAATGAATTCCTAATGTGAAATGGAGAAACATAATCAACATAAACATTCTTATATGAAATTAGCATAAAATTCTAATACTTTCCCCAATAAATAAATATAATCATAAACCATCTAGAGTAATATGGAAAATGGTATCAAAATAGTACATCTCCATTCAAAATTATCATAAACCATCCATAAAAATAAGGTGTATGGGTATATTCTAATTATAAGACTCAAAAAATGATTTTTACATTGATGAAAATTCTTTCAAAATATCACTGGAAAATTTCTTGAGAAAAATACCCTTTTCACATTGAAATCACTAATTTAAAATCTTAAAAAATTTCAAATATTAAGGAAAATTTTTTCTTTTAAAATAATCATGGAAACTTTTAAATTAATCTTCAAATAAAATATTTTTCATGATGTTGGGAAATTCCTTTCATGTCATATAACTTAAAAAACATTCCTTTCACATTATTATAAAAAGTTCAAAAATCACGTCGTTCAAAAAACAATAAGTAGGTTTCTTTCAAAACATTTTATAAAAATTAAAATTTGGGTAAAATTAATTTAATATATCATTTAGATAATTTTGGAAACATTCATACAAATATTTTTAGAAAACATGGATATGGAAGAAAATGAATTTTCGATCGAATAGATAATTAAAGTTAGCTTTTCTTAAAAACATATTCTCATTCATTTTAAATACCGAGAAAGAAAAATGGTATTATTAATTGAAAATATCGTGAATATATATATGCGAATAAAATATATTGGTCTTAAGATATAAATATAAAATAATTCCCTTAAGGGAGACTTAAATATAAACAATCCTGAATAATGATGAGATTGTTAAATAAACCCTTATCTTAGGTATTAATTCCTTCATATGTATCTGAAACTCCTATATAACAAATTTATACTAATTATAAATATATTATAGAAAAATAATAACATATATAATACTATATATTATTTACTTATAATCTTTTATCACACGTTTATTAACAATTTCTTGTTAAAATAAATGTTTTGGGTAATAATTGCTTCATTTTTTATGTATGTTTTGGTTTGGTAGTTTCAGTCCTTTTATTTTTATCATGGTTACATCATATACATAATTTTAAATGTTATATAAATATAATATATATTCATTATATATTTATTTATATAAATCCATAAAATATAGATATAGAAAAATGAATTACACCAATTATGGAGACAACGGGTCAAACGTATGTATGAACATTGTTTTCACTTTTCAAAGGATGGAATGATAGAAAGGTAAATAATAATTTACCTTAATAGATTTATATTATAAAATATATATTTTTTAATTAAATATTTCTTTATTACCATCCATGTAAATAATAAATTAAGAACATATTGCATCGCTTCGTGGTGGTTGTAGTCCACACGTAAACATAAGTGATGTTAGCATTTTCCAAAAGATTGGAAGATGAGAGGGTATATATGATATTATAATTCTAGAAGAATATTTATTTCATAAATATCATATATATTTATTATTTACATATTTATAATTATCCAAGTTAAAAGGTGATGAAATACGAATTACATTGCTTCATGGAGACGGTAATCCACACGTACGTGCAAGCAATGTTCTCATTTTTCTTAGCATGGAAAAGGTATGGAATACAATTTTACCATAATAATAATAAAATATCATTATTTTTATGATGAATTATTTATTATATTAGTATTTTTACAACACTTTAATAGGAATTATAATAAGAAATAAACTCAAAGGACTCGGTAAAGATGATTACCTATTTTTCAAAACAGTTCCTTTAGATTTCTTCTTAAGGGACCTAGGGTAGGTATTTTAGGGTGAACATCACATAAAGATCTCATAAAGTATGCTTATAATAGGGATATATAGGGTTTGGTTGATATATAAGTCTTAAAGTGGTGTTAATAAGTGAATGAAGGGGTGCCCATTTTATAATTGAGGTGAGGAAAACTTTAAAAAAATCTCAAAAGATTGAATTATAATAGTCATTCTCTATAACAAATTCCACCAAAAGGAAGGTGATTTTAAGATAAGATATTATGGGTTTTCAATATAATCAACCAGTAAAACTTTTACTAGTTTAATTGGTTTTTTAAACCTTGTTTTTTGGTTTAACCCCTTAGTTAAACTATTTTAAAATTAACTGTGATAACGTATTTTTCACTCTTAAAGGGTTATAATTTTATATAAAAGTTAAGAATTGACTCAAAAATGGAAAAAAGATGAAATTTTTTACCATATATTATACCCATGGTTCTATTTTAAGATTTTAATTATTTTTAAATAATTTAATAAAATATTATTTTTAAATAATTTAATAAAATATTGTTTTTATAAAATTTCATTAATGTCAGTTTTTACACTACTTATTTATTAAGACTTAAAAGACATAAAGAAAAGGTTGTAATTCTAATATAATTCTTTATGTACACACTAATATGTAATAATCATCTATAAAATTCATTTAACTCTATAAATAATTCAAATTGTATCACTTTTAATATTTTTAAAAGCATTTATTTTATTTTTCTTTTAGTTGAATAAATATTGTATCGGCATCGTGTAGGAATTTAGGGTAACTGTTTAATACCTAAAAATTATAAATAAATTTTAAAAATTTAAATAATTTTATTATAATCAAAATATATATTTATATTCATTCACCACTTTCTTATCTCTATGTGGACACATAAGAGTTATTTTAAACTAAAAGAGTGGCATTTTGTAACTTTCTTTGATTTAAATATTATATTGGTCATTTTATTAGTCGAGTGTCAATTTAACAAATAAAATACTATAATAAGTTGATAAGGATCAAATTAAATTCATCCAATAATATTTAGTGTGAAAAATTATGACCTTATCACTTAATTTTAACATAGATTAAACCGATTTACCCTTTACCAAGGTGATAGATTTTACCACGGTTACTATTCATAATCCCTAAAAATAAAATGGGTCTATTTACCAAATTTAAAATTTTTAATTTAAAATATTAATTCTATTTTATCAAATTAAATTTTTATTAGTGTAAGAAATAAATGTGCAGAACACGATGAAAAATAGTTTTTCATAAAAATGTTTTTTATGAACAAAAATGTTTTTATACTAAATTAAATTATAAAATTGATTCCAACGAACCTAATTGAATTATTAATAATATAATATAAATAATTTTACAATCATTAAATTTTAAAATAAAATGGAATTTTTCAAATGGTTGAACCAAAATTACATCTTTTAATAAAAATCTGTATTTTTCATTATTCCCTAGATAATCAATCTTTTAAGAAAAATCAGAAACTTTCACCCTAAGATAATTTTAGTATGATGATTTCAAAAATAATATTATATTTATAAAATATAGTTTATATAAGTTCAATAAATTTATTATAATATTTTCTCACAAAAAATAATAAAAAACATTTTTTAAGGAAACATAATTCTGAAGCATCAAATAACATTACTAAAAATTGAGTACATATTTCATAATAATTAGTCAATTAATTTTTATTGATTAGGTATTTTATAAATATTTCATAATTAAGTTAATACTATTTATACCCTCAAATTTAAAAACTATATTATAATGTTCATATTTAAATAATAATATTTCTTGGTTCGTTTAAGTTTGATGTTGAGTATCGTATACGCAATCGAACATAGTATTATTTTAAAATATGAAGGTGCTACATACCCCCCTAAAAATAAATTTCACCCT
Organism: Viscum album; assembly: GCA_963277665.1. Taxonomy (NCBI): domain Eukaryota; kingdom Viridiplantae; phylum Streptophyta; class Magnoliopsida; order Santalales; family Viscaceae; genus Viscum; species Viscum album. Next base: position 948,736,828 of record OY728125.1, on the reverse strand, counting down.
ACAAATTTAAACTTGTTTTCATTAATAAATGGTTTTAAATTTGAAAATACCATTGTTGAAAACCCACATCATAAAAAGGGTTAATAAAACTTCATCTTAAAAAAAGGGAAAGGAGAAGTATGGAGGTCACCAAAAAAATAGATCTTCTGATAAGAGAACATCAGTGGGAAGAGAAAATATGGACATAGAAGATAAAACCAAGGTCTAAGGATCAATATATAGTGATAGATAATATGGTCATGAGAAAGTTAACCATAAAAAAACTATAAATCTATAATGTGTTAAAAGACCAATGATTTCATGGTAAAAAAAGTAAGTGGATAAAGGTTTTTTATTTCAAGATCCCTTTCCTAATGTTGAGGTATTATTTTAATATCCAGTTAAAATCACTCAAGAAAATAAAATTACTTAATTTATTTCCATGTCATAATCATTATCTCATTCTTTGGTTGTTCTTTTATCTATTTTCACTTCATCTCTTATGCCATAAAATAGATATTTGAGATGATTTTTTTATTTCTGAGGCACTTTTAATGAATTATAAGATCCACAAATCATTCCTTCGGCATCTAAACGTTTTACACAACCAAAATAGTTAGCACACGTTGTCTAATAAAATAAATCATATTTTAACCTCAAATAATAATATTTGAATTTCAGTTTAATCCATTCCATAAGTAGTGAACCTTAATATTCCTCTAAAAAATGTTTGACCAAATTAAAAAATCCATAAATTTAATAATAAGTTCATTAAATTTCCAAAATAAACTTATCATTAATCCCCCTATAAAGTGACTCTTAATATCACATGTAAATACCTTAATCATATGGTAATAAATTGAATCACCATAAAAACTTAATGAAAACATGCATTCTTCCAAGAAATAACTCTCTAATTATTCCTGAAATAAAATTCTATTTTATTGAATATATTTTATAAAATGAAAAAAACAAAATAAACTTCATCATAAATTGAGTCATAAATTGGTTCTAAGATCATTGGTACTATCATATTTACTTTCAATAATTTATTTACCTCAAATAAACATTATTATTTAAACATCGGCACATATTAAGGGTTATCTTTCCCTGAATCATGTTTTTTTTCAAAAAATATCACCTTAGCATTAAATCATTTTTATAGTTTATCCGTAATATTAAATATATTCTTGAAAATCCTTAAATAAAAACTAATGTGCCACAATACTTAAATGTTTCATGATTCTTATTACCAAAATTTCATTGACAAAAATACTTCTATTTCATAATTATTGAATTTAAAATACACAAGTACTTTAATCACTCCACTTTGATAGTATTAATAGTATAAGATTGACCTTGATACCTTAGCTTCTTCTATGGTATATTAACTTGATACTTGGTGAATTATTTTTTAAAGTGCCCCAAATATTTACAGTTAAATTAATACACATTGGTATCTTCTTTCATTGCCTTGAAATCACTAGACTGGTGGAATTTCTCTCCCCACTTGTAGTAAACTCTCATTAATTTCATGAAAGTACTATAGTTTTTCTTTCCACAATTATCAAATATGGTAAAATCCATCTTTCCCTTCTTCCCCATATCCATTTTTTTCTCTAATTTCCTTTTATTATCTTTCATTCCTTTGAGGCTATAAGAGTTAGATAATTATTATTCTATCTTAATAGCACATGATAATATATCCTCATATGATAAGAATGTTTTGGATTCTAATTCCCTTTGAAGTATTGGTTTTAATCCATCAAAGAAATGGCCAATATTACTCTTTGGATTATGTACATAGTTTGTAGCATGACTTTCTAACCTTTTAAAGTTATCTTCATACATAGAAACATTTTACTCATCCTTTTCTCTCGGGATCAAGAGTTTTCTCTGCATATCTACTCATTATTTACAAGGAAAATATTTTTCCCGAAAGGTTCTTTAATATACTTCCATTCTGTATTCGATATTTTCTCCTCATCCTTAGTATTTTTAATCAAGTGCCACCATTGATCCTCATCCCCTGAGAGAAAATAAACTACCATGACAACTATATCCTTTTTTATTATTTCCCAAAGTGAGTAATATCTTCTCCAAGGAACTTATCCATTTCTCAGTTACAATTGGATTTTTAGTTATATTGAATGATGTAGGTTACTAATCAATAAGGTGGTCTAAAATGTTTACACCACATTAAGGATCAACAGGATACTCTATATAATAAATATTATTTCTTATAACCTAAGTCAGATTCCCAAAAATAGTTATAACTTGTTCAGATCAAACTGCAACTTCAGATCTAGCTTCACCCTCTTGTCTAGGAGGAAAATATCTATATATATTACATTCATTGATACGATTTCATTCTTTCCACTAAGAACCAATTATAAATAATGGAATACACTAAATTAGATCATAACATTATGGATTATAATATATAATTTCAAGACTAGTGAAACATGTAATATAAATTGAAAATTTATGTATGACTAATCTCAAAATCATAAGATTGGTTTCCTTGGGAATATTCCAAATTCAGTCATAGGGTTAAGTCCCCAAATCTATTTTTTCCAAAATATAGTTCCCAATGTTTCTAAAAAACTTTCTCTAATACCAACTATAAAGATATTGATCCTAGTAGCCCAGAGTCGATGGTTACTTCATTACATTGGCACTAGATACAAGATATTTCATCCCATAGGAAAATATAGTTTAGTAGTCTTGGGAAACCAGATACACACTTGAATTTCACATTACATCAAAAAACATAAAATACAGCATAGTATTTTCTTCAATTATATCACTATTTCCTCTAGAATAACCCTGAATATCAATCATAAAAAGTTTATTAGCATCCTAGGTAAAGGAAACATAAGAAATGTGTGATCTATAATGCTTGGTAAAGGTGTATATACAATATAATCTATCATGAATAAATAAGGAATAATCTATATGGAAAGGTAAATAACTGAAAACAAATTGCATTTAATCAATTACTTGAACATGAAGAATAATATGATATGAATAAATTATGACTAAATAATGACATATAAATAATCACAAGATCTTGAAACTTATCCATGGATATTTAAACTAATTTAATAATCATATAGAAATCAATAAATAAAATCATAATTAGGGAATAGATAATGTCGGACATCATAAACATACCTTCAAGGCATCATTCCATGACATCTAACATAAATGGGTAAGTCCTCATCCAAATATCCAATCTAGTTTCTATAATGAGACCTAATAATGTATTTAGGGGATATAGTGGGTATTCACTTACTAATTCCAATGAATTAATCATATAAAATGGGTTAAAAATAATCAAAATAAACATTTGTATTTAAAATTAGCATATAAAATGTTAATACTTTCCCCAATTAGTAAACATAATCATAAACCATCCATATTAACATGAAAAATGGTGTCAAAATGGTACATCACCAATCATAATAATCATAAACAATCCATAGAAATAATGTGGATAGTATGATTATATTATATTCTCATCATATGACTTGAAAAAAGATATTGACAGAAAATAAAATAATTAAAAAATATCATTGGAAATTTTTTTGATAAAAATACACTTTCCACATTGAAATAACTTATTTAAAATCTAATTTTTTTCTAAAATATTAAGAAAAAACATTAATTTTAAAATAATACTAGAAACATATAAAGATATCTTTAAAACAAGTATTTTTCATTATGGTATGAAATTCATTTCATGTCTTATAAGTTAAAAAATGTTTCTTTCTCACTGTTGTAAAAAGTTCAAAAAGTAACTCATTAAAAAAATGATAAGAATATGTCTTTCAAACCATTTTTGTAAAAATTAAAACATGGGTAAAATTTATTTAATAAATAATTTTTATAATTTTGGAAACATTCTTTAAAATAATTTTGGAAAACATAGATATGGGAGAAAAGTATTTTTGGCCAAAAAAAGAAAAAATCAGCTTTTCTTAAAATCATTTTCTCAATTATTTTAAATACCAATGAGAGTAAAATGGTACTATTATTTCAAAATTTAATTAAAACCCCAAGGGTAATAATATATATTTAGTTTAAGAAATAAATATAAAATAATTTCCCTAAGGTATACTTAAATATAAACAATCCTGAATAATGATGAGATTGTTAAATAAACCCTTACCTCAAGTTCAACTTCCTTTTTTATGTATTAGAAACTCCTATATAATAAATATATACTTATTATACATCTATTATAGAACCATAATCACATATATATAACCATATATGATTTACTAATAATCTTTTACCACCCATTTATTTATAATTCAATGTTGAAATCATCGTTACGGGTAATAACTGCTTTGCTTTGCATGTATGTTTTGGTTCGATAGTTTTGGTCCTGTTATTTTTTTCAGGATTCCATTATCTAAATAATTTAACTATTATATAAATATCATATATATTCATTATGTATATATATATATATATATATTAATCCCTAAAATATAGATATAGACAAATGAATTACACCACTCATGGAGACGTTAGGTCATACATACACATGAATGTTGTTTTCACTTTTTGATGGATGGAATGATAGAAAGGTAAATAATAATTTACCGTTGAAGAGTTATAATTATATAATATATATCATATATATTAATTAAATATTTATTATTAAAATCCATGAAAACTGTAAATGAAAAATGGATCACATCGCTTCATGGAGGTGGTAGTCCACATGTACGCATGAGCGACGTATCATTTTCCAATGGATTGGAGGGTAAGAGGGTATATATGATATTATAATTACAGAAGAATATTTATGTCATAAATATCATATATATATATATATTATTTCTATTTTTATAACCATCCAAGTGAAATGGTGATGAAAAATTAATTACACCGCTTCATGGAGACGGTAATTCATACGTACGCATGAGCGATGTTTTCACTTTTTATAACATGGAAAAGAGATAGAATATAGTTTTACCATAATAATAATAACACCTAAGTGTATTTATCAAAATTTATTTATTATCTTAGTATGGGTTCATGACTTTAATAGGAAATATAAGAAGAAATAATCTTGAAGGACTCGGTAAAGATGATTACCTCTTCTTCGAAATAATTCCTTTAGATATATTCTTAAGGGAACTAGGGTAGGTATTTTGGGGATACCGTCACCTAAAAACTTATATAAGGATTTTTATATGAGTAATTACCTAGATTTGGTTGATCTATATGTCTCAAAGTAGTGTGAATAATTGAAGTAAAGGGTTCTCTTTTTATAATTGAAGTGAGGGGCACTTTTGGAATTTCATAAAAGAATATATTGTAATAAATTCATTATCTCTATCAAATGCCTCCAAAAGTATATTTATTCAAAGATAAGATATTATGGGGTTTCAATATCATCAAACAATAAAATTTGGTCAGGTTTAAGTGGTGTTTTAAACCTTATCTTTTGGTTTAACCCCATAGTTAACATATTTTAAAATTAACCACAGTAATGTATTTTTCACTCTTAAAGGTTTATAATTTTATATATAAGGAAACTATTAAATCATAAATGTATAATGGATAAAAAAATTACCATATGTTATCCGCTTTTTCACATTTCAAAATTTTAATTATTTTTAAATAAATTAATAAAGTATTATTTTTATAAAATATCGTTAATGTGAATTTTAACACTATTCATTTATTTTAACATGAAAGATGTAAATAAAAAAATTAATTCAAATATAATCCTTTAAATCACTACTAATATGTCATGATAATCTATAAAATATATGTAACACTATAACTCATTCAAAGTATATCTCATTTAATATTTTTAAAATCATTTATTTAATTTATCTGTAAATTAAATAAATATAGTATTGGTGTTGTGTAAGCATTTAGGGTAGTTATTTAATACCTTAAAATTATAAATAAATTTACAACATTAAAATAAGTTTATTATTATAAAAATATACATTGATATTCATTCACCATTTGTTTTCCCCCTATGTGGACACTTAAGATATTTAAAACTAAGACACTGACATTTTGTAACTTTATTTGATTTAAATATTATATTGGTAATTTTCATGGAAAAGTGCCCATTATAAAAATAAAATTCTAGAATAAGGTTTTAAGGGTAGAATTACCTTCATCCAATAAGAATTATGATGAAATATTATGACATTATTACATAATTTTAACCTAGATTGACCAGATGTACCCTTCACCGAGATGATAAATTTTACCACAGTTACTATTAATAATAACTAAAAATAAAATGGGCCTATTTGAAAAAATTGAACCTAATTATTCCAAATATTCAATATATTATATCAAATTAAATTTTTTAAAATTTTAATAAATAAATGCCCAAAATATGATGAAAAAGGTTTTTCAGAAAAATTCCTTCTATGTATAAAAATATTTTTATATTAAGTTAAATTATAAAATTTATTCTAATAAACCTAATTGAATTATTAGTAATATAATAGAAATAATTTTAATTTTAAAAAAATTTAAAATAAAATTTAACTTTTTAAATGGTTGAAACAGAAATACAGTTTTCAATAAAAATCTGCATTTATCCCGATTCACTGGAAAATCAATCATTTTAGAAAAATCCAAATATTTCACCCTAAGATAATTTTGGAATGATGATTTCAAAAATGATATTATTTCTATAAAATAAAATTTATATAATTTCCATAAATTTATTATAATATTTTCTCATAAAAATAATAAAAATCATCTTTTTGAATGAAATGTATTTCCGAAGCATAAAATATCATTACAGAAAATTGAGTACTTATTTCCTAAGAATTGATAAATTTATTTATATTGAGTATTTCCTTCATATTTATTTCTTAATTACATTAATATTATTCATACCCTCTAATTTAACAACTAGGTTATAATGGTTATATTTAAATAATAATATTTTTTGTTTCGTTTAAGCTCAGTATTTCATGTTGTATAAGCTATCAAAAATAGTGTTATTTTAAAATATGGAGGTGATGAATATATAGCCTTAGTCTAGTATAATAGATATCATAAAATCCAATCATAAATTGCTTTATATGGATCCATACCAATTTTAGGGTGACAAATATTATTGTAAGAAAACTCCACCAAGGTTAGGTGTCTCTCCCGTGAGCCTCTAAAATACAGAATACATCAATGAAACATGTCCTCTGAAGTATGGATTATATACCCTATTTGACCATCCATCTATAGATTGAAAGTAATGATAATGCCTAAATAAGATCCAAAATAATTTTGGAGACCTCTCTATAACCTGGATAGTAAATGGGGATCATGATCAGAGATGATCATCCTCAAAACCACATTAATCCTCATTATCTTTTATAGATACTTCATCGAAAAAATCTCTACTAAGCTCAACTTATGAATCACTAATATGTGAGATGACTTCATCAAGTGGTACAAAATCACCCATATAGAGTCGTAACCACCTTGATCTAGGGGTAAACTGGTGTCTAAGACGATCAAAAAGTCCTCCCACTTCTACTGGGGAAAATCAAGTGGATGAAGCAAACCAATGGGAATGCAATACTCAACCTTCACCCTCTAAAAAACCAGAAAATGAGAAACAAACATTACAACTAAATGATTTAGTCTAGAAAACCAAAATTGAATCCTTATATTATGGTACATATTTTTCACACTAGCATGTACTTCTAAGGGAAAATTTCGAAACTCCTGGAGGACCACATCACACATACCCAAAGGAATGAAAATATTTCCTTAAAAAAAACCTAGTGTTAACCATCCTTAGACCATACCTTAGAAGCATAACAACAAACAACTCAATCATGACAAACTTATACCTAGGAACCCTCAATTTAGGACTCCTCCACCTTCTTCACTAAATATGATTGCATTATAATCTGATAAATACAACCCCTACCATCAACTTCTCCCATATCTAAGGGCATCATAACTAACTCTTATATCACTCTCAAGGAGTCACCTAAATCATGCACAACACCATATCATGGATTCCTTCTCAATCTAGAAACCATGAAATTTTATTTACTAGGTGTATAGTAAATCTCAAAGTCATAATACTATAATATATCCATCCACTTTCACTACTAAAAATTTCAATCACTATGGGAGAAAACATACTTCAGGCTCTTGTGATCTATGAAGACCATGAAGCACTCACTGATATGGTAGTTCCACCATAGCTTTAAGGAAAACATAAATAAATAATGTTCAAGATCAAGGGTTACATAGTTATATTCATGAGTTTATAAGTTCCATATCCCATAATATATAACTCCCCTCTAGTGAATTAACACACAACCCAAGCCAAGATGTGAAGAATCACAATAAACCTAGAATGCTACACACTCTTTCTAAAGATAAAGAACCACAAAAATGACTATATTCTCCTTAGAATACTCTAAAGAGGCTTGGGACTGGTCATTAAATACAAATAACTAATCCTTTTTAGTTAGTATTGTCATAGTAGTTGAAATCTGGGTAAATATGGGTACAAACCTCCTGTAATTGTTAGTAAGATCAAGAAAACTTTGTACCTCTAAAAAATTCTTAGTGGAAACACAAGAAACCTCTATCTAGATATTAAAAGGATATACAACTAATACATGCTATGATATTACATACCCCAATAAACGAACCTCATATCCTATAAATCACACCTTGATGGATACCCAAATAGCTGATGAAACTAAAGAATTCTCAAAAATGCACGTAGATGATCTTCATGCTCTTCCTTTAACTTAGAGAACACATGGGTGTAATTGATAAAGTCCACTATGAATTGATACAAAAATTAATAGAACACTACATTCATCAAGACCATAAACATGTTAAGATCATTCATCATAAAAAACTATATCACAATGAACTCCAAATTCCCATAACAACATATAAAAGAAGTATTTGGGATATCCTCATACTTTACTCACATCACCGTAAGACAATCTTTAAGAACCATCTTTCTCACTTCAATTTATTGAATAAATCATTGATCTGTAGAATAGAATAGTGTTTATTCACTATCACCTAATTAAAATGATGATAATTGACACAAAACCATAGACTACCATCTACCTTCTTCACAAATATTTTTGGAGCTACCCAAGGTGACACACTATACGGAATGAATTTTCTATGTAAGAGATCATTAATATGAATATGGAAATACTGTATATCAGAAGGGGATATAAAATATAATTATATATATATATATCATATAAATAACAAGTTACATCTCTATCTCAAACTTGATCACTCATTTAGGGGGAAGCATCACAAGCTTTTCATTGAATAAATTTGGGTACTCGTCCGCAACCTTGAGAATCACCACTAGATGATCCTCTACATAACTCAGCATCAGCCCGACCATAAAAGAATATAGAGACTCAAAATTCCTATGACCCATCTATGGGTCTTACTCTCCAATTAACACTTCCTATTCTCTATTAGAATCATATAATATGACATTCCTTCTTAATAAATCCATGATATCATTTATTGAATATAGTCAACTCATTATAAGTATGAAGTAATGTGGTTATATTTTTAAACATATGAAGTTTCCCTAAGAGGTTTATTCCCCAAATATAACTCACAATCTCTAAAAACATCATACAATCTAGCTCAACCTCCAATTAGAATAGTCAACACCAAGGGCACTGGAATCCTCTCCACCTCAAGTCACAAATCATTGACTAGGGTGGGTGAAACAAAGGAGTGTGTATCTCGTGAATCAAATAAGGCGTAAATCCAAGTAAAAAATAGGTAGATATTTCTTCACTTGACATCGGTATCATCAAGTCCTAGAATGTTAAATCATTAATCTAGCCGCATCCATCTCTATGGTCTCTATGGGATGGATTGATATAACCTTCATGGCCATGCTCTATTTGATTTCCATAAGGATAAGGGATATCATATTTATACCCTAAGCCTACCTTATCCCCTCTTTGGTGATCATAATCCAAAATTCCCTATTATTGTTGTTATTTCTACCTCATCTAAAATTGTTACAACGATTATGCATAAAATATGACACCAATCATGTGTTGAAAACTGAGTAATTTTGGGCACACTTACTTATGATGTTCATGATCTCTTCAAGAAAAAAATCATGTATGATCCATTGGTAGAGTCCCAAGAACTAGAAACTTAGGAAAATGATTTGAAGAAGGCTAAAACCTACTTCTGGATGCTTGAAACTTCTTTTTATGGTTAGAAAACTGAGAACCAATCACATCTATACTTCTCAAAAAGTGTTGGTGACTCTCATATCATGATAATTTGGTCTTATAAAATGTCCTCTAGATGACTTCATCCTTTTCCAGTACCTCAATATAAAACTTCAAAATAAAATGGGTGACCTGGAACTGGATCTTTAGATGAAAACCATCTTCAAAATGTTTCTCCCTAGCAGCCTCATCTAGAAAAAGGTATGAATCATAATGTATGAGGTTCGTATAGAGAATAATGAACTCTGTAACACTATAATTCCTATGTCTAAGGGTAAGGATCACCTAATAATAAGCCATATCATTGGTAAAATATATAAAGTTTACCTGAAACTGGTCACTAAACTTCTATTACTTAATAATAGACTCCTCAGGAACCCTGAGGAACAAAATCCACCACTACCAAGAGGATCTATGCAACATCATCATAGCTAAGAAACTCAGTGCTCCTTTCAAGCATGAATTTAACTAAAGGTTATATCTAAATCCTCTATCCATTCATTTGTATCCCTATCTAAAATGAATCCATCATACTTCTATAATTCCAGGCATTGTAAATCTATAAGTGTCATCGTATTTTACCTAAAATCTATAGTGATCTGCTGGAACATCCTATAGAACATCTTCAATACGAACCTAAGCTATTAATGTCATGAATAAACTGATACAAAATAATAATACTAAATTCACTGAAAGTAATTCCTCAGAAGTGACCATGAATCTCCAATAACTCACAAACAACTCCTTAAGCTATTAACGCTCAACTCAATCACCACCATCTCCTATGAACCTAAAAATGGTTTTATATAAATATATATATATAGGGTGAGCATAATATATTTACTCAGTAGTATCATCTATGAAACATCTCCTAAAAATTATGAAATAAGAATACTAAATCCCAATGAATAAACATATGTTACCTACTCATGACCTAAAATGATAATACTATTTTTACATCTTCGCCATGACTCACCCACCAAGTAACACATAGATGTAAACCATTTTATATAAAAATATATATAAATATGAAGGTATCAAGATTAAACTTATCCACTAGCTTGTCTCTATCAAACCCCAATGTCATACATCATGTGCTCGTCCCTTCCAAAATCCATCCTTCATGTCATTCAATAATATCAAGAACATTCAGCATCCTATGTAGACCAACACCTCATCATCATTATACCTAGTAGTAACCAATTGTATATCTAGAAGCCACTATAGCTCATATAAATAAATTATACCTCAATCCATCACAGCCCAAGAAATTAAACATATGGGAATCCATAACCATAATATCTAGATACAAGTATGTTTTGTACCCTCAAGCCATTATAGACCACACATAAATGTATAGTAAACTAAGAGTCGTTATAACCTAGGTAGGAATACACCATATATCTCCAACCATTGTTTCCTAGGGTATGCATATATATATCTACATCCAAAGGGAGAGTGGTAGAGACATAAGTAAATCATCTATTCTCTCTTTATTCTGGATATTAGAGAAAAGACCCCCCCCCCACACACACACACACGTGCACACACATGCACGCATGCAATATTTCGGTGTCAGTTTCCCTACTGATGTGGGTGGTGAAGCATATGAAATTAGAAAATTTAAATTATATTACACAAAACCATACTAAGGGAAACTACGTTACCTTATCCTCCTTTTCAGTTATCACTACACAAGACACTCAGCTGCAGCTACTAAGGACTAAATCTCAACAAGAATATAAGCATCAAAATTCCGTATTAATTAAATAATCATCCATTAATTAATATTATTCCTTATTTATTTCCAATATTAATACTTTAATCCTCTAATTCAATGCCTTCAATTCAATAATTTCTCTTGATTATATTCTTAATTATATCATCATTATTCAATATCACCATGAACCACCCCTATTCATTTTTTTAATTTATTTATCATTTCATAATTATTCAAGTTATATAGGACTCATTCTAAGCCACCACATAAAAGATACACATGTCCTGTATATAATTGAACTAAATTGGGAAGTTGGAATCCAATAATATAACATTTGGATAACCATCCATTTAACATAATAAATCAAGATGTAATAATTGATGAGTAATCCCCACTATGAACTTGTCATGACCACCTCAGTGTCATTTATACACCATTATGCATAGTATAATCTGTCATTCCCTCACCGACATCGACCGTCACTATAACCCCAGGCTCCCAACCCATTTCTCATTAAATGTTCCCAAACAAAAAAAATATCAATAGAAACATAAACTAAAAACAAGGATCTAATAATATTTGATCATATATACATATTAATTGTATGTTTTCAGTACATAAGAAAAAATATACTAAGTCCATGGCATCGAGGCATTTAACCCTCCCATAATAAGGAAAAGCTCGTTCAACCCCAAACAATGTTCTTTATCGAACCACTATTTTAATTCTATCCTGAATTAACCATTTTATTATGTATAGTATTTCCGTAATAAGGAAACATAAGGATAGTAGCTAATAGTATCTAGAAAGAAACATAAACATGCACTAAGCATTATTTCTAAAAATCCATGACTTCTATGAAGAATAGTAATTAATTATCACACCTCATCTATTTACTTAATATCACCATCTTTATGATGTTTATCCACTTCAATAAATTAAACCATATAAAAAACAACAAGAAAATCATTTTTAAATAGATAGAACTCTATCTAATAAATAACAAAAGGTAAGTTTCAATAAATACATAAAACTTATGTAAACACAAACCTAACCATATTATTTAATTTATATAATATAAAATATTAATTATTTATAACATACAATAATTCCCATTTCAATTATTTAATATCCAAAATTGAAAAAAAAAATCATAAAATAGTTTAACAAAATTATAATGCAACAAGCGATATTCCCTTATTTCAAATATTTTATAAGTGAGTATACATTTTATCTTTGATAATTTCCTAGATAATAATGGAAGGTAATACTAACTACAAAATGTGAATTTTTTAAATTCCAATCATTGAAATTATTAACAGTGATACTTATAATATATTTCAATAAGAGGTTTCATTGAATTATATTAACATCCTTCAGCATGTGATTAATTCCAACAATTAAATTAAATAGAAGCATTTGATGACAAAATTTCTTCTTCCTTTACATATTTCCAAATTATTCAATGACAATCATTTATGCAATTATTTTCTAGATTATTATCTGATTATGGTTAATCATGCTCATTTAGAAAAATAAATCTAAATCATGATTCAATTACAATTACATATAAAAAATAAGAAGTATCATATATCATTCCTAATGGAAGAAAGATTCGTGATTTTGTTACACTAAAATAGAGGGTGGTGTGAGGGCTGGAACTAATAAGAATAAACTCGATCGATTGTAGATGGGTTCACATAACTCTAAGAGAGGAGGCAGGATTGCCTATATTTGAAGGAAAGTAAACAAAACAATTAAGGGGAAAAAGATATTATTTTTGGTAAAACTAATACAAATCTCTCAGGTTTCAAAAAGTATAGTCAAAGGTACCTTTTAATTAAATATTAATATGGTTTCCTTTAATTTCTATAGAATAACCCATTTAAAACCCTTAATTTTATCAAATTAGAATATATTAATTATCTCAAATGATTTAGGTTTTAAAACTCACGATTTAATCCTTTATTTCCATATTTACGCTAAAATCGTTTTTTATGTAATTTTGGGAATTTTGGGGATAATAAAAAAATTTAATAGGCATTGAGCAACCATGAGTACCAACTCAAATTATTGTCCATGGAGAAACAACCACATGACAAAAAATAATGATTGTGAAGATCGACCACGTGACTAAAATGACTGACCATAAAGGACTAGTTGTGTGACCAAAGAGATTGGCACTGAAGGACTGACCATATGACCAAAACAACCAACCATGAAGGACCAACTGCATGACCAAAATGAATGACTATGAAGAACTAACCACATGACCAAAATGACAAAATATGAATGATTAACTGTGTGACCAAAATGACTGACCATGAAGGACCAACCTCTAGACTAAAATGATTAACTATAAAAGACTGACCGCGTGACCAAAACAACTGACTATGAATGACTGACTCCATGAATAAAATTACCATTCACATAAAAATACATTCAAATTAAAAATTGAAAATATTATGACCACCCTCTGGACACATACAATCTTTATAAAAACACAAAATATGGGTTTTAGAAATCTGGGATATTAAAACCATTCCTATAAAACCAACAAAGATCATTTCAACCCAACAAAAATTTCAATCAAAAATAGATTAATCAGTCCCATGAAAAATTTAAATAAACTAAACAACCAAAAAAATATAAGGTGATTTGAGTAATTATTAATTTAGATACTTCTATGAGTGATCCATTTCTCATTCTTGAAGAAATTTCTAGCATGTACAACCTATTCAAAAACCTAAAAAGGTCCTGATTAAATTATGAGATAATAATAAATCATGATGAATAATCTGATGAATCAAATGGGAAAAATGAGTCACTGATTTTGGTATCATAAGAAATAAAATTAGTGTATGTTTACCTTCAACACATCAAGTGAAACCCAAGGATAAAGTAAAATAAAATGTGGTTTCTATAGAGATTAAGAGTGGATCTAAGATGGAAAATCTCCAATTGTAAAGTTCAAACTCAAGTCTAAACCCAAACCTATAAAAGAGAATTCAAAATCTTATTCACCTATTTTAGAGCATGTTAAAGACAATCTAATTGTTTTTAAACCTACTGAAAATTCAAACCCAATTTTAAATAAGAAATTAGTTCTACAAGAGGAATCCTTATTTAAAATACTAATAAATATTATAAAATTACGATAAAACCTTAAGATTATCAAAACAATGCTCAAATGATCATGAAATACTTAAAAGACCATTTCCCTATCCTAGGTGTAACCCACAAATGAATAAAAGTGTTGAAAATGTATATGATAAATAATTTTTTGATACTTTTTCGAAATTCCTAGTAAATATTCCTGTGTTTTATATTGCAAAGAAGATTCCATAGTATGCTAATTTTTTGAAAAAAATGTGTTTTCATAAAAGGAAATTCAAAATAAGATATAAATTAAACTTAGAGAGAATTTTTTTATCCATGATATAATATTATTTACCTGTTATATGTAAAGATCCAAGGACTTTTACTATTCAATGCACTATAGGATAGTTTGAATTCAAAGATGTCTTTCTTTACTTATGAGATTCCATGAATGTCATACCCCACTCTATTTATTAATATTTTCATGTTGAAGAGCTGAAACTTATTGGAATTTTCATTAAACTTTCCAATATAAGTTTCACTAAACCTGCTAGATTTATTTAGGATGTTTTGGTTTCCAAATAATTTTTATATTTTGGATATGGAAGATGATAGTTTTAGTACACATTAACTTATCATTTTTGGGAGACCTTTTCTGAAAACTTTTAAGTATATCATTAATGTTCATAGAAGAAACTGATCACTAGGATTTGGAAGAGAATTAGTTCTAGTCAATAGTTTTCAGTCTATGAAGAAAAAATTGGAGAATCATTTATCTTATCAGGTTAATATTATTGATTGGTTTTCCAGTGATTTTCTTCCTAATTTAAAAAATAATGAATAGCCAATTGTTTTTTCTAAAAATTAATCTTGTATTTCTATTAAAACTAATTTAAATGAAAATGAAAATGATGCATGAAAAGAGTTTTAATGTAGAAAATTATGTTTATAAAGACTCTAATTTTGAAAATTTTCAACCTAATTTCAAAAAACTATTAAAAATTTGAAAAATGATAAATCTATCTATTTTTTAGAATGAAATGAAAATTTTGGATGTCAAATCAATGTTGGATATATTTAACCTATTAAAACCGTTTCATGTGAAGCTTTTGTTCCTAAAAATATTATCTATTTTCAATGATACTGCTAAAACATTGAAAGATTCCTATTATTTTCCTATTAAAAATGATAAACTTTCATATGAAAAAATTTTAGAGTTCTTTAAAATTAATAACACTACTATTAAAAAGTAATATCATCCTTATTCTTCCAAATTTTGAAATTTTCTTGAAAATAATACCTATAAACATACTGATGGAAAACCTATTATCCCCAACTTGAATCTAAATTATACTCATTTTGGTGAGGAAATGTGAGATTAAATTGATGTTTTATAGTCACATAAAACTTCTCTAATAAATCAAAATCACTCTTCTGAGTTACAATTGAGACCACTTCTTATGTATGAATTCCTAGGTGAGAATGAGAAATTATCTATCAAATTTTCTAAAGAACTATCAAAGGACCGAGCGAAAAAACTTCTAGGAGTACATTAAACACACAAGAAATATTAAGGATTAACTGTATCTAGTTTAACTATAATCAGTTTTTTAATTTGTATAAATAAAATTTTGTTAGGATAAAATTAGAAACTCATCATACAATTTAAAAAGATATTGAACCCAACAATGTTAGAGGTTGTTAAAAAAATAATTCACCACCTTCTTTAATGATAGTATTATTTCTCCCATCTCTGATATCAAATTAGTGAGTCTCGTCCAAGTTTTTCCTAAAAAAAGTGGCATTACAATCTCAAAGAATGAATTTGGTGAGTTTTTTCCTGTTAGGATTCCAAATAAATGGAGAATTTGTATTGATTAAAGAAAACTCAATTCAATGACTAGAAAATACCACTTTACACTTGTATTTTTTTAATAAGTGATTGAGAGATTAGTTAAATAGTCCCATTATTATTCTCTTTATATATTTTATGGTTTTTTCAAATCCACATAGCAAAAAAAGATCAAGAGAAAACCATTTTTTACACATCCTTTTGGAACATTTTCCTATATATGAATGCCTTTTGGTTTTTGTAATTCCCTAGGAACCTTTCAGATATATATGATGAGAATTTTTTTCTAAATTTATAAAAATATTTATTTATGTTTTTATAGATAGCTTCATTATTTATAGATCTACTTTTGAAAGTTTTTTAAAGAGTTTGGTTGTTGTTCTTGAAATTTGAATTCATAAAAATATTGTCCTTAATTATAAAAAATGTGATTTCATGGTAGATAAAGGAATTGTTCTTAGTCATGCTATATGAAAATATGGAATTAAAGCGGATAAATCTGAGGTTTAAGTAATTTATTATCTGCCCTACCCAAAAATCATTGATTTATATGAGATCATTTCTTAGTTATGTTGGTTTTTAAAATAGATTCATAAAATTCTTTAGTAAAATAGTTTTTCTTTTATAAAAAATACTTAAAAAGAAGTTCATTTTTTATTAGATGAAAATGGTAAAATATCCTTTGAATATATGAAACAAAATTTAATATCCCAACACATTTTTCAAATACAAACATGGAACTTTCCCTTTGAAATAATGACTGATGCCTCTGCTTTTTCCCTTAAGGTAGTTTTGAGTCAAAATTTTGAAAATAAGTCTCATGTCATAACTTATTCCTCCAGGAATCAAGATGAAAATAAAGAAAACTATACAAAAACTAATAAGGATTTATTTTCTATTTTATTTGTACAATTTCATATGTTATTTGATGGGCTCTAAACTGTCTCTTTTCACTAACCATTCTGCAATCAGATTTTTTATGAAGAAACACGATGCAAATCCTAGGTTTTTGAGATGGATATTATTGTTACAAGAGTTTTACATTTAAATAAAAGATAAAAATGGAAGTGAAAATATTATGGCTAGACATTTAAGTAAAATACCCATTGATTTAGACAAAAAACTCTATATTTTTTAACCCATAAAAGAAACTTTTCTTAATGAGGAATTACATGCTGTTAAGAGTGATCAACCATGGTTAGATGGATTTTAATTAAATTTCTCATAATTTTTCTAAGAAATAAATTTTTAAGCTTAATATTGGTTCAAAAATATATATTTGGGATGACCATTACTTTTAGCATGTTGGTAGTGACTAAATAATATGTATATGAATTCCAAATTTTGAAGTTAAATCAATTATGAATTTTTTTCGCACTTTAAGTTGTGGAGGACACTTTGTATTCCAAATAACCACTAAAAAGGGGCTTAATTATTTTTTATATTCGACCAATATTTTTTAATATGCTTTTTAATTCTGTAAAATTAACAAAAACTTCCAATATCAAGGCAAGATTTTCAAGATACATGAAATGCCTTAATAGCCCTTTTTGTTTTTTGATGTGTTTGTTGTATGATGTATGGATTTCAACGGACCTTATCCAAATTATTTTGGATATATTTACATATTTTTTTCTTTGATTATGTTTCTAAGTTGGAAAAATTTATTCCCATCAGAGATGATTATGGAAAATTTGTTTCCAAATTTGTAAAAGGTAGTCTATTTTCTATATTTGGTTTATCAAAGTTTTAAATTAGTGATAAATGAACCTGATCCAATAATATAACTTTAGACACTTTTTTAAGAAATATATATTTCATCATAAGGTTTATACACACTATCAACCTTAGACAAATGCAATTATTGGATTTTCTAATAGAAAAATCAAAATGATTTTGGAAAAAATTGTGCACCCAAACAGAAAATATTGGATTTTGAGATTAAATGTTGCTTTTTGGGACTATAGTACTTCCTTTAAGACCCTAATTGAAATTCCACCTTTTATATTAGTGTATTTAAAATATTTTAAATTACACATTGAATTAGAAGACAAATATTTTTAGGTTGTTAAAACATCTAACAAGAATTTATTTTCTATTATAAAATAGATAAAATTATACTTTCATGATATGGAAGAGATTAGAAACAATGAATATTAAAATTCTAGGATATATAAAAATAAAAGTAAAAAAATTTCAAGATGGAATGATCCAAAAAAAATACTTCAAATAAGGAGAAAATGTGATGTTATTTGAATCAATGATAAAGTTATTTCTAGGTAAATTTTGTTCCAATGTTACTCATGTTTTTTCTTCAATGTTGTTCAAATTAAAGAACTATATAAGGAAAATCGATTCACATTAAATGGTAATAGATTAAACAAAATTAGATAGAATTTTAAAGAGCCTTCATTGGAGGAGATTAATCTTCAAGCTACTGAGTGAAACTGAATAGCAGGTTGTGTTTTTCCATCCCAGATATTTTTTCTTTTTCAATGATTTTTTATCTTTATTTCTCATCTATATATATTGTTTTTAAATGAGGTAATTTTACAAAATATATTTTTGTGGAATGAACATTCATTTCTTGTTAGATTAAAAAAATTTGTTTTTGTTTTTTCTATTATATTTTTATTGTTTTTATTTTATTTTTATATGTTTTTCTTTCATTTCTAGTGTGTTTTTGAAACTCATGAGATGAAAATTCATATATTTATAATATATGAAACATATTCTAATAAATGTATTGATTTTAAACATTCAAATAAATAAAATTAATTCCATATTAAATTTTTTTCATATTCAAATTTGTAGGTAATTCATGAAAATTCCTTTAAATTTTGAATCTCGTGCCACATTTCACTATCAGATTTTTGAAATAGAATTCAAGTGAGGCCTCTAAACCTAATTTTAATATATTATTCTCTTTAAAATCACTTATTTATAGAACCAAACCATGCTTTTTATAACCACAATTTTCTGAGTTTTTTTTCAAAACATGATATTTTGAGGTACTTGTGTTGAAATGTGTGAGTCATTTTTTTTTATTTTAAAAGTCCATTTTTTAAAATAACCATTTATTCAGGCCTAAAATTTACATTTTATCCTTATATACCTTATAAATCCATGAATAAACTATTGGGAATCCACATTACATGAATTTAATTCTTATCTAACCTACTCTAAGAAAAGAAATGCATGATTTTGTTGAACTTAAGTGTTGGGAACTATTTTTTGTGGTTTTATACATTATTTGGAGCTAATTTTGGGATGAAAATCATAGGATGAAATGATATTTTGGAACTAATTTAAAGTTTTGTTGTTGAATATTATTTTGAGTTGAATTTTGGAAACATGATGATGAAAAAAAAACTACTACGTTGTAACTGCTAAAAAACAAATAAAAATGATTTTATGAGAGTTGAGAAAATGTATAATCATTTTAGAGATAGGTTGAGGAATTTTACACTACATTTTAAATGTAAAAATTTATTCTCTTCCCTTTAGAAACCTCTAAAGTATGCTGAATTTCATATATGAATAAACTAGAAAAAACTATTGTAAAATGGGGGAAAAGTGAGGTAAATTTATACTATTGTTGAAATTCAAAAGATATGAACTGTCCTTGGATTTTTCGAGGTGTTATAACTGATTTAATGAAAAATAGAGTAAGGAGAATACCATACATGAGTGAGAAATTAAATACATTCATTTTTTCTTCAAAAATAGCATAAATCTTCTCATACCTCCCTAAAAGTTTTTAAATTTAAAACCTACTATCCATTAAACTCTGAACAAATATAATTATTCATCATGATAAACAAAAGTCCTTGACTCATTAACATATGGATTTAGGAATTTATAGAACCTATGGAGACCATTTCATGTGTTTAGGTGAGAAAATATTTTTTTGAAAATTTAAATTTAAGTGATGATCTAAAAATTAATGTGGGGTAAGTGTTTTGTGTCCATGGGAGGATAATTGAAGTGAAAATTAATTTAATGAACTCAATGGAGAATTTGGAATAATGGTTGTTATGGTGGAATGATGGTTTTTTTCCTTTTTGTTGAATCATTGGATCTCATTAGAATGTGTTTTAAAATTATAGTGGGATTATTTATACAATTATTTTTCTAGGATTCTAAGTCTTAAGTGTTTAAGAATTGACAGGGCTTGAATTTTCATTACTTTTTGTCTATATTTCAATGATTTAATCCTTATCATTTTGAAATTTTCAAAAAAAAATCATCATTTTTGGTTCTTAGGGATATTTTAGGAATTTTTAGGAAAATGAACTTATTTATTATTTTTAAGTGTTGTTAATAAATCCTAGAATTAATTGAATATGTGTTACTTTTATTTTAATTATTTGGAAAATTATCTTTCTGAACTTGAAATGAATAATTTTGCTTAAGTCTAAAATCTCATAATACATTTCAGTCTACTCATATGATGTTGTACTTTTCTAAATGTTAATCTCATGTGATATTTTATGATTCCAATAAGAAAATTTTCATCATGTGTGATTGTTTTCTTTTCCAAAAATCAAGTCTCCTAAGAAATTTTCACTACTCATAAGACTTTTGGTCCATGTAGAAGAATTTTCATCCACATAGAAGAATTTTCATTTTGCATAAGATATTTTTTAAAAGACTATATGATATTTTGATCCCCCATAGGATATTTATCCATTATCATAAGACATTTTTTAACCATGTATGATGTTTTCAGATATCATGATACTTTTCTCATCTCATAAGATATTTTTTTAACACCAAAATATATTTTTCTCTCACATGACATTTTAATTTCTTAGGATATTTTCCATCAAACATTTTAAATCCATGATGGATTAAATAATTATAGGATGACCTAAAATTTCTTATGACCAGACTACAATATTATCATAGGATGGTTTACTTTTTTATTTTTTAGGAAATATGGGGAAGAAGTTTCATGCTTGTAACGTTCCGACATGGGTGGTACATACTAGTGCCCCGAGCTGATTAGTTACATGACCTTAGGCGCACCTCCCCAACACTAGAGGTTACAAACTAGAAGTGAGGGCCTAATATGTAACATGGGGTGTCTATACCATATTTATAAAATCAAAATGGCTGCATAAATCAATAAACAATAGCCAAATAATTATAAGAAATAACCAATATTTTTCCAAAACTAATATAAGAACAAGTGTCACAATATGAATCCATAATAAGGAAACAATATCCAAAACCAAAGTAGTAAATATGTTAGGTCATATCAGTGTTAAATGTAAAAATAAAACCCAAAATAAAAACACACTAAAAATTCCCAGGTGGGTCATGACATCATGACTAGTTCCCTCATCCATGCTTCATCTCGAATCCCAACTCATCCATATAACATAGGTATCTTTCCCTTATCTTGTCATATAAACATGAATTCTATTTGGGTATCATTTAGGAAACCTGAGAAGGGTGTGATTACAACTCAGTAGGCCACCACCAATAGAGTATAAAGAAATATCCAGTCTATAATAGTGTACACAGTTGTATAAATAATAAATAATAAAAGAAAAGGTAAAAAAGAATTCACAATTAATTACTCTTTAATTAACCACATATAGGCCCTTGGGTTCATAGTGACACCCAAACCAATCATAACTGTTTTGTCTCATATCGGAGTCTAAACCATAAACCATAGGAATTTCACAATCATTATTTCATGGGATTTCATTATTCATTTAATTCCAAACTCACATTCATATAATGGGGTCCTAGAGTTGTAATATAGCACACCATGGGTATTTGGAGTAGTATTCCCTATCCCACAACTCAGTGATCACATAAAAATAAATATATATAACTTGGGGGGCTAGAGAAGCAATCTAAAACCCCATGGGTATTTTGGAGTAGTGGTCTGTGACTCACAACTTAGTGTTCACATCATTCATAAATTTCACATATCATGGTTCCACATTCATAACCCATTTATCATTCATTTAAATAACCCATTATTCATCCAATTTTATAATCCCATTTATTAAACATATTCACAATCCAATTTATCAACCATGCATAATTCATAAATCATCATTTCAATTATATTGGAACACCCCATGGGTTTCCATCAAGTCCGATCTCAAAACTCCAATAGGTCCAACGGGATCTATGAAGGGTTTCATAATCTCAAGAAAATAAATTAAATATAATGAAATTTCTTAATGTGGAAAATAAAATTGCACAATTACATACACCCAATTATAATCAAGACTGTGAGAATTGAAAAATAGACCACCTACCTTAGGATTATTGACAAATGATTTCCAACCCTTAAACCTTAATTGGATATAGAGCAATAAAATTCAAAATACTGGTGGAAAACTAGGATCAAAACTTAGGATCAAGATAAACACCCAAAACTAAGAACAATTAAAATATTTCACTAATTCATCAGAAGAATAGGAATGGAAGAAGTCCAAAATGAAAGGATTACTAGAAAATCAAACACCAATCTGTGATAATCATAGATGATGAAATTTCTCTAGATCTGTTCTGAGTCACACAAGGGTCAAGAGGAGAAGGTTGTATGAGGTAATGAAAAAAAAAATCATCGACACTTCCCACTTAAAACTATTTATCATGATAAATACATAGTGTTTAATCCATTTACATGTCATGTATTCCTTTTTAAATAGATATTTTGAGAAAACCCATCACCTAGGTTTAATATTTACCCTAGTAAATTATTAAAAATCATGGGTATGTATTCATTTCATACCATGAACTATTTCATTGCCTACAACCATTCACATCATCTGACCAGTATCATTTATATGTCGTATACCTAATTTACATGATATGTAAATGTTATGCAGATTGTTTTTCAACTAGTTTCTACATAAATATCTAAACTGTCTCCAAAACATTCCAAAAATATGTAAAAAAATCATAAAACCTTTTAATGAAAAAGAAAACTAAAAAGGGGGTGTATATGGAAAAGGACAAGATATTACAATCTCCCCAAATTATAACAGCTCATCCACGATCTGCACTCCTAAGAATCGCTAAAAGTCTGGTTTGAAAGGTTGGGCCACTAGGCCTACATATCTTTTTACCTATCCCATGTTCCATCCTGAATGTGGAAAATATTCCACAATACTCAGACCAATTGTATAGTATTTTCCCACAAGACTTTCTCACTGTGATTAATAATATGAATTGAATGCTCCTCAAATGACACATCAGCCTCAAAATCAAATTCATCAATATCGATCACATGAGAAGGGTTGGGGTGATACTTTCAAAGTTGTGACAAATGAAAATCCTAATTATTATATCTAAACCTCTGTGGAAGATCCAAGCAGTACACCATCGGTTTGATCGTCTCCATAATCTCAAAAGGTCCAACAAACTTAGGCACCAAATTTCCCTGCTTCTGAACCCTACGGTGACCCAATATTGGATACAACCTAAGGAAAATAGGATCACCCACTATAAACTCAGGGGGATATTGATGTAGATCAACATATGACTCATGCCTTCTCTGAATCATAACCATATGTTTCCAAATTAGCAAAACCTACTCCAATGTCTCCTAAATAAGACTTGATCCCAACAAATCTCACTCGCCCGCCTCCATCCGACATAGTGGGGATCTATATGGTCTACCATAAAGTACTTTATATGGTGAAATATAAATATTCTATTGATAACTATTGTTATAGGTGAACTCAATGAGTGTTAATTTATTATCTAAAGACCCACCAAAATCTAGGACATATGCTCGCAGCATGTCCTCTAGAACCTGAATAGTACTCTCTGATTTCCCATATATCTATGGGTGGAAATCTATACTAAGAAACACATAGGTACCCAACACTTTCTGTAAGCCTTTACAAAATCATTAAGTAAATCATGAATCATGGTCTAAAATTATTCTCCATGGTACCCCATGTAAACAGACTATCTCTCGTACATATATCTCTCCCAAATGGTCCATGGTAAAATTATCCTGAATAGGAAAGAATTGGGTTACTTTTTTAACAAGTCTAATATTACCCAAATCATGTCATTCTTCTGATGTGTCCTTAGAATAAGCACCAAAAATTCCATGGTAACATCATCCTACTTCCATTATGGAATGGGAAACAACTATAGTATATTGTAATAGTGGTTTCCATAGACCCAACTAAAACTATAATTTTTGAGTACTATATCATGTATATAGTTAGATATACATGATGTATACTAACCATTATAATGTATACATTTCTGCATCCATTGTTTGAATGTTAAGGACCATAGTTTAATTTTCATATCAAAAGGTTATATAAGATCCATAAATATAATGAGAACCTTGAGATACTATGACATTAATGTTAAATATATTTTCTATGGTCTAGTTACATCATACTGACTATAAATAGTTTATGTTTGACTATCATGTGTTGGGGGATCATAAGTATTGAGAATTCTTCTCATGAAGTTCACACTTGGGGATCTATATTAGGTGAGATCATGAGGACTGACCTGCCAATAGGAACACCACATGTTTTGGGTGTAATTGGTTGTTTATATATATAAAGATGTGTATTGGTCTCATGACTTGATATCATTATCAATGTGTTCCATTTGGTCGTATACTTTTATGAAAGGAGAAAACAATGATAATGAAGTCATGGTGAGGTAGTTTGTGTTGGGTGCGTCATTGGTGGTATGACATTGGTTGAATGATCAAGATAGAATTTTTCACTTCCAAGTTGAGGAAGCGATATCTATAGCCTGGTTGATCAGGTTGGTAGTACATTAATTAAATCCATGGACATGGTAGTCAAAAGGTAAGTTCGTCTATTTGGATCAACAAATACTAAATCAAGGAATAGATGATGACACAAGTGTGTGTCTTGTTTTATGATATATTGTATAACAAATAGATTATATTATGTAGTGTGTGTACGTAGGTTGATTGACGTTGCTATGACTACTCCTAATCTATTTAGGGGCCATGATGGGTTGATAGATTCTACTCTTGGTCTATTAATATTATTCACTACTATTGAGATAAGATCCTATAGGGTCACACACAATAGTTCTTTCAAGATTCTTCCCTATTATACTAAATAGGTATATGGGACATGGTGGGAACCACCACGGGATCTGAGAGTTTTTCAATATTTATTGATCATCGATAAATAAATAAATTAATTATTATTCAAGTATAGAATAATTTGATTGAATTTATTTAATAAAAGTATTTACAAGTTTTTATGTAAATGCATGGAATAATATTATATGAATGGATAATATATTTAATATTCAAGGTTCATTTAATATTATAAGGAATTAAGATTCGAATAAATGACTTGGGTTTATCATGTACTATATATATTTAATATATGTTACAAGTATATGATAAAATTAAAAAAATGTCTTTATGATGTAGTTAGTTCCTCATGATTATTTATTTATTACTTATAAAGTGGATGACATATATATGGGGGATGAGAAACCTAACCAGGTATTTTTCAAATCCACTATATAATTTTATGAGGAGCTCAATTATAAAGAGTAAGGTAATTCATTTTCCAACAGATTGAGATCTCTTCTCTGCTCCTCTTGCATCCCTGAGAGAGAAAGACACCATTCAAGAAATCGATCCAAGGGTGTCTTAAAAGACCATAGGAACAAAGTCAATCTGATTTTTGTGGAACCAAGTGAATATTTGAAGATCCACACTAGAGATTATTATTCAACGATCGATGTTCTTGTAGTTTCTTGAAGCATGTGTGGGTGATCTAGAGGGGTTCAACCTCAGATCCTTCAAGAAACAATCATAGATGATAAGATGCAGTCAAGCGATCATCCCACCATAACCCTACCCAGCATCGCTCTTCCCTACTGACATGAACGAAACCACGTTTCTATTCACATGGTTTTTTCATCCACATCGCCACCTTGCTTCACTTGTGCTTATCACCACTAGAATAAAACGAACCTTACAGATATGTGGTAATCCTTTCCATATTCCAATATAGTGTCATAGATTAGATAAAAATGATCCTGATTAACCCGAAACTACAATGCACATAGTCACTATGACTTGAGAAGGCCCTGGGCAATATCTACCTTACCGGAAATGGGCCTGAATGGGTTTAGATCAACCTGTAACCGGTCAGGTTGGGATTTTTTGGCCCAGGAATATTTTAATTCCATCTTAAATTAATGTTATTTAATATTAATTTATTGGTTTAAAATAGTAATCATTTTATTATTTACAATTATTAATTTAATTTTGGTTTTAAATGAAATTAGTTGATTAATTAATTTATGGTATAAACATTAAATTAATGTGTGGGACAAAGAAAGTAAATTATTTTAATTGATTAATTCATGTAATTTGTTTTATTCTATCAACTTTAAATTTATTTCAATTTAATTTTATCATGAAATTACATTAAATACCGACTGGTCTTTAGCAATTGACTAAATCCATGTATGTCTGGTTAATTTCATTTAATTATTTATTACTGTGTGATGTTTGTAATAAGTAGTTAATTTAAGATGGTGTGTGAATCATCATTTTTTTATTAAATATGTATAAGGGAATGTGAGTCCAATTTATCAATTTTATATTATGATTCTGAGACCTCTCACCTGTATGTAAGTATACTTGTACATGTGATGATTACACTGTAAGACATAGACCCCACCAAGTCGAGGTGATATCTAAACAAGATGTGAACCATTCCCAGACGAGGAGCTACCTCATATGAGATGTGGATGCACTATACTAGGGATGATACACATCAGGGTCAGGACATGACTCGTGTATGACATCCCTAGGTCATGGTTGATCCATTGAGTTTCAATTAATCAACCTATATTATATTCTCAAGACCAGTCAGGTATTTTATTTCCTTTATGCTATATTTATTATTTTATGAATGTAATTATTTACTGTGGGAACGCATAAAATAATAAGCAGATAAAATGCATAAAAACAGAATGAATGTTTTTCTGTTAATGTTCAGTTGTGAGCGTGATAATATCATATGAACAGATTAATAGAAATAGATTATATTAATCAAAAAATATAAAACCCTCGTAGAAATATTAAGTCATAAATGCCTTCCAATATTTTAATTTGAACAAAACTGGGTATATGGGGACTTGTCAGCCAAAGTTGAGAGTACCTTCTACTTCTGAGGAGTTATTTTGAGAGTGATGGGTTGAATTAACTAAACTGGTAGTAAGGATTATCCAAAGATAACTTTATATCATTTTAAAGGAAAGAGTTTAGTAAATCAAGTTATGATTTTAGAAGTTGGTACTTCACTCAATAGATCAAGGAACTGCGATTTAATATGGTTATCCAGTCAAATGCCTACCTTAAATCCTATGAGTATTGTCATAGATATAGTTTATAGACTATGAGGGGAGGTTCAAGTATCCTTTCAACTAGAATAATCAAGTGGTAGAGTATTCTGATTATAGTACAGAGGGTTTCTAGAATTCAATAAAATAGTGGTAGGCATTTAATGATTTAATTAATTGATCAAAATGTCCAAATTGATAATCAAGATAAAAGGTACTAATCTACTAGAATTTTATTTTTGTAGAAAATAGAAAGTTATACCACAATAAATATTGTGATAATAATGGAAAAAGTAAATGTCCAATCTATCACAGATTTCTAAGTATATTACAGGTACTTGCGCACAATACTACGGTACGAGAAATTCATGGTGCTAGTGTTCCCAATACCTGTTAAGCTACCTCAGGAAGTGAGGGTGTAAAAAATATTATAATAGACTCATGTATTTAGAATATGATGGTTATTTCATAATTTTTATCACCAACTTCTGATGCTAGTTGCAGTCACTACATCAGGACATGAGTGATATAACATGTAGTCTCCTCTATTAGAAGTTTACAAGGAGAAAGTGAAGCAATATTTGAATGGGTGATAATTACACTAGCATTGTGTAAATATGAAAGATATATCATGATATTTCAAGGAATCCCATTCTTACATATTTTTCACCCATTTATCCCCTTTCATTTAAGATTAAAAAATGAACAGTATTGAGTAAACTCTTCATTGCCTATTTAGGTAAGGTTTTCTAAGTAAATAAAAATATAAAAGATAGATTACTCTTTAATTATTATGGAGAACAAAATTAAAATACAAGGTGAAAAGGAAAAAATAAAGTGTAATTCCAAAGGGCGTATTCGCTACATACTTCAATGAAAGAGGTATTAACATGTGGTTATTTTTATTACATTTCATGAAATAAAACTATGGAAGTTTTGTTATAATAAACTGAATTAAAGAAGCAAGTTAATGTGTCTTCTTCGGGTATATTCATCAATATAAAATGTAATCTTCTTGTTTATTACATACAATATTCTTTTCACATATGTGTATCAAAATATAGTAACCATGTAAGTATAGTAATATTACAAGCAACAAGGTGTATTCTCCAAGCAACTGAGAAAGGGTGATTCCTAAGTCAGAGGTGAGAAGTACATGACTTCAATATTTCCAAGTAAATGGTTCTTGTAAAACTATTACTAAGTATAACCAAAAAAAAATTATCTCACATGTCCTTTGGACACAAAGAGACATTATTCCAAATTCAAGAATGAATTTTGTTTTTGGTATTTCATACTCAAACAATAGTTTGGTGATACATGAAGCATAGGTAGTATTTGATGAATATAAATGTAAAACTTATTTACCCATTTGTGGAAAGATAAACTTTGTAAAGAAAAACAAAAATTACACATTTAGGATATAGCCAATATGGCATTTAGACTCATTGGAGTTAACCACCTTAGGTATTATTGACGAACATACTTAGTTTTGGAATAAAGGTAGGCCAAAAAGCTTATAGGATTAGTTCAACAAGAAAGTGTGAACTATTCCATTGGTAATGTAGTCATAAATATACTTCCTAAGATTCCTTTAAGTAATTTAGGAATTTCAAAGTGAAGTATGGCATATTCATGGTCAAAAGATATAAGGTGCTTTAATCTGACATAATAAAGAATATCTTGACCAAGCATTCATCGATCGACATAATGTAGCGTGGAGTAATTCCTAAATGCATATTACCTTATATACTTCACAAAACTGATTTTAATGATTAGGATCGATGATTAAGTATTACATGTAAATATTGATCGATAAAATATAGTGTACACGCATTTTATACATTAGAGTTATGATGTAAGTAGTATAAATGTTGCAACTTGTAGTAACTTCCATTATATTTTCATAAAGTGCTTCACAAATGATGGTGATATCCCATAACCATATGCCAACTATAATGAAAAATGGATATCATATGATTCATAGTATGATTTAAATCCATTATTTCATAAGACGTGTTTAGATTCAAATAATTTTGTTTTGATACAAACAAACTTTCATCAAGAAAAACACATTGTGCATCTAAGTAATTATATTAATGGTTGCATAGGATATTACATAAATACCTAAGATATAAAAGTGGTAGTTAACTGATAGACTATACTTCTATATAAGGGTGCACATATTTATTTGAGGTAGTGGGATCCAGATTGACATGGATTTATTAAATGTCAGAGATGTACATGTATTTGGCATAGGAACTAGTTCAACAAGTATATGTAGAACAGGAATGTACCAGAGACACGTATTGTGTATGAAGGTTAAAACCATAGTGATGGTTTTATATTCACCATGGCTTGTGATATATTATTCTTAGTGAGTAATAATTCCTACAATTAAGCAGTATATGGTAATAAGATAAGATTGTCAAGACCAACTAAAATTCAATAATGGATACTACAAGTGTGGTTCCAATAAGGTTTGATTGTTTATACAAAGTCATTCTACATAAATCCATTATAATTTTACTTATTGTAGCTAATTTCTAAGTTCATTTTATTGAAAATTATATGTCCAAAACACATTTCAAGGAAAGTATATATACAATGCAACCATAAAGGTATAGTGACATCATAAAATTATAATAAGGGGTGAAAATTACTGAAAACCAGTTTCAAATAAAGTAAACAACAAGATATTAGAGCATTAATTTGGAATGAATCCTTACCATGTGTCTACCAGAGTTTAGTGGGAGTGATAATGTTTTCCGAGTGAAATATGTATGGTAACATATGGAAAAACACATATCGGTCTTACAGATGGTTAAGACCAGGATGAAAATACTTCTTAGGTGAATTAATTAAAGTAACAACCTATGTTCTAGGGAACATAATCTACATAGGTAGATATAACAGTTTCTTGGACCTAGTCAACAATACATATACTGATATGGTATTTTAAAAAAATGCAAGTTGGATCAATTCAAGGAAGAATTATTGCCAGTTTCACATGGCATGTATCTCTCCAGGTAGAAATGTATGGGACATGGGAGGAGATTAATGTGGTAAGTTGAATTCCATATTCTTTAGCAATGTATTAATCTTGTATGTCATGATATATACAAGAATTGATGTTTCCAATATATACTTTATAGTAGATAAATATTGGTAATATCCACAAGAACTTCAAGGAAAGTAGTCAGAACTATTTGGTTGTACTTGGTAAAGTATAAATGATATAACTAGTAAGTGGAGAGGAAAGGATACTAGTTTTGGTGGGACACAAACTATTATTCCTTTGAATCAATTTGATCTAGTATCGTAGTTAGGCTAAGGTGATGAGCAATACAAGATCATATAATCCAGTGGTAGCCATACCTACAAATACTGAGTACATTACAGCTTCTGAGGAAGCTAATAAGTATTTAAACGCAATAATTTGTTCTAGTTCTTGAATCGCACTTAGTAAGTAGAGGATTATCATAATGTAAATTATGATACTCTTACTATCCAAGATATAAAGTTATGATAGTGGAAAAAAGTGATATACTTGATGATAACATCTCTTGAGAAGTTTTTACTCAAAGATATGGGATCACATATAGAAACAATTCCATGTGGAAGAATCATGGCAGGCCCAGTAGCCAAAGATGTGACTCAGTAGAAACATGATCTGGATCATGTGAGAGATAACAAGGTTCATTATCAAGTTGTATCTAGTGCAAGTGTGAGTGTTGTAATAGTGGGTTTCCTAAACCCAACTTGAATAGTGATTTTTGATTACTATATCATGTATACAGTTAGATATACATAGTGTACACTTACCATTATAGTGTATAAATTTCTTCATCTACTATTTGAATGGTAATGTCCATAGATTAATTGTTATATCAAAAGGTTATAGCATATCTCAAGCTATAATGAGAACCTCGAGATACAATGACATTAATCTTAAATATATGTCTTATGATCTATGTACATCATACTGACTGGACGTAGTTGATGTTTTACTATCAGGTGTTAGGGACTCATAATAATTGAGACTTCTTCTCATGAAGTTCATACTTAGTGATCTCTGGTTGGTGAGATCATGAGGACTGACCCGCCAATCGGAACACCACATGTTTTGGGTTTCATTAGTTGTTCCTATCTACGGACAAGTGTATTGGTCTCCTAATTTGAGATCATTATCAATGTGTGTTATTTGATCACATACATTGATGCAAGGTGAAATCCATGAAAATGAAGTCATGGTGAGGTAGTTTATGTTGGGTACGTTATTGGTGGCATGATATTGGTTGAATGATCAAGATATAATTTTCTGCTTCCGAGTTGAGGAAGTGATATCTATGGTCTAGTTGATAAGGATGGTAGTACCTTTATTAAATCCATGGACATGGTAGTCGAAAGGAAAGTCCATCCAGTTGGATCAAAAAATAATAAATCAAGTAAAGTATGAGGACAAAATTTTGCATCCTTCTTTATGAGATATTTTATAACAAATAGAGTATATTACATAGTGAGTGTACGTAGGTTGGTTGTCGTTTCTATGACTAATACTTATCTATTTAGGGTCAATGATGGGTTACTAGATTCTTCTCTTCATCTGTGAATATTATTCACTACTATTAAGATAAATGCCTAGAGGTTCACACACAATAGCGCTTTAAATATTCTGCCCTATTCTACTAAATATGTATATGTGACATGGTGGGCCCCACCACGAGG
This sequence comes from Viscum album, assembly GCA_963277665.1. Lineage (NCBI taxonomy): Eukaryota > Viridiplantae > Streptophyta > Magnoliopsida > Santalales > Viscaceae > Viscum > Viscum album. The sequence continues at coordinate 948,703,827 of OY728125.1, read as the reverse complement.
TCTGTGAGTTGTCCAAGATTTATTGATCATCGATAAATAAATAAATTCATTATTATTTGATTACAGAATAATTGGATCAAATTTTTTTAATAAAATTATTTACAAGTGTTTATGTAAATACATGGAATAATATTATATGAATGAATATAATATTTAATATTCAAGTTTCATTTAATATTAGTGGGAATTATGAGTTGAGTTAATGAATCAGGTTTATCATGTACTATATATATTTAATATATGTTAAAAGTATGTGATAAAATATTAATAATCTTTATGACATAGTTATTTCTTCATTATTATTTATTTATTACTTATTAAGTGGATGATAGATATACGGGGGATGAGAACCCTAACTGGGTATTTTTCACATACACTATATAAGTTCATGAGGAGATCATTTCTAAAGAGGAAGATAATTCATTTTTGAATGAATTGAGATCTCTTCTATCCTCCTCTTATATCCTTGAGATAGAAAGACATCATTCGATAAATCGATCCAAGGATGTCTTCGCGGATCGTTGTAATGGAGTTGAGGTGATCATCGTAGCATCAAAAGAATCATCGAAGCTCCGTTCTAGCACTCAGAATTCAATTATTGACGTTCATGTAGTTTCTTGGAGTGTGTGTGGGCGATCTCGAGGGGTTTGGCTTTGGATCCTTTAAGAAACAATCACGGATGAAAAGATGCAGTCGAACACACATCTAAATCAAACAAGGTACATGTTTTGTTTATTTATTTTGTGCTTATTAAATTCAAACGAGATTATTGGAACTTTAGTGGGGTTTGGATCATCATATTCGACAATGTTATGTCACTCTGATGATGAATTTTTTTTAAAATATAGGCTTTCAACATGCACACTGGTACCTTCATAGTAAACTACAAGGTCATTAATGCTCGGCCTTCACCTACTGACAGGTGTAAAATAATGTCATGAAACCTGCAATATCCCTTTTCATGTTTGGCTACCAATACTGTTGACATAGGTCATGGTAAATTTAGTTTAAACCATTATGCATCGCCCTCTTCAAGTCATAAAACTCATGCATCAGCTCCTCACGCATAAATGGAGGAACAACAACACAATTCCATACATAAATGATCTCATCCTCATCTATATTCCAATCAAAAGGCGACTTTCGACCTTCAAGGATTTCCCTCGAAGAAAAAATCCCTAAATCATCATACTGCCTCTTCCTAATCCATCTCAGAAGTGTGGACTCAACTGATAAGGATACAATTTTCATCTCATTCTGGCCCTCCTAAACCTCAATATGCATCTTAGCTAGTAAGTTCATCATATTCCACTCAGAAATGGACTCCTAAACTTCCTGAGTCTGTATCTTCTTTCTCAAAGCATTAGAAACATTTTTCCCTTACCTAGTGTATAGGGAATCTCAAACTCAAAATATTACATATAATCAACCCATATCCACTGTCAGATATTCAAATATAACTACAAAAATATGTACTTTAAGATCTTTGGATTGGTATAAAATATAAATTTTTCACCTAACAGGTAATTTCACCAACACTTTAATTCATAAACCATCATAGCTAACTCAAGGTCCTGCGTAGGGTAATTTCAATCATGTTTCCAAAACTTTTATGATCCATTTTCCACAACTCTATCTCTATGTATCAATTCTGCTCTAATTCCAATATCAAATGCATCAAAAAACACATTATACTCCTCAATGGGATTAGGTAGGATCAATATTGGTGTGGTAGTCAAATGATTCTTCAACTCTTGGAAAGAATTATCACATGATCCAGACAATTCAAACTTAATTATCTTCTTGGTCAAACCCTAAAGTGGTGCTTCTAATAGGGAAAAGTCCCAGATAACCTCCAATAATTACATGTCAACCCCATAAAGGTTTTGATATCAATAACTTTCATGGGATTCTCCTAAGAAAACACTACCTGAAATTTCTCTGGGTCCATTGATACGCCTTTATCTAAGATGATGTGACCTAAGAAATGTGCCATATAAATCCATAATTGACACTTAGATAGCTTGACATAAAAAAATTATCTCTCAATGAACTTAGGATGATGTTAAGATGTGGGGAATGATCATCATGAGTCTTAGAGTACACCAATATGTCATCCACAAAAACTACCACACACTAATCTAGGTATGGGTGAAGGATTCTGTTCATCAAATCCATAAACACAACCAGATCATTCATTATCTTTAATGGAATCCTAAAGAACTCATATAGTTCATAGCTATAATAAAACCAGCCCGTGGTGTCTCAAAAGTTCTAACTCTCAACAGATGATTCCTCGACCTCAAGTCAATCTTGGAGAACACACAAGATCCTCTCAACTATTCAAAGAGATCATTGATACATAGAAGAGGATATCGGCTCTTAATTATCATATGGTTTAACTTATGGTATCAAACACACAAATTCAATGTCATGTTAGTATTATTAGGAAAAATCTAAAGAACCCCAAGGAGACGTACTCAGACAGATAAATCCCGTATCCATCAAATCTTCTAGCTGAATCATATGTTCTTGAAAATATTTTGGTTCCATTATATAAGGTGGAATAGAAATTGGTTCAGCTCTAGGCGTGAGCTCAATTGTAAACTCAACATCCCTATCAGGTGGAAGTCCTCATAATTCCTCTAAAAATACATCTTGAAACCGATCCACTATGGGCGGAAATATTTCCCACTTCACACCCTTATAATCCAGCAAAAAACTTGCAACCTAGGTAGTGATCTATCCTTCTTTCTAATGAACTGAACCTACTCATCCTTCTTAGATATTCGATTCTCCATGATGAACATAACTGTTACCCACAGGAGGCATAAAGGTAACTATCTTGTGGTAACAATCTATGTGGGATCAGTACAATAACAACCATTCCATACCCAAAATCAATTCAAAATCTGACATGTCAAGTATGTAAATATCCCAACAGAAATGATACTCACCAACCATGAGATAGCATCCCTTTCATAAACAAATGTCCCTCGACTGTACTTCTAATAGTGTGATGATCATTGAAACCCCACTAATAAACTCCACCGTCGGACTCAAACCATTCACAAGTTGAAAAAATATAAAGTAATGTGAGGCTCCTGTGTTAAATAAAGCACTAGAAAGCATAGAATCTACAATAATAGTGCCTCTGACTATCGATCTCCTGGTCATGCTATCTATAAGTGCAATATGAACTACATGTAACTGTCCTTCCCCTATTCCATGTGCTTCAATATGAGTTCCCTAGGCTACACTATTTTTCAGATATGAGAACTATTTCCTTAATATACCATGCCCACCACCTCGACCTCCATGTCTAGAATAACTCCAACAACTTGACTAATGTGGGGTAGAAGACCCCCTTCTAGTACTCTGATTTAGCCTAGATCCTTCTTCATTACCCATCAGTCAAGGGTTTCTACAATACCTCTATAAGTGACCCATCCTACCACAGGCTCAAAAATCCACTGGGGGTCATGGAAACTCATTATGAATGTGACCCGACCTACCACACTGGTGATAATATACTCAGTTACTACCCTGTGGAACTGATCATTCTCCCTAGCTATTATTTTTTCCATTTACCAAGTTGACATTCTCATAGTGATACTTCCTAATCTTAAAAGACTTACCTCCTGGTGGTCCAGTAGAAACCACCTATATTTCATTAGAAGCCTTCTTCCAGTTCCCCTCCTAAATGAGAGTCTGATTCACCAATTCATAAAACTTCTTCGGTCGAAGGATTCTCACTTGGGACTTAATCTCACATATAATTTCATCCTGAAAATTTTTCTTCATAGTAGCATCATCTTTTGCTAACTTTAGAACCAATCACTGCAAATCAATGAAGCAAACATCATATTCCATCAAAAACATAGTCCATGGGGTCAAACACATAAACTCTTCTATTCTCTCCATCCTAAGCATCTCTATGTAAAAGTGTTCCAGAAACTTCTCCTAGAAGTCTTTCCAAACCATGTTCTCTAACTGCACATCCCAAGACTAAATATCCCACTAGTGCTTCAATGATATATGCAACATATAGGTATCCAATTTTACTCTCCTCTCCATAGAAGTCTAAATTATAAGGGATCATCTGGATAAAATCAGTCCAAAACTCATTTGCCTCAGTTCCACCCTCTCCAATGAAGGTCGGAGTGTGTTGTAACTAGAACTCCGGTGTTTGGTCTGACATATTCCACGGGGCCTTACCAAGGTCTCCTTCCATAAACTGTAAAATGTGATAAAGTTTCTCATGAAACTTCTCTCCTGTTTCTTCACCCGTAACTATTAGAGCCTTTGGTTCCACTAGTGGAGGCACATTTCTATCCATGTACTCTTTTCTTCCTATCAACATGAATTATCATGGAGGAATAACTCTAAAATTCCAAACACACGTATTAGGACACATAACACATCGTTATCACATTTATATATAATGGATTCAGATAAGGCTATAACAAGTCTTCCCCCATACTCCTCCACTTGTTCAAAGCCAAAGCACCAACACTACCCTCAACCATACCTCATCTATTTCATGGATACAATGTTGTAAAACATTTTCATATTTCATGGTTTCTCATTAGACACCCATTTATCCTTTTTAAATTACCACAATTAGCATCATTTACAATTATCAATTTCTTATTAGGCACTATTTCATTTTTTTTAAATACTCAAATAAGGAAAATCATTTTCATTACAACCACTTACCCAAAACCTTATTTTCCATGTGTGCCTAAAATGATGAATGTTACATAAAATACTAAGTGTATAGAATGATGCATGTATACTCAACTTTCATTCCATACCAGAACATGAGTAAAATATTATAAAATAATAATATCACGAAAAAATTGCATCACTAAAGGTGAAATAACAATAAATTATAATAGAAAACATCAATAATAATAATACCACCCTGGGTAATTGGTTTTCCCCATACATAGGTTAGCTACTCCCATACATGAGCTCATGACTAAGGCCCGACCCATTCTAGCCTCCTCTCTACCTTTCCAAAATAGTAAGAAAACTATAAGGAAAATAAAAAATTTCATATTATACCACTTTGTAACATCCCATCCCGGGTGCTACATTTCAGTGCCTTGATTTGGTTAGTTACATGACCTTAGGCACGTCTCCCTATATGCCAGAGGCTTCCAACTAGTAATGAGGGTATAATTTTTTATGTGGGGAGACTATACCCTCTTTATCAAATAAAAACAATAGCAAAAATCAATAATAAATAACCATATAATAATAATAAATAACTAAGATAATACCAAAACCAATATAAGACCAAGCATCGCATGATGAATCCATAACAAGAAAACAATACCCAAAACAAAAGCAGTAAACATGTCATTCATATCAGTGTCAAGTGTCTAAAGAAAACCCAAAATAAAGACACACTAGAAACTCTTGGGTGGGTCCCAAAAACATGTCTGGTTCCCTCATCCATGGTCCACACTAAATCCCAAATCAGTCATCTAACATAGGGATCTTACCCTTATCCTATCCTGAAAACATGAAGTCTATTCGGGTATCGATCAGGAATCCCGAGTATGGTGTGAGTACAACTCAGTAGGCCACCACCAATAGAGTCTAAATAAATATCCAATCTATAATAGTGTATGCAGTTATATAAATAATAAAGAATAAAATACAAGGAAAACAGGCATCACATTTAGTTATTCATTAATTAACCACATATAGGCCCCCAGGTTTATAGTGACATAAGAACCAATCATACCTACTTCATCCCATGTCGGAGTTTGAACCACAAACCATAGGAATTTCACAATCATTATTCCATGGTCTTTCATTATTCATTTAATTCCAAACTCACATTCATACAATAGGGGCCTAGAGCAACAGTCTGGAACCCCGTGGGTATTTAGAGCAGTAGTCCTTTCCCCACAACTTAGTGATCACATGAAAATAAGTATATATAACTTAGGGGGATTGGAGAAATAGTCTGGAACCCCATGGGTATTTTGAGTAGTAGTAAGTGGCCACAACTCAATGTTTACATCATTCACAAATTTCACATATCTTGGTTCCATATTCATAACCCATTTTCACCCATTTCTATAACCCATTATTCAACCAATTTCATAATCCCATTTATCAACCATGCATAATTTATAAATCATCATTTCAATTATATTATCACACCTAATGGTTTTTCATCAAGTCCATTCTCAAAATTCCAATGGGTCTAATGAGATCCATGAAGAGTTTCACAAAATCAAGGTAGTCAATTAAATAAATGACTTTAAATGCAATTTCCCAATGCAGCAGTTTCAATTTCACAATTACATACGCCCAATTATAATCAATACTATGGGAATATAAAATTAGGACACCTTTAATAGGATTTTTAATGAAGTATTTCTAACCCTTATACCTTAATTGGATGTAGAGTGGTCGAATGCACAATGTTGGAGGAAAATTAGGATCAAGATCAACACCCAAAACCAACCACGGTTAATAGATTCCACTGCTTCTTCATAAAAACAAGGAATGGAATAAAACCAAATAAAAAGGTTAACCATAAAATCAAACACTAGTCCACAATGAACAAAAATAATGAAATCACTCCAGATCCACTGGGTGTTTCCCTAGGGTCGATATGATAAAGCTTCATGAAGGAAAGAAAAACAAATCGTTCTCACTACCCACTTAAAACGGTTTCTCACAATAAATACATGGTGTGTAATCCATTTACACATCATGTATTCCTTTTAAAATGGATAAGCTAAAAACCATCTCCTTGAATTAATATTTACCCCATTCAATTATTACACATCATGTAATTAGGTTTCATGGAATGTATTCATTTTATTATGGGAACTAGCTCATATCCTGCAACCATTTACGACATCTTTCTGGAATCATTTACGCATCATGTAACCCATTTACATGTTGTGTAAATGTTTTGATGACTTCTATTCACCCAATTTCTACATAAAGATCTGAACCACCTCCAAGGAATTATAAACCATGGAAAACTTCATAAAACATTTTAATGAAAAAAGAAACTTAAGGGGTGTACCTAGAAAAGGACAGTATCTTATAATGATTTAATATTTTGACCAATCCACATTTCTTCGTTTAAATAGGTAGATAAAGATTAAAATATCATGGGATGATTTAAAGGTGAATTAAAATCATTGTATGCATGAAAAATAACTACTATAAACCCATGCATGCATATGAAAAGGAGATAACTTCATCTTCCACCTGGAATTTGATCATGGAAAATTATTGCATGTTCATGGAGGTTTATGAGAAGAAATTCAAGGCTATAAACATTTTTGAAAATATTCTACCTCTATCATGGGAGTATAAGGAGAAAAAACAAATTGTGTTATGGGGTTTTTAGAGGAGATCGAGGGAGGTGTACTGCTAGTTGGAGGATTTTCATGGCTATTTTAGTTTTTTTGCGTTCATGAGAGATAGTGGGGGAGAAGAATATAAGAGTGGAGTTATCCATGCTCATCTAAACTCCTCTGGTGGATAAGGAAGTTGAGGCCTAAGTATGCTTCCCTTTTTAATCTTTTTATTTAATTAAATCCCTTTTTATTTCTCTGTAAACTGTATTTCTTGATTGGAGGTTGTCATTTTCATTATTGAATGTGATTTATTATATATTTTTTTAATTGTTTGTCTAAATATATGGAGTAAAGTAATTGATTTTTCTATTTAAATTTCTTAAGTGGGTTATTGACTTTGAGTATAGTTATTTTAGTTAGGTTTAACTACTTGAATATATTTGGGTATTTGAACCAATTTAATAGGAGGAATAGAAATCATATAGAGGTATTGGTATGATATTCAAAAAGAATTAGTTTCTTGCTCAGAATTCATTGGGTGAACATTGAGAAATACAATTTGGTAATATTTTTATATAAATAATGAGAGAATTGTCCAAAATTATACACTAGTCCAATACTACTACTTTAGAATCTAAATTACACTACATTTTAATATGAGTTACCTTTTCTTTCAAAGTATCAATTTCTCATTTCTTAATTATGTTTGTTTTGATTCCTTTTTTAAAAAAATAAAACCATAAAATATACAATTTTACTTTATTTTTAATTACAAAAAATAATTAAAACAAAGTGAAAGTTTGATAACTTAGCTTGAAATCACATTGAGAGACAACTCTAAGACTCTTGTACTGGATTATTTAAGGGGATAATTTTTAAAAGGGGATACGTGATAAAATACCTCTCTTTCAGTCATTGTGGGTCATAGTAAGATGGTTCATGTAGTATATTAGGTTGGTTGGATCATGTTCAAGATTATTAATGTGTTGTCCACATTAGTAATTCCATTATTTTGATCTTTTTTATATTTAAATTTTATGTATCATACTTAAATTTTTATAATAAAGGAATGTTTGGATGTCTTCCTTGATCCTTAGTATTTATGCCTTGTTTGGATGATTTTTTTATTATGAAACTATTTATTTTATTTCTATGGGTATTATACACACAAATACATTATATGAAATTCTCAATAAGAGTCTTATATATTAGATTCTTAGGGGGAAATAATTCCTAAGGTATATTTTTTACACCCTAATTTCTTTTTTCCAATACATAGTTATTAGTAACATTCTTTGAGCCTTATGGTGAGTTTTATAAAATTATGTGATAGGTTAGTCTAGGTTAGTTTGTTACAAAAAAAATTGGTAAAAATTTAAATTTCACACATTTACAAGAACATCTTAGAGTTTTACACAAGGGTGTTTGAGTGAGATATGATCAAGTTAAAATGAAACTCTCATTGGTTTTGGTTCATTTACTTATAAAATACACTTAGGCAAATCAAATTGAAACTTTCCCCCAAATCAAAAAATGTCTTCCCAAACATGAATTGTCTAATTATATATGGGATGGAGAAGCTTACTAGATCTCAAATATTTGGATGAATTTTCATTTGAACCATAATGAATCACTCCTTAGGGAAATTACTCTAAGGTCCTCCAATTTCCTTATATTATAAAATATATCCTTCAATAATTTTCCATACACTAGAATTTGAAAAATTTCATCAAAAAATGGGAATATTGATGTGGAACTAATTAAATATCTAAAAACTCTTATTATATTAGTTTTTATTCTTTCTTGTCTCATACGCTCTAAGAATGGAAGAGGTGGCTTGTAAGTTTAAACTTTTTTTATTGTTTTGAATTTTCCTCTTGGTTATTCACTAAAAATTTTCTTTGTGTTTGAATTTATTTCTACTCCACTATTTTCTCATTATATTCTCCTTTATTTCTCTTTTTTATGCCACTTTTTTATCCTCTTTTGGTTTCATTTACACAATATCTCACTTGTTGTGAAGTGATAATGCCTTCATTTCCTCTCTTGGATTTTTCTATGTGTTACCTGATCATGTACTAGGTAATCAATTTAATAAAGTTTCATAAATTTTTCTCACACGATTCCCAAGATTCCAAATGTTATATTACTGATTCATAATATAATTTTCTTGGTTTTTCATCCACTAATGCACTTTTTAATATAAATAGTTTTCATTTTGTAAAGATAAGGTTTTTTACTTTATTTTTTGCAGATAGACTTACTCTGAAGAATGATTAAAATGAGGCCATAGGGGTTGGAATCCTTGCTGAAAGTGTCTTAGACCTTTTGATTAAGTGTGATATCCAGTTTTACCTTGGTTATAACTAAAATTTTATATGTTTTTTTATTCCAACCGATATTTGGATTTATATTTGAATTCATCAATCAACAAAAATAATTTTGAAATTATTGTGGAGGTTAGTTGTAATTCAAATAATTTTAATCCATAAGTTTATTATCTTCTAAACTATCCTTATGCTCTCGGTATGCTTGTTTCCATCCACATATCTCACAAGATCATGAAATATGGGTAGGAACACCCTGAATCCAGTAACCCAGATCCATTGATTATCTTACTACATTAGTATAAGAAACAGGGGATCACATCTTGAAGAATAGAATAGTTTAGTAGTCCTGGGAGACTATATACATACATGATTCCCAAATTACATTAAAAAACATGAAACAAAACTTAAAATTTCTATTAGATATTACTATTTATTCTAGTATATCCCTAAAATAATTTATAGTTCACTTCTTGGTATCCTAGAGAAATGAAATAAAGGGTGAGGTCAGATGTTTAGTAAGGAAAATCATATAATGGAAGCTATCATAGAATAAATAAAACATAAATAATATGGAAAAGATAAACAAAAATAAAATATTTCATATAACTAATATTATGAAAGGGAAATATAGGAAAGGATGACATAACAACATAAATAATCACATGGATAACAAGAACTGATTTTATAATGATATAATTCATAATTCCTGACATCATAATCTTTCTATCAAGGATTTATTCCAATACATTATATGTAAATAGGTAAAGAATATTCCATATACACAAACTAGTTTTTCTCATGACACCCACCAATTCATTGAGGGGTAATAACATGCTTTTCCCATCACTTACTATGTATAATGTATTCATCATCTGAAATAAATGGATAATAATTCAACACATAATCAATAAATATTCATATTTAAAAACCACCATACTAAATGTTAATATTTTCCCCAATCAATAAAAAATAGCATAATCATAATCTATCCAGGAAAAAAAATAAGATGGACGGTTTCATTAATGTTTACACTATAACACCTCTAGATTTTGTGAAATATTTTTTTCAAATGAATTTCATATTTTCAATATTTTTTGTTACATGTAACACTGAGTTTATCTTGTATTACATGAAACACTTATTTTAAATGAACATGTAAATTTATTAAAATATTATTATATGATAGCTATCTCCTAGTCATTGGAATGATGGGTATGATTAGTATTAAATAAATTATTAAAATAAATGGTTTATACATTTATATAAAATGAATTCCTTAGTGACCAATTAATTAAAAATGAAAATAAAAAATATTTCAAATTAAAAAACTATTTTTATGAAAAAAAAACACAGTTAACATCAAAAAATTAAACATCCTACTTTTGGTGGATGGTTTTAATGAAATTTATATATTACATATTCAATGAAATTTTTAAAATTCATTTTATGTGTTTTCTATATAATATAAAATAACAAATCCAATTTTACGCTTAAAACTATATTTTTCTAAAAATAAGTTTTGTAGCCTTTTGTGCACTTATTTTAAAACTAATTTTTGATAATTTTAGTAAATTTATTCGAAGAAATAATTTTAATTATTTAAATCATCATTTTAAAATTATCTTAAGGTTATTTTTTGATAATTTTATGAAAAGATTAATTTTTTGATGAATAGTAAAAAAATAATGAATATTAATTGAAATTTGTCTTTTCATTTAAATTATTTATAAAGTTAGGTTATATTTTAAATTTGTTTTGAATTAAAATTAGATTAATTATATATCTATTAATCCAATTTAGATCATTGGAATCATTTTCATGTTGAATTTTTATATAAAAACCTCATAAATTTTTTCTCTTTGAAAACTCACTTTCTCATCGCGTCTGCGGGATTAATTTTAAATTAAATTTTTTTTCAATTATGTGTATTTTATTTGATAAAATAGATTAAATATTTTTAATCATTATAATTTATATTATATAATAAGTTCAACTTAATTTTTTACTAAAATGAATAGTGAAAACAGTAAAAATTAATTACTACGTTTAAGGTAAAAATGGTTTTACTGCATGGTTAAACTAAAAATATAAGGATTAAAATAACAAAAAAAATTATAAAATATATTTTATTACAATATTTATAATATTTAATGTATAATTCTCTAGGATACTCCATTTTGGATCCTTTTGACTTGACAAAAACGCGGGTACACCTTTTTCTTTTCAAAACATTACAAGTGTTCCACTCACCTCACTTATAAAAGACCATCCCCTCTCCTTTATTACAAAATCCTTAAATCCATTTTGATTCATCCAAAACCTACCCAAATTAATTCTATAATATCATCATATAAGCCTTATTTTTTGTACAAATCCAACCTAGGAAGGCTTTTGGTGAAAACCTAAGAAGGTTACCCGAAGAAGAGGTAAAGTTCTTCAACGAGTGTTTATTTTATTTCCTCCTCCACCTAATTAAATTATTATTAAAACATGATGATATAATAAAAAAATTATATTACATATACTTATATGTTTTTATGTTAAGTTTATGACCGACAACCATCCCCACTTCCATCAAATGGGTTACGAAATCATCATTCGTGTGTATGGTGGATTATTGTCTCGCGAACTGATGTCATTCGTTTTTCCATTACCAACTCTCACAGTTGAGTATAATGATGTATATAAAGTATATATATGATATAAATAACATAATTATACCTATAGGGTAATTATATCATATATACATTTTTAATTTCCATTCCATAGGGGATATGATTGTGTCGCTCGTGTGTACGGCAGACTACCGCCTCACGAAGGGATGTGATTCATTAACACTTTACATGGAAGATAATAAGGTCAAAATTAATAAATATATTTGATATACATTAAATAATTATTATATTTATAATATATTTATCATTCTTGAAATATAATATATCATTTTCTTTCTTTCCTTTTCACTCACTGAAAGACAATAACTTCATTTATGTACATATGGACTACCGCCTTCATGAAGCGATGTGACTCTATCTTTCCATCACCACACCACATAGATGATATGTATAAGTATATTTAAAGAAAAATATTTTAATTATGATATTATTATCATTTTTTAAATATAAAATATTATTTACCACCTTTCTATAATGATCGTTGAAAAAATGGAAACGTTACTCATGCGTACGAACGACCTACCGTCTCCATGATCGTAATGTACTTCATTTCTCAAAACAATATTCCATGATTGGGATTAAAAGTATAATTATGTATAAATATTATTTTTATTTCTTGATTATTATTCTGTAGATGATGGTACCATGATCAAATTAAGAGGATTGAATATAAAAAATCAAAACATATGTGAAAAACAAAGCGGTTATTACCCAGAACATGATTTTAACAAGGAATTGGAAATAAATGGGTAATTAATGGTCATAATTAAATAATATATTGTATAATATATATATATATATATAATTATGTTTATATAATAAAATTATATTTATTATACATGTGTTTTGAATGTGTATGAATGAATTTAAGACTTAAGGTAATGGATTTATAGTCTTTCTTTTATTTCAGGGAGACATATGAAAATTCATCACTTGTTTAGTGTATGTGGTGTATATACTACCAATTTGACATGTTATATCATGAATATACCTATTTTAATGATATTTCAATTTTAATTTGATGTTATTCTTTATTGGGGCTTATGATTTAAAAGATTACCAAAGCAGTAAGGATTTTTGTCTCAATTTTTACTTCTATGAGATAAATTCCATATTCACTACTTATTTTTTTTTATGTGGTGTATATAATGACCATGAATGTATTTTATTATTATTATCCTGAAAATTATTGTAATTTAAATATCCATATTATTATCTCTCTTTCATGGGGATTATAGTTCAAAAGTTACAAAATCGGTAAGGGATTTTTATTCTCCCTTTTATTTCTGGGAGACATATGCAAAGTCATACCTAATTAATTTTATATGATTTATACACTTTATATTTTAAATTTTATATCATTAATACAATAATTTTCATGATATTAAAAAAATTATTTTATTTTATACTTTATTTTGGTTTACAATTCAAAATATTACTAAAGTGGTAAGGGATTTCCATCTCAATTTTTACTTCTATGTGATACATGCCATATTCAGCACTTGTTTCTTATATGTATTCTATATAATATTCATGAACTTACTTTATATTTATCCTCATGAAAATTATTAGGATTTAAATATCCATTTTAGGATATCTCTTTCACATGGTTTACGGTTTAAAAGATACCCAAGCGATAAGGGATCTTTATCACAATTTGCCTTCTTTGAGACATATGTTATGTTATGAACCTATCATCTTTATGAGGTTTATATTACGCCCCATTGAAATGTAATATTGTGAATTTATTTATTCTAATGATATTATAATTTTCATTTAATTTTATTCTTTCATGGGTCTTATGATTAAAAGTTACCAAAGTGGTAATGTTTTTATGTTGGAATCTCAGCCTTTAACAGGATTGCTCATGATTATGCTTCTAATGATGAAATATTATGATCTACCACTCAATAAACTCGTTTATTTTCTTATAATATAGTTATTTATAGATAATACATGTTTCCCTTCATTTTATACTCTTTATATACTCAATAGTTCAAAATAATGTTTTTAAGAAAATCATCTTTATTTCCTTCTTCGGTCGAAAACTCGTTTTTATCCCAAAACCATGTTTTCTAAAAATGTTTTCAAAAATGTTTTTAAAATTATTAAAATAATTTATTAGAGACATTTTTACCCACTTTTTACTTTTTTACAAAATAAAATTAAAGGTTTATTCATTTCATTTTAAAAACATTACTCGTTTTGGTTTTACTGAAAATTTGAAAGGAATCATTATTTTAACATATACAGCATGAACATAAATTTCTTCCATTATAACTATTATTTTATTTAAAGCTTAATTTATAATATTTTAAGTTTATTTTAAAATAAAAGTATTTTTAAATTTTTTTAAAATGTTTTTTTAAATGGTAAGTTAATTTTCCTAAAGAAATGTTTTAAATTATTTTTAAAGCTTCATTTATAGTTTTTCAAGGTTATATTTAAAGAAAAGGATTTTCAAAATGTTTTTAAAAAGTTTTTTCAAATAGTAAAGGATAATTTTCTCAATAAATGTTTTAAATTATTTTTAAATAATCCTTTATATGTTTCAAATTTTATTTTCAAATAAACCCATTTCAAAAATGTTTTATGGATTTTTAGATTTAAAAATGAATTTTAAATGAAAAGTTATTTTCTTCAAGAAATGATCCAAGTGATTTATCTTTCAAAATACTCTTCCATCTAAGATGAAATCCTTTTATATGAAATTTTATTTACTAGGTATATGATCCAAGGATACCATTATTATTCTTTCTCTGAATGTTTTATTTTTATGATGAAAATATATTTATGAAACTCATTTCTCTTCCATAGGATATACCATGATAAAATTCTTATGAAACCTGCTTCTTTTTTCATGGGTTATGATTTAATGAAATAATGAATTGATTATTAAATATGCATATTTTTTATAGGTTATGATATGATGAAATTTCTATAAAACTCATTTCATTTTATAGGTTATTGTAAGATGAATGTTTTATGATCTTATGGAATACATATGTATAATTTTAATTATGTGATGGAGGTTATGTTATAACCAAGGATGGTGGTTATGTTATAACCAAGGATGTTGGTTATGTTATAACCAAGGTTTGTGGTTACATTATAACTAAATATAGGTGGGACCTAAATCTCCCTATAATGCATTGGGTAAATATTTATATCTTATGAGATAGATAGGAATGTAACTGGGAGTGAACCCAGTTTAGTAAAGGATTTTGTTTGTTATGATAGTCTTGGGAGTGAACCTTGACTACTATGATGGAATGGGGAGTAAGCCCATTCAACTATGATATCCATAGTAGTTAGCCTTGAATACTATGGAAATGATTTAATATTCTTATGTGTATTCCACAATTCCATGTCTTATGTCAATGTTATGCTCTCTTAGATCATGTTATTTAATTTCCTTATGATTCATGTCTTATAAACTGCTAATATTTATGTCATGACTCAATATTATGATCTTTGATATGCAGGGTATAGTTTTCAGATGTTATTATCATGTTTTTATACCCTTATGTTCATGTTATTCTTATATATGTCTATTGTTTACCCTTACTAGGCATCTTATCTCACCCTTTATTATGTTTCCTTTCCCCGGGTTATGAAGAAATTTTTTATATATTATATGTTTGTTAATAGAACTAAATAGGAAGATATTTATGGGATATGTTTAATATATTTCACCAAATTAGAAAATTTTGTACCTAGTATCCAAAGAAACTAAACTATTATGGCCCCCGGGTGTGTGATTGTGTAATTTATTGAATATTCATCTAAAAAGATGTAATATATATGTATAAAAATCATGGGCCTCTATAATTGGTCTTAGAGGAAAGTTTTAATTAACCTTTGGAAACTAGGATGAGAAAACTTTAGTGATACCCTGATACATATTTCTAATGATATGTCTAGGGATGTCTCTAAGGATAATTCTAAGGATGAGTCAAAGTATAGGGAAATGTTCTTGAATTTTGGTAAAGAAAAGAGAAAGTGGTTTCCAAGAAAATATATCCCTATCTAGATAATACAATTTGATGTGTCTCTGAAACATAGTTACCTAGGGGTAATAACTCTAAGAAGGGTTCATTTAGCTAGACTCAGTCGCCACCTGGTGCACGAAAATGGGCCTTACGGCACACCTGGTTTGGCACTCTCGAGGGTTATGATTTGTAAATTCACAAACACTTTAAGAACCATCATGAATGATTTAAATAGATGATGACTATTAATGAACTAGGATAAACTTAAGGTTTCATAGATTAAAAATAAGGTGTTATGATTTAGATGTCTTATAAGTAATTTTTTTCATGATTATGTGGTTTCCCACTATGATTTGTTTTTCTCGCACTATGATTTTCATTTTAGTCAATGGTAGGAACCATAAGGAATTGAGTTAACATTGAATGTGATGGATAGTTTTCTAATTAGCAGCCAAATGGGATGATGATTGTAATGAAGGATGTTGTGATTATTCCTAATCAGCTATCATGAAACATTATTAACAATGTACACCTTAACCAATACTCAGAATCTCCAAAGAAGAAAAGGATAGAGTTCGCTGAGAGTTTAGATAGTGGAAACCAAGGGGTAAAAAAGATTTAGTTTCTTATATGTCGAGGATGTGGGAAGAATCGCTCAAGGGAATTTATCAGAGGGATGAGAAGAATTTTTTGGGTGTGGAAAACTATGACATATACCAAGTAACTATAAAGGAAAAATGAAATGTTTGGTTAACACAATGAATGAGAATAATGGTCCTCCTAAGGCATCATCGATTGTGGTATATTTTAAATGTGTAAAGTGTGTTCATTTTGTAAATTGATTTCCTAAGGGTAAATCACATGAAGATAATCAGCAATGTTGTACGAGATATGGTTTTTTGATTGATGATAAAGAGACTACGAATAATATACGAAAGGAAAGAGGTATTAATGAATAAGATGGAAAATCCTAGTTAATGGTTTAATAATTTATTATAATGATTGAAGTGTTTATTTATTGGAATTCATCAATTATGAAATATATAATGATTTTTCATTATAAGTTTTTCATTAAGGATTTTCAATAATTTGTTGAATAATGCTAATGACCTAGAAAAGTGATTTAATGGAAAGGTGGTATTCATGTAAAACACATAATTAAGGGATAGATAACCCTTAATATGTTCCTAATTTTGAGTTAATGATGTTGGGATAAATATATTTTGGATACGAAGAAAGTAAATTGGATGGTATTGATGACCTTGGAACTAGTTAATGATTTGTGGAGAAATTGGTTTCTGTTATCATTGAAGGAGTTTACAGCATTATTGTATTTGAGGAATATATCTAATAATCTATGTTTTATATAAGGAATGAGGAGGCATGTATGTTTTCAATAATATTTTATGGTAATTTAAGTTATTACCATGTTTCAAGAGAATACATGATGAAGGTATTCACATGTTTGGAATGTGACAATCAAGAGACACTTTTTGATATATAAGGGATTAATGTTAAGTTGATTTTGAAAAATGTAGTGACCTTATTTATAAATTTTTAATTTTTTAAGGGTTATAAGGTTAACCATTTATGGAATGGTTTAAGTTGAACTTTGGATGAGGTTTTAGATATTAACATATTACTTCACCATATGAATATTTAACCATATGGGATAACCAGTGTTAATTTTTTTAACTAAAGATAGAAGGAGTGGATTATCATTTTTTATGGATCTTATTTAGTACTTTTGACATGAAAAATTCATCTCTTAGAGTAAGATATTAAGTACAAATTGATCAAGGCACAACCAAAGGATAAAATTGTGCCTATGAAATAAAAAGATATGAAGTTTGTACATTTTCATATATTCTCATTCTATATGGAAAAAAAATTCACCAAGATTAGCAAAAAGATCTTGAAATAAAATATTTTCTTAATATCATCATTTTTTAGGATATCAATGATCATTTTCATGCCTATTTTGTTTAATTTTTTCATTAACCTTCTCTAGATCACCCACTTTCTTGTGATCAATGACCTTTATCACTCTCTATAATTATTTGCGCTTTTCTATCATGTCTATATCTTCACTTACCACATATGTTAACCTATTTAGAAACCTGGTATGTGTTATTACAAATGAATTTTGTACATCCCTTTTCTCTTTTTTAAGATGATGTTTTATTAAAACTTTTTACAAAGTTTGTTTCAATGATATAATTTTTCAAATATCAAACCTTTGATGATCAAGATAAGTTTTTAGGGTGATTCATTTTAAGGGGGTAGAATGTAACACCCTAATATTTTTTGAAATATTTTTTTTCAAATGAATTTGATATTTTTAATATTTTATGTTACATGTAAGACCGAGTTCATCTTTTGTTACATGCAACACTGAGTTTAAATAAAATGTGTCATATTATTAAAATATTATTATATGATAGTTATCACCTATCCATTTAAATGATGGGTATGAATATGATTAAATAAATTATGAAAATATATGGTTTACACATGCATATAAAATAAATTATTTGGTGACCAGTTAATTAAAAATGAAAATAAAAACTATTTGAAAATAAAGAAAATCCTTTTCTGAAAAAAAAAATTATGAAAACAAACACATTTTACCTCAATAAATTAAACAAACCACTTTAGGTGAATGATTTTAATGAAAATTATATGTTATATATTCAATTAAATTTTAACATTTATCTTATGTGTTTTTTAGAAAATATATTGAAATAAATCCAATTTTACACTTTAAAACTGTATTTTTCTAAAAAGTGGTTGTCGCCTTTTTTGGGCACTTATTTTAAAACCAATTTTTTTACAATTTTAGAAAATTAATTTGAAAAAATAAACTTAATTTTTTAAATTATTGTTTCAAAATTATCTTAGGTTGAATTTTTTATAATTTTTTGAAAAGAATAGTTTTTTGATGAATAGTGAAAAAAATACTGAATTTTATTTTGAAAACTGCCTTTTTTTAATTATTTATATAGTTAAGTTATATTTTAAATTGATCTTAAATTAAAATTATATCGATTATATATCAATTAATACAATTTAGGTCATTATAATCATTTTTATAATGAATTTTGATTCAAAAATATTGTAAACTTTTGAACTTTTTCTCTTTGAAAACTCATTTTCCCGTCGCATCTATAGGATTAATTTTAAATTAAATTTTTTCAATTATGTGATTTTAATTTAAAAAATTGATTAAATATTTAAAATAAAAATAATTTATATTATATAATGGTTTTAACTTAATTTTTTACCAAATTAAATAGTGAAAATAGTAAGAATTAATTACCACAGTTATGGTAAAAATGGTTTTATCGGGGGTAAAACTAAAAAGATAAAGGTTGAAATGACCTAAAAACTTTTATAAAATATATTTTAAGTCCATATTTAAACCCCATAATGTATAACTATCTATAATACTCTATTTTTTAGACTAATTTCATGATAAAAACATGGGTAAACCTTTTTATTTTCAAAAAAGTACAAGTGTGTCACTCAACTCACTTATAAAAGGTCACCCCCTCTACTCTATTATTCACACCTTAAAACCATTTTTTCAGTAAATAACTACCCAAATAACTTACCATATTACCTCATATAATTCTAGAAGACTTATTTTGGGCAAAAATACAACCTAGGAAGGATTTTGGTGCAGCCCTAAGTAAGTTACCTGAAGAAGAGGTAATGTTCTTCAATAAGCATTTTTTTATTTATTCCTCCACCACCTTAAATTCTTATTAAACCATGTGTATATAATGAACTCATTATATTTCATATAATTATATTTTTTTAATGGTATTACCTACAATGATTCCCATTTCCATCAAATGGGATATAAAATCATCATTCGTATGTACTGCGGATTACTGCCTCACGAACCGATATCATTTGTTTTTACATTACCAACTCTCACAGTTGAGTATGATGGTGGATATAAAATATATATATTATATTAATAACATAATTATACCTATATATTAATTATATCATATATATACCTTTTTAATTTCCATTCTGTAGGGGATATGATAATGCCACTCGTGTGTACGGCGGACTACCGCCTCACGAAGTGATGCGATTCATTAACAATTTATATGGAAGATAATAAAGATAAACTTAATGAATATATGTGATATAAATGAAATAATTATTTTATTAATAACATATTTATCATTTTTAAAATATAATATATAATTTTATTTCTTACCTTTCCACTCATTGAAAGATGATAACTTCATTTGTATATGTGTGGACTACCGCCTTCACAAAGTGATGTGACTCGCTCTTTCCATCACTACACCACATGGATGATGAGTGTAAGTATATTTAAAGTAAAAATATTTTATTTATGGTATTATTACCATTATTAAATATAAAATATTACTTATCTTCTTTTCATAATGATCATTGAAAAATGGAAACGTTACCCATACGTACGAATGATCTATTGTCTCTATGATCGTAACATACTTCATTTATCAAAACCATATTTCATGATTGGTATTAAAATAATAATTGATTTATAAATATAATACTTTTTTAATTATTATTATTCTATATATTATATAACCATAATCAAAGTAATAGTACCAAAAATAACAAATCAAAACATATACGAAAAATAAAGCGGTTATTAGCTGAAACATTATTTTAATAAGGAATTGGTAATAAATGGGTAATGAATGGTCATAATTAAATAATATATGGTATAATATATATAATTATTTTTATATAATATATCTAAAATAAACTTATATTTGTTATACATGAGGTTTGAACATGTATGAAGGAAATCGATACTTAAGGTAATGGATTTCTAGCCTTTCTTTTATTTCTAAGAGACATATGAAAATTCACCACTCATTTTTTTTGGTGTATATACTTACCCTTATACATTTTATATCATAAATATACTTATTTTAATGATATTTAAAGTTTCATTTTATATTATTCTTTATAGGGGCTTATAATTCAATGGATTACTAAAGCACTAAGGGCTTTTCATCTCACTTTTTACTTCTATGAGACGCATTCCATATTTACCACTTATTTATTTTATGTGGTGTATATAATTACAATGAATGTATTTTATGATCATTATCCAAGAAATTATTATAATTTACATATCCATTTTAGGATCTCTCTTTCATGGGGTTTACGGTTCAAAAGTTACAAAAGCGGTAATGGATTTCTATTCTCTCTTTTATTCTTGGAAGACATATGAAAAGTCACGACTTGTTACTTTTATAAGGTGTATATAATTCCCCACTGACATATTATATCATTAATATCCTCATTTTAATGATATCTAAAGTTTCTATTTATGTTATGATTTATTGTATCTTACAATTCAAAATATTACAAAAGTGGTAATGGATTTCCATCTAACTTTTTTACTTCTATGAGATACATGTCATATTCACCACTTGTTTCTTATATGTGGTGTATATACTGTCTATGAATTTATTTTATATTAATTATCATAAAAAAATATGGTGATTTACATATCCATTTTAGGATCTATCTTTCACATGGTTTACAGTTAAAAGATACCCAAGCTGTAAGGGATCTTTGCCACAATTTGACTTCTTTGAGACATATGTTAGGTTATGAACCAATCTTATTTATGAGGTGTATATTCCATACCATTGAAATTTAATATCATGAATTTATTTATTTTCATGATATTATAATTTTCATTGAATGTTATTATTTCATGGGTCTTATGATTCAAAGTTACCAAAGTGGTAAGGTTTTTATGTTGCAATCTCGTCGTTTATCAGGATTACTCATGATTATGCATCCAATGATAAAATATTATGATCTAATACTAAAGAAACTCATATATTTTAATCTAATCTAGTTATTTATGTATAATAATTTTTTTTCCCATAATTTTACACTCTTATGTACTCAAGAGTTCAAAATAATGTTTTTAAGAAAAATTATCATTATTTCTCTCTTCGGTCGAAAACTCATTTTTCTTCCAAAACCATATTTTCTAATAATGTTTTCAAAAATGGTTTCAAAATTACTAAAATGATTTATTAGATACATTTTTACCCACTTTTTAATTTTTTACAAAAAAAATTAATAGAATCTTCATGTTGTTTTCCAAACATTTATTGTTTGGATTTTACCAAAAATGTGAAAGGACTCATTATTTTATCATTTATGACATGAATGTAAATTCATACTATTATGACTGTTATTTTCTTGGAAGATTCCTTTATAAGTTTTCAAGGTTATTTTAAAATAAAATTATTTTAAAGACTATTTAAAAAGTGTTTTCAAAATGGAAGGAATATTTTCCTAAAAAATGTTTTAAATGGATTTTAAATCTTCCTTTAAAAGTTTTCAAGATTATTTTCAAGGAAAATGATTTTCAAAATGTTTTAAAAATGGTTTTCAAAGAATAAAGGATATTTTCCTCAAGAAATTTTTTAAATTATTTTTAAATAATTTTTTATAGGTTTCAAAGTTTATTTTCAAAGAAAATCATTTCCAAAATGTTTTATGGATTTTTATTTTTAAAAATATATTTTAAAAGAAAAAGTTATTTTCCTCAAGAAATTATCCAAGTGATTTATCTTTCAAAATAATTTTCCATATAAGATGACATCTTTTAATGTAACTTTTACTTTACTAGGGATATGATCCAATGATACCATTCTTATTCTTTATCTGAATGGTTTATATTTATGATGATAAGATTTTTATAAAACTCATTTATCTTCTATGGGTTATACAATGATAAAATTCTAATGAAACGTGCTTATTTATCTATGGTTTATGATATGAAAAAATGATTAAATTATTATGAAACATTTTTCTTTTCCATAGGTTATTATATAATGAAATTTTTATGAAACCCATTTCATTTCATGGGTTATGATAAGATGAATGTTTTATAATCTTATGGAACACATATGTATGTTTTCCATTATGTGGTGGTGGTTACGTTATAACCATGGGCGGTAGTTATGTTATGGCCAAGGATGGTGGTTATGTTATAACTAATAATGGGTGGAACTTATATCTCCATACAATGAATTTAGTAATTATTTATATATCATTAGATAGATATGACGGGAATATGGAGTAAACCCGATTCAGTAAGGGACTTTGTCCACTATGATGGTCTTGGAAGTGAAACTTGACTACTATGATGGTTTAGGGAGTGAACTCATTCCACTATGATATCCTTGATATTGAGCCTTGACTACTATTAAAATGATTTTATATGGTTATTTGTATCCCTCAATGTCATGTCGTATGCCAATGTTATGCTCATTTGGCTCATATTCTTTGATTTTATTATGATTTATATCTTATGAACTACCAATCTTTATGTCATGAATTAAGATTATGATATTTTATATGAAATATATGGTTTTCAAAAGTTATGTTCATGTTCTCATACCCTTATGTTCATGTTATGATTACATATCTCCCTTTTTTACCCATACTCAGCATTTGTGCTCATCCTTTATTATGTTTTCTTTCTCTGGGTTATGATGACATTTTTTAAGTAGGGTATATTTGTGAAGAGTACTAAAGTGTAAGATATTTATGGGATATGTTTAATAGATTTCACTAAATTATAATATTTTGTACATATCTGCCAAAGGCACTAAACTATTAAGGTCCTCAGGTGTGTTTTTGTGTAATGTATTCAATATTCATCTAAAAATATGTATTATCTATTTACAAAAATCATAGTCCACTATATATCATAAGTTAATGATAAGAATAATAAAATCATGTTAACACCAATGAAAATACATTTTAAATAACATTTGAGCCTTTTTTTAAAAATATGAGAAAAATATCATTTTCTTTTGATAACACTTAAAATAAAAATTTCCAAAATATAAAGAAAATGATTTTTTTTAATAAACATGAAATTTTTTAAATTAATCTTCAATAAAATGAATATTTATGATGAAAATAAAATTCATGCATTTTTTAAACATTAAAATAAAGATTCTTTTCAAACTTTTGGTAAAAAATAAAAAGTTCCTCATTCAGGAAATGATAAGAAGATTCATTTTAAAAAATTTAAAAGAATTTCAAATATAGTTAATGAATTTAAATAATAATTTGATCATATAAAATAATATTCTTGGAAACATTTTATGAAATATGGACATGGAAGAAAAGGTTCATCAACCAATGAGGAAAAAGGGTCAGTTTTATTAAAAACCATTTTCTCAGTTGTATTAAGTAAAAAATAGAGTAAAATGAAAGGAAAATATGTAAACTTCATATATAAACATAGTATAAGAAAATGGATAGATTTTAAAAGATAATGATCTTATAATTTCCTTTAATTAAAGTTTAAACATAAACAATCCCAAATAAAAATGAGATTGTACAATAAACCCTTACCTTGAGTCTGAATCGCCATGTACATACTTTAACTCCTGTATAATAAACTTGTATTAATATTTTAATTGATTGATAAAAAATTTCAGGTTTATTCCACTTTCATAATTCCTTTTATTACATTTATTATTATGTCTTATATAATTATTAAATTAGTTAAGTTCGCGTTGGACATTTGGGGTCCTTCGGTTTATAACCTTGAAATAACATTTATGTGTTGGACATGGTCAAAGGATTCATAGTTAAATTATATTTGGAACATTAATCATGAAATAATTATAATTTTTATACATTAAATTAAATTTTAAAATCATTCATGAAATGTGTACAAGAAAAATGAACTGCATCGCTTTGTGGAGATGACAGTCTGTACATAAGCATGAGCGATGTTGTCGTTTTTTAATTTGTGGAGGGAAAGAAAATAGATATTATATTATATTTAAATAATAATAATTATATAAAAATATCATATATATTATTAGTTACATATTTATTACCATCCAATTAAAGTGGTGATGAAAAACAAATTATATTTCTATGTGAAGACGGCAAGTTGTGCGTACACACGAGTGATGTTTTCATTTTCTATATGATGGAAAGGAGATAGAAAATGTATTTAATATCAATATAACAAAATATAATTATGGTTAATATATATATGTAATTATTTTAAGATATTTATTGGATATTTAGAGGAGGTTTAAGAATAAAGGAACTTGTAAAGGCTCTGTGAGAATATATGTCTCTTCTTTTAGTAACCTCTTTTGGATTAAACTTTAATCCATATTGAAGTGGTATTTTGGTGAGATCGTGTCCTCTAGGAAATGGGGAGGGATGTTTTTAATATATTTGGGTAGGTATTTTTCATGATATGTTACTCAAGTAGTGTGGAGAAGAGATGAGATGGGTTTCATTTTATGAGTGAAGTGGGTGACAAACTTGTAAATACTTAAAACTTTATTATATAATATATGTTTTAGTCAAGTCAAGTGGATCCAAATTAATTGTATTATTTTAAATAAAATAATACTTATTTTTATTTAAAACCAAACAAAAACTTATATGAACCCTTTGAATACTTGATTAAGAGAGAAGAATCAAAAATAGTTTCTATTTGAATAAAAACATTACTTAGATTTACAAGATGTTAAGCATAGATATCTAAGTTCAACATTATATTTTTATATGAAATATATTACTTATTAAATATATATTTTATCTATAAAAAACGTTTCATAAAATTTCAAGTTATTCTTATATCATTATAATGTCATAAAAGTGACGGTATTTGTAAAATCGGGTTTTTTTGTTATTCAGTACAAAAATCAAATTCTTCTAAAATATATAAAAATTCCACCCCTAATATAATTTTTACATAATAATTTAAAAAAATAATTTAATTTTTTTAAATAAAATTTCTAAAAATTTAAATAATTAATTCCAATTATTCCCACACAAAACACAAAAAAAAACCTATTTTTATAAAAAATGTATTCTTATGGCATAAAATGAATTTATTTTTATTTTTTCATGTTAACAACAATTAGATGAATATACTTTTTTTTACTGAATTCATTATTTTTATTATTGAAATAATTTCTATAAATATTTCATAATTTGGTTATTCCTATTCATATTCATCAACCCAGCAGCCAAGTTATAACAATCATATTTAAATAACATTATTTCTCAGTCCGTGTATGCTCGGGGTTGTGTGTGGTGAATGATATCAAACATAGTATTAATTTAAAGGAAACTAAAATATTGGGGTTTAATATTTCCCTGTTTCAAGTACTTTACCCTTTTATTATGTATTTTGAAGTAATATAATACTTCAGTTGAGTTTTTTAAGTTTCTAGATGGTATTAGAGTGTTTTAGAAGGATTTTTAAAGTTTCATGGATTGAGCATAGTTAGGGAAAACCATGAACTTTCTACAAGATATCATGAAATAGGTTCTAAGAATCACTAGGAAGGCTGACGGTTTGGGTATATCGTGTAAGTTCCCAAGGGAAACCATGAAAAATGAGAGTATTTAGATAATAACTTGCACACGATTAGTGCATGGTTTTCCAAACTATAGCATGTGCACGGGTTGTGTGTAGTTTACCAAATTGTGTGGCACATTCATGTGGTTCTATGGTTTAGACATAGTATCATGTGCATGACTGATTCACAATTTGAAAAACTATGTGGTTTAACCACACGACGTGTATTAAATTCTCAAAAAAATAGAGTTTAACTCGTATTTTTTCCCTAAAACTATCATTTATCTCCTATTCTCTCAGAATCTAAAAATACTCTTCTCATATAGGGATCATTGATGATTCCCTTTGATCTAGAAGGAAATTTTGACAAATCAAAGTGTGTTGGATCTCTAGAATCATTGGTAAGTTTATGTTTTCTCTCTTCCTCTTTAGATCTTCTCATCTCTTCTCACATGGAACATTAGATCTAATCTATTGTGAATAAATCAATGATCCATATTGTGTTTTGATTAGGTTTTGATTGGATTTTTTGAATTAAATTTTTTATGAACCCATATCTAGAGGTTTCTTGGTGTTTTTATTTGGTTTCGTCACCCGTTGAGTGGTGGGTGGCTTCTCACTCTTCTACACTAATTCTAGGACTTGAAGGTTGAGTATTATTAAATGTTTTTCTTGGATTTTTAATGAAAATGGTGAATGATTTCTTAAAGTAAACCATTTTTGGTTTATGACTTCGGAACATGGTATTTTGAATAGCTTTGGAAACCCCTTTGATTTGTAAATTTAAAAAATGGTTTTAGAATCATATTTTTGGGAATATGGGAATTGAAATGGCTTTCATAAAACCCCTTGATTTAAAATTTTAAATTATTTTTTTGAAATTATTGTTTTGGTTGAATGAAATAAAGAGGTTTGAATAAATATTTTAAAGGAAAGAAATTTTTTATGTGGAATGGTTTGATATGAGAACTTGGAATACATGGTTGGAGTGTGTTTATATTGTATTTGAAGCCTTGTTGATATGGTCTTAGTGCTCATACCTCGGGGAACATGGGATTATCACCTTGTGATGACTTGGTTAAGTATGGGTCGATGAATGCAATTATTGGGATTGTCAGTCGGTATGCATGTGTGTGTGTGTGTGTGAAATATGGATGGTTATGCCAAGTAGAAAAATCATGGAAAATTTGATTTAGTTTACATTTTTTAAAATTATTTTATTATGGTAAATTATTTTATGTTCCTCTCATTGTTATAAATTTTATTTATAAAATGTGAGTTAATGTGTTCTTTTCCTAGTGGAGTGAGTTAAGAAGTATCTTGGGGAAAGCCTACTGGGTATGATTAACTCCCTTGCATATACACTTTGGTGCACATGTAGATGTAATTATTCATAACATAGGTTAAGGAAAGGTCTCATATTTCTCTAGTGGAACATCATGATGCTACTTCCTTGAATTGATGTTTGGAACTTGGTGTTCTCTCTTGGTGTCATGGGGGTTATACCACATCATTATTTCTACATTAGGTTATATTTTAGTTTTAGTTGTTTTTCATGTTTTAATTTATCATTGGTACTTTGATATTTCTATTTTAATAGTTCTCTTTTGAGTTGTCTTATTATTAATCTTGCATCATATAGTGGGTTTGGTAGTTTATATTTTTCCTTGATGGTTTTTTTGTTTATAAAGGGAAAATCATCCCCCACAATGTTTTACTAAGCCCTTGGAATTTACTGTCGACCATTGGTCTCTTAGGGATGTCATCAAAGGTTTGTAGAACCACCGCTTATTCCCAATCAAATGGGTTGGGTGGGATGTTATAGATGATATTTGTCTAGGTCAGTCCATCATCTTGGAATGGTAGAAAAGAGATAGGAATGCCAAAAATTGAAATGTATAACATAAATAGGCATAGCCAACCTCTTCACATTGAACTTCAAGTTACCAAGGTTTTCTGGGTACAAAAGGTTTTCTAAGACACTTCTAAGTGTGTTATCATCTCATCATTGTGAGTTTAGACGATGAGTGTAGAAAATCAGGAATTAGTGGTGATACTTCCTACTAGGACTACATTTCTCATATTATGTTTTATGATTTCTAGAAAATAGTTATAATGGCTATTGATTTTGATGATTTTTATAGATTTGGTTGCGATGATTTTTTATTTTGATGACATCAAATATTCTAAGAATTCATTTAGCTAGTAAGTGGTGACTAAGTGTAGTTTTTTTCTTGTTATAGAGAAACATCACAGGGTCGACGTAGTAGAAACCCACAATAATAGGTTGTGGAAAATGTGGTAGCACCTGAGCCATAGGTGAACCAACAGATTGTTTATATAATTGTTTAAACTTTTAAACTTTTTGAAAAAGGAAATTGAAATGAAAAACCTCAAAAGGTGGATCATTCTATGAAATTTAAGAAATAGAATCCACCAATCTTTCAATGGGATTCGGAACCTAAAAATGAAGAAGTGTGACTCAATAGAGTGAATTGTATTTTTGATTTCATTGGAACATTGGATGACCTTAAGGTGAATTTAGTAGGCTACAAGATTTAGGGTCTTTCATGCCAATGGTGGGAATTATCTATCTAATATAGAGTCTACCAAGGCCTTACCTGGGAGGACTTTGAAGAAGTTTTCAGCAAACAATTCTCATATTTCCTCATCTTAAAGAAAGAAAATCTATTAGTGATAGAATATGCTAATAAGTTTATGAAATTAGTTTGTTTTTATCTTTAAGTTACTATTAGTGATAGAATATGATGCTCCTCCAATGGCCTGAAGGCCTTCATTTTTATTGATTTTTGATAATCCACCTTTCAAGGGGTGAGGTGGAACCCTTACAAGGCCCGTAGGCGTAATTATTACCTGGCCCGTAGGCCTTAGAGCATGTCATAACTATAATAAGATAGTACATCTCGAGCAATATTTTTATAGCTCTCCAAATTCAGTGTTAAGAAATACCTCACATGTGTCTCAGGCTTCTTATACTTCGATGGGGAAATCTCATCGAAACAATTCTCATCATCTGGGTGAGAAAAGGTGATTCTAGGAACACCAAAACTCCTCAAGAAATTCAAGGAAGAAAATAACAGGGATGAGTGAGTAAGCAATTATATGGTGCTGAGAAGATGATCATGGAAGAATAGTATAGTCCTTTGATGGTGTGAGGTAATATTCTTTTGAAATCTATTCTCATGTAATATTTTTTTGATACTGACGCATCCCACTATTTTATTAATGCCCATGTTGTGGATCATATAATATTTCTTGTGGAAATGATGTTTCATGTCTTCAAACTTCAAACACCACTCATCCAATGAGAATATCAATCCTTTAAGTGTGCAGCATGTTCAATAATTATCAATGTGTCACGACCCTTCCTCAGGGCCCATGTCGTGACTACCCCAAGCCTGCCTTCCATAGGCCAGGGGCTGGCGACTAGCACCAAAGGCGAATCCCTGATAAAAAGGGAAGGCATTGCCTTTAAACCTGTAACACACATAGTTTGAACACAAGAAGTAGAAGCAACAAGTACTAAAATAGAAAAGAAAGGTGTGCTGAAGTAAGTGGTCCAGTATACAAACCCAACTGAACAACAAGTACAAGTACAAGTAAAAAGGGAAAACAGCTCCTAGATTGTCCACCGGGGAATCCTACCTGAAGGGTAGGTACAGAACTTGAATAGATCATCCCTAAGATATGTCTCGTCTAGTCTAGCTCCGAGCAGCCTTCCATCCGTCACCCTCAGCCTCAATCACTACTGATTGTCGTCTGCACAGAACACAACAAGGTGCGGGCGAAGCCCGTGCAAGGGTGAGTATAACAATACTCAATAGGGGACCCTGAGACCACCGAAGGTCTCCCAGAATCCACTATGGATAAACCACAGAATAAAGATAAAATCACCAAGTATCAACCAACCCTACTTAGGTATATGCCCATACATATACCTAAGTTACAAATCACAGTCTGGATCCAACTCTCGAGCCCAAGAACAACTCATTCCACAAAGGAAGTAAAGTCAATCATCTCAATGATAATAACTGAAATACAAGACTCAGCTCACACAGGTATACAACTCATGTAGAGGGGTGGAAATGATTAGTTGTAGCCACTAAATCATCTCCTCTGTCGAACCCACGTAGGATCCTGGAACAGTATCAGCGTTGTCGAACCCACGTAGGATCCTGGTACAGAAGTCATCAATGTCGAACCCACGGAGGATCCCGGCACAATATCGTCGTTGTCGAACCCACGGAGGATCTGGGTACAGTATCGTCGCTGTCGAACCCACGGAGGATCCCGGTACAGTATCGTCGCTGTCGAACCCATGGAGGATCCTATCATCTCAGTCGCAGCCAGCCCTAGGGTTTCCGCACATAGCACGCTCGATTCCGGGAGGGTCCTCTCCTCGATCCAAGTGTCGATACATCAACTACCACGAAGTCTCGAGTTGATATATCATGTAGTTCCGTCTCATAATAAGGAACCCAATGCGACAGACGGTGCGTCAATCGAACGTCCGGTCTGTGAGTTATTGACATTTCCGTTCCAGGGGCTCGGTTGGTTTTTAGGTTCAAACCAACCCGACCGTACCCCAACTGCGTCCAAACCTCAAGCGGGGTATGCCAAAAGATTTTTCATGCTCTAAGTCTTATGTCACCGTAGACGGTTCGTCGTTCGGACACTCGTAGCCCAAAATACGGATGAAATGGTGATTTGGGGTTAAACGGGTCCGGACAGGGGTCCGACCCAGTCCGCGGGTCCGACCCGGACCGATGGAGCAGCCCAGCCCGAGGGGTCAACCCGGCCCGAAGGGGTGGCCTGGCCGAGGGCAGCCCGGCCTAGCCTAGGGCGGCCCGGCCGAGGGCGGCCTGGCCCGTGGCGGCCCATCCGAGGGCGGCCCGGACCGTGACGGCTCGGCTGAGGGCAGCCCGGCCCATCGTGGCCCGGCCGAGGGTGGCCTGGCCGAAGGCGGCCTGGTCGCGCCCAGGGGGGGTGGCGCGTTCCCCCTAGCACCCGAACGGCTCTATCGTTTGGGTGTGAGCCGAACCGGCGCCCGGTGGTGTCGGTCCCGCACACGCGGGACCCAACGAGGTCTCGCTCGTCCCGGATGGCCCGAGCGGCCAGTCGCTCCGGCTCCACAACGGTCGGCCCGGCCGGCCGCCACCGCTCCTCCACCGAGGCGCGACGACGTCGCGGTCCTACTGCCCTCCGCACGACGCGACGGCGCCGAGACATCCCCGCCTCAGCCCGGCATGGCCGCAGCCCCCTACTGCCTCCGCGCGACGTGACGGCACCACGCGCCTCCGCCGTGGCCCGTCGTGGTTGTGGCTCCCCTTCTTCGCGGCACGACGGTGTCGTGCCCCCTTGGTAACCCAGCAGCCTTGCACCGCCGGTCTTCTTCGCGGTCCTCTCTTCCGGTGGCGTCATTGTGCCACCGCCGTCGTCAACCAAACAAGAACCAATGGAGGGACGCCAAGCCGTGTTTGTTCGGCCCGTACCCTCTGCATTAAGTGATAACAATTGGTCAACATCAAACCATAATAAATGACGAGGAATGAGGATTTAATTTAATCAAAACAAACCCCTACCTCGATTTCGGTAATCAACAATGGAGTCACGAAAGACAAACGTCGCGAAAGACGGACGTCGTTCCGTCAATGTCGGAGGAGGAAGACCTCGGAGAAGATGAGTCGAGATGACATCGTCGGTGTACTTCGTGTGTGGTGGTGCTTCCCTTCCTTTCCCCGGTTGAAGAAGGAACAAGATGATGCTCGATGTTCTTTGGAGATGAGGGGCGTTCTTCGTTGGAGAGGATGTCATTCTCCCAGAATCTCCCAAGTCCTCTCTCAATGGTCCACCCAAAAAGAATCATCAACCCAAAATAAAATAATAGCTTCTCTAATATTTTATTATTTTCATGCATTCAAAAAGAATTCAAAAGTTTTCAAAAATATAATTAATTGTGGTCATTAATTAATCTTTAGGTGTGTTGGCACCATTATGGGGAAGTTCAAGAGTTTCCACCATTTATGGGGAGCTCAAGGGTTTAAAGGGGGTTCAAGCTTGTGTGGGACCCACCACATAATATCCTCCCAATGGAGGTTATGTGCGGGTGGGCCCCACCTCCAACCTCCCCTTGGAGGAGCCTCAGAATCAAGCACCGTCAGAAACTGCATACTCGTAAAATTCCCATATATTTAAAAAAAATCCATGGAATTTTCAGGTCTTTACATTCTCCTTACCTCAGGGCTTTATGTCTCCGTAATCTACAACCCACACTAAGGAAACAAAAGAGGGTACTGAGCACGCATCTGAGCCTCCCGCTCCCATATGCTCTCCTAGAGGTTCCCATGCTGCCAGTGAATGCGCACTAGAGGTATCGACCATCCACGCAGGACCCGCTCCTGTCGATCCTCAATTTCCACTAGAACCTCCGTGAATGTTACTCCGTCATCGATATCCTTCTCCCCGTGGTCGATAATGTGGGATGGGTCGTGCACGTATCTCCTCAGCTGAGATACGTGGAAGACGTCGTGCACCCAGTGCAACTGAGGTGGAAGAGCCAAGCGGAAAGCCACCTCGCCTACCCTACTGAGGACCTGGAAAGGTCTAATGAATCGCTGAGAAAACTCGGCACCTCAGCCAAATCTACATAGACCTTGTCAAGGTGAGACTCGTATAAAGAAGTGGTCTCCATCCTCGAACTCTAGTGGTCTTCGTCTCCTATCAGCATAGGACTTCTGCCTGCTCTGTGCAGTCTTCATCCGCTCCTGGATGATCTGCACCTTCTTCGTCGTAGTCTGCACCTTCTCTAGTCCCATAAGTGCTGACTCCCCTGGATCAGTCCAACACAGAGGCGATATGCAAGATTGGCCGTAAAGTGCCTCGAAAGGTGTCATCCTGATGGTGGAGTGGTAGCTGTTGTTATACACAAACTCTACCAAGGGTAAATGATCCTCCTAGCTACGACCGAAGTCGAGGATGCATGCACGGAGCATGTCCTTGAGAGTACAAATGGTCCTCTCGGTTTGACCATCCGTCTAAGGATGGAAGGTGGTGCTCAAGCGAAGCTGCATCCTGAAAGCCTCCTGCAACCCCTTCCATAGCCAGGAAGTGAAACGAGCATCTCAATCAGAGACGATCGTCGATGGAACACCATGAAGCTGTACGATCTCCTGTACGTAGATGCGTCCCAAGCCCTCTACAGAGCCCTGCTCTCTGATCAGTAGGAAGTGGGCCGAATTGTTGATTCAGTCGACAATCACCCAGATAGAGTTGTGTCCCCTGGATGTACGTGGAAGTCCCATCACAAAATCCATGGATAACTCGTCCCACTTCTACTCTGGGACCTCTAAGGGCTGAACCAAGCCCGCTGGAACCTGGTGTTCCGCCTTCACTTGCTGACAAGTGAGGAATCGTGAGACAAACCCTGCAAAAACCTTCTTCATACCTGGACACCAGTGTTGTCGTCGGAGGTCCTCATACATCTTCTCCACTCCTGAATGTACCGCTAAAGGAGATGAGTGGAACTCCTCAACACTTACTCCTGAATTGTAACTGGTTCCATGGTACGTCCTATGAATAGAATGACGTGCTCCCCACCTTCAAAAAATCCATCAAGTGCCTTCCCCCTGAGGATATCTGAGCACGGCGCGTCTCACAGTCAATGTCCCCACGTTGTGCCTCCCTGAATCACTGAAGAAGTGGAGGAGTGACTGTGAGAGAATGTAGAAAGGTTGCTCCATATCTATCCACAAAGGATATCTTTAATGCGACTAGTTGTTCTGTCACCTCTCCTAGCAGTTGAATGCCTAATCTCCAACTGAGAGCATCTGCAACAACGTTCCACTTCCCAATATTATAGACTATCTCGAAGTCATAGTCCTGGAGTAACTCAAGCCAACATTGATGTCTCAGGTTCAGGTCCTTCTGTGAGAAGATGTACCTGAGACTCTGGTGGTCAGAGTAGACTGTAAAATGTTTTCCCATCAGATAGTGCAGCCACATCTTCAAGGTGACGACTACTGCGGTTAACTCCATGTCATGGGTAGCGTAGTTCTGCTCATTTTGTCTCAACTTCCGTGAACCATAAGTGATCATTGCTCTATCCTGCATCAGGACACACCCAAGTCTAATTCCTGATGCATCACAGTAAACTACGTACCCCACGCCCTCCTCTGGAAGCCTCAAGATGGGGGCACTGGTCAATCTCTGCCTCAGCTTCAGAAAGATCTGTTGGCATCTCTCTGACCACACAAATGGTTGCCCCTTCTTCGTCAATGCTGAAAGTGGTGCTACAACTCTGGAGAAGTCTGGCACAAACCTCTGATAGTACCTAGCTCGTCCCAGAAAACTTCGTACCTCCATCACACTCCTGGGTGGATCCCAAGCAAGCACTACCTAAATCTTTGCTGGATTCACTGCAACTCCAGCCTCCAAGATGACGTGCCCCAAGAAGTGAACCTCTCGAATCCAAAACTGACACTTTGAGAGCTTACCATAAAGCTGGTGCTCTTGAAGTTTGTCCAGTACTACCCGCAAATGCTAGGCATGCTCCTCCTCAGTAGTCGAGTAGAATAGTATGTCGTCGATGAAGACTACGACAAAGCGATTGAGGTAAGGCTGGAAGATCCTGTTCATGAGACTCATAAACACTGTTGGAGCGTGGTTACACCGAAGTTCATAACCAAGAACTCGTAGTGACTATACTGACACCTGAAGGTTGTCTTCTGCACATCCTCTTCTCAAACTCTGAGTTGGTGATAGCCTGACCTAAGGTCTATCTTCGAGAACCATCGTGCTCCCTTGAGCTAATTAAAGAGGTCATCAATCCTAAGAAGTGGGTACTTGTTCGTCACGGTCACCTGGTTCAGGCGACGGTAGTCAACACACAGTCGCAAGCTTCCATCCGCCTTCTTGGCGAACAAAATCGGAGATGCCCAGGGTGAAACACTGGGTCGGATAAATCACTTCCCCTGCAAGCCCTCCAGCTGTACCTGCAGCTCATGAAGCTCGGCGGGAGCCATCCGATATGCTGGAGTAGATATCGGTGTCGTATCAGGGTACAGGTCAATGTAAAAGTCCACCTATCTGTGAGGAGGTAGTCCTAGAACATCGTCAGGAAAAACATCCATGTACTGATCCACCACAACAGGAAAACTAGTACTCCGTGCATCAACTGCTCTGAGAATGAGGCTAGCCAACTGATGTGTGATTGGATGCCCCCTCCTCTAGGTAAGTCTATCCTGCGCTGCGAAGGCTCCCTTCTCGCCGGTGAAGGTAAACCTCATCCCATCCTCACGGAAACACCGCACTTTCCACCTAATACAGTCAATCTGATCATGAACTGTGGATAACCAGTCCATACCCAAGATGATGTCGTAAGGCCTCGACGCCGCTATGAGGAGATCTCAGCCGAAGCTCTCTCCTCCTGGAGTAAGCTCACACTGCTGGCACCAGTGTGTAATCATCGAGTCTACTCCCGTAGGAGTCTCTAGTCGTAAGGATCGAGCCAAAGGCTCCGTTGGAATCTCTGAGCTCTGAACGAGGGCAGCGGCAATAAAAGAATGACTCGCACCTGTATCTATAAGTACTGCAACAAGGGTGGAGTAGACACATATAGTACCTCGAATCATCTCAGGTGTGTCGTGGTCATAGGCCTCGACTTCTTGGAGTTGAGCCTGCCTCTGTCCGCCAGCTCCCTGTGGTCGGGGTGGACCTCCTGTTGGTGGTGGTGGTAGGGCCTCGAAACGTTGTCCCCCACCTGTTGCTCGGCCAGCTCCACTTCCACGTCCGCCTGCTCCCAGCGAACCACCACGGTCGAACCTCTGCCTCTGCCTGGGAGGTCCCTCTACTGTCTGCTGCTCATCTGCATGGCGGGTCGGGAAGTCTCGAGCCATGTGACCCTTCCCGCCGCATGCATAGCACTGCCTGCTCCTCGTATGGTTGGCTCTATCTCATGTGCCCCGCACAACCGAACCTGTATCCTGGGGTTGCCCACCTGATGGCTTGGTCCGCTTGGACCTCTACGACATCTGTCTACTGCCAGCTACAGAAGACTCAGCTACGTGTCGCCCTGTGGTGGGTCTCGCTGCTGGTGGCTGCTCATCTAGAAAACTCTCCATAAGATGGTCCCGCTCCAGCACCTCTGCCTGCGTCGGGATGTTGAAAGAGATCATCAAAGCCCTGATCTCATGCATGAGTCCCTGCTCGAAGGTCCGGGCCCTGAAGAATGGGTCCCACACCATATCCGTGGAGTAGCGCGAGAGGTCGGTGAACCTCGCTGAGTACTGAGCTACTATCATGCTGCCCTACTGCAGATGAAGTAACTACTGAATCTGCACTGCACGAAGGGTGACTGGAACAAACTCTGACCAAAAGAGACTCTAGAAGTCTACCCAGAGTAATCATTCCTCATCATGCACTTGGAGCATCAGGCTCCACCATCTGCCTACTGCTGCATATAGGAGACTCGCGGCAAGGATCACCATGAGGTCGGCTGGTGTTCCTACCAATATGAAACCTCTCACAACAGGCTCCATCCAATCCTCAGATGCCTGTGGGTACATCTCTCCCAGGAACCTGGGTGGCCTCTGGTGCTGGAACTCATGCAACGCACTCAGACGGCGTGCACTCTCTGCTGTTGGAGCTGGTGGTATCGGTGGCCCAGCGGGTAGTGGTACCGCTGGTACCTCCGCTGTGATGGGGCCCTACACCGAGGCCTCATCGCTCGATGGGCTACCATCTCATACGAAACTCAAAACCCTAGTTGGCTGTCATCGTGGGGCCATCCTGAAAAGAAACAGGTGTGCCACGGTCAAAAAAATATACCTAGTGAGATGACACAAAGTAATCATGAAGAAAACTTTTTCAAAGTAAACACACACGCAATCAATGTTTTTGTGCACTGAGTCGGAAATCAGAAGTCAGAGTCCTAGTATATGGATACGTCAGCCGCCGCACCAACACTGGTTTCCCTAAACTGATAACCACACCCAAAACACTTAACACTGTTGATGTTAAAAGAATCAGAGTCCAAGTTCTGTGGTAGAACCGAATCCTCTGATACCAATTTGTCACGACCCGTCCTCGGGACCCGTGCCGTGACTACCCCAATCCCACCTTCCATAGGTCAGGGGCTGGCGACTAGCACCAAAGGAGAATCACAGATAAAAAAGGAAGGCATTGCCTTTAAACCTGTAACACACACAGTCTGAACACAAGCAGTATAAGAAACAAGTACTAAAATAGAAAAGAAAGGTGTGCTGAAGTAAGTGGGCCAGAATACAAACCCAACTGAACAACAAGTACAAGTATAAGTAAAAAGAGAAAACAGCTCCTGGATCATCCACCAGGGAATCCTACCTGAAGGGTAGGTACAGAACTCGAACAGCTCATCCCTGAGATACGTCTCGTCTAGTCCAGCTCCGAGCAGCCTTCCATCTGTCACCCTTAGCCTCGATCACTGCTGACCGTCGTCTACACAGAACACAACAAGGTGCGAGTGAAGCCCGTGCAGGGGTGAGTATAACAATACTCAGTAGGGGACCCCGAGACCCCTGAAGGTATCCCAGAATCCACTAAGGATAAACCACAAAAGAAATATACAATCACCAAGTATCAACCAACCCTACTTAGAAATATGCCCATACATATACCTAAGTTACCAATCGCAGTCCGTCTCCAACTCTCCAGCCCAAGCACAACCCATTCCACAAAGGAAGTAAAGTCAATCCTCTCAATGATAACAACTTAAAGACAAGACTCAGCTCACACAGGTATACAACTCATGTAGAGGGGTGGAGATGATTAGTTGTAGCCACCGAATCATCTCCTCTGTCGAACCCACGTAGGATCCTGGAAAAGTATCAGCGTTGTCGAACCCACGTAGGATCCTGGTACAAAATTCATCACTGTCGAACCCATGGAGGATCCCGGCATAGTATCATCGTTGTCGAACCCTAGAGGATCCGGGTACAGTATCATCGCAGTCGAACCCATGGAGGATCCTGGTACAGTATCGTCACTATCGAACCCACGGAGGATCCTATCATCTCAGTCGCAGCCAGCCCTAGGGTTTCCACACACAGCACGCTCGATTCCGGGAGGGTCCGCTCCTCGAGCCAAGTTTTGATACATCAACTACCATGAAGTCTCGAGTTGATGTATCTTGTAGTTCCGTCTCATCATAAGAAACCCAATGCGACAGACGGTGCGTCAATCAGACGTCTGGTCTGTGGGTTATTGGTATTTCCGTTCCAGGGGCCGAGTTGGTTTTCAGGTTCAAACCAACCCGACCGTGCCCCAACTGCGTCCAAACCTCAAGCAGGGTATGCCAAAAGATTTGTCGTGCTCTAAGCCTTCTGTCACCGTAGACAGTTCGCCGTTCGGACACTCGTAGACCAAAATACGGATGAAATTGTGATTTTGGGTTAAACGGGTCCGGACAGGGGTCTGACCCGGTCCGCGGGTCTAACCCAGACCGATGGAGCGGCCCGGCCCGAAGGGGCGGCCCGAACTGAGGGCGGCCCGACCTGAGGGCGGCCCGGCCGACGGCGGCCCGGCCCGTGGGCGGCCCGGCCAAGGGTGGCTCGTCTCGTGGGTGGCCCGGCTCGTGGCAGCCCGGCCGAGGGAGGCCCCGCCGAGGGCGGCCCGGCCCGTGGCGGCCGGCCGAGGGAGGCTCAGTCTGTGGCGGCTCAGCTGAGGGAGGCTCGGCCGAAGGCGGCCCAGCCTGGCCACGCCCAAGGGGGTGGAGCGCGCCCCCTGGCACCCAAATGGCTCTGTCGTTCAGGTGTGTGCCGAACCGGTGCCCGGTGGCACCGGTCCCGCACACGCAGGACCCGACGGGGTCCCGCTCGTCCCGGCTGGCTCGAGCGGCCAGCCGCTCCGGCTCCACGGCGGCCGGCCAGGCCGGCCGCCACTGCTCCTCCACCGCGGCGTGACGGCATCACGGTCCTGTTGCCCTCCGCGCGGCGCGATGGCGCCGCGCCATCACCGCCGCGGCCCGGCATGGTCGCGGCCCCCTACTGACTCTGTGCAGCACGACGGCCCCGCGCACCTCCGCCGCGGCCCGTCGTGGTTGTGGCTCCCCTTCCGCGTGGCACGACGTTGTCGCGTCCCCTTGGTAACCCGGCGGCCTTGCGCCGCCGGTCTTCTTCGCGGTCCTCTCTTCTGGTGGCATCGTTGTGCCACCACCGTCTTAAACCAAACAAGAACCAACAGAGGGACGTCGGGCCGTGTTTGTTCGGTCTGTGCCCTCCGCATTAGGTGATTACAATTGGTCAACATCGAACCATAATAAACGACAAGGAACGAGGATTTAATTTAATCAAAACAAACCCCTACCTCGATTTCGGTGATCAACGATGGAGTCGCGAAAGAGGGACGTCGCAGGAGACGGACTTCATTTCGTCAATGTTGGAGGAGGAAGAGCTCGGAGAAGACGAGTTGAGATGGCGTCGTCAGTGTACTTCATGGGCGGCAATGCTTCCCTTCCTTGCCCTGGTTGAAGAAGGAACAAGATGATGCTCGATGTTCTTCGGAGATGAGGGGCGTTCTTCGTTGGAGAGGATGTCATTCTCCAAGAATTTCCCAAGTCCCCTCTCAATGTTCCACCCAAAAAGAATCGCCAACCCAAAATAAAATAATAGCTTCTCTAATATTTTATTGTTGTCATGCATTCAAAAAGAATTCAAAAGTTTTCAAAAAGATAATTAATTGTGGTCATTAATTAATCTTTAGGTGTGTTGGCACCATTATGGGGAAGTTCAAGAGTTTCCCCCATTTATGGGGAGCTCAAGGGTTTAAATGGGGTTCAAGATCGTGTGGGTCCCACCACATAATATCCTCCCAAGGGAGGTTATGCGCGTGTGGGCCCCACCTCTGACCTCCCCTTGGAGGATTAAACCGCCACAATAAAAATAAAAGTAATATTTTTATTTTTATTTAACTTAATTAAAAATCCCATAAACTAACTTCCAACCTCGTTAAAACGCAACGGCGGCGATGGTCTCCTTAAGTGAATATCAGTGCTGCGAGTTCAACGGTGCCCTCAGATTTCCATTCCGAGCACCGATTCAAAAGTTATAAAATTCTGCTCGTACGTTTACTGAACGTACCCGAACAAAACTTCAGAAATTGATTCCGGGCACACCGGGCCTCGGAATCAAGCACCGTTAGAAACTGCGAACTTGTAAAATTCTCATGTATTTAAAAAAAATCCACAGAATTTTCGGGTCTTTACACAATGAGACTAGGTTTTTTAGGATATTTTTTCTCTTGATATGTATATCTATGACCTAATTTTGGGAATGGATTAGTTGACATCCTTCGGGTCCTACATTGATTGTTTTTTCTAGTAGGTTAGTTTCACATATTCAGATAGTGTATAGTATCTTTTTAAAGGATATTGGGATGTGAATGAAAGCAGAGTAGGACCTTTGATGTCGGTGGTCAAGATTATATATTACTAGTTGGAAGAAGTTACTTTAGAAATTTTCTATGTAATCAAACATAGATATTTTCCAACCATCGTGGATCAATTTCCAGATGCCTTTCTAGATAATTTCTTTGGTTTTCCACCCAAAAGAGAAGTGGGATTTATAATTGATCTCTTACTTGGGACTAGTCCTATTTCAATTATGTTCAATAGGATGGAACCAATGGAATTATTTTATTTAAATTTTCATCTAGAAGATTTGGAAAGAAAATTATTCATTCAACCTATTATGTCCTCATGGGCAGCACCATTCCTTTTTGTCAAGAAAGTGGATATAACTCTTCAACTTTGTGTGGATTATCATAAGTTAAACTAGGTTATGATAAAGAATTGATATCCTAATATATGAATTTATTATATTTTTTATCAATTGAGGGGATCCAAATATTTCTCTAAGACTGATTTACTATAAAGGAATCACAAACATCAAGTTCGGAAGGAGGATATTCTAAAGACATCTTTCTAATGTCATAATGGTCATTATGAATATGTGGTTACTCCCTTTGATCTTGTGAATTCACCATAGTTGTTTATAGAATTAATGAATTGGATATTTTAGAGGTGTCTTAACTCCTTTGTAATGGTATTTGTTGATGATATTCTGGAGTATTCTGGGACTAAGTCCAATTATGAACAACTCTTGGGCATAGTGTTGGGTATCTTGTGGGAACATCACCTTTATGATAATCTTTCAAATTGTGATTTCTGGATACAATAGGTATGTTTCCATTTCCACGTCATTTCGGAAGGAGTCTTGGTGGATCCTAAAAAGGTAGAATTTGTTATCTCTAGGAAACCATGAAAGAACATCTTTGATATATGTAGTTTCATTGGCTAAGTATGGAATTACCAATTCTTTGTACATAACTTTTCACAACTTGCCTCTCTGATGACATCTTTAAAAAGGAATTGTATCTTTTTCCAATGGATAAAGGAGTTCCATAAATATTTTCAATAGATTAAGTTTTGGCTTACATCAACACTTATCCTTACATTTCTAGAGTTGGTATGAGGCTATTTGGTATATTGTGATGCATCTAGATTTTGTTTGGGATGTGTTCTCGTGCAGAGAAATCAAGTTGTAGCTTATGGATCACGAAAGTTATGGGTACCTGAGAAGAATTACCTAACATGTGATTTGGAGTTAGTTTTTATTGTCTATGCCTTGAAAACTTGGTGTCATTGTCTCTTTGGTGGTAATTTAATGATTTTCATGGATCATAAATGCATGAAACACATCTTCTTATAGTGATATTTTAAACTAAGGAAATGAATATTAATGGAATAACTTCATATGTTTAACATTGACTTGATGTATACATCAGGTAAAGGGAACTCTATGGATGATGCATTGAGTACGAATTCATATATTCAGTTCTCTAAAGTGGCTTCAGATCAGTGGAAACTGATGATGATCATAGCTAATATGCATCTGGATTGTATTGAGCAATGTAATGTTGCAATTTTATTTCATGTTTCACTTGTTCCTAATTTGGTTTAGCAAGTAAAAGATTTGCATACATTTGATCCTTGATGTATAACCATGAGGTTGAAACTCAATTATGAGGAGACCATTAAGGGATA
This sequence comes from Viscum album, assembly GCA_963277665.1. Taxonomy (NCBI): domain Eukaryota; kingdom Viridiplantae; phylum Streptophyta; class Magnoliopsida; order Santalales; family Viscaceae; genus Viscum; species Viscum album. The sequence goes on along the minus strand of OY728125.1, from coordinate 948,660,986 downwards.
GACACTAGATGGGATACCTTTCTTGCATTTTAGAGACTATATTGTGGTTCCTACAACTTCTTAGGAACAACTCCTTTATTATTTCCACTTCTCGAGATGGTTTGTTCATCCTAGCATTCAAAATATGTATAAGGCGATGAAAACATAGTTCTGATGGGATGGCATGGAGAGGATGGTGGCGGAGTATATCTTGATATGCCTCAATTTTCAATAGGTCAAGGTAGATCATCAAAGGCTAGCCAGTATGTTTGAATCTCTACCTATAACCACGTGTAAATGGGATCTAATGGCTATGAATTTTGTTATAGGTCTTCCAAGAATAGTCTAGAAACATGATTTTATATGGGTGAGTATGGATTAACTTACAAATTCATCTCACTTTATCTCTATTTGGAATCCAATACGGTGGAAGACTTGTCAAAAATATACATTAAGGAAGTTGTAAGGATGCATAGTGTACCAGTTTTAATTGTGTCTAATCGAGACCCCAGGTTCACATCTTGATTTTGTAAATTCGTGAAGCAAGCCCTTGGAAACCAGTTGAACATGAGCACAACTTATCATCCTCAAATAGATGGAAATTTTGAATGGAGGATCAAAACATTGGAAAATTATTATAGATTGTGTTATGGATATTAGAGGATCATGGGTGGATCATATATTATTATTGGATTTCTCATACAATAATAGTTATCATACATCAATACATATGGCTCCTTTTGAATATCTGTATGTTTTTCCTTATCATTCTCAACTTTTTTGGGTGAAAAATGGTTATTCTTCACTCATAAAACCTAGACTTGTGCGAGAGATGATAGAGAAAATTCAGATGATCAGGAAAAGGATGTAAATGGATCAGATTCATCAAAAATTGTATGTGGGTCATCATTATCGACCATTATCATTTAATGTGGGAGATCATGTCTTCATGAGAGTTTCTCTGAGGCTTGGATGGTGTCATTTTGGTAATCAAAGAAAAAATGAATCCTCGGTACATTAACCCTTTTGAGATACAATAATGAATTTGTGATGTGGATTATCGATTGGATTTACCACCAAGATTTATCTCAATGAAAAATGTATATCACGTATCTCAGTTGAAGAAGTACTAGCCTGATTTTAGCCATGTTATTTGTTGGGACCATGTTGATCTTAAGCTATATGCTAAATTGATTCATGTACTGATATGAATTGTGGATAGACAAGTGAATCTCTTGCATGGAAAGAGTATCTATTTAGTATGTGTTTTATGGTAGCATAGTATAATTTAGGAAAATACATGGGAATGTGAGGAGGAAATGTTGAAGTAGTGACCTAAAATTTTCCAAGAAATTATAAATACCCAACTTTCTAAGGATGAAAAGACCAATGGAAAGGATATGAGTCACTGAGAAGGAACACAGTTTGGCCAAACTATGTGGATACCCAAGGTAAATTGAATAACTTGGGAGTACTTAGACAGTAGTATGTTCACAGTTGGTGCAGGGTTTTCCAAATCATACCGTACAATCATGCATCTCTTTGGTTGATGTCTAGTAGCATGTTCATGATTCATGAACAGTTTTCCAAACTGTCTTGCACAATCATACGACTCTTTGGTTTTGAGAGAGTAGAATGTGCATGGTTGGCACACAGTTTGAAAAATCATGTGACGTGCATTAAATGATCTAAAAATTAGAGTTTAGCTTGGATTTCCCCCTCAAAAATATCATTTATCTTTTATTCTCCCAAGAACTCGAACTCCTCTTATCTACTAGGTATCATTGGTGATTCCCTTTGATCTAGAAGGTGATTTTGAAAAATAAAAGTGTGTTGGATCTTTAGAATCATTAGAAAGTCTTCATTTTCCATATTCCTCTTTAGTTCTCATCTCCTCTCACCTGGAACGTTAGATCTAATATGTTATGGATAGACCTATGATCCATGATGTGTTTTGATGAGATTTTTATTGGATATATTTAAGGGAAGGTTTTTCTATCCTAGATCTAGAGGTTTCTTGGTTCCGTTCTTTGGTTTTATCACCCGTTGAGAGGTAAGTGGATTCTATCTCTTCTCCACTAATTCTATAACTTGAATTATTATTCTTATTAAATTTTTTTCTTCTATTTTCAAAGTAAATGGAGAATTATTTCTTAAAGGAATCCATTTTTGGTTTATATCTTTAGAACATGGGGTTTTTAATGTCTTTGGAGACCCTTTGATTTATAATTTTAAATTATGGTTTTAAAATTACGGTCTTGGGAATATGGAAATTGAAATGTCTTTTATAAAATCCCTTGATTTATAATTTTAAATTCTGATTTTTAAATTATGTTTTTTCTTGAATGAAAGGAAGATATTTGGTGAAATGTTTTAAAGGGAAGAAGTGTTTTATGTGGAATTTTTATATATGATAACTTTTCATACAAGGTTTAAGTGTGTTCATATTACATATAATTCCTTATTGATATGGACTTACTAATCATTCCCAAGGGGACATGGGATTATCACCTTGTGATGAATTAATGAAGGATGGATCACCACTCACAAGTATTGGGATTGTCATTCGAAATGCATGTGTGTGTGTGTGAAACATGGATGGGTAAACCAAGTGGAAAGAAAACATGGACAAATTGATTTAGTTCAATTTTTTGTTTAAACTATATTATTATATTAAATTTTTTTATATTCCTCTATTTGTTATAAATTGTATTTGTAAAGTGTGAGCTAACATATTCTTGTCTTGGTTGCATGATTTGGAAAATATCTTGGGGAAAGAATACTGGGTATGATTACTCACCTCCTACATATGCACTTTGGTGCACGTGAAAATTTTATTCTTCATGAAACGGGTAAATGAAAGGTCTCGTAATTCTATCATAGAACGTCATGATGCTACTTCCTCGTATTGGTGTCTGGAGCTTGGAACCTATCTAAAAAATGATTAGAACAAGTTAATAAAATACTCAATATGAATAAACCTTATTTTTAAGAAGTAATTCATCAATTCCTAAAGCATAAATAATAACACCCATATAAATGTTGCAATACTTTAACCATAAAATTATAATACCGCTAGTTCAACATAGAGTATTTTATGCTTCATATACTAATTCTTAAATTCTTAAAACTAATTAAAACCCAAAAATAAAGATTATATCAAAGCCAAACATAGGTATAACAACCATGTTTATCTAGGGAATAGTTTTTTATCTTAACAAAATAGCTAGATATATTATAACCAGATTTCCACTATATGTATTGATTGAAAATTTCTTCCTTGGAGTGTCGAGTGATGATTCTATATTCATGAAAAATATGAAAAGAGTGTGCAGATCTAAAATCAAATAAATCATAAGTTTATGATCAAAGGATATATTTTTACAACTTAAGAGATTCCAAGTTCATTTTTAGTGATTATATAATATTAGCCATGATTCCTTATCCTTTTCTAAAGTAAATTACCTTAACGCTTGGGGAATTTGTTTGTGTAGTAACTTATCTCCTTAGAGTTGAAACATTAGACGTTGGAGGATTCTTTATTAACCTTACATTCATGCACCTTATGGTCTTTCTCTTAACACTTGAAGCAAACCTCGTTCCCTTTAAGAAAGTATCAAGGTGTTTCTTTCCACAATTATCACATGTAGGAAGTTACAGCCTTCCCTTCTTTTTGTTTGCCTCATTTTTTTCTTGGAACTCAATCATCCTATTTTTCTCTTGATTTCCTTTTAAAATATATTACTTGGAGAATTATTTCTTTGTACTTATGGCACTTGATACCATATCATCATATGATAAAAATGTTTGAGTGACCAGTGCTCTTTAGAGGATTGTCTTAAGATCATCAAAGAAATAATCAATCTTACTTTTCAGATTACGTGTGTAGTTCGTAGCATGTCTTGATAATCTTGTAAATTTTACCTTATACTTATCAAAACTTTCTACTTCCTCGTATATTATATTAAGGAATTGTTTTCCCACATTATCTCATTGCTCGCGAGGAAAGTATTTTTCAAAGAATATTTCCTTAAAATTCTTTCATTCCATTCTCTATATCTTATCCTCCTCCTGGGTATTTTGAATCAATGAGAACCATTGATCGACATCTTCCATTAAAAAAAACACTACCAAAATAAATTCATTACTTTCAATACTTCTCAAAGATATAACTACTTTTCAAGGGACTTGATCCACTATTCAGCTATCAATGGATTAGTATTCCCATTAAAGGATGGGTTTTTTTTCACATGAAGTGGTCCAACATCGATGAATAATTTTTTGAAATAATAGGTTGTTCCATACGATCAAGTTTATTGGTCATAACCCTAACTCAATTGTCCTAATATAGTAATAATCTGCTCAGATCCAACACCATCCATTTTGAATTTCTCATAAGGGAAATCCTCACATTGATTATGGGTGTTGACACGTTTTCCATTTCTTCCATTAAGTGTCATTTCTAAAAAATGGTATACACTAAATTAGTTAATAACATTATGAATCATAGTGTATAATTCCAATTTCAGTGCAATACCTAACATAAATTTAAAATTTATGCATGGATAATCTCAAAATCATAATCTTAGTATCTTTTTGAATATCTTCAAATCATAAAAATATTTTCAAATATTTTATAATGTTTCATAAAGAGCATGTTAATAATCTGAAGTATATCCCCCAAGAGTGTCTATCCAGGTGTGTAGTATTGGGACCACTAATCATGCACCGAGTGAAGATTGAGTTGATACTCAACCAGACTTTTTCAGGCTTTTTACCCCCTAGGTGCATCTATGTCAAAGCCGCATCCACTTTCCAGTATCCAGAAAAGGATGTCATTTCTAGGAAACCCCACATTCTCTACCTTAACAAAACTTCATGATATTATCTTATACTTATACTTATCCATAGAGTATATCATAGGGTTATGTTCTTAAATCTATGTTTTCAAAAATCTAGTTTTTAAGGTTTATACTATTGGAATGGTGTAACCCGGTCCATTTGTATGAAATTGGGTTGAATGCTAGTGGTCCATATTATACACCTGGTCACAACTCTCATAGTTCATCCTCCATGGTGAGGTCATTGGGGGAAGCGTGCCCTAGCTCCGGGGGTTCGGGGGATGAAGACCCTTAGCCTAAAATTTAGTGGTTGTAGCAATGCTGACTAACTATAGCAGAGTTGACTGGTGACACCGACAGGGCATTGTAGCAGTGCAGAATTATTGCAATAGTATGCGATAAGATACTATAGTAGCAAGGACTTCAACTTGGCACTATAGAAGCATGTGACTAGTAACACTGACAGGTCACTATATCTTCGCAGACTTCCATCCACTAGTCATTGTGGTATCTTGGACTTGGGTGGTTGTGGTATTGTAGCACAGTGGACTTACTGTGTGGTTGGTGGATTGGTAACATCATCTTCTTTTATAATCTTAATCGAACTACGGTTTTTATGTTCTTGAAACTATGATTATATAATTTAATTTTTCTCCCAATAATAGTGAAATTTCTTCCTCTTTGGATATAGGTATCATTTCCCCAACCATTTAAATCGCTATGTCCTATGATCTTTTTTCCATTTTTTTCTCCTTTTACACCTTTATAAATCATTTATCGTTTTTTTTCTCCTAGAATTTACGCAACATATACTAAACTTCATATGATACTATTTAACCCAACAGACTTGAATTGTATTTGTTGTCAATAAGGGTCAATATGTGTTTAATATTATAAGTGGATATGAAGTTGAGTAGCATGGATAATTAATATTCTCCATAAATAGTGTGATGATTGAAAAGTTGTTCTTAATGTTCAATGACATGTGCCAATTACACTAGGAGAGTACACATTGTCTACAACGGTTCAAAGAAGGAATAAGGCCATGAAAATATTTATTTTCATGAGGAATTTGAAGACCATGAAAAATGATATTTTTCATGGTGATGAATTTGGATAAATTAGTTTTGGAAAAGGAGAATTATAAAGATGATTCATCCAATGATGTTTCTAATTGGATGAAGTTTGAGGAATTAAAAATGGGATGCAATATAAATTATTTCATGAGGATTTTTAATGAATACCATGAAAATAAGTATTTTCATGAAAGTTGACACATTAATTGTGGAATATTTTTGAAGGGTATGCAAAAAAAGAAAATGGTTTTATTATTTTTCATGAAGAATATTTTTGAAGAAGGCTTTCACTTGGCTTGGAAAATATATACTTATTAAAATATTTGGGACCAACCATATACACCCAAGGAGTCCATCTCAACCACTTGGGATCCAGCCCATGCATGGGAAACCATGTGGCAGTAAGGGCATGTAGCGCCCACATGGGAGTGCATGGGCTACGCGTGAGTACCAAAGGGTGCATAGTGCTTGCAGGGTGCGTAGAGGGTGTTTGTTGACTGTGCAGGTAAGGAACGACCTATGAGGGAGTGGTGTGTAAGTGTTTTGAGTGCTGGTACCGGTTCCAGCTCGAATGCTAAGTGGGAACGGAATGGTTTATAAGGGTGATCTCAACCAGCATAAAGTTTGATGTGGGATGTTTCTCACGCGGTTACTGTTCCTCCATTTAAAAATATGGATAAAATGTCTGTCATATGATAAAATCCATCTGAACTATCCAATCTCCCACACCATGTGGGTTTATATGAGCTCGTCGTCTTTAACCTGTCGATGAGGTTTTGGTGCGTTGTCTGACTGTAACATTCAGTGATCATGATTCCATCCATCTTCCATGATTATGCCAAAGTATTGATGCAATATCGACCGAACTGAGTCCATTCATGATATCAAAGTCGTATTCATGTGATAAGTAGAAGAATGTGACACCATCAAATATAAATGGAGTTATAGTGGGCTTTTAGATCATCTGATTTAGATGGATTAGTTCAAATTAAAAAAATAATGAGAAATCGAGCGTGAAGGAAGTGACACCATGATTTTTTATGTCATAGAGATGGAAACCCATGTTCAAGAATATGAATCCTGAGATCTTTGGGTTTTTTAAAATACATTAACACAGCTTAAATTTTAGAGCTTTGAAAAGACATAAAAATCAGGCTTCTAAGTCATTTAAGATTAGAAGATAGATGGTGGGAATCGCCTATAAATACCAATATATGTGGCCAAGGAGAATTTTCTATCATCCATGTGAGGCTATCATTTTTTCGAATAAATAAAGAACACTGTGAATCCTTATGGTTCACAAAGAGGAATCTCACATATCATTCTTCTTGTGTGAGGAAGAGGATATCCAGTGGGCATTCAACTTGTGTTTAAAACACTCTGATAGCATCATGAAGAACCAGTTCTATAAATCCATTTCTATTTTGTGCCAACTCCTTTGAGATCCGAGAGATAGTGTATACACCTACACTGTATTTCGTGAAGGAGAAGCAGTTTGTACACTATACTAAGAATTTTCTTATTGTTTGTTGCATTAAGGACTTAAGGATCTATGCTTATGGTTTGCGTGAGGTCAATATGATACCACATGTACACTATTACGTTAAGGGATGAATAAAGAACCCACATATCCTAAGCTGGGGTTTGAAGTCAGAAGAAAATGATCTCCTCGCACTTGTGTTATATTAATAATGAGATAGTCTTTTGATACATTTGTGCAAAGGAAGTTTAATAGTGAGTCATTCTATGTAAACCACATGCATTCTATATACAGTCATAAATAAAATACAGTGAGTGTTCAGCTTCGCAAAGAAGATTAGATAATACTAATTACAGTGTTTCTGGAATTATCATTGAGTATTAGAAATTTATCAATGCCAACAATGATTTAGAAGAATATTTAACTATGTGGACTTAAAGAATAACAAGACTAGCATGCACACTTCATTAGTAGGAAGAATCAGTTAAAGGCATACTCACAGGAGGTTGTGAAGATCATTGAAGAACTAGCGGGATGCGAGTATAAACAACTAGATCTTTTTGGGAGATAGATTAACTGGTGGGAGACAATATAAATAACACTAACGGAATTTTAGTCTAAATATACCATCGAGAGACAGTCCATTGTAATCATTAGTGATCATGCATTATGGGATTTTTTTAGAAATTTCTTGATATTGTCCATATGTAATCGTTTTTCTTTATTAGAGGATAATTTGTGTCTCTGGTCATCCTAAACATAACAATGATGTAGTCACCCACATTAGGGGTGAACCTTTTATAAATTCTTGTGTTCTTTTTAGTGATTGCATTTGTTTTCATACTATAGAAGTGAGACTTTTAGGAATAAGGGATCAAGATATTAACTGATTGTAGAGGTTGATTTGAAAAGAAAAAATTTGTAATAAGAACTTTATTGATTCACCTCCTCCCCCTCTCATTGATATATCTGAACCTGGTCTCAACAAGTGGTATTAGATCATGAGGTTTCATATGAAAAGATCCAACATTTATTGAAGAATAGTAATGGAGAGCTTTAATTCAATCAATAGTATAGGAGTTCCTTTCTTCAATCGCAATAACTATTAGTGATGGAAGAATTGAATTATTTAATATATTCTTTCACAAGGCCTTGAAGTTAGTGATGTTGTAACATGTTGGTTTTATCCTACCTGGAATAGATGCTCCCATGACACATGATGATATGTGAAATTTTGAAGTAGATGGAAAGGATAGAAATTCTATTTTGTCATTCTTGTCTGTTCACAAAGGTGATGAGACAAAAAATAGCCAAGGAGATGTGGGATAAACTTAAGAATATGTATGAAGGGAATGTGAATATCAAATACTCCAAACTAAAAATCTAGAGAGATAAGTTTGAAGATATATGAATGGTTGATGATGAGATTATAGATGACTGCTTTATCAAGGTAAATTAGATATTAAATCATATCAGGGGTTTTAGAGATACTTTTGAAGATTTATCTATTATCGAGAAATTGATACGTAACTTTCCTGCTAGATTTGATCCAAATATTTCTGGCTTGGAAGAGGTTGGAGACTCATCTATTGATGAGTTTCATAATACACTCCTCAATTATGAGATGTGAAAAGATCATATGTTTAAAAATAAATCTAAGGAGGAAATGGCTTTCAAATCAATGAAAAGTCTCAAGATGAAGGAAAATAAAGATGAACCATTCTCATATTTTGATGAGGATGGGGTAAGTGATATTATAAAAGAGTAATGGCCTTTATTCCCAAAAAATATAGAATAAGAAAAGGAAATTTTAAAGGTTTTCTTCCTTTAAAGTGATTTAATTGTGGTCAAATTATAAATTTTACAAATGACTGTCCAAAGAAAGAATCCAATGATTTTTATAGTGATGAAGAATAAGAAGACCACATTAAAATGTCTAAAAAACTATAAAAGGTGGTACTATAAAGAAGAATAAATTATCAAATAAGTAAAAGAAAAAACTGATGAGTAGAAAATTTGGTGAATACTCTTTAGCATAGATTTAATAAGAAGATGACGGTTCAACTAAAAACATAAAAACTTTATTGCATAAGTTAAGAGACATATGGATTCTTCAAAAAGTGATGAGAAAGAAGAAGAGAGCTATCATGAGTACAAGTTGAGATATGAACTTTTAGTGTAAGGACCCGACCCCAGTTGCCCAGAGCCGATGCCTTATTTGATTATGTTGGCATACATACAAGGAATACGAATCTCGAAAGACCGAGTAGTTTAGTATTATTGGAAACAAGTTACATACATAAGTTTATCATTACAACATGAAGGGAAACAAAAACACTATTTTATTCCACTAGAAACATCACGTCTCCTAGATTATGCTTGCAAGTCATTCATAAATTACTTCTTCATATCCTGAGAAAATGAAACATAAAAAAGGGGTGAGCTCAAACGCTTAGTAAGAGTAAGCAATACAACGGAATATAATATAAACATTAGACATGATGAATAATTGAAAACGCATGCCTTTAATAATAAACATGAACACATTATGGCAGGAAAACAAGCTGAGTAAATAATGTCATAATAAAACATAATCAAAGGTATTCTACTAGTTGAATAACCACATGAACTTTCAATTACTAGCTTCATAATGAGGGAAGTTCATATGCCGAACATTCTGAAACATTTTTTCATGGCCTCGACCAAGAAGTCCAATGATTAAGGCCTTGGCCAAAATCCATATCACATTGGGAAAGGCTTCGGCCAATTCCACGTCTATTTGTCTCATGAGACCTATCGATGCATCGAGGGGCTATAGCGAGCCCCACCTGTCACATAATAAGTAAAATGCTTTCCTTATATGAGCGGGGATAAACATAAACAATATATACATTCATATTGAAACTATCATATGAAATGTAATTATCTTTCCTCAATCATTAAACATAAAACACTAACCATTCTGAGTAATATGGTGAATGGTTTTAGGATAGATCATCCACAATAGAGTCAGTCATAAACCATTAAATCAAATATGGTATATGACTTCATAAATTATTAAACCCAATAATACCATGGAATCAACAAGAGTGTTGAATTAGATGAAAACTCTCTTATAGAATCATTAAGCAATTCTAGAGATAAATACTCTTTTATTTTAAAAAGAAGAGTTCTTTTGGAAAAATCTTTACATAAAACCAGAAGTGAAGTAAGATAGTATTTTCATAATAAAATGAGTGATTTTATAAAGATAATGGTTTCCAAAAAACAGATTATAGAGTTCCCTTGAAAATAGGTAGAATTTGAGAATTTCTCTTGAATTGGGCTTGTATTTTCGAAACAATTTTGAAAGTCCCTTTTAAAACGTGTAACTATCCATAAAATAAGGGTTCTGGTTAGTAAACATATATATGATACTCACACGGAATATATGAGGAGTAAATAACAATACATAAGAATTTTATTGAGGTATTTAGATAAAGAAAGTATCCTGAATGAAAATGGAAGTTCGGGTGGAAAAACTCTTACCTTAACTCCAAACGTGTTCCACTCTTTTACTTAAGCTCCTGGAATATGAAATTATACTTGTTAATAACTTATTTCAAAACCTATTAGACATGTATTTAGTTACCATAATTCTGGTTAGTTCATTTATGTCTTTATTGATAAGTTGTTGTATTGAATTTCGTCGTTCTGGAGTGTTCGTTTCCTTTATTTTCATATTCAGTTCACTTGTTTTTATGTAATGAAGTTCATGTGGAATGGTTATAAATCTCTAGGATTGGAATTATATATTATTAATGAACATAAAGAATTGATAATGGTCATTTCTATCATTTTGTTACATGGAATGAGGATGAATCATTAGATGACCACCAATTCGATAATTCGGCGGTATTTGGAATATTATGAACTAGTTTTGTCATATAACTTAATTATATGTACATATTCTAGTTCCTGAATATTAATTAGGTTATAAAACATATATTATAGTCTAGTTCAACCATGAATATGGTTTCATGACCAGTAATGAAGAAGAAATTGAAGAACGAAACTTCATCGTCCACGAAGGTTATAAATCGAAACCTCATGGACGTCGATTTCGTTTATAAAATAAGAGGGAGGGAGTAAGAATATTTATGATGGTTCTTCCATTCACATGATATAAATCCAGTATATAGATTTTAATGGAGTTATCATGATCATTTGGACAGAGGAGGAGAGGAGAGGATACCAAAAGAAGATAAATTGAAATGAAACCAAATGAAAAAGAAGGGTGTTTTACCTCTTGAAATAACCTCCTTGAGAAACTCCTTAAGGGAAGGGGTTTTGGTCTTTTGGGAAGACCAGAAGATTCTTGGACGTGGAGTGATCCTAGGGAAGGGTAATTGGGCAGAACTTTGAGGAGCTTCAAGGCTTAGAGTAGTGAAGAGAAGAGGGAGTGGTGATGGGTTTTTATAGTGGAGGAGAGGGGTATATTTTGAATGTTTAATTCGTTATTTTATTACTTCTCTCAAGACAACCAATAGTATTGTTTCATGTGACCCCTAATAGTGATAATGGCATGTGAGTTCGAACCAAGTGGGATTACATCATCCTTGCATCACCTATGATGCAGTAAATCAAGTATTTAGCATTTATCGTATTTTATCGTATTTTACTATTCATCAAAAATTCTAGAATTTCAGAAAGATCCCAAAAATTCACCTCTACCATTTTTTGACGTGTAGAATTAAAAAGTGAAATCCATTTTTCAAAATTAATTTTCTAAATATTATTAATTTAATTTTTAAATAAGTTCATAGTTAATTTGAAAAATAACAATCTTGAAGTGCAGTTAGTTTTATGTGACATTGAAAAATTAATTAAGATCTCATTATCATATTGCCTTAATAAAATAAAATAATATCATTATTTACTATTCAAGGGTCATATTACTATTCATTTTACTATTCATAAGGGTATGTTACTATTCACCAAAAATCATGTTTGTTCTATCAGACTCCAAATGACTTACTGAACACAACTCTAGATGACCATTTCTTGAAATTCAAAACATAGAAGAGACAAAGTTGTGTTTAATGGTTAGATTATAAAAAAAAGATTCTATATTTATTTTCAAAACCTTGGGGTGTTACATTCTCCCCTCCTTACAAAAATTTCATCCTCGAAATTCACAGAATATTACCTAAAAATATTCGGGTATGTCTTTAAAATAAGTTGCTCAGGCTCCCATGTTGTTTCCTCTATCTTATGGTTCCTCCATAGAACCTTCACCAGACGAGTCATCCGATTTCTCAATACTTGTTCTCTAGTATCAAGAATCTTGATAGGCTCTTCATAGTAAGATAGATCGGGCTCAAGTTCAACTTCTTCATATGTGAGTACATGTGTTGGGTCTGGCATGTACATTCTTAACATTGACACATGGAACACATTGTGAACCTTGGAGAGACTTGGCGGTGTTGCCAAACGGTAAGCTACGGCTCCAATTCAGTCCAGAATTTCAAAAGGTCCGATGTACCTGGGACTTAACTTTCCCTTCTTACCGAATCATATAATACCCTTCCATGGAGATACCTTTAAGAAAATGTGATCACCTTCTTGAAACTCCAAATCCTTCCTTCGGTTATCTGCATAGCTCTTTTGCCTACTTTGAGCTATTTTGATATGGTTCTGGATAATCTTCACATTTTCCATTGTTTCTTCAACAAATTCTGGGCCCACGAGCTTTCTTTCACCAACATCATCCCAGCAAGTTTGTGTACGACATCGCCTCCCATATAATACTTCATAGGGTGCTATTTGTATACTTGAATGGAAGCTATTATTGTAGGAAAATTCTACGAGAGGTAAATACTGATCCCACATGCCTTCAAAATCAAGTGAACAATACCTCAACATGTCTTCCAATGTTTGAATTGTCCATTCTGATTGTCCATCAGTTTGTGGGTGGTAGACAGTGCTCAAACGAAGATCAGTATCTAGGGCCTTCTGAAGACTTTTCTAGAATCTTGATGTAAAACGTGGATCACGATCAGAAACAATCGATAGGGGTATTTCATGAAGTCTCACAACTTCATTAATATATAGTCTTTCTAGACGTTCAAGTGGTAGATCTTCTCTTATAGTAAGAAAATGTGATGACTTGGTAAGTCGATCAACAATGACCCATATTGCATCGTTCCTTCTAGGAGTCTTTGGTAGTCCCATGACAAAGTCCATCGTGATATTATCTCATTTCCACTCAGGTATGGGAAGAGGTTGCAATACTCCTCCAGGTTGTTGCCTTCTAGCTTTCACTTTTTGATAAACCATACGTCTTGACACAAAATCAACAATCTCCCTCTTCATGTTGTCCCACCAAAAATGTTCCTTCAAATCTCTATACATCTTAGTGCTACCATGGTGTATAGAGAAATTGAAACTATGAGAATCATCCAACAATTCCCTTTTTAGATCAGGTATATCGGGAAAACAAAGTCTCTTCCCAAATTTCAAAATTTCATCTTCATATACAAAGTCACTCAATCTCCCATCATTCACAGCTTTAATCTTCTTTTGAAACTCCTCATCGTCAGCCTGAAAACTTTTTATCCTTTCGAGTAAATATGGTTTAGCAACCATTTGAAAAATCATTGATGTTTCACCTTCCATTGTTATTCTCATATCCATCTTTACTAGATCCAAGAAAATAGGATCCCTTTCAACTCTTATCTTGTTCAAAACTCCATGATCTTTTATGCTCAAAGCATATGTCACCTTATTTGCCTTCCCTAGGTGGTAGTGTATCATGCAATCATAATCCTTGAGTAGTTCAAGTCATCTCATTTGTCTCATGTTGAGTTCTTTATGTGAGAAAATATACTTCAAACTCTTGTGATCAGTATAAATCTCACATTTTTCACCATAGAGATAATGTCTCCATATCTTCAAAGAAAATATTACAGCAGCTAACTCAAGATCATGAGTAGGATTGTTTTTCTCATGAATTTTTAACTATCGTGATGTATAAGCAATAACCCTATCATTTTTGTATAAGGACACAACCAAGTCCTTTCTTTGAACCATCACTATAAATAACAAACTCGTCATTCCCCGATGATAGAGTCAATATAGGAGCATTGAATAATCTTCTCTTCAGTTCTTCGAAACATTCTTCACAATCTTTTGTCCAAACAAATTTAACCCCTTTACGTGGGAGCTTCATTAGTGGGTTAGCCAGTCAGTCAAAATTCTATACGAAACGCCGATAATAACCTGCTAAGCCAATAAAACTCCGTACTTAAGTTATGTTTGTTGGCGTGGGTCAATCTTGTATTGCCTTTGTCTTTGCAGGATCAACTAGGATTCCATCCTTAGAGACAGTATGGCAAAAAAAAGAAATCTCCTGAAGTCAGAATTCACACTTGCTAAACTTCTCATATAATTCATGTCTTTTAAGAGTCTTCAGGATAATGCACAAGTGATTTTCATGATCTTCGTAGCTTTTGGAGTATACCAAAATATCATCAATAAATACCACTACAAAATCATCGAGATATTCCTTGAAAACTCTGTTCATTAGATCCATGAAGACAGAGGGTGCATTAGTCAATCCAAAAAGCATTACTGTAAACTCATAATGCTCGTACCTGGTTCGAAATGCTATTTTCAGAATGTCTTCCTTCTTCACACTCAATTAATGATATCCAGATCGAAGGTCAATCTTTGAAAATAATTGAGCTCCATGTAGTTGGTCAAATAAATCATCAATGTGAGGTAGGGGGTACTTGTTCTTTATTGTTATAGCATTGATCTCCCTGTAGTCGATACATAACCTCATAGATCCATCTTTCTTCTTAACAAAAAGGATAGGGGATCCCCATGGAGAAACACTAGGGCGGATAAATCCCTTATTACTCAATTCCTCTAGTTGTTTTTTTTTAGTTCCACTAATTCCACAGTGGTCATTCTATAAGGGGTCTTCGATATGGGTCTTGAACTAGGAATTAAATCAATAGAAAACTCAATTTCTTGTTCTGAAGGATGTCCAGGTAAATCTTCTGGAAACACATCAACATATTCTCTCACAATAGGTACATCCTCTATTTGAACATTTCTTTCCTCACCCACAGTTATTTCATTCTCTTCCTCCTCAATAATTGAATTTAGTTGAGCTATTGGGGGTGGATCTAGATGAGAATCAGGTGGTGGCGATTCTGCTCTAAAGATAAAGTGTTCTTTATCATCGTCATCAAAAATCGTAACCTCCTTACAATAAATTTTTTCATCATGATTCGAAAGTCAATCCATACTGAGGATTATATCAAACTCAATAATGGGTATGACGATGAGATCAGCAAATAAAGAACATTTATATTCCTTAATGGGAACTGATTGGCAGAACTTTGTAGCAATAATACTTCCCTTAGAAGTTTTGAATGATAACTCCCTTGTTAAATCAAATTAGAAATATCTAATTTTCTTAGCAAACTGGAAAGATATGAAACAATGCGATGATCCAGAATCGAATAAAGCATTGGCTAAACTTGAGGAAACAATTAAAGTACCTGCCACCACATCATTAGGAACTTCAACCTCTGCAGTTGTGATTGCAAAAACTTGTCCCTGATCCCTTGGCCTTTTCTATTACATATTTCCCTGACGTTTTGGACAATCATTAGCATAGTATCCCATCTCCCAACAACTATAGCATTGAACATCATTGGTTTCCTTCTTCCCTTTGCAATCACCAGCAAGATGGTCTTTCTCACCACATTTGTAGCATACTTATTTTTCTTTTAAGCAAGCATCAGGGTGTTTCCTTCCACAATTTCCACATGGTGGAAATTCAACTCTTCCCTTCTTTCCCGTTTCCTTATTTCTTTTCCCAGGGTTTTCAGTATCCCTCTTCTTTTCTTGCTTTTCCTTAAAGTCATAAGACTTAGAGAATTCTTTTTCTATCTTGATGGCACATGAAACTATATCCTCATATGATGAAAAACTTTGGGAGACCAGTGTCTGCCGGAGGAATAGCTTTAGGCCATCAAAGAATCAATCAATTTTGCTCCTTGGATTTCGTATGTAGTCTACAGCATGTCTTGATAATATTGTGAAGTTAGCTTCGTACCTTGCAACATTATCATCTTCCTTCTACCTCAGATTCAAGAATTGTATCTCCATATCTGCTCGCTGCTCATGAGGGAAATATTTTTCTAAGAAGATTTCCTTAAAATCCCTCTATTCAATCTCTTCTATCTCTTCCTCCTCCTTTGTGTTTTGGATTAATGACCACCACTGATCCGCATCTCCTGATAGACGATATACTGTCATGAAAACCTTCTCTCTTTCATTACATCCCAAAGTGAGAAATATCTTCTCAATGGAACATATCAACTGCTCTGTTACAAACAGGTTTGTAGTCCCGTTGAATGATGGAGGTTGTTGTTGCATAAAGCGATCTAGCATGGCTCCACCACATGGTGGATCCAGATGCTCCATACGGGTAAGTTTATTATTCATAACCTGAGTAAGTTGTCCCAGTATAGTTATGAGTTGCTCAGCACCAGTCACAGCACCAGAGCCAACATCATTGTCTTGCGTCGGAGGAAAATCCCTACATGGGACACGTGCATTCATGCAATTTCCATTCTGTCCACTAGGCACTATATTTAGATAATGACATACACTATATTAGGTTATGAATCATAATGTATAATCTTAACTTAAAAATACTCAGAAAAATTGAGATCCTACGCATGGCTAATCTCATATTCACAAAAATGCTTTCTTTGAGGAATATTTACATTAAACTCCTCCATAATGACTTGTAAAGAAAATGTGAATTATCCTAAGCATATCCCCCGGGAGTGTCGTAACCAAGAGTGCAACAAGGCTCGTTGTCGTGCACCAGTTCTCGTTCGAGTCTAGTTCAAAGCGGTGTTTTCAGATTTTACCCCTAGATACATCTGTGTCAGAACTGCCTCTACCTGATCGTATCCAGACAGGATGTATTGCTTGAAAGATCAACATAATCTATTCCTTACCAAAATACAAGGACGTTATTGTATGTATATCCTCAAAGACCAACTTAGGGACTCTTCCCTAATTCTACGTTTTCTAAATCTAGTTTCTAAGTATTCTACTAAACTTCCTCGAATACCAACTGTAAGGACCCGACCCCAATTGCCCAGAGCCGGTGCCTTATTTGATTATGTTGGCATACATACAAGGAATACGAATCTCGAAAGACCGAGTAGTTTAGTATTATTGGAAACAAGTTACATACATAATTTTATCATTACAACATGAAGGGAAACAAAAACAATATTTTATTTTACTAGAAACATCACGTCTCCTAGATTATGCTTGCAAGTCATTCATAAATTACTTCTTCATATCCTGAGAAAATGAAACATAAGAAAGGGGTGAGCTCAAATGCTCAGTAAGAGTAAACAATACAGCGTAAGATAATATAAACATTAGACATGGGGAATAATTGAAAACACAAGCCTTTAATAATAAACATGAACACATTATGGCAGGAAAACAAGCTGAGTAAATAATGTCATAATAAAACATAACCAAGGGTATTCTACTAGTCGAATAAACACATGAACTTTCAATTGCTAGCTTCATAATGAGGGAAGTGCATATTCTGAACATTCTGAAACATTTTGTCATGACATCGGCCAAGACGTCCAATGATTAAGGCCTCGACCAAAATCCATATCACATTGAGAAAGGCCTCGGCCAATTCCAAGTCTATTTGTCTCATGAGACCTACTGATGCATCGAGGGGCTATAGCGGGCTCCACCCATCACATAATAAGTCCAATGCATTCCTCATATGAGCGGGGATAAACATAAACAACATATACATTTATATTGAAACTATCATATGAAATGTAATTATCTTTCCCCAATCATTAAACATAAAACACCAACCATTCTGAGTAATATGGTGAATGGTTTTAGGATAGATCATCCACAATAGAGACAGTCATAAACCATTAAATCAAATATGGTAGATGAATTCATAAATGATTAAACCCAATAATACCATGGAATCAACAAGAGTGTTGAATTAGATGAAAACTTTCTTATAAAATCATTAAGCAATTCTGGAGATAAATACTCTTATTTTAAAAAGAAGAGTTCTTTTGGAAAAATCTTTGTATAAAATCAGAAGTGAAGTAAGATAGTATTTTCATAATAAAATGAGTGATTTTATAAAGATAATGGTTTCCAAAAAAACAGATTATAGATTTGCCTTGAAAATAGGTAGAATTTGAGAAATTCTCTTGAATTGGGCTTGTATTTTCAAAACAATTTTGAAAGTTCCTTTTAAAACATGTAACTATTCATAAAATAAGGAAGGGTTCTGGTTTGTAAACATATATATGATACTCACACAGAATATATGAGGAGTACATAACAATACATAAGAATTTCATTGAGGTATTTAGAAAAAGAAAGTATCCCGAATGAAAATAGATGTTCGGGTGGAAAAACTCTTACCTTAACTCCAAACGTGTTCCGCTCTTGTACTTAAGCTCCTGGAATATGAAATTATACGTGTTAATAACTTATTTCAGAACCTATTAGACATGTATTTAATTACCATAATTCTGGTTAGTTTATTTATGTCTTTATTGATAAGTTATTGTATTGAATTTCATCATTCTGGAGTGTTCGTTTCCTTTATTTTCATATTCGGTTCACTTGTTTTTATGTAATGAAGTTTGTGTCGAATGGTTATAAATCTCCAGGATTGTAATTATATATTATTAATGAACATAAAGAATTTATAATGGTCATTTCTATCATTTGGTTACATGGAATGAGGATGAATCATTAGATGACCACCAATTCGATAATTCAGCGGTATTTGGAATATTATGAACTAGTTTTGTCATATAACTTAATTATATGTATATTCTGGTTCCTAAATATTAATTAGGTTATAAAACATATATTATAGTCTGTTTCAACATCGAAAGCATGTTAGTGGAAGTTTCTCTTTAAACTTTCCTCTTCCTCTTTGCAGATTTGAAGAAAAGAATGACATCACCTCATCTGTCTCTTCTTCTTCTTGAGAATCTTCAATGGTGAGCTTCTTCATGGCCTTGAATGCCACTTCTTTGAATTTCCCCTTTTCCACAGTCTCGTTGTTATCATTCCTCATCTCATATGCAACCAAGGTACTGTGCAAGTTGTCCAGTGTCAGCTCTTTGGGATCTTTATCTTCTAGTACAGAAACTTTCGGATTGAACCGAGGTGGAAGTTTCCTTAAGATGCGCTTTACGATCTTTATGTCTTCAATGACTTCACCAAAACCTCGCATATCTTCCACAACAATATGTACCCTGTCAAAAAATGCATCAACAGACTCATTCGGGTTCATCTTCAGATCTTCATACTTATTCCACGACACTTGCAGTTTTGCCTCTCTGACCTTTGTATCTCCTTCATATATATTCAATAGCTTTTCCCACATGGCACGTGACGTTTTGCATGACATTACCTTTGTATAGATAGGATTGGATAGAGCTCCCCCTAAGGCATTAATTGCTTTGGCATCTGCATCCAACTCTCTACGTTCAGCTTCTGATAATGCGCCACTATTAATATCAGCTGTTATGTCATGCATTGCTGCTGTGAATACATCCATTCCCAAAGATCAGAAGTAGTGTTGCATCTGATTCTTCCATAGCTGAAAGTTGTTCCCGTCGAAGATCGGAATCCCTTTATGATTGGTGACCTCCATTGAGAGAAGAACTAATATCAACATTTCCCTCTGATGCCAATTGTTAGGTCCACAAGGCTGAATACCCTAAGAGGGGGGGTGAATCAGGGTATGACTAATTTAAAATTAACGTCCGTTCTGATCTTGTTTCGTTGTTAAGCAAAACACTCTTCTCTCTCTTTCCCGTTGCACAATGTAAACAGAAAGTAAAGCATGCACAGGACACAACGATTTTTACTTGGTTCACTCACACTGGGCTACGTCCAAGGAGCATACGCCGTCAAGTTGTCAGTCGTACCAAATTCCACTAAACTTCACTAGCTGTGGATTACAAGGTTTGGGTACAGTCATTCTGTCTCAGGCTCACTGCCTTTACAAGATTTAGGGTCAGCTCACTGCTTTCTCAAGGGTCACTCCATGTTTTTCTCTCTCTGGCTCACTAACGGTGGAGAGGATCATCTTCTTCCTCTTCCTTTGCTCACTGCGTCGGAAAGGATCCACTCACAGTTTATAGACCTGTAGGTCTCTTCATTTGCATGAAGGAATGCATCTTCCTCTGTAAGTAGATGCTCTGTTGAAGCCCAATTTTCACCCGTAGATGAATCTCTCTTCGCACCGAAGGTATCGGGCAAACTTCCAGCTTCCAGGCAGCCCGAAAATCACTGCTAGAAATAAACCTTACTTGGCGCGCAAGTCAATCTCAGCGCGCAAGTATCGGCGCGCAAGTCACGACGGGCGCGCAAGTCCACCTCAGGCACTTGCGCGACACAATCTTCCCCAACTCCAAACTTGCGCGACTCTCTTCCTTTTACGCCCAAACCAATATTGGCGCGCAACTGCCAACCGGCGCGCAACTTCTCACACTAGCGCGCAACTTCAACCACTAGCGCGCAACTTCACTTGCGCGACCCACACACCACTTGCGCGACCACCACACATGCGCGACGGGAGCTCTGATTTCTCAAAGTGTTAAACTCCGGTGAAGAATGAAGAGATGTGGTATTTATAGGCAAATTGACCACCCTGCGCGACGGCGCGCAAGTCTCTTCCCCTGCAAGTCACTTGCGCGACCCACTTCCAAACTTGCGCGAACCTCTTTCCTTTGCCATATTTCGATCTTCAGATCTTGGAAAACCATAGGCGCGCAAGTTCTCAAGCTTCCAAGGCATCAGCGCGCAAGTATCTTTCTCGGCGCGCAAGTCACCTGCGCGACCTCACCAAAACTTGCACGAACCTTATTCCTTTTCCATATTTTGATGATCTAATCTTGAAAAACATATGTCGTGCAAGTTTCCAAGCCTTCATGTACACGGTGTGCAAGTCTCTTTGCCAAAAACCACTTTTCTTCATTTGTCGATTTTCAGGCCCAAAAATTTGGCAAACACTGGAAAACGGCACCACCTTATATCTGTTCTTTTGTACCGCCTCCAGATCATCCATTCCTTTTGTCGACGTTCTTGAATCAAACATGGATCGTTGACCTCAGCTCTTGAACTCGACATTCCATCATGAAATCTTTTTTGTCAACAAATGTGTATGTCATTGTTTTGCTTTGTCAACAATCACTACTCAGATGTCCACTTTGTCAACAAACACAATCACCTCAAAAATGTTTCAATGATGCCTTGAGCGATTTTTGCCCAACACTTTGTTGATGGTCAGACTAACAGCGGTCATCGTCCGATTCGATTTATGGAAACTTGTTCTCCATCATTCTTCGATGACAACTTTTCGTTATGCCCAAACGACATCTGATCTTGGAGCGAGGCAAATATTTGCGAAGCTCTCGACCCGAGGAGTCTCGATCTATGCTCGGAGTCGAGTTTCGGGCACCGGAGGAGGCGCGACGGTGAGCGGAAGATCCGTCAACTTTTCATCACATCAAAACGTCGACGATTCTTCGAGCGGAGACAACGCTATGTAGATTGGGTCCCAAGGATCCCAGATCTGGTCTCGAATAAATTTTCCAAACACCGGGGTGGTCCCAAGGGTCCGTGGAAGGCACCGACAGCGCAACTCTAGCAGGGTGAGCGGTCTGGCGGCGAGGTGGTGGTCTGGCGGCGAGGTGGTGGTACGGCAGCATGCGAGTTTGCCGAAGCGGTTGGTCCAAGCAGCTCCGACGAGCGGCAGCCAGAGCAGGACGGCGGCGCGACGTATGGCGGCTGGAGCGGGACGACGGCTCTGACGTGCAAGGGCTGCCGGCGCGGGACATCGGCGGCGACAAGCGACCGGCCGCAGGACCCCCCCCCCCCCCACGCAGTTTTCCAAACCTCAAGAAAAAAAACAAAAAAAACTAAAATAATAATATTATTATTATTATTATTATTATTAATGTGTTAAACCCCCATAACTCACACTTGGGGAGTCCAATTAACGCGTCGTCAGCAGCGGCATGGCTTTGTTTGTGATACGCTCTTTTTAAGACCGCTTCGGATGTTTTTCTCTGACCCGCGACATGGGTCCACGAAGCACTCGTGTTTCAATAGATTTAATGAAATTATTAAATCTTGGTCCCGCAATAACTCCTGCATGGAGTGTCCAATTGACGAGTCGTATGCGGCAGCGCAGTCCATTTCTCGAGACGGTCATTTTGGGATCGAGGTTGGATGCCTTTCTTGTGTTTGCAGATCGGGTCCACGAGACGCCCAAATAATAATATATTATTATTATTATTAAAACTTTGATCCGCCATAATTTCCGCATGTGATGTCCGATTGACGCGCCGTCAGAGGCGTTGCGACCCTAGAGTTGAGGCGGACTTTTCAAGATAGATTTTGGGCGCTTAAACCAAAATGGAGATGTGGGCTCCACAATGCCTGATTTGGGCGTTTACGGCAAAATGCAACTTTTTCACCGGGTGTCCGTTTGGGACGAATGAATAGTCAATCATGTGTGCTTTTCCGAGAGCATCGCAATAGCGCAATCCGTTTGATGTGTTTCGGGATCGTGGTGTGGGTTCCACGAAGCATCGTTCGTGCGTAATGCTGTGAAATGCACTTTATTCACCGAGAGTTCGATTCGAGCGAATGAATAGTCGATCATGTGCGTTTTTCCACAAGGATCATTACGGTTTGATCTGCTTGACTACCTCAAGCCGTTTGAAGAGGCATGTTGGAAGAATTATGTTATCACCCTTCGGATCAAACAACGAGCATCGTACGCTCGTCAACCTTTTGGGTCAAAGGTGTCATGTACTCTGGGAGTACGCTGGCATGCATAGAGAATACTTGTCCACAGTCTAGTGCCCGAGTATGGCTGGGTACACAGCCAGGCGATGAGGCGGGGCCACATGTCGTGTGGGCCCCACACGCTCTGTGTACCACACTATGAATCTTCTACCTCTCGTATCTCTTTCTTTTGGACTCGGATTTTGGCATGCAAGTGGTCTATCCTAAGTGTTTTTCTGCGAAGAACGTGGTGGTGGCCTTCGTAGAGGCTTTCAAGATACGATGCGAGACGTTTCGAATGTAAAGCCTATTCAGGCGACGTCCGACGACGGTAGTGTTCAGGCGTGGGCATATCAGTGCTTTCTGAGAAGTACCATCCAGCAGGGATGACCCGTGTAGTTCCTCGATACCTTCCGAGTGGAATCCCCCTACCGAGTAGAGAGTGGGTCCTCGGTGACCTAGAGTGAAATCCCCCGCCAGCATGGGTGTGGGTCCTCTACCAGCTATTTCTGAGTGGAATCCCCCTAACGCACTAGGGAGAGGGTCCTCGATGAAAAAGAGTGGAATTCCCCTAACACATCAGGGTGTGGGTCCTCTACGACTACTATGAGAGTGGAATCCCCCATCGGCATGGGTGTGGGTCCTCTACCAGCTTCTTCCGAGAGGAATCCACCTGACGCACTAGGGCGAGGGTCCTCGATGAACAAGAGTGGAATTCCCCTGACGCATCAAGGTGTGGGTCCTCTACGAAGACTATCAGAGTGGAATCCCCCTGACACACTAGGGTGTGAGTCCTCTACTATGAATTTGTGATCCCTCATCTATGGATCAGTGACGAGACGTACTTTAACGTTACTTTGAACTCACGAGTAAGAGGGACGTTTTTCCCACCGAGACGCGTCCATGGGACGCAACCTAAAACTGTGAGGGCGAGACAGTGCTGCCGAAAGAGGATAGTATCAAGGTGAGGTGATTGAGTCTCTTTGACTTGCATGTCCAAGGTAGACATGTGGGATGTTGAACATCATTGGTGGTTACTTCTGGAACTATTGGCAACTCTTTCTAGGAGAAGCGAAGACGTGCGGGGTATGCCACGTGCTTTACGTGTCTAGCTTCTCGTGATTGGACGAGTCTACTTTCCTACTATAGGTAGCGAAAACTCGACGAGAAGTTCATCTTCTCATTGTTTCTAGCTCCTTGTGTTTGGATTAGCTTCACTCTTGTTGGGTTGAGATGTACTCTTTTATTGTACCTTGTTCTATCTAGTGTTCCCCTCTTCAGTATATCTTTCGTTGCTCTCGTGAGCCTTTTGTTGCGGAATCGTCAGGAGACACAACGACAGAAATGAGGAAAAACGAAAAGAAAGAAAGCAAAGGACACAACGATTTACGTGGTTCGGGAAAAATCCCTACGTCCACGGGAGAGGCAAAATTTCACTATGATTCGGGAGCACAAAATTACAGAGGATTTCAGTAGAAAAACCCTAGCCCGAAATGGGCTAGATATGAAGAAGACGGTCCACTGTTCCGAAAAGTAGTCCGCGTTGCAACAGTGATCGGCGGCTCACTTTGTCAAAAGTGCTACAGTGTCTGCCGGCTGGAAGTCAAAAGCGCTACAGTGAAGTTGACCCTGAAGTCCGCACCGCTATAGTGTCTGTCGGTGTCGGTCGGTCAGCTCTGCTACAGTGGTCAGCATTGCTACAGTTGCGGGCCACAAGCATTCGGCCCAACTGGATCGGGCAACACCAATCCAACACATTTGGGGCATCCTACTGAGTATTTATATACTCACCCATGTTTAAGCTTTGTCCGCACTTGGTGTGCCATTGTAGACGACAGACAGGTTGATCGTGACATCATAGGAACTTAGGGATGCATGGTGCTTGGACCGCGTGTGATGGTCGTAGCTTGAGATTCAGGAGCAGAACTCTCTAAGCTACTTTACTTTTCCACTTATTGTCAGGTTGTGGCACTGTTCTGGTTGGGCATGTATTTTGTCCCTTTACCTTTCAGTTTACTTTAAAGCATTTGTACTTGTACTGTTTAGAGGTCGATGCGTATATGTTTGGTTTCCTTTTTATAGCAGTTTTTTATCTTGTTTTTCCTTTCTTTCTGCACTTTTGCATTGAGTTGGTTGTGTGTGCAGCCTCCCCGAATTTGTTGTGCATTCGGCGCTTGTCGTCACCTCCTGGTCTATAGAGGCAAGCTTGGGGTAGTTGCGGCTCGAACCCCAGCATGGGTCGGGTCGTGACACATTTTAACTTCCAACCAGTTTCCCTCTCCACCATAACCTTCCTTTGAATGAATGATGTATAGACACCAGACTTGAGCTTCAAAAAGTAAACTCCTACTTTCATAAAAGCATCAAAGATTGGACTGGGGTAGATCCTCAAACGTCTGAGTGAACCAGTTCTAGCTTCTGAGCTCTGAGTTTTCATCTGTTCAAGTTGAAAGACACCCTTGTAGGCTTCCCAAGCATACAACTCTCACAGCTTTCGAATTCAGTATGATCAAGCTTCAACATGTCTTTTGGCGTTAGAACTTTCATGTTCTTCGCATTGAGATGTTTGAGTCGACATGACACTGTAACAATGTGGACTTTGGCACGGTTATTGTTGCATCTTGGACTTTAGAGACAGTGGTATTGTAGCTCTGGGAACTTCTAGCAACCGGCCAATGTAACGGTTTGGACTTGGGTGATCGCAGCACTGTAACAGTGTGGACTTTCAACCACTGTTCATTGTAGAACGGTGGACTTACTGTGTGGTCGGTGTCACAATGATTTGTCTTCTTTATTACCTCATTCGAGATAGAGTTTTGTTGTGTGTGAGAAACTCTGAAACCTCCCTATAATTCTGCTCCCAATTTAAGTGAAGTGGTTTTACCTCTTCGTGGACGTAGGGGTTATTCCCGAACCACTTAAATCGTTGTGTATGTGTTCATCTTCTTCTCCTTTTGTTTTGTCTTTTCTTCGTATACAAACTTATTTGTCGTTGTGACTCCTGGCGTTTATGCAACAACTGGTATCCGAGGTTGAATTCAGAATTCTCAAATTAAACGTTGGTTATAGAAGAAGACAAGGTGAAGATCGATCACTTCGATAGAACTAGCTTCAACTACGGGAGGATGCAGATTGAGGATTATCTTTATCAGAAAAAGATACACTTGCAGCTTCTGGGTCTAAAACCAACGAATATGGCGTAGACAAACGGGGAGCTACTGAATCGACAGGTTCTGGGAGTTGTGCACCTTACGTTGGCCACAAACGTAGCGTTAAACATCAGAGACGAGAAGACAACAGGTGGACTAAGGACAGCTCTCGTGAATATGTACGAGAAGCCTTTAACATCAAACAAAGTGTACCTCATACGATGATTGTTCAATCTGAAAATGAATGAAGGGATGACTGTTGCAGATCACGTCAACGAATTCAACACCATAACAAGTCAGTTGACATCAATGGGAATTGCGCTTGACGATGAGGTATGTGCACTAGTTTTATTGTCTTCATTACCTGGCAGTTTGGAACCAATTGTAACAGTTGTGAGCAGCTCTTCGAGGAATACCAAACTGGTTTTAAATGATGTGTGGGACCTGATCCTTATTGAGAATATTCAAAGAGAATCGGGCAGATTCTTTGATTCTGCTTTGAACGTGGAAGGAAAAGGAAGATATGCACAGCAAGATAATCGCAGAGGACAATCAAAGTTAAGAGGAAAGAGTTGAGACAAGGCAAAAGGGGTCGATCCTACATGCTGGATTTGCGAAAAGAAAGAACAAGTCAAAGAGTGCAGAGAAAAATGAAAGGCACATGAAACCAATACAGCAAACACAGCGGTCGAAGGAACCAATGATGTGATGTTGTTGAGCGTGAATAGCCCTATGGAGTCTTGGATTTCAGACTCAGGAGCATCTTTCCATTCCACGTTAGAGAAGAGTTTGCTGACAATTATGTTTTTGGAAATGTCGGCAAGAAACATCTTGTTGATGATGAACTCTTGCAAATCGTGGGAAAGGATGATGCACGAATCAAGACCAACGGTAGGAGTTTACTGATTCTGGAAAACGTGAGGTGTATCCCTAGTTTAAGAAGAAATCTGATTTCTATCGGACGACTTGATGATGCAGGTTTTAGTACCATGTTCACTGGTGATGCATGGAAGATCACCAAAGGAGTTATGGTCATAGCTCAGGGAGTAAAAAATAGTACTATTTACAACATGACAGAAACTTGCATATACATGCTTGTATCAATAAATTCTATCGGAGATTCACAACTGTGGCACTACAGGCTAGGCCACATGAGTGAGAAGGGGGTGAAGATGTTGACAACAAAAGGATTACTACCATAGTTAAAGTCAGTGGATGTTAATCTATGTGAAGATTGTATCTTCAAAAAGCGGAAGGTGTCTTTTACGAAAGGAGGCGGAACACTGAAGGTTGAGAAGCTAGACCTGATGCACACTGATGTTTGGGGGTCAACACCAATACATTCCCTTAAGAGGGTCACTATATTATGTGAAATTTATCGACAACTTAACAAGAAAGGTATGGGTTTACTTTTTGAAAAGAGAATCTGATATGTTTAAGGTGTTTCAGAAGTGAAAGACCATGGTGAAGAATGAGTCAAAATCAAAGCTGAAATGTTTGAGGTTTGACAACGGTGGAGAGTGGCAGTAATATGTTCAAGGAATTTTGTTTTAATAATGGAATTTGGTGGGAGAACACTATTCCAGGTACACCGCAACATAATGGTGTGTCAGAAAGGATGAATAAGACATAGAATGAACGTGTCAGGAGTATGAGGTTGTGTTGGATTGGTGTAGTCTGATCCGTTTTGGATGATGTTTGGGTTGAATGATTACGCCTCGTACTGTGCACCAGGACGCAACTTTCGCGGGTTGAGCTCCGTAGTGAGCTCGTTGGGGGTTGCAGGGGGCAACGCGCCTCCGGAGGTCTGAGGGCCGAAGGTCTCCAACCCAAATTTGGGGGGTTGTAGCAACTTTGACCACTATAACATAGCTGACCGACCGACACCAACAGGGCACTATAGCAGTGCAGACTTTTAGCATGACTATTATAGCTCCTTGGACTTTCAATCGCCGATAACTGTAGCACTTTTTGACTTGGGTGGCCGCGACACGGTTTTTCAGCTACCTTTGATTGTAGTGATGCGGGCTTCCTGCGCAATTGGTGAACAGTGGATCTTCCTTTTTTTGTAGCTCATTTCGGGCTAGGGTTTCTGAGTTAAAAACTCTAAGATACTCCCTGTAAAATTGTGCTCCTGAAACTAGTAAAACTTTTGTCTCATCATGGACGTAGGGGTCATTTCTCAAACCATGTAAATTTTTGTGTCCAAGTTCTTTTTTTATTTTTTCCCTTTTACTCTTCTGTAAATCGTTTCTTTCTATCATTGCAACTCCCGACATTTCTGCATCAGGCTGCACTCAGGGTTACCCAAGATTTTCTAGGTTGATGCAATGAACATGGCGGCATGTCTCATCAACATGAATCCATCTGTACCAATGGGAGAATGTCTACCCGATGAGCTCTTGTCTGGAAAGGAGGTAAGACTCACATTTACATGTCTTTGGTTGTTTGACATATGTACATATTGATGATGATGCAAGGGGGCGAACTTGATACCAAGTCCAAACCATGTTTCTTTATCGCTTATGGTGCTGAGGAGTTTGGTTATCATTTTTTGGATGATCACAACAAGATGATCATCATAAAGTGAAACATGATATTTAATGAAGGTATCGCGTACAAGGATCGTCATGCCGCTAAAGTTGACAATGGGAATAAAGAATCAAAGTGTCATGAGCAAGTGGAGATTGAAGGTGTACCTAAGCATATGATACTGAAACCAGTGGAGCCTACTCCTCAAGTGGAGTTGAGGAGATCAACAAGGGTAAGAATGTCTGTGAAGAGGTATTCACTGTCCTTACATTATTTGTTATTGGTCAGCGATGGAGAACCGAAATTTTTTAAAAAAGTAATGTAGTTAAAGGAGGTAAGTGGGAGTTGGCTATAAAGAATATGTCTTCATTACATGACAACAATACTTGGGAGTTGACACATCTGCCACAAAGAAAGAAAACATTACAGAACAAATGGGTATACCGGGTCAAGAAAGAACATGATGGAAAGAGGGGGTACAAAGCAAGGCTGGTAGTGAAAGGTTTTCAACAGAAGGAAGAAGTGGATTTCACTGAAAGTTTCTCACATGTAGTGAAGCTTACCACCATCCGGGCGATTCTCAGCATTGTTGAATCAGAAGACTTATACCTTGAGCAGCTTGATGTCAAGATTGTTTTCCTTTATGGAGGTATGGAAGAGGACATCTATATGCGGTAGCCAGGACACGTTGAGTCTGGGAAGGAAGACCTGGTGTACAAACTCCAGAAGAGCTTATATGGGTTGAAATAGGTGTCTAGATAATGAAATAAAAAGTTTGATGCATTCATGGCTAAAAATGCATACAAACAATATGGAAGCCTAATGTATGATGTGGTCTCAAATCAATCTGACATTACTCATGCAATGGGAGTTGTGAGCAGGTACATGGCTAACCATGGAAAGCAACATTGGGAAACTATGAAGTAAATACTGAGATACCTGAAGGGAAGCAGGGAAGTATCTTTGTGCTTTGAGAAAGGAAATTCTTTACAAGGATAATATGGATGTTGGCCTTGGAGGTGATGTTAACGACAGGAGTACCACATGTTATGTATTTA
Organism: Viscum album; assembly: GCA_963277665.1. Taxonomy (NCBI): domain Eukaryota; kingdom Viridiplantae; phylum Streptophyta; class Magnoliopsida; order Santalales; family Viscaceae; genus Viscum; species Viscum album. The sequence continues at coordinate 948,630,974 of OY728125.1, read as the reverse complement.
CCTGTAGAGGAACTGCAGTGAGTTGGATATCTCAAATACAGAAGGCGGTGGCTCTATCCACCACAAAGGCAGAATAAAAAACCGTAACATAAGATGGAAAGTAAATGGTTTGAGTGAAGAACTTCTTAGATGAGCTGGGTAGAAAACGAGAGAAAAAAGTATTGCATTGTACTAGTCAGAGTGTTATACGTCTTGCAAAGAACTCAATGTTTCATACACAGGCAAAACACATTCAGTTGAAGTGTCATTTTTATCAGATGCTTGATATATAATGGGTTGCTGACATCGCAAAAGATTTGTGGAACAATCAATCTGGCAGACATGTTGACGAAGTCAATGGTAATACATAAGTTGAGACATTGTTTTGCCTCTGTTAGTCTCCACTAATGAATGGAGGATGTGAGGAAGAATATGAGGACACCATGGGAGCACAAAAGGGAAAACATATGATATTTCATGAATCGTCACCTCGAAATTGAAGTTGTGAATGGAAAGCATGCACCGGTGAGTGAAGAAAAAAAGCTCAGATTAAGTAGGTTGTTTAAGTCGATGGCATCGAAGCAGATCAGTTTAGCAAATCAGGCTCCAAGTGGGAGATTATTGGATTGGTGTAGCCCGATTCGTCTGGATGATGTTAGGCCGAATGCTAGCGGCTAATACTGCACACCAAGTCAAGACTCTCGCGAGTCAAGTTGTGCGGTGAGGTTATTGGGGGTTGCAGGGGCAATGCGCACCTACTCCGAAGATCTAAGGGCCAAAGGTCCTCAACACAAATTTTAGGGACTGTAGCAACTATAACTAACTGTAGCAAAGCTGACCATGCGACATCTACAGAACACTGTAGTGGTGCGAACTTTTGCACAGTTAATGTAGCATCTTGGACTTTGGAGACAACAATACTGTAGCTCCGTGGACTTCTAGTCACCAACCACTGTAGCAACTTGGACTTAGGTGGTCACAACACTGTACCAGTGCAGACTTCCAACCACAGTTACTGTAGAGCATCTTGCACATTGCTTCATATTCTTTATTACCTCATTCGAGCTAGGGTTTTATTATGTGTGAGAAACTCTGAAACCTTCCTGTAATTCTGCTCCCGATTTTAGTGAAGTGATTTTGTCACCCCGTAAACATAGGGATTATTCATGAACCATGTAAATTGATGTATCTGTGTTCATCTTCTTCTCATTTTTTTCTATCTTCTTCATCTCCAAACCTATTTGTCATTGGGACTCCCAGTGTTTACGCAACAACTGCTACTTCACTTAATTGCACTCATGGAATTTGAACTTTCAAAAGTTGTCTTTCAGGAAGTTTCCTTGCAATTTTTGCAGTCCTTCCGAAGATGTTCTAGTTTCCCATGTTATCACCATGTAGTATAAGGACCAACTGATTTAGCACTTCTCTCATGATTTATCTTTCGATCTTCGTTGATTTCTTTATTGAGGCGAGTGCCCCCTTCCTTCAACATTTAGTGCGGTCCCAAAAGGTGCTTGAATCTCCCTCCATTTGAGATCTTCATTCGAAATTAAGTTCTAAACATCCTCATACACCAAAAAAAAATTTCCACAAGAAATCATGTTGAAGTCAGATTCTCATGCAACCACAAGCTCTGATACCACTTGTTGGGAATCCTCACAACGTCCGATCACTGATCATTGTCCATCAAACGATACACGCAGCAAAAATAGACCCCCAAGATAAACTCCTTTAATGTTGGTGTAATGGAAGATAAGAAGACCTTGGACCCTACTCAAGGCACCAAGTAAACCTCACACGCACTCAAGCTGTCTCACAAAACTCACACACAACATTCAAGACAAACAAAAATTAAATAGAGCAAAGAAAATTTAAACTATTTGGTTTTACATTGTTCAAAGTAAGGAAGTTTGGTTTTACGTTGTTCAAAAGGATTTACAATCATTGTGACCATTTAACCACATAGACAACTAAACTCCAAATAATCGCATTACACGTGTGCATGTGATCCCACCAACTTTTATAGTGGGTCGGAGCCGATTAATCAGTTGCATTAACCTCCAATATTTGTAAGCGTCCCACTATTGAGGTGTGATGAATGTCAATCAAATATAGAAATCAAATCTTGAATGTCGACTTTCAATTGATTAACAAACCAAGTTACCAATCCATTTGTCGTAAAACCACCAAGAGTTTGCTTTGTAACATCCATGGAACATCATCTGTGGAAAATCGACCATTACACATGCTCATTGGACGATACCACCACCCAATCAACATGTCATTCATTGATGATCTCATTGTAGATGTCTTGGACTATCAAAACCAAGTTATCATATGGTTATTCATTGAAAGGCAAATGAAGTAGTCTCACATTTCTAACCCAAACATGTTTATTGTGTTACATGGATTTAAATAGATCAAAAATGATCAATCTAAACCCAATCAAAATGTTATTCATGTTAGATCACTCAACCTAATTATAACCCTACCCCAAAAAGGTCTAACCCAAACAGTTACTTGACTTGGTGTAGAGCAATGGTAATCTTCTTCAATGAAGAGCATAAATTTGACTTGATAGGGCTCTGATCCCAACAATATGAGCACATAATGATCACGGTATCATATATTGGCAAGCTTAACTGGATTTTTGCGATGGATGTAAAGGGATTACAGGCAGCACAAACATGGGAAGTTAGGGCTGCAAAGCGGATCCTGATATTGATTTTGCACACTGAGATTAAGCATCCGTTTAACAATGGTTCACGGAGCCTCAGTACCGGTGCAATAGACATGGGGATCAAATGGGCGTCAGCTATAAAGTTGTACAGATTAAAAGCATATCGTTTTCAGTGCAGAATAGGGGGGGAAACTAATTTTTACGCTATGAATTGTTACACTACAACTCAAATCATAAAACTCCTATATGCATCCAACGTAACAGTCAATCCATTGCTGGAAAAACGTTGCTGGAATTTGCCTTTTCCCGAAGTTTTCTTAACTTTGGAGAGGCGGGCTGACAAACGCGACTACTTGATAAGGTAGCAAACAATACCTTCCCAGTGTAGCAGATGACCGACGGAGGGGGGCTTGGAACTCGGCAAAAGTAATTGAAGTATTCAACACCCTGTGCGTGTCGGGTGGCGGCGACAACATCGGAATTGAACATTTGAAACCCTAACCCGCCGTCGCCTCACACGATCAAGCCCGGACGCCTCTGTTCTTATACACCGTGGAAGGGGCCCTCACGGAGCCCAGCCAATGGGCCAAAGGAGATGGCTTTAAGGTATGAAAGCTTTTGCGGCTTCGGAGGGCTGTTTGTTGGGCCTGTGATCTGCTCTGCCTGGATATTGTTTATTTGTTATCAATATATATATATATGTGATAGTTAAGTTACAGCTTCATTTTATGTTATTTCTCTTTATTGGTAAGTCCATGTAATGACAATTATAAGTTTTTTTATGAAAAAAAAATATCTAAGAAATGTTATAAAATAAATTAGGGGCTTTGATTATAGAATTTATGTAATTCTTTAAAAACATTTTGTTGGACTTCTATTTTTGGGGAAAAATGATCTATTTCTTTTTCAAACAAAGATGATGAAGTTGGGAAATTACACAAAAACTACATAAGTCAAGACATAGTGAATACCATAGACTGTGAGAGAGAGATGCACGGCATAGTGGGAGTCACTATGTTGTAGCGCTCATGCATGGTATTATCACATTATGCAATAACATGTTGATTTTCTCCTTCGCCCTCTTTGGATGCCACCATACTCGGTCTGTCATTATGAGATGATGATTATGTTAAGTTTAAACACATAACACGAATGTTTAAATGTTAAACATTCAATATGAGAATTGAATCGAACGTTACAAAGGAGTTGTAACGTTTGAACGTTAGAGAAACGTTATAATTAGTGATGCTTGGACATTTTGAGTTCTTGGAGGCCTATATAAAGGTGATTTGAACCTCATGCATGTGTGTGTGTGTGAATCCATTGTATTGTAACACTGAGAATTCCTCAAACCGAATCATACTAGGAGGGAGAAAATTGTTGGTTGTTCATCAACGATCTCAATCAAGCTTGCATGGAGCTGGGCCAAGTTGGATCATCAAGGTGTAAGGCGTGTCATTCTATCTTTGTTTTATTATTCAATCCAAATGCGTAGATAGATTATGGGTTTAATTAGGTTTTGGAGTTGTCTTCTACTGTGTTCAAGATGGTTGTCATCCCTTTCAAAACCCTTCAGTGAAATTAGAGCGGATTTATTAATGTTTTGTTTGATCTTTGAATGAATGGAGAATACTGAGAAAAAGATTTTTCCATGCACCACAACACAAACCAATGCATATTGCATTGAAATATTTTGGGAACAAATAAAAATTTGTATCAGTGAATAATTGGGTAGAACATAGGGTTAGGGTGGTTAATTCACCAGTTTACTTAGGTGAGATGAATGGAAAACAATAACGAGTGATGGGGTGTCATATTCTGTATTTTCATGCAAACATTAAAGTCAAACATATCTTTTGGAAGATAATCTTTTGAAAGTTTGTTCGCAGAACTGAAGGGATGGGCACCGAAACTAGGGATGTTCAGAAGTGGAAGCTAGTACAGGCAATAGAAACAGAGAAAACTGATGTTCTGAATGATGGAAGTGCGAAAGGAGTTTACAACTTGCATAGGAGTAACTCTGTTAAACTTGTACAAGAATAACCAAGGATTCATCATAGGGTTCCATAAGAACAACTTTCACTTTTCAACGAGAATCAAAACTAAAGGTAGTGCATCGTTGGTGGATTTAACCAAATAAAGGGTCGTTTGGATAGATCAAAAGGCGATGAAGATTTTACACACATATCGCATAGTGATGGTGTTGTGTCTACTGTCTGGTGTCTTCTATAAATAGGGGAGTGATATTGTTTGTTATGAATTTAGGAAATCTTGTAAATATGATTAAGTTCCAAACCATGTAAATCCCTTTGTTGTTATACATTGGTGTGAGTTACTTTTGTATCTTTTGTCTGTGTGTGTTATGGAAGGACTACAGAAGATCAAGGCGATTCAGCATGATACATTGAAACTTAGTTCCCTCATTCAAACATTGATACCAAGTGTTACTATTTCTGGAACTTATTGCCTTATTCCTAAGTGAGGTTCTAGAAGGTGTTTTAGAATTTAGGGTTTTGGCACAACAAGTGGTATCAAAACTTGGTAGTAGACTTATGGAAAGGTTCTTATCCTAGCACTTTTTTTCATTTCAATGGGAGTTTAATGTATCAAAAATAATGGCACTAGAAGAGGAAAAGGTCCAAATTGAAAAGTTTGATGGTTCAAACTTCAGATTTTGGATAATATAGATTGAAGATTATATGTATGAAATGGATCTTGAGCCTCCACTAAAGAGAGTCAAACTATAAGCAATGGAAAAAACAAATTGGGAAAGACTCAACTGAAAATCACTTAGAGTAATTTCAATGACTTTGGCCTGAAACTTAGCCTTCAACATTAACTATATAACTTATAGCAAAGCTTGTGAACATACATGAGAAGACTTATTCCATAAAAAAGTGTTCCTTTTACAGTGAATTTTCAACACGATGACGTGAGAAAGAAGGTCAACGACTGATCATCTGAACAATTTCATTGTGATTCGGGGTTAGCTAAAGCTCATTGGTGTGAAGTTTATTGAAGGGATATGGGCCTTAATCCTTCTTTCGCCACTTCTAGAGTCTTGGGGCTACTACCGTAAGTAATTCCAACAAAAATAATGACTTGGTGTTCAAGGAAATACGAGATATGGTCCTGAATGAGGAGATCCAGAATGAGGAAGTCTGTATAGCTACAAAAACAACTTACAATGTGGAATGCAGGGGACATTCCTCTTGGAAGGAAAACCAAAGTCAAGAGGAGGGAGAAGAGAAGAGGGAGAAGAGCCTAGGGAAATGGGTAGGGCCTTGACCTGTATACTGAATTTATGTGAATAAGGGTAACTTAAAGATAGATTGAAGAGATAAGATAATTAATTCCATAAGGTTTTCTTCTAGAAGTTATTTGATAAACACCATAGACAAGGAGGAAATAAATTTATTTATAAGCATCACCAGTCCGTTGGAATCATGGATCTTTGATTCTGATGCTACATTTCACTCAACATCTAAGAGAGGAAGTATACATATTTTTTTTTCTAGATGGTTCAATAAGGTACATCTTACGGATGATGAAACTCTTAGGATAGTTGGAAAAGGTGATGTGAATGTATAAATAAAGGTAAGATACTTTTTAAGGTTATAAGGGGTGTGACACATACTAGAGTTAAGGAAAAATATAACACCAGGTGGTCAGCTGGATGATATAGGTTTCTATACAAGTTTTGTAAAAGGATCATGGAAGATAACACATGGTTGTATGGTGGTGGGCAACAGAGTGAAAGAAAAAACATTTTATCTTACAGGAATTTTGGAAGATACAACACTTACTGTAATAATAACTACTAAAATATTAAAGTTGTGGCATGATCATCTAGAACACTTGGGTGAGAAAGGGATAGAAATCCTAACTGTAAAGGGAGTGTTGAAACTTGACTGTATGGAATACGTGCAAAGAGTGAATCCTTGGGAAGCAATGAAATGTGTCTTTTAATGGAAGGAAGATCACCAAAGAACTGTAAGTCATATTTAGTTCATACGAATGTATAAGGGGCTACTCTGGTTTAGTCTCACAATGGTTCATTATTTTATCTTGCCTAAATCTATAATACGATACAGAAGGTGTGAGTGTTCTTTCTCATGCACAAGTCTAAATTTTTTGGAACCATCATTTGATGGAGAGAAATGATGAAAAGGGAGGTCATTTTAAAACTTAAGTGTTTGAGGTTTGATAACGGCGGTGAGTATGAAAGCAGAAAGTTTCATATAGTTTTCTATAATAAAGGAATTCATTTTAAGAATATGGTGCCTAAAAATCTGAAACAAAATGAAGTGGTAGAGTGGATGAACCAGATGTGATGTGAGAGATCCATAAGCAAGGGAATTCATTCCTATTTTCCTAAGGAGTTTTGGGAAGAAGTTGTAAAATGTGTGACTCATCTCATAAATAAAAGTCCTTCCACACCACTGGGGAAATAAATTTTAGAATAATTATAGACCAAAATAAAGTTTGATGTCTACCACCTCAAAGACTTTGGGTGTATTGACCATTTCCATGTTGATGGTAGTAAGAGGTATAAATTAGAAGCAAAGTCTTGAGCACGTTTCTTTGTGGGTTATGATAATGGAGGATTTGGATTTTGGATATAGTATAATGACCTGTGAAAGTTCATCATAAGATAAAATGTTCAATTAAATAATGGGATTCTATAGAATGATCAAAACCAAGAATAAGATATAGATGAGTGTTGGTTTGGTGTAGCCCGATCCATTCTGGATGTTGTTGGGTCGAATGCTTCCAACCCATTATGTGCATCAGGCCACAACTTTTGCGGGTTGAGCACTATGGTGAGCTCATTGGGGGTTTCAGGGGAAATGTGCCCCTACTCTGGGGGTCCGAGGGTTGAAGGCCCTCAACCTAAAGTTTTGGGGCACTGTTGCAACTCTGACCACTATAGCATAGTTGAATGACCGACACCGACATGGCATTATTGCGACGCAGACTCCCAACCGCTGGCCACTGTAGCACTTTTTGACTTGGGTGACCACAAAATTATAGCGATACATAATTCTATCCACCTTTAATTGTAGAAATTCTGACTTCCTATGTGGTTGGTGGAATAGTGGGCCATCTTCCTCCTTTTGTAGCCCATTTCAGGCTAGAGTTTCTGTGTTAGAAACTCTGAGAGATCTCCTTGTAATTATTGCTCTCAAATTTCATAGTGATATTTTTACCTCTCCATGGACATAGGGAATATTTCTTGAACCATATAAATCTTGTTGTCCAAGATCTTCTTCTTCTTCTTCTATTTTTTCCCTTTTACTCTTTTGTGAATCATTTTTTTGCTTCATTGCTCCTGGATTTTTCGTATCAACTGGTATCAGAGGTTGAGTTCGGATTTGAACATTGGATATGGAAGAAGGTAAGGTGAAGATCTATTGATTCTATGGAACTGACTTCAGTTACTAGAGGATGCAGATCGAGGATTATCTTTATAAAAAAAATGCATTTTCTACTTCTGGCTTTAAAGCCAATGGACATGGAGCAATCAGAGTGGGAGCTACTGGATCGACAAGTTTTGGGAGTTGTTCACCTTACGTTGGACAAAAACATGGAGTTTAACTTCCAAGAGGATAATACGACAATTGGGCTGATTATGCTCTTGTGAATATGTATGAGAAGCCTTCTCCAACAAACAAAGTTCACTTGATGTAATGATTGTTCAAAATGAAAATGGTTGAAGGGAGAATTGTTACAGATCACATCAACAAATTCAACACCATAATAAGTCAATTGAAATCGATGGATATTGTTCTTGGTGATGAGGTATGTGCACTGGTCTTACCATCTTCTTTACCTGACAGTTGGGAAACAACTATAACAACTATGAGCAGTTCTTCGGGGAATACAATTTTGGTTCTGAAGGATGTACGAGACTTGATTCTCAATGAGGATATCCAAAGAAGAGAATCAGAAAGATTCTCTAGTTCTGCTCTTAACATTGAAGTAATATGAAGATATCCACAATGATACAATTGTAGAGGGTGATCAAAGTCCATAGAAAAGAGCATAGATTAGGAAAGTGGGACTGGTCTGACCTGTTGGACTTGCGGGAAGAAAGGACACGTCAATAAGGAGTGAAGAGAAAAATGCAAGGGTCTTGAAACCAATGGATCAAACACGGTGGTTGAAGCAACCAATGATGTTCTGCTACTGAGCGTGTATAGCTCAATGGAGTCTTGGATTTTAGACTCAGGGGAATCCTTCCATTCCACGTCGAAGAAGTGTTTCCTAGACAATTTTGTTTCTAGAAATTTTGGAAAGGTATATCTTACTGATGATAAAACCTTACAGATTATAGGAAAGGATGATGCATGAATCAAGACCAATAGTGAGAGTCTCCTGGTTCTAGAAAATGTGAGGTATATCCTTGGATTGAGAAGAAATCTTATTCCTGTCAGATAACTTGATGATGCAGGGTTGAGTGCCATGTTCACTGGTGGTGCATGGAAGATCACCAAATGAGTTATGGTCATAGCTTAGGGAGAAAAGAATGGTACCCTATACAACATGATATATACATTCATGGACATGGCTGCATCACTGGATTCTATTAGAGATTCACAATTGTGGAACAACAGGCTAGGACACATGAGTGAGAAGGGGATGAGGGTGCTAGAAACAAAAGGGTTGTTACCAAAGCTGAAGTTAGTGGATGTTGTCCTATGTGAAGATTGGATCTTCGAAAAGCAGAATAAAGTGCCTTTTACAAAAGGAGACATAACACTGAAGGTTGTGAAGTTGGATCTAGTGCACACTGATGTTTGGGGGCCTGCACCCATACTTTCCCTTAAAGGGTTATAATTCTATGTGACATTCATCGAAAAATCAATAAGGAAGTTATGGGTTTACTTTCTAAAAAGGAAATTTGATATGTTTAAGATGTTTAATAAGTGGAAGGTCATGGTGAAAAATGAGTCGGGATCAAAGATGAAATGTTTGAGGTCTGAAAAATGGTGGAGAGTATGGTAGTTAGGAGTGTTGGACTCACCTGTTTTGATAATACCAAATCATGTTTTGATAACCCCAAATCTTGTTTTCATTTTAAGTGAGAACCATGTTTGCATTCTATGATAATTGTGTTTCATTAATATTTCTTGTTTCTATAGAGTAATATTCATATAATCTCAATCTCACTGCTTAATTGGTTAAGCCTACAGTACAAAATTTATCTAAGTACAAAGGTCACTGATACAAGGTCACCGCAACAAGGTCACCGTTACAAGGTCGCCGCTACAAGGTCACCGCTACAAGGTCACCGGTACAAGGTCACCATTACAAGGTCACCGTTACAAGGTCACCGCTACAAGGTCACCATTACGAGGTTACTGATACAAGGTCATCGATACAAGCCTACTACTGAAGGTTACCGCTGAAGGTTACTGATGAAAGGTTACAGTTGGAGGTTGCTGATGTACACCTGCTGATTGAAGCCTACTGATGCGAAGTCTACCATTACCAGTCTACCATACTCTTCTACTCCATACTTTGTCAAATTCTTATGATTATTTTAACGGTCATATTTTGCTAACTTTAATGCTTATGGCTTAATTAATTCTTATTGTAGACATATCAGGAGACCATATCATGAAAGTACAAGGTATGAGAAAGATTGCACGTGATGTACTTGATCCTATTGTCGGACCTCAAATACCAAAGAAAAATACTGAAGAAAAAGAAGATATATACAGAGGCACATAGAAAAACAAAAGAAGGGAGTGAAGCACACAAGTCTAATGCATAAGGAAGAAACTAGCGAAGAACAAGGAAGAACCTTTTTCAAGCATCTTCGCGACAAACCCCAAGAACTAGAAGAAGATCATCTCGGGAAAAAAACTTGAGGCTAATTTCAGAGTCTCTTGAACTTTCAATCAACTTAAGAAGCAGAACATCCAATTCCTGAAAGCTAGTACTTGGAGTTGTGACACTCTATTTTAGAGACAACTTCCAAAGATAGACTCAAACTTAAAATTTGTTACTTCAAGGAGTCAAGAGCTGAACTGCAAACACATAGATCCTTTTAAACTCTATCTCATCCTAATTTCTCTATTTTTTCCTTCATTTTTACATTTCTGAGAAGTGTGTGTCTGTCTGTCTCACACACTGTATCCTGTGCTTAAACTAGAGGATACTGAATATCCTCACATCAAACTTCATCTACATCTGTTTCCCATGTATAACTGTGGAAGAGACTGTGTGTGGTTTATATCCTTTTTAATTCCCATGAAGAATAGTGGTAGAGGGTGTGAACCCTGTAAAGTTTGTGAAAACTGTTGTAAAGACCGATACAGGTTGTGTATCAATTTTATTGCTCATATAAACTGCTTGGTGGCAGGTGATCACCAAGTGGAGAGGACTAAGTCTCAGCTTGATATTGAACCTCTTGTTTTACTTCACTGTGCACTACATTTTTATTATACTCTGTTTTATCTCTTTCTCACTGCCTACATTAGCTAAAACATAAAACTATTTTTCTTTCACTTTGATAGTTAGTTTTGGTTAGTGTGTGTATTTGTTTGATTCAGTAAACTTGTTTCAAAAGTTGGAGAAGTGTTTCTCACTATTTCAACTGAGGACTAATCACCCTTTGAGAAACCTGTGGACCAATTAGACATCTATATATCTACTGCCTTAATTAACTGGGCCGTTTTCAAAACTTGGGGGATCTTTTTAATAAAGTTTTTTTAACAGAAATTTTTAGTAGGAACTCAATTCACCCCCCTCTTGAGTATCCACTCCGACCAACATTTGGTATCAAAGGGTCTTTAATTTCATGTTTTAAAACTATTTTCAACTGTGATTTTAGTTGTATCTTAAAGATCTTAAAATTTCTATCATATCTAAATTTTTCAGTTCTTTAAATTCTAAGTAACTATGGAAACTAGAGTTAAGGGTTATGCTACTAATAGTCCACCTTTCTTTAATGGTAATAACTATGATGAGTGGAAATTAAAAAGGAAATGTATCTAGAAAGCATGGGACCTGAAATCTGGGACACAATTGAAGAACAACATGTATTTCCTGCTACTGCCAGGGACACATGGTCTCAATTGACAAAAGCCACATATAATAATAACTGTAAAGCAATGAATGTCTTGTACTGTTCCCTAGGTGATTAGGAATTCAATAGGATATCTTCTTGTAAAACTGCATATGAAATTTGGGATACTTTAGATGTTTCTCATAAGGGAACAACTAATGGTAAAGAAATGAGATTAAATACATACATTATTAAATATGATAATTTTAAAATGAAGCCTGATGAACTTATTTATGAAATTTATCTTAGGTTCAATGAAATAGTGAACACCATGAGTCTTCTTGGAAGACCAGTGGACAACACGGATCAAATCATGAGACTAATTTTATGCCTACCTGATAGATGGAGAGGAACCTCTGTTTCTATCCGAGAATCTTTTGACATAGGCAAACTTCCAGTGAAGGAACTAATTGTAAAGCTTATGATGTATGAAGAAGAACTTAAAGTGAATCAAGAAGTAGGAGAAGAACCAAGGAAGAATTAAATAGCATTCAAGACTTCAACCTCAAAGAGAAAAGACAAAGAAAAAAATCATGTTCCTGTAGACAGTTCCACTATTGAAGAGTCAGATTTAGATAGTGATGAGGAGATGGCTCATCTTGCAAGGAGATTCAAAAAGTTCTACCGAAAGAAGAAATTTTTTAGGAAGTAAAACTACAAGGGAAAGTATGATAGTAAAGGACAATGGAAGAAAGACAGAAAATGGAATAACAACTCTAATGAAATAATTTGCTATGAGTGAAAATGAAAAGGTCATGTGAAGGCAGACTGCCCCAAGATTAAATTTAAGAATAAGTATGAAGACAAGGGAAAATGATATAAAAAGGCTATGAAAGCCACTCGGAGTGCTTCAGAAGACAGATCCAGTGGATCTGATGCTTCTGATAGTGAACAAAACAATCATTTCAACTTATGTTTCATGACAGAAACATCTAAGGTAACACTTAACTCTCTTATACATAATGCCTATTATTTTGGGAATAAGAGTGAGTCACATAATGATGAATATATGACTAAGGATGACTTATTTTAATACTGTGAAATGCTTGAGGATACCTTTAATGAGCTTAAGGACAAATATAAATCATTAAAGAGACAACATGCTTTAAATGTAAATTATAAGTCTGATTTGGATATTGAAAAGGAAAAATGTGCCCAGCTGTTAAAAGAAAATACCGAACTCAAATTATCAAATGATCAATTAAAAAGGGATTTGAAAAAATTTATTGCTGGTAGAGATACCTTGAATCAGTTTCTAGGAAAACATATTGTTCCAAAATATACAAATAGTCTAGGATATCAACTAGGACAAAGAAATATTATTAAAACTAAATTTGTTCCAAAATCTGGACAATTCACAGCTTGTTCAAGTTCTGGACCATTTCTTGAAAAAAGATTCTCTAAAGGACCAAACAAAGTGTTTATGGATCAAAATATATCTGCTGATTATAGGAAATCTGTGAAGAAAATATGGGTTCCCAAAGTTTTACTTGCTAACCTCTCTGGACCCAAGAAAATATGGGTACCAAAATTACACTACACTTAATCTGTTTTGCAGGAAAATTGTCTAAAGAGTTCCTGTAAGACCTTGTGGTACTTGGACAGTGGATGTTCAAGACATATGATAAGACATTACTCATGCTTCAAGAGCCTAATCAAAGTTGATGGTGTACATGTAACTTTTGGTGAAAATTCTAAAGGGAAGATCATCAGCTTAGACCAGATTGGTAACCCAAATACAATATTAATTTCCAAAGTACTTTTTGTTGATGGGTTAAAATACAATCTGCTAAGTATTTTTCAGTTGTGTGATGGTTTTAATGTCAAGTTTGAAAATGATTCATGTAATGTTTTTAATTCTAAAAATGATTTAATATTTTTTGCTCTCAGAAATGAGAATGTATATGTTTTTGATTTAGATTCTTTAGCTAAGAAAAATGTTTCTTATTTAAATGCGTTTTATAAGGAATCCTAGTTGTGGCATAGAAGACTAGGACACTACAATGTGCACTCACTTAAGAAACTGACTAGGAAAGGTTTAGTTAGAGACCTACCTAAATTGGAATTCTCTCTAAACAAAGTGTGTAATACTTGTCAAAAGGGAAACAACACAAAGTTTCTTTCAAACCAAAGAAAGAAGTTTCTACTTATCAACCACTTGAGTTGGTTCACATGGACTTGTTCGAACCATCAAGAGTTTTAAGTTTAAATGGGAAGCACTATGTTTATGTTCTTGTAGATGATTTTTCTAGATACACTTGGTTATACTTTATGGATCACAAAAGTGAATCTTGTTCTTATTTTATCAAATACTCCAAGTCTATAGAAAATATTAGTGGACTTATAATTAATACCTTGAGAAGTGATCATGGACATGAGTTTGAAAATCACGAGTTTAAATATTATTGCTCACACAATGGATATAGTCACAATTTCTATGCTCCTAGAACACCTCAACAGAATGGGGTCGTGGAAAGAAGAAATAGGACACTTCAAGAGATTTCCAGAACTATGCTTAGTGAGTATAATTTGTTGGAACCACTTTGTGAATAAGGTTGTATTTGTTGTCAATAGTTGTCAATGAAGATCAAAATGAAGGAGATCAAGAATTAATCAAGAATTACTCCAATGAAATGAAGAAATGGAAATTCAGATGATTGTTGTACTGATCATAAGTTCAAAGAACATGTGTCAAAGGTGACACATTGTTTACAACAGTGAAGAATAGTGAGGCATAATCCATTTGTGGATGAAGAAGAAGACATGACGGTTGATGAAGACCATGCAATTCTTCATGATTGCATGAGAACCATGCAAGAGACTTCTTGAAGAATATAATCGTATGATTTGCATGAAGTGGAGGAATGACGGTTGAAGAAGAAGACAATGTGCAAGGCATTGGAATTATGTGATGGCCATGAAATTCACATTGTATCAAACTATTATGATGCTAAATCTGATCTATCAAAGGATACATATCATGATAGTGGAGTTTGTGATGAAAGAAGAAGAGTTGTTGTAGAAGGAAAATCACATAGGTGATTGTGCTTGTTGACAAAGCATACAATGTCATACAAATCTGTTGACAAAAGAGATTTCATAGTGGCATGTCGACTTCTAGAGTTGTGGTCAATGATCTATGTTTGATTCAAGAATGTTGACAAAGGAATGGATGATCTGGAGGTGGTGCCAAATGAGCAGATACAAGGTGGTGCCATTTTTCAGTGTTTGCCAAATTTTTGGGCCTCAAAATCAGAAAATTAAGACATGAATTGTCTGCAAAAGGAGGTGCGCACAATGAGGAATTGGTGCACGGAAAATAAGGACTGTGCGTGAAATACTTAAGTTGGGCGTGGAAAACAGCGGGATGTGTGAAATAGTGGATCACGGTTTTTTGCGCAAATAGTGTTTCGAAATCAGATTGGTGAAAAATGGAAAAGGCATGGGCTGCGCAGAAAATAAGGGTTGTGCATGATATTCTTGAGTTGGGCGTGAAAACCAGCGTGGTGCGCGAAATTAGTGGAGAGAAGTTTTTCGCGCAAACAGTGTTTTAGAATCAGAGCGTTGAAAAATGGTAAAGGCATGGGCTGCGCGAAAAACCAGAGCAGTGCGCGGAAAAATGGGAATGTGCGCGGAAAAATGTTGTGCGCAGAATTGCTGGGTGAATTTTTCGCGCAAGCAGTGTATCGAATCAGAAATACAGAAAATCAGCAAAGGAAAGAGGCGCGCGAAAATTTGGGGATGTCTGCGCCATGTGCGCAGAAAATCAAACAGGTGCGCGTAATTCAAAGAACTGAGAGACAGTTTTGCGCGCAGGAAGGGGTTTTACGCGCAGGATCAAAAACGCCTATAAATATGAGGTGAAGCCCTCTCATTTGAGGAGGCTCGACACATATCCCGAGATCTGGAGCGTGGAAAAATTGAGGTATAGAGTGGTGAGAGAAAAGAAGAAGGGTTGCATGAAAAATAAGGTGTTGCGCGAAAAAGGGAAGATTTGCTCGAAAAAAGAAGAGTTGCGCAAAAATCCCTTTACGCGCCAAAAGTTATTTTTACGCGCAAGGTTTAAATTTTACGCACAAGGCACCAGGAAGGGAGCGTGAAACATTTGGGGGTCCCGTAGGCCTTTGACAGGTGCTTAGCACTCTCAAATCTGCTTTGCGAAGATGAAAGAACAGTAAACCATTTGGTTTTATGAAGAGAAGTGGTACCGCACACACATGACTGGTGTTTAACATCCTCATTGTGCTTTGCGAAGAGAAGAAGAACGATTCGTGCAACTAAACTCAGATCTGCACAGAAAGAGGAGAACATATCAATACACTCAGGTAGTAGTATTGGGAATCAAAGGAAGAGAAGAAGAAGATTTAGTGCATTCAGTTATTGCACTAAAGGAGAAGATTGAATACAAAAGAGCATCAACTCAGTACTCTAATGCAAGCATTGTCTCATGCTGAAAAGGAGACAAAGACTTCAATGCAATTCTATTGAAGAGACCTTCACGTCTATAAACTGAGTGGGACTTCACCAAGGGCAGTGAGCCAGGGGGAGTCAACGAGAGTGACCCGAGGGACGCAGTGAGCTATCCCTGAACCTTTTGTAAAGGTAGTGAGCCTGGGATAGAGTGGTTGTTCCCGAACCATTGTAATCCACAACTAGTGAAGATTAGTGGAATTTGGTACGACCGGAAACTTTTCGGCGTATGCTCCTTGGACGTAGCCCTTAGTGGTGAACCAAGTTAAATTGTTGTGTTATCTCTTTGCATGTGAATGTTTCATTGCTGATCATATCCATCATATGGGTTTAAGTAGTTCCTACCAACATGGGAACACGATCCACAACTTTAAGAAGAAAAAGTTGACACCCTGATTCACCCCTCCCCTCTCAGGGTGTCCCGGGGTCCTACATAATTTACCTATTTAATTTTGGGTTGAAGCTGTAAATACAGCTTGTTATACCATCAATAGAGTCTTGATTAGACATGTTCTTAAGAATACCCATTATAAACTTTGAAACAATAGGAAGCCTAAGGTTAACTACTTCAGAATTTTTGGTTGCAAAGTCTTTATTCTTAACACTAAGGACAATCTTGAAAATTTTGCCTCCAAAAGCGAGGAATGAATTTTCCTAGGTTACTTAATCTTGACTAAAGCCTATAGAGTATTCAATAAGAAAACCAAATGTGTGTAAGATTCAGTTCATGTCAAATTTTATGAGACTGATCCACATGAACCCAAAACCTCTCTTGAATATCTTGAGGAAGATATGTCAATTCTGGACCTTAATGATAATGATAGTGAACCTCCTGTGAAAGTAACCAGTTCTGGGAATCCTCCAGAATCTGCATCTGTTGAGTCTAAACCTATAAACAACCATGAGGAGTCTATTTCAACTCTTTCTATAGGTATTAGAACTCTCAAGAATCATCAGTTAGATGCTGTAGTAGGTGATTTAAATATAGGGACACAAACTAGAGCTTCTCTGAGAAACCAGGTTGAACATCAAGCTTTTCTTTCATAGCTTGAACCCAAAAATATTAATGATTCTATCAATGATGAATTTTGGGTGATGGCTATTCAAGAAGAATTAAATCAATTTGAAAGAAACAAAGTTTAGGAACTAGTTGAAAGACCTAAGGACACTTTGACAATAGGCACTAAATGGGTTTTTAGGAACAAAGTTAATGAGTCTGGAAATATAGTTAGAAATAAATCTAGGTTAGTTGCACAAGGATACAATCAAGAGGAAGGAATAAACTATGAGGAGACGTTTTCACCTGTAGCTAGACTAGAGGCCATTAGGATATTACTTGCTTATACAGCTCATCTGAACTTTAAACTTTATCAAATGGATGTTAAAAATGCTTTTCTAAATGGGTACATAGTTGAGGATGTTTTTGTTGGAAACCCCCTGATTTTACAAATCCCCATTTTCCAAATCAAGTTTTTAAACTTTCAAAAGCTTTATACAGTTTAAAGAAAACTCCAAGAGCTTGGTATGATAGGCTCAACTCTTTTCTTATTCCAAAAAGTTTTACTAAAGGAATTACTGATCCTACTCTCTTCATTAAAAGAATTTCCAAAGATGTTTTGATAGTATAAATTTATGTAGATGATATAATTTTTGGATCTTCTAAAAATTCTTTATGTACTACTTTTTCAAAAATAATGCAAAATGAATTTGAAATGAGTTTAATGGGAGAACTTAAAATTTTCCTTGGATTTCAAAAATTTCAAACTAAAGATGGTATTGTTTTGAATCAAAGTAAATATATTAAGAATCTTTTAAAATGTTTTGGTTTGGATGGTAGTAAAGGTAGTGACACACCCATGAGTACCACTTGTAAGTTGGATGCTGATGAAGCTAGAGAACTAATGGATCAAACCAACTACAGAGGTATGATAGGGAGTCTGCTCTACCTTACAGATAATAGACCTGAAATTATGTTCAGTGTATGCATGTGTGCTCGTTTTCAAGTAAATCCCAAAGAATATCATTTAATTGTTGTTAAAAGGTTTTTTAAATATCTCAAGTTTACTATAAATCCAGGACAATTTTATCCAAGAGTAAAACCATTTTATTTAATAAGTTATTCAGATTCTGACTTTACTGGTTGTAAGTTAGATTGAAAAAGCACCTCTGGAACATGTCACATGTTAGGCAAGTCACTAGTATCATGGTGTAGTAAGAAACAAAATTCTGTTGCATTATCTACTGCCGAAGCTGAATATATAGCTGTTGGTAGTTATTGTGCTCAAATTCTGTAGATGAAACACACTTTACTAGACTATGGATATCAATTCAAACATATCTCTATAAACTATGATAACACAAGTGCTATCAACATATCTAAAAATCCAGTATCTCATGCTAAGATAAAGCATATTGATGTAAGAAATTACTTTTTAAGAGATCATTATCAAATAGGTGATATCACTCTTGAATTCATTGGCACTAAACACCAATTGGCTGATATATTCACAAAGCCTTTGAATTCTGAGAGGTTAAACTACATAAAATATGAGTTAGGTATGATAAACCGATAGGACCTCACCATTAGACCTTACTGATAGGACCTCACTGTTAGACCTTACCGATAGGACCACACCATTAGACCTTACCGATAGGACCTCACCGTTAGACCTTACCGATAGGACCACACCGTTAGACCTTACCGATAGGACCTCACCGTTACACCTTACTGATAGGACCTCACTCTTAGACCTTACCGATATGACCTCGCTGTTAGACCTTACCGATAGGACCTCACCGTTAGACCTTACCGATAGGACCTCACCGTTAGACCTTACCGATAGGAACTCACCGTTAGACCTTACCGATAGGACCTCACTGTTATACCTTACCAATAATACCTCACTATTAGACCTTATCGATAACACCTCACTGTTAGATCTTACCAATACCTCCTTACTGATAGATGACTTGAATCTGGGACTTTACGTTTTTGTGCTCTCAGCCAAAATCTGAAACGCTTTCTACATATTACTTATTCGTTTTATCTATTTTATTTTTCCGATCCCTAAATGATAAAATTAAAACATGGATCACTTCTCAATCCACATCAAACCCTCTCCCGAAACTTTTTCTCCCCAATCTCAGAAACTAAACCTCTACTGAAACCTTGAACCTCTCTAGATCGATGGCAAGAGTCAAAAGGTCGTCGATTGCTGATGAAGGAGACACGCCTGATCCTAAGAGACCTAGAGCCGAGTCGAGTAGAGGAAGCCAGATAGTGGAAAGGGTGATGAACCTGCATTTATCCAAGAGGGAAATAGTAGGTGAGAAGGAGTTAAGTTCAGAGTGGCTTCTGTTGAGTCGATCATTAGTACTTAAGGCACTGGAAGCTCAGGGCTGGGTTGAATGTTTTTCAAACAATAATGGACCCTATTACCCAAAGTTAGTGAATGAATTTTATGAGTACCTCAAGTTCGAGAAGTCTGAGGATGAGCACTGAATGATTTCCATAGTAAATGAAGTAAGTGTAAACTTCTACTCTGCTGAATGGGATGAATGCTTGAGGGTTCCACATGAAGGGTTTTTTGATTTTTACTCAAAAGTGGTGCCTCCCACTAGTGAGTTCTTCTGCTATGAAGAAGCATCAACTGAACTGATAGGGAATAGAATCCCTAGAAAAGTCATTGCTACTGAGATGAAAGGAGAAGACAAGCTGCTATTTAAGTTAATCCAGCATGTGTTGAGTCCCAGAAGAGGGGACTTTGGAACTTTAAAGTATCAGGATGTCTTTCTCTTGTATCTGTTAAAGCGTGAATATAATATCAACTTATATAGTATGTTTATGATTCAACTATAAGATATGACCAAGCCTAGTTCCAAATCCAATGCCCTATTCCATGCTAAGTTGATATCCCTTATGTTGAAAGTGAAAGGAGTTATTGAAGATAAGGAGGAAACTGTTGTTGTTAAAGATAACCAATGCATCACCAAAGTAATCTTCAAGTTGGTGAAGATAAACTGGAATCCATAGTTGAGGAGATGGGTGAATGATGAGGCTAAGGTATATGATGAGTTTAATCTTGTGACTCGTCCTACTAGGCCTAAGAATAAGAGATACCCCAGTCTTAAGCCTGATGAAGTTGAGATTACCTATTCAGATGAAGAAGGAGAAGAAGTTGTTGTTGTGCAAGAAAGAGAGGATTCTCCTATAGATGACAGGAGTGATCCTGACCTTCCCTCAAATCCCTGTGTTAATACTTTATCCTTTGGTGAGCCCAGCCCACCAAAGAGATTTCCTAGAAGGGAGACTGTCCTAAGGTACAGTGATAAGGAAACCAGTGAAGAAGAAGGGTCTAAAATTGTCTTAAGAGAAGTTAGAGATACCTTATATGAGGATGAGGACTCTGAATCAAGTCATGCTGACTTTGAGACAGCTGCTACTAAAAATGAAGAGGAATGTTTAAGTCTTAGTCCTTTAATAGGACATACAGAAAGGGTATAAAGTAGAGATGAAGAAGTTGCTGATTAAGTCCAAGCTGGACTTGTTCTGGAAGTTTTTGAAGATTCTATGGAGGAAGTGGCAGTAGACCTTCCTATTGATGAAGCTGATCAAGGAGGTCATATGGGGATAAATGTGGTTGTTTAGGATAATTCTCCCAGTGAGGGGGAGGAACCTGTTGCTACAGGGTCAGTTGCTGTTGCTCATGAAATAGAGGACTGGATAGAAGCTCTTGGATTTGTGGTTTTAGGCCTAGACTATAGAGACTCTGAAGATGACCAGACTATCAGAACCCCTCTAATTCCTACTATCTCAGAAACTACCATTGTGCAACCAGTAGTTTTGATACCTCAAGACTATGTAAAGAAGGATGAATTGGATTCTTTGAAATCAGAACTGAAGCAGCATATTGATGAGCACACCACTGAGATAGCAGGAATAATAACTCTCAATCAAGAAATCATGACATCTAAAGTGTAAAGGATAGTCTCTACCTCTCACTCAGTTGTGTTACATAAGGTAAAGGAATGTCAGAATTAGGTAAAAACTTTGACAAAGTCTATGGAATCAATGAAACAGTCTTTTTCCAGCTTAGATGCATATATAGATTCGAGAGCTTAGGTGGATAGAGACATTAGATATGTCAAAAGTATGGTTCATCAAATGGTCACAGTGTTTGAGGACTTTAAGAAGTCTATGGAAACACATGTGAAAGGCCAAGATGATGATGTAAAAAGGCTGATCAGTGGGCTAACCAAATCATTTAAAGAGACTGTGGCTTTCACTCTGGCACCTCTGGCTGTATCTGCATCTTCTTCCACCTCTCCTCCAGTTGACATTGAAGCTTTCAGGACCATTGTTAGAGAATAAGTGGAAAAGATCTCTGGTACTAGTACCTCAGACTCTCAGGTCATTTCCATTACTAGGGAAATTCATAATCTTGTAGGAAATTATTTAAGGGAATCTTCTCAATATTAGAAGGCCATCATGGATCAAGTTGACTTATATTACAAATGGGTTTACAATAAGCATCATATGGATGGAAACTTCAAGTTTCTATTGGAGAACTTGAGGATTCCACCTGTCACTCAGGTATCTAAGGATCAATTGAGCAAGATTTGAGAGCTGACTCCTACCTTGGAGAAATTTATGGAAAATAAGGATGATTTCATTTCGGCTATGGAAAGAGGAGGCAATATCATTATGGACTTAAGGAATCTTCTCTTTCCTTTCCTCCATGTGGACTGTACACCCATCATTATCCCTCCAGCCTTTCCCTCTACCTCCGGTGCCTTAGGATCTGCCAGTGCTGCTCCTATGATGTCTCCTGCTCAAGCCATCAGAAGCTTGACCCCTACCATTCCTCATAGATCTACTCACTACATGTCTACTGATGCTTCTGTTGAATCTCCTCCTACTATGCTAACAACCATCCCTCGACCTATTCCTCCACCTTCAGAACCTGCATCCTCAGCTTCCAAGGGCAAAGCTTCAATGGACATCTCTGATGTGGATTGAGTATGGACTGTCTTAGCTAATAGGGATTGGTGTATTTCTTTTTGTATATTGTACTACTATGGTCTTAATCCAAACTATCTTTTCACTATTTTTTTCATCTACACTTTTTGTTAATCACAAAGGGGAGAAGATATTCAAATAAACCTAAAAGGGGAGAAGTGTTTATATGTGTTTATATTTGTTATATATGTTCTGTCCTACATGTAGTGTTCTACCACTGATGACATTAGCATATGTGCTTAATCTTGATTCAAAACTCTTAAACCTAAAGATTCAATGACATGATTTGTGAATATCAAAAAGGGGGAGATTGTTGGACTCACTTGTTTTGATAATCCCAAATCATGTTTTGATAATCCCAAATCTTGTTTTCATTTTAAGTGAGAACCATTTTTGAATTCTATGCTAATCATGTTTCATTAATATTTACTGTTTCTATAGAGTAATATTTATATACTCTCAATATCACTACTTAATTGGTTAAGCTTATAGTGAAAAATTTATTTAAGTACAAAAGTCACTAATACAAGGTCATCGCTACAAGGTCATCATTACAAGGTCACTGTTATAAGGTCACCGTTACAAGGTCACTGCTACAAGGTCACTGCTACAAGGTCACTGCTACAAGATCACCATTACAAGGTCACCGCTACAAGGTCACCGTTACGAGGTTACCGATACAAGGTCATCGATACAAGCCTACTGCTGAAGGTTACCACTGAAGGTTATCGATGAAAGGTTATAGTTGGAGGTTGTCGATGTACACCTACTGATTGAAGCCTACCGATGTGAAGGCTACCATTACCAGTCTACCATACTCTTCTACTCCATAATTTTTCAAATTCTTATGATTATTTTAATGGTCATATTTTTCTAACTTTAATGCTTCTGACTTAATTAATGCTTATTGTAGACATATTAGAAGACCATATCTTGACAGTACGAGGTACGAGAAAGATTTCACGTGATGTACTTGCTCCTATTGTCAGACCTCAAATACCAAATAAAAAGACCGAAGAAAAAGAATATATATATATAGGTACAAAGAAAAACAAAAGAAGGGAGTGAAGCACACAAGTCGAATGCATAAGGAAGAAACTACTGAAGAACAAGGAAGAAAATTTGTCAAGAATCTTCACGGAAAACCCCAAGAACTACAAGAATATCATCATAGAAAAAACAACTTGAGGCTACCTTCAGAGTCTCTTAAACTTTAAATCAACTCAAGAAGTAGAACATGCAATTTCTGAAATCTAGTACCTGGAGTTGCGACACTTTGTTTTGGAGACAACTTACAGAGATAGACTCAAACTTCAAATTCCTTACTTCAAGGAGTCAAGAGTTGAACTACAAACACATAGAGCCTTATAAACTCTATCTCATCCTAATTTCTCTATTGTTTCCTTCATTTTTAAATTTCTGAGAAGTGTGTGTGTCTGTCTGTCTCACAGACTATCTCTCATGCTTAAACTGGAGGATACTGAATATCCTCACATAAAACTTCATCTACATCTATTTCCCACATATAACTATGGAAGAGACTGTGTGTGGTATATATCCTTTGTAATTACCAAGAAGAACAATGGTAGAGGGTGTGAACCCTGGAAAGTTTGTGAAAACTGTTATAAATCCCGATACAGGCTGTGTATCAAGTTTATTGCTCATATAAACTGCTTGGTGGCAGGTGATCACCAAGTAGAGAGGACTAAGTCTCGTCTTGAGACTGAACCTCTTATTTTACTTCACTGTGCACTAAATTTTTATTATACTCTATTTTATCTCTTTTCCGCTACCTACATTAGCTAAAACATAAAATTGTTTTGCTCTCACTTTGATAGTTAGTTTTGGTTAGTGTGTGTATTTGTTTGATTCAGTAAACTTGTTTCAAAAGTTGGAGAAGCATTTCTCAATATTTCAACTGAGGACTAATCACCCTTTGAGAAACCTGTTGACCAATCAGACATCTATATCTCTACTGCCTTAATTAACTGGCCCGTTTTCAAAACTCGGGGGATCTTTTTAATAAAGTTTTTTTAACATAAATTTTTAGTAGGAACTCAATTCACCCCCCCTCTTGAGTATCCACTCCAACCAACAAGGATTTTAGGGAATTCTATTCTTATAATGGAATTTAGTGGGAGAAGACTATTCCAGGTACAACGTAATAGAATGGTGTGGTAGAGAGGATGAATAATATGTTGAATGAATGTTCTCAGAGTATGAGGTCACATTCAGGGTTACCCAAGACCTTCTAGGATGATACAGTGAAAATAAAAACATATCTCATCAACAGAAGTATACCTGTACCAATGATAGAATGTCTACATGAGGGGCTATAGTCTTGTAAGGAAGTGAGAATCTCACATTTACAAGTCTTTGGCAGTTTGGCTTATGTACATATTGATTCTATAACAAGGGGAAAGATTTATGATAAGTCAATCCATGTTTCTTTATTGTCTATGGTGCTGAGGAGTTTGGTTACTGATTTTAGGATGATCTCAACAAAATGGTCATTAGGAGCCAGAATGTGGTATTTAATGAAGGTTTCACATATAAGGATCTCCATGAAATTAAATATGTAAATGAGAAAAAATAATTAGAGTTCAAAGAGCAAGTGGAACTTGAAGGTGTACCTGATCATGAGACATCAAAACTAGTGGATCCTAGTCCTCAAGTGCAGTTGAGGAGATCAACAAGGGTGAGAAGGCCTATAAAGAGGTATTCACCATCATTACACTATTTGTTATTGATTAACGATGGAGAACCAGAATGTTTTGAATAGGCAATGCAGTTGAAAGAGTTGAGCAAGTGGGAGTTGGCCATGAAGGAGGAAATTTCCTCATTGAATGATAACAACACTTGAGAGTTGAAACCTCTACCAAGAGGAAAGAAATCATTGGAGAATAAGTGGGTATACCAGTTTAAGTAAGAAAATGATGACAAGAAGAGGTATAAAGAAAATCTAGTAGTGAAAGGATTTCAACATAAGGAGGGAGTGAATTTCACTAAAATTTTCTCACCTATAGTGAAGCCTACCACCATCCAGGTGGTTCTCAACATTATGGCATCAAAAGACCTATATGTTGAGTTTCTTGATGTGAAGATGACTTTACTTAATGGATATTTGGAGGGGGGAATCTATATGAAACATTCATAGGGATGCATTGAGTATGGGAAGGAAGACCTAGTGTGTAAACTCCAAAATAGTTTATATGGGTTGAAGAAGACACCCAGGTAGTGGAACAAATTTTTTGATTCATTTATGTCTAAAAATGAATAAAAATAATGTGGCATGGATCAATGTTGCTACATCAAATCTTTTGGTGATGAATATATTATATTTCTTCTGTATGTGTATGGAATTCTCATTGCAGGATCATGTATACAGATAATTGATGAGTTGAAAGGGCAGTTGGTTGAGGAGTTTTAAATAAAGGATCTTAGAGAAGCTAACAAAATTTTAGGGATGAATATAAAGAGAGACTGTGAATATATAACCTTAATGTTATCATAATATGACTACATTGGGAAGTTTCTAAGAATATTCAATATGTTGGAAGCAAATCTAGTCTCTATTCCCCTGGCATACCATTTAAAACTATCAAAGGAGAAATCACTGAATATAGGAGAAGAGGTTGATTACATGGAAAAGGTTTCATACTCATCATTTATTGGAAGTCTGATGTATTCCATGGTCTGTACTCGACCTCATATTTCTCATGTAGTGGGAGTTGTGAGCTAGTATATGAATAAACCTGGAAACCAATATTGGGAAGCTGTGAAGTGGATATTGAGGTATTTGAAGGGAATCAATGAGGTATCTCTATGATTTAGGAATGAAAATTCATTTTAGGGGTATGTGGATTTTGATCTTGGAGGTGACATCGACAATAGAATTACTTTATGTTATGTATTAACCTATGGTGGAACTACAATAATATTTATATCACAATTATAGAAGGTGGTGGATTTATCCACCACATAGGCAGAATGTATTGTTGTAATAGAATCTGGAAAGGAGATGGTGTGTCTGAAGAATTTCTTAAATGAGTTGGGTCGAAAACTAGAGGAGAATATATTGCAATATGATAGTCAGAGTGTGATACATCTTGAAAATAACCCAGTGTTTCATTCCTGGATAAAGCACATTCAGTTCAAGTATCATTTCATCAGAGGTTTGATACAAGATGGGTTACTAACATTGCATAAGATTTGTGGAACCAACAATCTAGCAGATATGTTAAAGAAACCAATGGTATTATAGAAGTTGAGGCACTATTGTTCCTATATTGGTCTCCACTGATGAACGGGGGATGAGAGGTAGAATAAGGGAGGACACAATGGGAGAAAAAAAAATAAAACAGATGGAATTTCATGAATTGCCAACTTGAAATTAAATTTGTGGATGGGAATCACGTCACCAGTGCGTAATGAAGATGAGGATATCAAATTAAGTAAGTTGTCTTAGTAAGTGGCATCAAAGTAGGTCAGCATAGAAGATCAGGCTCTAAGTGGGATATTGTTGGTTTGGTGTAGCTTGATTCATTTTGGATGTTTTTGGGATGAATTCTTATGGCCCATTCTACGCACCAGGCCATAAATTTCATAGGTCAAGCTTTATAGTGAGCTCGTTGGGGGTTTTAGGGGAAATTTTCCATACTTCAGGGGTCGAAGGCCCTCGACCCAAAGTTTTGGGGCACTTTTGAAACTCTAACCACTATAGCAGAGCTGACTAGCCAACATCGATAGGGCACTGTATTGATGTGAAATTCCAACTGCTGGCCACTGTATCACTTTTGACTTGGGTGGATGCAACACTGTAGTGACATAGAATTTCATCCACCTTTTACTATAGCGATGTGAACTTACAGTGTGGTTGTTGGAACAATGGAATATCTTCCTCCTTTTTTAGCCCATTTCATGCTAGGGTTTCTATGTAAGAAACTTTGAGAGATATACTTGTAATTGTTTCTCCCATATTTCATAGTGATATTTTTACCTCTCCATGTACATAGGGAACATTTCTCGAACCACATAAATATCTGTGTCTAAGATCTTATTCTTATTCTTCTGTTTTCCCCTTTTACTCTTCTATGAATCATTTTTTCACTTCATCACTCCCGGTGTTTTCATATCAATGAGAACAAATAATCATCACATATTGGGTTTCATCTAAATAGAAGTCTAGAAAGTCTGGTTAGTTTGGGAAGCACTCAAGTTTCGAAATAATCTGACTATCCATAAGAAGGAATTTTTGATAGTGGTTGGTTTCTGAAGGTTTACCAAGTTCAGATGTATCAAAATTCTCAATGATTATGGAATATTGTGAGAGATTTCCAGAATATATAGTTCTGGAAGGAGAACAACCTCAAGAATTGAGGCATTCTACCAGATTTAGAAGACTAGTATAAATTTATAGATCTAAAATCCATTATCTGCTTCTTATAGATGGTGGATAACCCAAAATCCTAAAGTAGGCGGCAAGTATCAGCAATGAAAAATAATGTGAGTTAATGATAAAATAGGAGATGAACTCCTAGCATGCTTTTAGAACATGGTAGCTTTCAAAACTTTCACTAGGAAAGAATGAAATACAAAAAAATGAGACTATCAATTGAAGGAAGAAATATATGGTAAGAAGTGGTAAAAATAAATTTTAGTTAGAAAGGATTTAAATAAAAAGAAGCAGTGGAATTTAGTGATATTTTCTTACCAATTTTAAATCATACAATAATCTAGATGATACTTGGAATGGTTATGGAAGAAGGATTTCATCTTGGATAGTTATATGTGAACTCAACCTTTCTATATGGAGACTTATATATAGAAATAAACATGGGGAAACCAGAAGGATTCAAAGAATTTAGAAGTAATATAGTGTGTAAACTTAAGTGAAGCCTACACTGGTTGAAGTAAGCACCTGGTCAATAGAACTAGGAGTTTGATGTCTTTATGGTAAAATGAAAGTTCACCCAGTGCAATGCAAATCATTGCCACTACTGGAAGGTGTTTGATCATGGGAGATTCATCATACTTATCTTGTACATAGATGACATTCTCTTTGTGGGTACAAACATAAAGTGGATTAAAGGGTTTAAGGACAAGTTATCTAGAAGTCTCAAGATAAAGGATATCAGGGAAGCTAAACAGATTTTAGGGATGGTGTTCCAAAGGGACTGGAAGCATAGAACATTGATTTTCTCATAGTCAAAGTACATTTGTAAGAAGTTGGAAAGGTTCAGAATTTCCATAAGCAAAATTTAATCTATCCTATTAGTTGAAAACTTTTAACTATCTAAATATAAGGAACTAAGAATAAAATATGAGGCTAAGTACCTAAAAAAGTTTCTTATGCATTGGAGATTAGAAGTTTGATGTATGTTATGATTTTTACAAGGCCGTATATTGCTCGTATTGTGGGAGTATTTAGTATATTCATTAAAAAATCAATAAAGGATCACTAGGAAGTTATGAAGCAAGTACTTTAGTATCTCAAACAAATAAAAACACTGGTATTATGTTTCAAAATAGATGATCCACTACAAGGGTATGTTGATGAAGACTTTGGAGGAGATGTGAACACTCATAGAAGTACCACCAGCTTTGTGTTTTTCTATAAAGGAACAATCATAAGTTGGATTTCAATACTCCAATTAGCAGTTTCACTATTAACCAAAAAATTAGATTATGTCACCATAATATAACCAGTGAAGGAGATATTATGCTTGATGGGTTTTTTGGAGGACCTCAAAAGGAAATGGGGAGCATGGCACTATTTTGTGATAGTCAGTGTTAAATTTATCTTGTAAGGAATCCAATTCTTTACTCAAGTTTAAAATACATTCAGTTAACATATAAATTCATCTAGAAGATTATAGAAAAAGGAGTGTTATAGCTATGAAAGACATAAGGAAGTTTAAATTTGATTAATATACCAATGGAGATCATGGTCTTAGAAATTTTGAGGTAGCATTGTACCTTAATGGGACTTGGGTGACCGAGAAGAAAAGTATATAGAATCACTTATTGTTGAGTAAGGAAGGTGAAAATGATTCAGTTATCCCAAGGACTTGGTAGTGAAGTTGAGAAAACAATTTTCAAGTGGGAGATTTTTAGGTTGCTATGAAAAATATTTTCTAGCTAAGTTAAACATATATTATAAAAGGATTTTTTTTGGAATTATATTGGTGGAACTAGATATAGGAATGGGTATTAGAACCAGGGAAATTTGGATGTAGAAGATGAAGTATAAGTAGAAGCTAGAGTATGTGATAATAGTAGAGTCAACTGATGTTCCAGATGATGGAAGTGTGGAAGGAGTTTGTGACCTGTGTTGGAGTAACTCCGTTAAACTTGCATAAAAATAACCAAGGATTCACCAATGGGTTTTTTAAGAATAGAATTCACTATTCTCTAAGAATTAAAAGTTTATGTAGTACATTATTTAGTGGATTTGATGAAATTGAAGGTTTTCTGCATATATCAGAAGGTGATGGAGATTGTCTATATAGATCTGATGGTGATAGAACCATATCTTTTGGATAGATTCCTCTATAAATAGGGGAGTGGGATAACTTATTATAAAATTAGGTAATCATGTAATCATTATTTTCTATTAATAATAAAGAGTAATAATGTTTCTCTTGTGGAATAAGATTAAGTTATAAACCACATAAATCCATTTGTTGTTCCATGTTAGTGTGAGTTAATTTTATTTCTTACACTTGTGTGTGTGTTCTAAAGGGAATGAATAAGATAAAGGTGACTTATAATGAGATTTTAGAACTGATTTACATCATCTAGAAATTGACATTGAGTGCTTCCAATTTTAGAACTTCTAACCTTGTTATGCAAGTGAGGTTCGGGAAGGTATTCTAGAATTTGGGGTTTTGGCACAACATGCATGTGTGTAATGGTATAGGAAAGTGAGAATTAAAATAATAAAAAATGTGTCTTGATATAATATGTGATGTGTAGGGACATTGGGGTAGTGATCAATCACAAGAAACACACCAAGTTAATTACCAACATAAGTTAATTGACAACATCACAAACTCCAAAAACTTCCCTATCAAGATAGTCTAGGACTTACACCACCACAAAATAGGGCAAGGGAAGTGTTGCCCTTTTTTAGCGCTATAAAAAAGTGCTGATAAAGGGGTGTGCCTTTATCAGTGCTAAAATAAGCACTAATAAAGGTGTAACCTTTATCAGCACTATTATTAGTGCTGATAAACGTTTTTATTCTTAATTTATATAAAATTATAATATTTATAATAAAAAATAATGTTTTTTGTATAGATTAACAATTATATACCAATATTTATAAATATATACTCTTTATTGTTATAATTATAAATAAATAAATATATATTTATCTTATATGTCATTTTAAATAAATATATAAGAATATAAATAAATTATTAAATAAAAATCGCTGGAACATTTATCAGCGCTCGTTAAAAGCGGAGATAAAGGTATGTTTTATCAGTACTAAAATAAAAGTGCTGATAAATTACCTATTTATCAGCACTATAAATATATTTACAACGCTGATAAATAAGTATTTTATCAGCGCTTTTTTAGCACTGATAAGGGTATGTTTTATCAGCACTTTTATTTTAGCGCTAATAAAACATACATTTATCAGCACTTTTAACGAGCGCTGATAAAGGTTCCAATGTTTTTTATTTAAGAACCCTAACATGCCCCTCATCTCTCACACATGTTCAAGCTTTTGCAGAAGCTAAACCAGACCCCTTTTCTACAGCGACCTCTCCTCCTCCTCCTCCCCCTCCACCGCCGCTGGGTTTTCCTCCTCCGCCGCGACCGTCATCCTCCTCTACCGCCGCTGCCTCCGTCACCGCTGCCTTCACCACCACTGCCTCTAGAACCGCTGCCTGTAGCACTGCTGCCTCCTTTGGAGCTGCCTCCTCCACGACTGCCTCCACCGCGGCTGCCTCCTCCGCTGCTGCCTCCGCCTCCGCTGCCTCCGCCACCACTGCCTCCGGTGTATGAAACCTTGGCCAGGGTCCTTGTTTTAGCAATGGGAATGAAATATCTAAAGTTTACTTGTTTCAACCTTGTTTCCATTGTATGTTTATCTTTAATATTTTAAAAGTCTATTGAAATTGTTCTATCGAAGGTGGGTTCTATAATTTATTGTTATCTTAAGGTGTGTTTAACCATGGTCTAGGTTGATTTCAGTTTTAGTCAGTTCTTGGGGTTTGTGGGATGTGGTAAATGGTGTAATCGATTTTAGATTATTTTATTCTCATGTTTTTCCCTTATTTTATGTTTTCTTTTCAGTTGGAAATTTCCTATGTTGTGTGCCTCTCCTCTGCCGTGAACGCACCTCTATCGTGTGCTGAACGACGCCTTCGCGGTGAGTTTTCTCCTGTTACTCATCAGTTTCCTCTTGTTCGCATGTTATTACTATTTGATATTGATGGTTATAATATGAAATGTATGGGATAAACGCCCCGCTGAAAATCATGTCCGTTGGTGGTCCTTGTTTGTGCACTAAATGAACTGCATGTTAGTTGGTTCCTTTTGAACATTTGAATATAAAAATTGGTAATTTACGTATACTTGACTTATGAATGAATTCCCCCGGATGATAAAAATTCTATGATAACCCCTAAATTAACAAACAAAATTGAATAAGGGATGATTTTTAAAATCTGAAATTGTGATTTTTTGGTTTGTATGGTGTTGCGATTGTGAGCACGATTGTGTTTTTGTATGGTGTTGCGGTTATTGGCATGATTGATATGCCATTTGTTTTCCATGTTGTAGTTCTTACACTATTTAATATCAATCCAAACTTTACCCATTTCAATGGCACCACCACTTTGTTACTAGTACAATTCCACTAAATCCTAGAAAACCACTTTTAGAGGACTTTATGAGACACTTTATGGACACCCTAGTCAAAAATGGATTTCACCTAATTCCTTTTTGTGTGGGAAAAACTATTAGAGAATAAAAACTCACATGCCTCTCTATTTATAGAAAAAACTATTCTTTGTGTTGCTCATTTTCAATGCAGTGGTGGAGATAAAAAATTGAGGGATGTGATGTGATCATCGAGCTTTATGGAAATTCCAATGAGAAATGATTTTATTATTTATGTATTTGACTGATTCTCCAAAAGCCTATAATTAACTTCTTCTTCTTAAAAAAATTTGTCAATGATGACCATTTTTTATGATAAAATGATTATAGTGAGAAAATAATGAAAATGAATAATAATTAAATAAATTCTTCTTCTTCTCATAAGGTGAACAAAATTAAATACTTCATATTTTCCCCAAAAAATATCATTATGTGAATTTAATTATTTTAGGATTTGTATTTCATGTAAATAATGAGGTTTTTAAAGAAAATAAGATTAAATAATTGAATTATATTATTTTCTAAACACATAAATAAAGTAATATGTTTACTTTGATTAAATTTTACCTATATTCATGCTTGTTTAATTATTTTAATATTTTATTTCTAGCATGGGATGAACATGAGGATGAATCTTTCACACATTTTCTAAAATTTTATTTCATGGATTTTTCCTTGTATTTTTTTTATAATGTGGGTTTTTTCATATTTATGATTATTTAAACTAAAAATTATCCTCAATAATAATATTATTTGGTAATTTATTTCTTTGTGGAATAAATTTTAGTTCAAATAATTATAATACATTAAGAAACATTTCCCCCATGAATAGAGAATTATAATATTTTCTAATACTAATGTTATTTGATGAATCTAAACATGAGCTCACCCATGGGTGGTTGAGTATTTTTCCCACCACCACTGTCACAAATATTCAGTTGTAATACACATTTGAGTTTGATGGTTATTCTACAATGTCACAATCGAGTAAAATTAAAGATTTCTTGGGTTTAGAAGCATGATGATAATGATATGGTGAGTTCTAGGTGTATTTTAAAGAACAGTTGGATGATGATGGATTAGACAGTGATAGTTGGAAAGATATTAACTCAACAAGGTGCATTGGATGCTATAAGGTTGAAATTTTTTATCGGTAATGGAAACATAACTATGAAAGGAGGTGAAAGTGGTGTGTATGGTTGAAGATGATGTTTTTCAGATTCTATATATTTTTAAAATACATGGTATGTAGTCTTGTTAAATGGAACATGCTTCACCATACATTGATTTCATATAGATTTTAATGCCACAAAACATTTATCTCTAAAATTTACACCAAATGACTCATCCTCTGACTCAAACTTGGAATAAGTTTCATTTTAACTGTTACATGTCATGTGAGCCTAGGTCACGCACAATTTATCTCCAAGACATATACTTCAGCATGAAACCATGTACATTCCATGAAATAATGGTAGAACCACATGATATGTGTTTTACTTCACTCACATCATGTATAGATACCATAAAAACTTGATGTGTATAAACTATACACCCCTAGTGGTCATGTAAGGACTACACACCATTTATTCCACAAAAAATGTGATGCATAACTAGTGAGGTGACTCAGTATGTATCTAAAGTACATGCCTTTAGCTCAAGTTGGTCTATATGTCATGTATTTTTAGAGTTATCATGCAGTCTTTGTAAGACTAACTTGGAATTAATTTGATATATGTCAAATTAAATCAGGTAAATCTTATCCATACATGATGTTCACCCTACTGGACACACCATGTATATGGATTTCACATGAGTTTAGAAATGGTAGTATACAACCAACCTTGATTGAGAACCCTACACATTGTACACCCATTGAACAAGTTGTGTGCTATGTTATTTTCATTATTATTATTTATTTTTCACTTAGATGATAGTATTTCATGTATGAGTAGCCCATTATAAATATCTTCTCATGTAGATCACAATAGTATGATTCCCTCAATCATTGGAAATTGCACACGATGTGGTTTGGATATTTTAATTATCTTCACTCTTCTTGAGATTTGACAAGTGACAAGTGAGATGTTTGGAGAAAATATGGAGTATGGTACCCCCCCATGTTTTGGTAAAGAGTCCTCCATGTATAGGTTTTAGGTACTCCATGAAGATATACAAAAGACAAAGCACAACCCCCTGTATATAGATAGAGTTAAATTACTTTCACATGTTTTGGGGTAGGTTCCTCTATTTAATGTATGAGTAGCCCATTATATCCTTACATTGTTTTTTTGAGGGTGTCCTACTAGTTATGTTTACAATCACACATGTATGGCCTTTATAACCTCATGTGATGTGTTTATTTTTATATTTTATAGTCTGGAGATAAAATTTATGGACATAGAGTTAGTGAGGTTAGAGTAACAGTTAAATTGTATCCAATGATGGTTCATGGTAGAAGCATTTGTACCATGATTTTTTATAAAACCCAAACAATGATACTTGATTAATTAAAACATAATATTAGGAAAGTTCGAGATCGAACCCATAAAGACGATGGATATTAATAAAGAATGGATGAATGCCAATCGGTTGACAAAAGAGCATGAAGATGGTGTGAAATAGTTTATTAAGTTTGTAGAAGATCATGCACGTGACCCTTCTCAAATCCTTTGTCTGTGTTTACGCTGTTGTTATTCAAGAAAAATTAGTCTATAGGAGTTGGAAGAACACCTGATCTGTCACGGAATAGATCGAAGTTATACATGTTGGAATAAACATGGGGAAAAAATGAATGTAGGTAGTGGCTCGGATAACACGACATTTTATGGATCATCTGATATGATTACAAGTGTGAACAGTGAAGATAATCATATAGAGGATGTGATTACAAATGTGAATGATGATAGAGATCGTATTGAGGAAATGATAAGTAAAGTTGAAGATGAACTTCATGATTGCCCAAAATTGTTTGAGAAGTTAAAGAGTTGTGTAAAAATGCCATTGTATACTGGTTGAACTAAATATATAGTATTGTCAGCCATACTGAAGCTGTATAATTTGAAAGTAGGCAATGGGTGGAGTGATGCCAGTTTTATGGAACTACTTGATTTCCTGAATGACATTATCCCAGAAGATAATGAGCTCCTAAGCCGAACATACGATGCCAAACGAATTCTACGATCGATGGGTATGATCTCTAAAAGAATACACGCCTACCCGAATGACTGTATATTGTTTCACAAGGACCACAAATCACTTAAAGAATGCCCAAAGTGTGGTGATTCTCGATACAAGAAAGATGATTCTAGTCCTACGAAAGTTGTATGATACTTTCCAATCATTCCAAGGTTTAGGCGCCTATATAGAAGTGAGGAGATTGCAGGACAATTGACATGGCATGCAGATACAAGAATTAAAGATGAGAAACTACGTCACCCGAAAAACTCTCCTTAGTGGAAGAGAATTGATCATGAGTATCCTGAATTTGGAAATGAGCCGAGAAACCTTCGTCTGGCATTATCTGTAGATGGGGTGAATCCTTTTGGTTTTTCAAAGCAGCAATCACAGTACATGGCCGGTTATGTTGGTAAATTATAACTTACCACCGTGGTTATGCATGAAACGAAAATAAATCCTGTTATTCATGCTTATATCAGGACCAAAACAACTGGGTAATGATATTGATGTTTATTTGGCTCCATTGATCAAGGATTTGAAAATATTGTGGGTGTTACATTGTATGATGCTTACAAAAATAAAGATTTCACTTTGAAAGCCATGTTGTACGGGACGATAAATGACTTTCCTACTTATGGAAAATTTTCAGGATATAGAATTAAAGGAACTCAAGGGTGTCTCATTTTCGAATAAGGTACACATTCAATTAGGTTGAAACATTCATTAAAAACCGTGTTTCTAGGACATCACAGATTTCTACCCCAACGGCATAAGTACCGATCTCGGACGACATCATTCGATGGAAGTTCAGAAGAACGTACAACACTGTCTCCACTAATAAGTGATCAATTGTTTGAGAAATTAAAATATTTGGACACTACATTTGGTAAACCATTTTTGAAAAACCTTATGAAAATCGGTTGGAAAAATAGATCAGTTTTTTTTGAATCACCATACTGGAATTATCTGTATGTCAGACATTTTCTTGATGTTATGCATGTTGAAAAAAGTGTATGTGATAGTGTCATTGGAACTTTGCTAAATGCACCCGAAAAAAATAAAGGATGGAATTAGGTTTAGATTGGACATGGTTGAGATGAGAATATGAGAAGAGTTGGCACCAGTGAAGGGTGAAAAAAAATATTTCTTCCTCCTGCTGCTTACACTCTTTCCAGGCAGGAGAGATATCAGTTTTTCAACTTCTTGAATTACGTAAAGTTTCTAGAGGGGTATTCCTCAAATATCAAGAACATCATGTCAATAAGAGATTTAAAATTAAAGGGTATAAAAATCACATGACTGCCATGTTTTGATGAAAGATCTAATTCCTATAGATTTACGTTGCATTTTTCCCAAGAATGTCTGCCATACATTAATGAAGCTCTATTTCTTCTTCAAAGCTATATGCAGCAAAGTTATAGACCTGAAGAAATTGCCAACTATGGAAAGAGAAATTGCCGTCATATTATGTGAATTGGAAATGTTCTTCCACTGACATTTTTTGATATGATGGTTCATTTGATGGTTCATTTGGTGAGAGATATTCGACTATGTGGTCCTGTACATTATAGATAGATGTACCCCATTGAATGGTATATGAATATTTTGAAAGGGTATGTCAAAAATCAAAGTCGTCCAGAGGGTTGTATTGTAGGAGTAATATATTGTTGAGGAAGCCATTGAATTCTGTACCGAATACCTGTCTGGTGTGGAAAACGTTGGCCTATTGAAATCTCATCACACTAAGTGGCTTGAGGGTGAAGGAATTTCTGGAAGAGAGGTTGTCACAATCAATATTACAGATTGGGAGCAGAATCACCTTTACGTTTTGTATAACAGTTTTGATGTTGACCCGTATGTTCAAAACCCACAAAGAAATTCTTAGTCATTTGAATCCTTATAGGGCTGAAAATGGATATCAGATACACATAATCAATAGTTTTATATAATGGTTTTAGGACCATATTTTTTAAGCAGTTAGATGAAAATCCAGACTCAATTTCAAAACCACTTTGATGGCTAGCCAGAGGAGCAAGTGTGTATGTATTATCTTACAATGATTATGCAGTTAATGGTTATACATTCTATACTAATGAACATGATGAAAACAATACCATGCAGAATAGTGGGGTTACACTTGAGGCTGAGGCGATGCATGTTTCCGATGCTAAGGAAAAAAATACAATTTATGTGAATATGTATTAAGAGTTACAGGAAGGATTCATAGAGTTGCATGAATATGTATAAGGAATATGTATTAAGAGTTACAGGAAGGATTCATAGAGGTTTCCGCACAATTTTAACGAAATATCATCTTAAATATACTGAAGGGAAAATCAAGCTGCACCCACCTCCTCTTTATGCATACTTGATATCCCAAGGAGCGTGGGATGCACTTAGCAACCGTCGTTGGGAAAAGACTTTTCAGGTACATTGTGTTGGGTAATACGTTGTTTGACGTTTCTTGTATTCATCACTTTGATTGACAGTTTTTTATTTTTGAAACAGAAACTGAGTGCTGAAAATAAAAAATGCGCAATAGAACCAGTGTACCCTTACCGTAAAGCAAGTATGTGGTATGATTCACTTGAGAAAAAATTGGTACATCTTTTAAATCTACTGTACTACTTGTATGTGACATAAAACAACACCATAACCATGTTTCTATATTTATATGTAGATTGATGAATCGAAATCGAAAACCATATCTATCCCACACCATGTGCTACGGAAGGAGGCTCGTGTAAATAAAGAGGGGATATTGATAGATGAAAAACACACAAAAAGTGTGGGAAACATGTGTAAGTATGACATAATATAAATTTGATTTGCTTTAAATTGCTATTACATTATAATGACTACTTATTTTTCTATATTTTATATTTGAAATAGTCATAGGAATCAACAACACACGCACCAAATGCAGACCATACTTTCTGTGGCCTTGAAGCATCCAGAACAGTATGGCCGCGTTAGAGGTGTAGATTTTGGGGTGACACCCCGAACATATTTTCAAAAAAAAAAACAAGCGGAGGATCAAAATAAAAAAATGGAAAAGTTGAAAGAAAAATTATATATTTTTCAAGAAGAATTACAATACCAGAGAGATATGATAGATAGTTTGATGGGGAAGAGGAAAATAGAAGAAACAGCTCAACAACAACCCGTGTGTGACGATCTCATCCCACCCCCACCAGCTTTAAGGCGAGCCATTCCCCTAAAAAACCTGACTTAGCTGAGGTAATCAATGTTTTAATAATTGTTTCTATGAAATGTGAATCACATAGACATTGATACCTTTCTTATACTAATATTCTACAGGGTGAAAATTACTATGATTTATATCTACCAACTCCCACCTATCACCTTGTAGCGAGGGGATACAATGTTCAATACGCAGAACGAAATGCTACATAACAAACAACTTCCAACATACCATTTCAGAGTGTCAATTAACGTAGCTAATGATCCGAGTGTTGAGCTACCTGTTCCAAATGACGATGACGACATTCACATGGTTGAACAATCTATTGAAACATTCATCACATGGCCGACAATTCTTATAAAAAAACATGTCGACAAGGAGGTATCTATTTCCAATTTATTTTTCAAGCTGGACCTTTAACATTTAATGAAAAAAAATGTCTTAACCAATGAATGTTATTACAAAACAACAAAGTGAATGGGGTGAAACGAAATATCAGCTCAAAACTATCTCAAGGATCAACCAACCGATTGAAACGGTATATTGAGAGCACCTTCACCCCGCTCGTTCTATATTCACAGTTAATATGATTGCATGCTCATGTGGATACAAATTTGATAGATGACAATGCTCACATAGTTGATTTTGAAAAAAAATATGTACAAAGAGGAAGCATCAGATTTCATTAGTGCTGAAATGTAAATGAAATCCTTAAGTATTAATGGCTATGCGCCTCAGTTGTAAATGTATACATGAGGTATGTTTTCATGATTTGATTTTACAAAAGCTGATATACTCTGATAAATATGACTAAATACATTTTATATTTTTTGCAGGCATATATATGAAAAAAAAATTGAAGGGATTTCCCCATGAACAAAACATTGGACTCGTTAGTCCTCACATCACCTCTTCAAAAGAGGAAATAGATTCTGATAAAGAGGCTACAATAATGTCATCCCTACTCAAATCGTTTGAAAACAAAATTACGGATGACATAATCTTTTTAATACCAACGATACAGGGGGTAAAACTCTACAATTTAATTATATCAACTATATTTTCATTTCTTTCTTTACTTATTCTTTTTTGTGATTTTTAGGCAGCATTGGATACTGATTGTAGTCAATTTGGATACTCCAAAGATTTATTTTCTAGATTCAATGCTTGGATATCCAACAAACCGACCACGCATGATGGTGTTTGTTAATTTGTAATACCCTAGATCCAACATTTTAAAAACTAAACATCTAGTTATATAATTTATATTATCTTTTAATGAGGATTATGTTATGATAGGGCGGTGCATCAATATCTTCTACTACATGGAATGAATCCAGGGCATAAGGATAAGAACGCCTATAAGATCTACAACTGGAAAAGTATCCTGGTATATATAACAACATTACACTATCCAAAACACATATCAAAAGAAAATTACTTATATTTTTCGATGTTTCTGTAATGTCCAAAACAAAAAACAGAAAGTAATGTGGTTATTATGTTTTGTAAATTTATAAAAGAGATCGTATTTCATCAACAAACTAGCATCCCTGATGAGGTATTTTCAAAAATAATTATGAGTTCATTTAAAATATTTATTAATCCTTTGTGTATTTATATTTTTTCATTACTACCATGACTATCACAAAAAAACTCATATTCACAAGATGATATAGATGTGTTTAGAAAATGAATGGGAAACATACCTTATAAAAGATTGTACAAAAATAGGATGAAGGTGAATTCTTACTACTTATGTTATCCATATATGATCATTGATATCTCCCTTATTTACACTTATTGGGTATATATGATCACCATTTATTATGTTTTATATACTTATGTTATGAAGAATGGTTTTAGAAATGATTTTTCTTTCTAGTAAAGCATAACTCAGTGGACTACATTGGTCGATAGTGTGGAAGTCGACCAATACATAGTCCTCCAGTCCACTCATGAGCATCTTAAAAGCTTGATGTGAACCAATATCTGGGATCTTCAATTTTCTAATTATTTTCCCTTATATGTGGGTGGGGGTGTCCATGAGGGAGGGGGGTGTCCAAGAGTGGGGGGGGGGGTGTCTAGGAGGGGGTGTGTCCAGAAGGGAGGGGGTGTCCAAGAGGGAGGGGGGGCTGTCTAGGGGGGTGTCTGGGAGTGGGGGTGTCCAAAAGGGAGGGGGTGTCCATGAGCAGGGTGTCCAGGAGGGGAGGGAGGGGGTGTGTCTAGAAGGGAGGGGGTTTCCAGACAAAGATCCATTCAATTCAATTAAATACTGATAATATACAATGGGTAGATCACTTCTAGAGTAGCCTGAAGTGGGGTCCGTAGTGAGGCATCAAAAGTTCCAACCAACCAAACCAATTCCAAGCCCATGTAAGGGCCCAAGAATTATATTTCAGTTCAATTTGAGGCCCAATATATCTTATTTAATGTCATAAAGACCGAACATATGCATCATTTACCTTTCTCACATTATATTTATGTGAAATTTCGTTCCTATTCCTCTAATATATTTTTTGTTTGGTGTTTTTCCTTGATTTGTTGAACTTTATATCTTAAAAATATATATGATTTTATAATTCATATTATTGAATGATGGTGTATGAATAATATTTATTCCATTATCAAATAGATGATGAAAATATAGTTGGATAAAGAAGGTTATTAATGGGTATACCACTAAAGGGAGGGGGGTGTCCAGGTGGGAGGGTGGGTAGAGGGTGTCTAGGAGTGGAGGGGGGGGGGTGTCTAGAAGGGGAGGGGGCTATCCAGGGGGTTGGAAGGGGGCTGTCCGAGGAAAGGGAGGGGGCTTCAAGAGGAGGGAGGGGGGGGGGGGTGTCCGGGAGGAGGGAGGGGGGATACGGGTGGAGTGGTGGGAGGGGGGGGGGCTATCTAGTGGTAGGGAGGGGGCTGTCTAGGGGGGCTATATCAGGGAGGGGAGGGAGGGGGGTTGTCTAGGAAGGAGGGGGTGTCTAGGAGTGGGGGGGTGTCCAGGAGGGGAGGGGGCTGTCCAGGAGGGGAGGGGGCTATCCATGGGGTGGGAAGGGGGCTGTCTAGGGAAAGGGGCTACAAGGGGAGGGGGTTGTCCATGAGGAGGGAGGGGGGCTACAGGTGGAGTGGTGAGAGGGGGGGGGGTGCTGTCCTGGGCTAGGGAGGGGGGGCATTGATGTTAACTGGAGCATTGAGGTAGATCAAAAAACATGATAAAATACTGTTTTGAGCCTTTAACAAGATCACCATGTTTCCTTTAAATAGACTTTAATATCTTCATTTAGTTCATCAAAGACATGACTGAAAGACCAAAAGATAAGACTGAAATTCACTCAAATATAGGCTATAGAATCCATGCATTCTGTGCCAGTTTTTTTTCCAAAAGTTTCACCCAGGTGCTTAAAATAAGAAGCTGTTGCAGTTCACTATCTCAAGAGTGATGGTGTGGTTCCATCAATGGGGTTTTTGCCTCTGAAAAAGAATGTCAGACGGTACCACTGGATTAAACAGAACTGATAAATAATCAACTGCGATCTGAATGGCAGTGAAAACATCTTTTATGGCTAAGTTCTCGCATGTTTCCACTCATGTGTCCCATATCCTCAGTTCCCTTCCATCGAACAAAGGTTTTTCAGTTCCTTGGGCAACTTGGTTCCCATCTCACGTGACTGTGATTGCGTTATCCATGTTGTTCTCACCTCTGTGCTATATCCTCCATGATCACTATTGACCGAGCATTGTCTACTGTAGTTTCTTCGAGTCCAGGTGAGTGATTTTCCAGTTTCACCATACTTTTCGACTACACATGTGGTCCCATGGAAAAAAAGTGTAGACAGCTCCTCTTGCTCAGTTTCAGTC
This sequence comes from Viscum album, assembly GCA_963277665.1. Lineage (NCBI taxonomy): Eukaryota > Viridiplantae > Streptophyta > Magnoliopsida > Santalales > Viscaceae > Viscum > Viscum album. Next base: position 948,588,616 of record OY728125.1, on the reverse strand, counting down.
GCATTTGTCTCCAAAGATGCGACCGACATCCCGATCGCATCTCTCCCATTCGTCTCCCTGTTTCCACCTCCTCCAGAACGTTTCAGTCTCCTCTGTAGCCAGTATCAACTAATCGTCTTCCTTTTCCTGCATCAAAGTCATTCTCATCGACAATGTAAGTCGCTCCCCCTCTTGTTGTGGAACTTTCTCCATGTTTCACAACATGTTAGTGGTGTGTTTTCAGTATTCAGCTTTCTCTGTCAACTCATGTTCCCACCTTCGCTGCTATTGATCCCACCACTACTGGTGCAATGTGAGAGCTTCCATTTTGGATATAGTGGCTTAATTCTGAAAATTTCAAGGGTTTCTTCATCTTTTTGTAACAGAAAAGTTTTTTATGACAATATGTTCATTCGGTCATACCCACTAAAATCTATTATTATTATTGTTACTATTGTCATTTATAGATTTTCAGTTGATTTTATTTCATTGTACAAATATATCATTTGGTTTTTATTGGTTCGGGTTCACTATAGATTTGCAGAACAATATGTTTTTGTTCTGTCCAGAGGGTCTATCTCGGGGAGGGGAGGGAGGGGGGTTGTCCAGGAAGGAGGGGGTGTCCAGAAGTGGAGGGGGGGTGTCTAGGAGGGGAGGGGGGTTGTCTAGGGGGAGAGGGGGCTATCCAGGGGGTGGGAAGGGGGTTGTCCAGGGAAAGGGAGGGGGATACAAGGGAAGGGAGGGGGGTTGTCCAGGAGTAGGGAGGGGGGCTGCAGGTGGAGTGGTGGGGGGGGAGGCTGTCTAGGGGGGTTGTCTAAGGAGGGGAGGGGGCTATCCAGGGGGTGGGAAGGGGGCTGTCTAGGGAAAGGGATGGGGGATGGAAGGGAAGGGAGGGGGGCTGCAGGTGGAGTGGTGGGAGGGGGGGTGTCTAGGGGTTGAGAGGGGGCTGTCTAGGGGGGCTGTCTCGGGGAGGGGAGGGAGGGGGGATACAGGTGGAGTGGTGGGAGGGGGGGGGGGTGTCTAGGGGTTGAGAGGGGGCTATCTAGGGAGGCTGTCTCGGGGAGGGGAGGGAGGGGGGTTGTCCAGGAAGGAGGGGGTGTCTAGGAGGGGAGGGGGGATGTCCAGCAGAGGGGGGGGGGGGGGCTGTCCAGGAGGTGGGAAGGGGGATCTCTAGGGAATGGGAGGGGGCTGAAAGGGGAGGGGGGTTGTCCAAGAGGAGGGAGGGGGGATGTAGGTTGAGTGGTGGGAGGGAGGGGGCTGAAAGGGGGGGGGGGTCTAGGGGTAGAGAGGGGGCTGTCTAGGGGGGGTGTCTCAGGGAGGGGGGTTTGTCCAGAAAGGAGGGGGTGTACAGGAGGGGAGGGGGATTTTTCCAGGAGAGGAGGGGTGGGGGGTGTCCAAGAGGTGGGAAGGGGGTTGTCCAGGGAAAGGGATGGGGGCTACAAGGGGAGGGATGGGGGGTTCTCCAGGAGGAGGGAGGGGGGCTGCAGGTGGAGTGGTGATGGTGGGGGATGTCTAGGGGTAGGGAGGGGGCTTCAAGGGGAGGGGGTTTGTTCAGGATGAGGGAGGGGGTTATAGGTGGAGTGGTGGTGGGGGGATGTCCAGGGGTAGGGAGGGGGCTGTCTCAGGGAGGGGGGGGGGTTGTTTAATCACACTAAAGAACTAGGATATCAAAAGAAAAGTGAACCGGTATGATCATGGCCTATCTAATTGTGTAGGTTCTCATCAGGACCACTCTAAAACTGAGAAATAAAGTCCTTCCATACCTTCAACGAGACCTTATATATTTTATGGGGTCCTTGGAGAGGCATAAGTGGTCAGGGACCAAGCAGGGTTGGACCCAATGTCTGATGCGGACGTGCTAGAACTCATTCCCTTTGACCTATAATGAGAGATTATACTCTTAGAGGCTCTTGATATATGTAACTAGTAGGTTTATAACCTATCTAGGATGGTGGTATCTCTAGGAAAATGTTATAATTTATTCTAAAATTGAATACTCCTATGAAATTGAATACACCATCATTTATATGTCATATTGTATATCCTATGGAGATTCCTCCCTCTTTTTATTGTCAATAAATGAAACCTTTTGTATTTCATGTTGTTGTTGACATTTATTCCTCTTCTTTTATAATCCATGCAATCTTAACAAAACAATATTTATAATTCAATGAATCATGTTGAGTCTCTTCTAAAATATTAATTCAATTCAAGGAAATATGGACATGTAAAGGTTGTAGCAGGTAACAATTGACATTTTATTAATGTATTCTTTCATATTAATGTTTAATTTATTTTATTATTGTATTACTAACATAATATTTGTTTTCTTATATAGGTGAAATATTTTTCCTGAGTTCAAATTCTTTGTTCAACAACTAATACCATGGACGAAATTTTTTAAGAGTGAATCATGGATACAAAAAGGATGAAACATCAATGTTTTTAACTATTTGTTGGATAATTATAATTGTAACCAAATTAAACATTGTTTGAAATGTATATAGCAGTGTGTTGTTTTGTATTCATGGTTTCAAGTAAATCTATATAAATTTTTTGTTATTCTATTATTTGTGTGTAGGTATTGTTTGTGCCGTGTGTGCAGGTGCTGTCTCATGTGTGCAGGTGTTGTGCAGGTGCTAGGTTTGCACAGGAAATTTGGCCTTTATCAGTGCTAATTAAGTGCTGATAAATGTCTAATATATCGACGCTTAAAATAGAGCTGATAAAGGTCATATTTATCAGCACTATTTTAGCGCTGATATATTATATATTTATCAACGCTAAAAATATCACTGATAAAAGGGACCCCCTTTATCTTCGCCGTGATTAACAATGCTTTTTTAGCACTATTAAAGGCATTTTTAGCGCTATTAAAAGCCCTATATATAGTAGTGTTACTACCCGAGTCAAGAGTGCCCATGAGTTTTCTCTTTTCTCTAGGAATCTGTGATTGTAGTTCATTTTTTTATTATATTTCCACTATACACCTTAACTCTCATTTCATAGGGTGAGGTGGTCACCAATTTAGTTCTTGGATTGGGCTTTAACTCTCGTTACTTCACCCTCACACTCACATCAATTAATTATTGTCCAAATAGTTTAAGAATTAAGTATCAAAGTAATAATACTCATAAATATCTAGTTTACAAGCCTTAAAACACACGAGTTAATCACTTCCCCTTCAACCCCAGCATAAAAGACTCGCAAAACACATCTAAAATAATGAAAAAAGGAAGAAGATCCCCCCTCATGGATATGTTTGACCTCCTTTTCTTCTTAGGTTGCTCCAATTCCTCTGTACTAGTGTGGATGAAATTTTAAGAGATGGGAGGATCGACCTAGATGAATGGTGATGAAGGGAGTCTAGAAGGGAATGGATGCCAGGAAGAGATAGAGAATGGTAATGGATAATGGAATGAATGTATTGTATAATGAGCTATTTATTTGGCTGAATAGGTTCAATGAGGATATGTGGAGAGGGAAGGTTTATGGGTGGTTATGAAGAATAATGAATGAGGATAGAGGGATAATTGGTTTGGACATGATGAAAAATAGGTAATTTGTATGAGAAATGAGTTGTGGAAGAGTGGAATTTAATGATATCCATGAAAATGTGTGATGGATTTCTAAGGATCAAATAACACTTATACAAATTAGTGGAAGACATTAGAAACCTCATTCTCAAGATCACTATGGTATAAAAAACTAAAACCATGAAAATGTAAAATGGTTAAAGTGTACCTTATATAAAAATAGTTACTTCTCTTTTTCTTTAATCATAGTAATTGATAAAGATATATGAGGATAAGCTAAGGGGTTCCTCACTCCATGGTGTATCCATGAGCTATCTGAATCACCCAATATCCTGGGTAGGACCCTCCTCACAATGTTAGAACCTCACATTGAAAAGGATTGACATAAGCTTGGTAATGAATCTCATGAAAAAACATACCCATATCAATGCCTTGTCATTACTTATATATCCCATGGGGAAGTTCCTAATCTGTTGCAACATTTACTCATATGTTATAAAACAAAGGATTAAATGGATTCAATTATAACTTGTAACCTTCATCCATATAAATTCTCCCCATCATTTCATTATATGAAACATTACTATTGATGATAACTTGTGTAGAAGGTTCTCAAATGTTAACTCTTAACATTCAATTGTCATTCTAAATCAAAGTGTGAATTGTGTTTCATATGATATTATCCAGTTCTCTACAATATATCCATGTCGTGTAATACAACTATCCATGGAATCAACTGAGATATTGATATATTGTGCCTTATGATATGCTTGTCCAAGGCATATAACTCACCTTATTAATATTGATATCATCCCATATAATATCCCTATATTTTACACAATGATATATTCTAACATATATCATATACACATTATACATTAGGTCATATCTCAATCAACCTCCCACTTTCAATAAAGTATAATAGAGTTTGTTTCATTTGACCTTATATTGTATCATATACAATAACTTGTGAAATAATATCCAAAACTCATTTTGTATATTTCCAAAATATTTTTTAAAATATATCATGAAATTAACCATGTATCACATTATATGAAACACTCTATGAATATTTATCCAAAACTCCCTTCAGATAAAATTTAAAACATTTTTAGAGCATCTATATGATTTTTTTAAAACTAAATCCCCTTTTAGTCAACTAAAAAGTTTAACCCCAAAAGACTTTGTAGTCTTTAAAAAAAATATAAATTCATGAATTCATAAATGTGAGAAGATATCAACAACTATAAAAGCACAAATGCTACTCAAGATACAAATGGATTTGATGTGATCTCCATCAAACACATGTATCTTAATATCAGCATCCATAAGTTGTATCATATAAAAGAATGATTTTCATATAATTAATTTGTACAAGTCATCAATTAACCACAATACATATATTATTTCAATCCCATAAAGTTACTCATACATCCTCAATTTTTTTGAGTATAGACAGACAAGGTTGATGATACATCTCGTGTAATTCACCCTTATGGATGAACACGCCCCATGAACCTCATCCAATAAATAATAACATCACATGTATTATCTAGGTATGATCATACACTCCTTTATTATATCTTAATCAAGTTCCAAGATATCATACTGTTCATACATGAGGAAAAATCCCATCTTGGTTAATCATTAACCAATGACATGATCAACAACATACCCAATCATCCCCTAATTATCTAAGCCTTGAGGTTTGTGTAAAAAATGTATCAAATAATGAATGTTCTTATTATAGTTATCTTTATAACCATAGGTATTGGGGAAATTCAAATATGTAACATGCACCCCTAATATACCAAATACATAGTGTATGACACTCCATATGGTATGCCCAACAGGTCATCCAGCACACAAAACTCCTTTTGTGCCTTACGAGAATATTTTGTATCTCTTTACAAAATACTACACATAATAACCTTAAAATTTTATCACAAACTATAATACTTCATGTCAAATATCAATTAGGGATAACCCAAATTCATACTTTGTGAGGTCAATTATCTTTTCACTTCACGTGATATATACAACAAATGTAAAGGAATGATAAAGTGGAGAATAACTTTTTGTATAAAATTATACATTTAATATTCTTAAACTCCTTTAATAATATTAAAAAAACCACACATAATCACCAATCTATTCATATCCCATAGGATTTACTACCATATGAACCTTATGTTTTTTGCATTTTTAATTCTTACTGCCACATCTCTATGTTTCCATCTAATAAAATCCTCCCACTAAACTCTTTTAGTGAGTAACATCAATGAAGAAATTTAGTTTGAATAATGGTAAGAATTATGAATTATATTTCCAATTTTCAACTCATTGAATAAGTATTTAGACTTCTTAACTTCACAATATAAAATGTTATGATGTTAATGAATTCTATTCTCTACTTATAACTCCTTTTATGATCATAGTCATCATCATTCTTGGAAATATTCCATCAAAAAATTTCCTTGAGATCACTTTGGAAACTTATTTTTTTACCAATACATCCTGAAATGCTTTAGTATATAATGTGATATTTACATTATTGTGATAACTAAACATAACAATTTACATTTCTCTTTATCGATACACCCTGAAGTCTTTTAGTATAAAGTGACATTCAATTTGATTTTTTTATAACATGATATTTTATTTATTGCACTTTTAAATTCTCTAAGTCTAAATATACTCTCACTTTTCCCTTAGAAACTATGTTATTTTCAGAATATAATGCTAAGATACACAAACTCTCTATGGAAATAACACTTATATTGACCCCACTTTGTGCAAGTTGTATTTCTTGTTAATTAAGGAGGATTTAATTGATGTAAATATGTTAGGGATATAGAAAATAATAAGTATCTTGGAATTTTAGTTGAATAATACAAGCTTGTTAAAGAATAGAATGAGTTACCAAGAAAGAGACTACTTATCTATATGTATTTCAAGATTGGATAACCTATATTGGGAGTTTTGTTTGAAATTTGGTTAAAGTTATTTCCTTGGAAGTATTTTATTTATTTAATGAAAAAAATGATTTTAATAAGGTTTTTTCATGAGAGTTTGAAGGAGTTTTAAAGGTGTTTGGAGATTAATTTAGATAATGATTAATCCAGATATTAGTGCTTACAAATCATTAATGGATTTTATGATGATTTTTTTTGAAAAAAGGAGTTATATGAAAAAATAGGGTTTCTGTTGTGAGAGTTGGTTTAAGAATAAGTTCTGCACCATGGAGCACAGAACACGCCGCAATGGTGTAGATAAAGGAGGTGCTTGCGCCATAGAAGAGGCAACCACAATACAAGGCAATTTATGTAAAAGTTTGGAGTGCCTAGAGAATTTGGTACCTCTATGTCACAATGAAGGTCCATGCCATAATATGTATACCAAATAATCACTCAGGTAATATAAATAGGACCACTTCATAGAGGAGGCTAAGTGATTTTTTGTTAACCCTGATTGTGTACAGGTCTCTACACTATAGTGAATCACTATGTTGCAATGATTAAATCATCTAGGTACTCAAGTCATAGAAGGATGATGAAACTGTAGAGTATGAAGGATCAGTTTTTGATGGTTTTATAAAAAATCAATACCTCCACACCATAATGTGATTTCTATTATGCAGGGGAGTTTGATGGAGTTTTGGTTCCAATGTAATTTTGAAGACCTTTATGCCAAAAATAAAATATTATGCCATAATATTTTCAAGGAGTTAAAAAATATTTTTGTTGGACTACCACCTCATCCCGCAATGGTTGAGGTTACACTGTAGAAGTGGTTTTCTGGAAAAATATGGGTAGTTCGACCAAGAGTATTAACTTGGCTTCATCTGATTCATTTAGTCCTTTAGTGAGAATATTTAATAAAAAACTATTATTTCCATGTCAAATATGGTATTCTATGTTTTTGTTAAATTTTTATGAAAATAAGATTTTATTCTTTAAAAAATTTCACTAATGGGTGGTGGGGTCATACCCCTCATATTTTAAAAAACATCTAGAAAAACTCTTTTATCCTGGGTAAAACATTTTTATCCTCATATTCTTTTAAATCATGCTATAGAATTTGATGAATAATAAACCATGTGTATTATATCCATTGTTTCATATTTTTTATAACAAATCTTTGTTATTAAAAAAATTATGTTATCATATAATAATAATAAAATAAAAATACACATCCTTTACATATATCCATCTGAGATTGATATTTTACTTTGTATTAAACTCCATGATTTATCAACCCTCTACTTCATCACGATTCAAAAAAAATTTTCTTATTAAATTCAAACTATAAGCTTGATCAATTCTTTCCTTGATTTTGAAGAGCTATATATTTACAATATTTGTAAATTATACATTTGGTATCATATAACTTTCAAAATTAAAGAAATTATATCTATAACACTAATACTTAATGTAGAAATTTCACAATGTTTCAAAAAACCTTTTGTATATCTTGGAAAAATTCCATCCTATGGAAACATTCCCCTCCCTCCCAAAGACTCCTTTAGGTTTCAATTACCAAGGCTGACTATTGAGCCACCCAATCCTTTCCTCTAGCTTAAAACTTGTCCCAAATATACTATAAACACAAAAAAAAATCCTAGAAATCAAATTTCATGCTCACTTATCCTCAAAACTTTTGAGAAAATAGGGTAATCATTTCTTGAATACATTTATATTATCAAAACATTTCCAATGATGAAAACAATGAATTTCATATCCATAAAAAGACTTAAAGGAAACCACTTATCTCTCTAAGTCATTTATATACCCAATCATAGTGAGTATATGAGTAGAAACTAAAATTTTATTCACTCCTCTTACATTTAATTCCTTTGAAACCTTAATTATAACATCCTGTTACCCACTTTTAGGTATTTTCCTACCATTCACTTGTTTTCCCTCTTTAATTGGATGTACCTTGGGACTCCCAAGTATGGAGAAAATTTTATAAAAAAAATGACCTAATGTTTTGGGATATATGTTTTTTTCTAATTAATGGAGTTTGGGTATAAGTGTGTAATGTATTTGTGGGGTTCTCCCCAAGTTTAGATAATGATCAAGGTAGTTTGGGTTTTCGTGTAAGAAAACTGGTGTTTTTGATGCCTATAGGGGAAATGCATGTCGTCTAATGGGATTACACAATGTGTAATTACTGTAGGGTAGATTATTTTAAATTATTACATAACATGAAGGGAGTACACGCCATTTAAAGGTTACATTCTATGCAATGTTAAAAATAAAATTTTTAATAAAAAGGCGATGGGTTTTTTGATGTATGTGATCCCCATGGATTAAACGACATGAAAATGGTTAAAACATAGCGTAAATGTTGTGGACAAGGATTTTAGGGAACAAAATCGATTGATTTATATTTAATTATTCCATATTCCTCCTTGATATTCACCTAGATCTTTTCTTTAGTGATTTTAGGAGCCTCCATTCATTACGAATCACTTCGTTCAGTGATTGATCATCATTATGGTTCGGTTTCATCTCTCTGGGTGAGTAATCATTTTTTCTTCTTCATTGCCTTTGATAGTGGTAGTGTCGTTGCATTGCGTTATTGTATTTATTGACTCATGGTGATTATTCTTCTTGATTCCTTTATAGATCGATTGTGTGATCTTGTTCTGGAGGTGATTACTTGTTGGTTTTGGTTCGGTGAGTGTTTGTTCTTGAGGTATGTGTTGTTTCCTCTTCTCCTATAATTTTTTTGTTAAATTTAATCAATTCTGGGAAGTTTAGATTGACTCTAGGGCCTCCATTATCGTTGTGTGGTTATCCTTTTTTGTGGATCCTATTGCGACCGTGTACGACCCGAGTTCTGAGGTAGGTGGTTTCGTCTCTAGCCTATGTTTCTGAACTGCATTGATCTATTTATTTTATAAATTGTTTTATAAATTAAATGTCATGATTTAATGATTGGATTTGTATGCGTAGAAAGTGTTTTTTGTAAAAGATTAATTTCCCTTAGTTTTGGGTAAATGAAAATAGTTTTTCAAAAGCATTTTAAAATGGTTTTATAAAATGGGTTTCAAAGTAGGGTTTAGTTAAAATTAGTTGATTGAAATGGTTTGGAAAAATATAGAACATGGTAATCCTTGGTTAATTAGGAGGAAGGTGTAGTAATAGGTCTCATCCATTGTTGTGGGGTTTTCTCATGGGGATTTACTATGCTACTTAGGCATGTTGTTCTAAGGACCTATTAGACCTATTGGGGGGGGGGGGTTCACTTTCTAGGGTGTTCATTTTCTCACTAGACTCAATAAATATGTCTAATGGATTGATGAATATGTGATTTTCTATGCTAGGTATGAGTGTCCTAGCTATCTTGACCTAGTGTGAACCTTGGCATGATGTTACCTGCACTTTTGACCAATTTGGGCTGTTTTGGCTTGTATTGTTTTGATTGTACTACCTTGGATTTGATGTGATATGTGATACCTACTTTATTTTGTTTTGATATATTAGTTTTGATACATGTATATGAAATTATTTGAATATAATTTACATATTTTATTTGAAATGCAGAAAAAGGAGAAATTAAATGTTTTGTAATGATTTTTATATAAAAATTACTAAACTGTTATCATACCTTATTTTATTTAAATTTGAGCATGCTTGAATTATTATATAGAGACTTGTTATGTAACACCTAGGTGAGATCCTACTGATCATTTTATCTCACACCCTACATACCCCTTCGGTGGTGTGTATACATTGTTATGTCCTTCGATGCAAGGAAAGGAAAGGTGTCATGGTGAGGTGGTGAGTTTTTATGTTAGTTGGGTTTGGGTAGTTTGTGGTGAGATGGTGAGAGTTTTCCCATGCTATCACATGGACCTTTTAGAGTAACTATTTTAGTTTTGATGTCCTTTATAGTTGTACTTGTCTCTTGGTGATTATTGTATCTACCTTTTTAGTTGTATCATTTTTGTTGTCTTATTTCTATTATGGAATATATTTATATCTTCCATTGTTTATCTCTAATTTGTGTATATATGCCATGTTGTTTCTTTAGGTCAGGAATTTTTTTCCCTTTGCCTATTTTTGTTACTCTAGTGTTAGTCGCCAGCCCGTGAGGATTGGGAATTCCCTTAGGGTATGTGGTAGATCGGTTCGAGTGCCAGTACTGAGAGGGTAATCATGTTGGTTCATTACAAAGTGGTATCAGAGGTGTATTGTTTTTTCATTAAGAGCTCTTATTTTAGGAAATTTTATAGACTAGAGATAGTATTGTTGGGACTTTAGAGGTAGGCTGTGGTGAGTGCCATGCTGAATCTTTCTATGAAAAGACTCAAGTTACCAAGGGTTGTTGGGATGTGTGTCTCCTCTTTTGAGTTTTTATGTTAATATTAGTTTTTTCTTATGTTTTCTTTTCAAACTTATATTTTTCTATTATCTAATAATTTATTTTGTTCTGGTGCATAGAAGTATGCATCCAAGACGTGTTCCGCGAGTTCTCCAGGAGGGTGAAGCTGGTGCTCCTCAGGGAATCCTCCCCTCTACCAGGAGTTGTAGGAGAAAGGGATCGATCATGGAAGTTATTTCATGAAAATCCACCATCCTTTAAGGGTACTAATGAAACTAAAGAGGTGGAGGAATATCTTGAAAATATTGATAAGATATTTGGCTTCCTGGATACACCATGGAGTATCAAGGTGTAGTGTGCGGTGTTCAGACTTGAGGGTCCCAACAAGCGTTGGTGGTATTATATGGTATAAGAGGATAGATACACAATCTTAGACTGGAAGGGTTTCAAGACTCTATTCTTCTAGTAATTTTTTCCAGAGTCACTAATGATGGAGAGGTGTCTGGAGTTCATCTCTTTAAAGTAGGGAGATCATATGATTTCAGTGTACACCAATTGGTTTTCTAAGCTAGTTCATTTTTCATTAGAGGTTATAAAGAATAACTAGATGAAAGCTCAGAAGTACCTGTAGGGTTTGTGGCCAGATATTAGATCACATGTATTTATGATAAATATTTTGACCTATGTAGAGATATTAGATAGGGATATAATGGCGTAAATGAGTATGGAAGGAAAATTTGGACATTCTTCCCCTCCTCTTACACCAAATGGAAGCTTTAATGGTGCATGTAGGAAGAATAGGAAGTGACAAGGTCATCACAAGAGTAGTGGAGGTGGTTCTTGGTAGCATACCTCTTCGATGCCCCTAGTTATAGCTAGAAATGTTCCTATGACTTGATATCATTATGGAAAGGTAAAAAAAATGACATTCATGTCCTTCAATTGCTAAGATGTGCAATATTTATGGACATTTTGGTCATATTCAACATTTCTGTCAGTCTATGTCTGTACCTCAATATGGTTAGGTATAATCAGCTCCAAAGGATACTGTGAGGCAGTTATATGCTTCAATGACTACATGGATCCATCCATGGGCCTCAGGAGTGAAGAAACTTCACAAAATATATGAGTTTCTAGTAGAGGCATATATAGGTCCAACAAAAGTGAGAGGTGCTATCTTTATTACATCCTTAGTAGTGATTGCTTTATTTTATATTGGTACTTACTACTCATTTATATTTGGCCATTTTTTTGATATGATTAAGCTTACAATAAAACTCATATCCTTTTCTATGGAATTAGTGGCACATCTTGGGAAAAGGAAAGAGTGGGGATTTTGGTGTCCTTGTTGCGTGCTATTGATACATGATGCAGAGTTAGTATGAGATTTTATTATTCTCAATCTAGATCTATTTGAAATCATCATCAGGATGAATTGTCTTATTTCTCATCATGATTAGGTTGACTGTTATCATCAGTCTGTCTCATTTATTGCAACTGATGGGAGCTCATAGGTGTTTCAATTAGAGTGGGGTCCGAGGTCTGGTTGTGCAGGACCTTCCTACCCAAAGCTTGGGAGGTTGTTGTCTATTGTATTAGCTATGATTGATTATCTTTCCAATGTTTTTGAACTTATCATTATTGTTTAGTATTTTACTTATATTTTCCCATATGATTTATTTGGGATTCTTCCATAGAGGTAGGCATAGTTTATGTTTGACTTGGTTCTAGGTACGTAGTTGATTTCGATGCCCTCTTATCATATGAAACCAGAAGAGATGAAAGAGATCAAGATTAAGTTGGATGATTTGGTGGTGAAGATTTTTGTTCACCCTAGTGTTTCACCTTGGGAATCCTCGATGCTCTTTTCCAATAAGGAATACAATTCACTTTGATTATGTGTGTATTATCAAAAGTTGAATCAGGTAATGATTAAGAAAAAGTATCATTTTCATCACGTGGATGATTTTTTGATCATCTAAAGGTGGAAAATTGGTTTTTTTAAGATTGATCTTTATTGAGTTATCATTAGCTCAGAGTTAAAGAGTGTGATATACCAAAGATGGAATTCAGGATTAGGTATAACCATTATAAATATTTTGTGATACCATTTGGTATGACTAATGCGCCTATAATTTTTATGGATTTGATGAATCATATATTCCATCAGTATCTCGACACTTTTTTGGTAGTGTTTAGGAATGATATTTTAGTTTATTCAAGATCTGATCATGAGCATCATCACCATTTGGGATTGGTTATGTAAATCATGAGGATTCACTGTTTGTATGGAAAGATTTCAAAATGCAGTTTTTGGATCCAAGAAGTGAAGTTATTGAGGAATTTGATTTCTAAGAATGGATTATTATCTGATCTTTATAAGGTAAAGGTTGTTTTTTATTAGGAAGAACCACAAAATGTCTTTGATATTTAGATCTTCCTTGATCTTTCTAGATATTATCGATAGTTCTTCATAGGTTTCTCAAAGTTGGCATCACCTTTGATTTCTCTTACCAAGAAAAGGATAAAATTCATTTGGGATGCTAAGTGTCAATATTATTTTAAAGAGCTTAATGGACTTCTGAAATTGGATCTTATTTTGATCTTACCTGAGCTAGGTAAGGGGTATGTGGTTTTCTGTGATGTTTCTGGGGAAGGTTTGGGTTATGTTCTCATTCAGGATGATCATGTGGTGGATTACAACTCTCTTTATCTTAGACCACATGAGAATAATTACCCCACTCATGATTTAGAGATTTCAGCAGTTATGAATGAACTTAAATGTTGGAGGCACAACCTTTTTGAGGAAAGGTTCACTATATTTTCTAACTATAAGTGTTTGATCTATATATTTTCTTAGAAATAATTTAATCTTATATAGGGGTAGTGTGTAGAATACATCCATATGTTTGAATTTGATATCGCATACACCTCAAGTAAGGGGAATGTTGTTATAGATGCTCTTAGAAGAAAAGTTTAATCACAAGATATTTTTGGAATCGAATGAAGAGTGGAACCTTATAGGGTTTTTTTACTCAGTTGCATCCAGATGCATAGAAGGATGTTTCAGGTATGGTTTTGACCAGTTTTCAGTTATTATCATATATCCTTAGGTATTTTCTATAGATTCATCAATAGGATGATGAGTTCAGAGGAATTCAAGAAAACCTATTTGGTGGGGAGACTATTTCAGGTTGGTATCTCTCTTTAGATGGTATTCTCATTTTTTGGGATCTTTTTGTCATCCTAGAATCAGTGAGGAGCTCAGTTTTGTTCGATTGTCATAGTTCTTCATGGGAAATTCATCTAGGAACTATGAAGATGTATTATTATATGAGACGGTGATTCTAGTGTCCAGTTATAAATAGTGACATTACTGATTATGTGTCCTACTATTACACTTGTCAATAGAAAAGGGTAGAGCATCCAAAACCTTCTAGTTTGCTCCAAACTCTTACAATGATGGTTTGGAAATGGGATGAGGTGTCCATGGACCTTTTTATTGAATTACCATGGACTCCTTGAGGGAGTAATTCTATATGGGTGGTGATTGATCAGTTGATAAAGTCAGCTCATTTCATTCCAATCAAAGACACAAAAAGTTAAAGATATGAGTAATCTGTATGTGCAATAAATCATGAGGTTACATGGGGTTCCTTCTACTATTATTCTAGATAGGGATCCTAGGTTTACTTTGAGATTATGGATAAGTCTCTGTAAGGTGATGGGGACTTAGGTTAGGTTTAGTACAACTTATCTTCCACAGAAAAACGGTCAAATGAAGCATGCGATTAAGGTTTTGAAAGACATACATCATTCCTATGTCTTGGAATTTGGTGGATCTTGGGATATCCATCTGGGAATGGTTGAGTTTTATTATAATAATAGTTACCAGTATTTGATCAGAATGTATCCTTTCAAAGAATTGTATGGTCACCCGTGTAGATCACCTATTTGTTGGGAAGAGGTGGGAAAAGCATCTTTAGTGGGACTGAGCTTGGTTCAAGAGACGTCTATAAGGATTCAATATATACATCGATGTTTGGTTATATCTCAGAGTCGATAAAAGTATTATATAGATCAAAAATGTCATCCTTTGTATTTTTTCATAGGTGATTGGGTTTTCTTTAAATTTTCTAATTGGTTGGGTCATTATCATCTTGGAAAACAAATAAAGTTAGCTCTAAGATATATTGGATTGTTTGAGGTCACTGAGCGACTTGGGAAGGTTGCTTATCTATTGAAATTTCCAATTCAGTTGGTAGGAATTCATGATGTATTCTACATATCACAACTCAAGAAATACCATCCTGATCACTCACATTTTCTGAGTTGGGAAGAGATTGAGTTAGAGCTTGTTTTTTCTTATTATTGAGCATCTAGTAGAGATAATTTACTCTCAACTAAAATTATTGTGTGAGAAGTCGATTCTATTGGTCAAAGTGTTATGTATACATAGATAAAATTCTCACGAGACTTGGGAGCGTGAGTTGTGGATGATAGAGAAGTGGCCTCACCTATTTACCAGACTTCGTGCTTCCACATGACTTCTTAGAGACAGAAAGTCTTATAGTGGGGAGTTTGTAACATCCTGTTACCGGCTTTTAGGTATTTTCCCACTCTTCGCTTATTTTCCCTCTTTAATTGGGTATGTCTTGGGATTCTCGAGGATGGAGAACATTTTCTAAGAAAAATGTCCTAAATTTATTTGATGTATGTTTTTTTTTGAATTAATGGAGTCTAGATGTAAATGTGTAATGGATTTGTTTGGTTCTCCCTGAGTTCGTAGAATCCTTGAGGTAGTTTGAGTTTTCATGTAAGAAAACTGGTGTTTTTACTATCTTTAAGGTAAATACATGCCGTTTAATGGGATTTTATGACATGTAATTCCTCCAGAGACGATTTCGTGAACTTGGTACACAACGTGAAGGGAGTACACACCGAGTAAAGGTTACATGATGTGTAATGTTAAAAATTGTATTTTTAATAAAAAATCGATGGGTTTTTTGGATAATGTGACCCCCATGGACTACATGACATGTAAAGGATTTAAAAATCATGCAAATATCACGAAAAATAATTTTAGGGTGCTGCATCGGTTGATTTCTATGTCATTCTTCCACAAACCTCCTTGAACTTGACCTAGCGCCCTTCTCCAATGATTTTGGGTGCCTCTGTTCATTCTGAATCATCATTCAATGATTGATCACCAATGTAGTTGGGTTTCATCTCTCCGGGTGAGTGATCCTTTCTTATTATTCATTTCCTTTGATTGTGGTAGTACTATTGCATTTCATTATCAGATCCATTGACCCATTATGATGATTCTTCTTAATTCCTTTATAGATCTGTTGTGCGATCTTATTCCCAGGGGAGATTACTTATTGTTTGTGGTGTGGCGGCTGTGTGTTATTGAGGTATGTGTTGTTTCATCTTCTCCAATGACCTTTTTGTTAAATTTAATCAATTATTAGATGTATAGATTGATTCTAGGGTCTAAATTATCAGTGTGTGGTTATCCTTATTGGTGGATCCCATTGTGGGTGTATGTGATCTGAGTTCTGATGTAGGTGGTTCCATCTATAGCCTGTATTGGTGAAATACATTGCTATGGTTATTTTATAAATTGTTTTATAAATGAAATGGCATGATTTACTGAGTGGATTTATGTGTGTGGAAATGGATTTTTATAAAATATGACTTCCACTAGTTTTAGGTAAATGAAAAGGGTTTTTCAAATCATTGTGAAATGGTTTTATGAAATGGTTTTCAAATAAGGGTTTGATTAAAATTAATTGATTGAAATAGTTTGGAAAATAGATCACTTGAGAAACCTTGAATACTTAGGTGGAAGGTGTAGTAATAGGCCTCATACACTATCAGGGGGTTTACTCATGGGGCTTTCCTCTACTCTCTAGGACTATTGTTATAGGGACTTGAAAGACCTATTGGAGGGTTCACTTTCTAGGGTGTTCCTATACTCTCTAGACTTGATGCATATGTATAGTGGATTTATGCGTATGTGATTTTCTATGTTAGGTATGAGTATCCTAGCTATCCTGACCTACTGTGAATCTTGGTGTGATATTACTTATGCTTTTGGATAATTTGGGTTGTTTTGGATTGTACTACCTTGAATTTGATGTGATATGTGATACTTGTTTTTGTTTGTTTTGATATATGTATATTAAATGATTTGAAACTGATTTACTTGTTTTATTTGAAATTTGGGAAAATAGAAAATTAAATATTTTTCCATGCTTTTGATATAAAAACTGTTATAATGCCTTGTTTTATTTAAAGTTAAGAATTCTTAGATTATTGTATAGAGACTTGCTATGGAACACCTGAGTAAAATCTTACTGGTCTTGTTAGATCACACCATGCGTACCCCTTTTGGCGGTACATAGACCTTATTATATATTTTGATGCAGGGAAAGGCATTGTTTCGTAGTGAGGCAGTGAGATTTTCTATCAGTTGGGTTTGGGTAGATAGTGGTGAGATGGAGGGAGTCTTCCCATGTTATCACATGGAGCTAAGGGTGTAATTATGACTCAGCGACCCAAAAGCCCGAGCGACCCGACCTGGAAAAGACCGCATTGGGCCGGGTTGGGCTCGGGTTGTAGGTTCATTGGGCTAGGCCTAGGACTATCCAAGAAGGCCTGCAGCCTAGGTCAGGCTGGCCCGAAAAATCCTAGCCCGCGTGAATCCCATCTTCTATAAGAAAATTTAACGGGAAACTGCTAGTAGGGAGATTCGATCCCCCTAACACAGGCTTCCAAGGCTGCGCCTGGACTGGTCCAGGCACTGTGCCTGTTATATTATCACTAAACTGTATATATATATATATATATATATCAATGATATATGTATATATATATATAATTATATATTAACAAAAAAATAATATATATATATATATAATAATGTGTATATATATATAATTATAATGTGTGTGTGTGTATATAAACAAATACATTAATAATATAATATATATAATAATAATAATATATATATAAACAAATCCATTAAAAATATATATCAATTAAGTGTGACTTTTAAAAATCCATTAATAATATATATATATATATATAAATGATTTAATATAATACATATAAAAACAAATCTACTAATATATATATATATATCAATGATTAAATATTATATATATATATAATAACTTGTTGTATATTAATAAAAAAATAACACACTCACCTAATGATGTTCATGAACATCCCCCAACCTCATTATTTTTTCTAAGTATGTTGCAACTTTCATATATTATATATACTATACATATAAAAATCTATTTAGAAAAAAAATTAACCCACCCACTACGGCGCACCCCCCAACCCCTAATTATTATTTTTACAATTTTCTCATATTATATATATATATATTCTAATATATATATATATATATATATCAATAATTTAACATTATATATATATAATAACTTATTACACATTAACAAAAAAAAAACACACTCACGCACCCAATGATGTTCGCGCACACCCGCCAACCTCATTAATTTTTTTAAATATGATGAAACTTGCATATTATATATGTGTATATATATATAAACAAATATTTTAATATTATATATATCAATGATATGATAATATATATATATATAAACAAATCCATTAATAATATATATATATAAATATATAAATCTATTAATAATATATATCAATTAAGTGTGGCTTTTAAAAATCCATTAATAATATATATATAAATGATTTAATAATATATATATATATATAAACAAATCCATTAATAATATATATATATATATATATATATCAATGATTTAATATTATATATATAATAAATTATTGTATATTAACAAAAAAATAACAAACACAACTAATGATGTTCGTGCACGTCCCCCTACCTCATTAATTTTTTCAAGTATGTTGCAACTTTAATATATTATATATATTATATATAAATCTATTTAGAAAAAAATTAACCCGCCCACTGCGGCGCACCCCCCAAACCCTAATTATTTTTTTACAATTTTCTCATATTATATATATATCGATAATTTAATATTATATATATAATAACTTATTATATATTAACTAAAAATAACTATTCACCCAATGATATTCGCACACTCCCAATCTCATTATTATTTTTCAATATGAAGATACTTGCATATATTATATATATTATATATACATATATAAATCTATTTATAAAAAAAATTAATCCACCCACTGCTGCGAACCCCCTCAACCTCTCATTATTTATTTGCACATAATATATATAGATTCACATATATAAATATATTTAAAAAAAACATATTTTTCCACTGTAAAATTCCAATAAAATAGAAAATAAACATTTTTACAAAAAAATGTTTAGCATTTCATAAAAATACATGTAAAAAACATGCGTTTAAAAAAAATTAAAAATCGTTTAAAAAATGTTTTAAATTAAACAAATGCTTAAAAATAATTTTCATAAATAAGTTAAAAAAATAAATTTAATTTTTTTTAAATAAATGATAAAAAAATGTTTAAATAACAACATTTTAAACCCACCCACTGCTGCACACCCCCCAATCCCTCAATTTTTTTCAATTTTCACATAATATATATAAATTCACACACATATATAAATCTATTTAGAAAAAATAACATATCCACCCACTGTAAAATTTTAATAAAAAAAATATTTTTATATAAAACATGTTAAATGTTTAAAAAAAATACATGTAAAAAACATACATTCAAAAAAATGTTTTAAATTAAACAACTAAAAATAAATGTAAAAACGTTTTAAACAAATGTTAAAAAATGGTTTAAATAAAAATATTTTAAACAAATGTTTAAAAAAAGTTTTAAAAACAAACATTTAAATTACTTTTTTAAACAAGCACTTTAAAAAACTCTTTACATTAAAATTTGAAAATTTTTTAAATGTTTTAAAAAGAATACTTGTAAAAAGTACGCGTTTAAAAAAAATTAAAAAACGTTTTAAATTAGTCATTTAAAAATAAATGTAAAAAAATGTTTTAAATAGATGTTAAAAAATAGTTTAAATAAAAACTTTTAAATAAAAAAAATTAACAATTTCTTAAAAAAATTATAAATAAGTTAAAAAAAATAAAAGTAAAAGAATGTTTTAAATAAATGTTAAAAAAAGTTTAAATAATAATGCTTCAAACTCACCCACTACTGCGCACCTCCCAACCCCTCATTATTATTTTTTACAATTTGCACATAATATATATAGATTCACATATATAAATCTATTTAGACAAAAAAAACAGATCCACCCACTGTAAAATGTTAATAAAAATTAAAAGAAACATTTTTACAAAAAACATGCTAAACGTTTAAAAAGAATACATCCAAAAAACATGCGTTTAAAAATAAATGTTAAAAAAATGTTTAAATAAAAACATTTAATTTTTTTTAAAACAAACATTTATTTTAAAAATAATAAAAGTCCACCATGGCACGACTCAAAAAAGCTCGACCTGGCCTGAAAAAATCCCGGACCGACCCGATAGTTTGGGCTGGCCCGCAGTCAGGCTCGTGTCGCCTCATGGGGTTGTTCGGGTCAGGACAGGCTGGCCCAACTAGTATCAGTGCCTGATATTTTTTAGGGTAGGTCCGGGCCGAAATTACACCCTTACATGGAGCTATTAGAGTAGTTCTTAGGTTTTTTATCCTTTTTAGTTGGACTTTTCTCTTGGAGATTGTTACATCTACCTTTTCAGTTTTATCATTTTTGTTGTCTTCTTTCTGTTATGGAATATATTTATATATTCCACCATTTCTCTCTTCTTTGTGTATATATGTTATGTTATTTCTTCGGGTTGGGAGAAATCTTTCCCTTTGCTTTTTGTTGTTTCCCAGGTACTAGTTGCTAGCCCATGGGGATCAAGAATTCCCTTCGGGTATGTGAAGGATCAAGTCAGGTGCTAGTACTAAGAGGGTATTTGGATTGATTCATTACATTAAGTGAGTCATTTTATACCTATCATAAGCATCTAGATTCAATCATTGAACAAATTCAATTATTGGATACTCAAGAAGGGGTTACTTTAACACATATAATTTTTTTCTTGATTAATAATAATTATTAAGTATTATACCAGCCTATGATTTTTTTTACATTAAGATTCTTCTTTCTCTAAGTTTTATCTCAAAGTCATGTTTGATGAGGATAATTCCATTTTAACTATATCATAATCTTTTATCATCATATTATCATGCTTTACATTTCTTTAATAAGGATTTTTTTAAATGTTCTCCCACTAAAATGATGACCTGATTTAAACTCATCATGTCCATTGGTGATCCAAGATCTATATTTCACTATATAATGTGTCTAATTTAGTCTTCCTATCACCACTTAGATATTTACATAGGTCATCATGCCAATCATATGATATACGAATCTTAGATAGTTGATTAGAAAACTCTTTTCCCAAACCATCAAATAGATAAACTCAATATTTTTTTATTATCTTAATATGGGTTTCCTAGTTATGTGTAACCCAAAGAAAATGTAAAAAACTAGGCACCCAACTCTTAGGGGAACCTCATTACTTTCTTTCCTTACAAAATATAATTTAGGGTCACCTTGATTTAGTGAAACCTATATGGTTAAATGATCAATGTACTGAAAATTTTCATCTTTAGATTGACTATAAAACATAGTATTTTTAAGGGGAGTTAAATCTCACCATATTATATCATGTCATTCCCTTTACATGTCTACATGCTTTTAGGATTTAGTTTGGAATCTATTCCTCTGCCAAATAAATATGTTCAAAACACATTGATGTAAAATTCTTTACACATCTCATAACATGTGTTACTAATTCTAATTGAAATCCAACTATATTTACACATATCCAAATTCATATAATGATTAAGGTACATAAAACCTTTTCATGTAAAGTCTTAGAATCATATGAAATAAACAATATCCATAAGAGTTATCTTGGAGTGATAGATAACCAACACCCACTTTTCAAGACAAGACATAAGAATCTGGTCTAGTGAGTAGTCTGATAAAAAGTCCCTCTACCCAAGGTAACATTACTCAAGAGAGACTTTAATTCCATTAAAATTCTAACACATAATATGTCTGAATATTTGAGTGTCGAGGAGGTCTCATGTTCTAGTCTCCCCGTCTTCCTGTATGTGTGTGTTTCTTTATAGCATTATAATTCTTCTTCCCTGACCATTTGTAATATAATAAACTATTAAATTCAAGCTCATAACCCAATACAAGTTAAATTCAAGTTATAAGAAAACAAAATCAATTGTCCTACCCAACATGTAACTCCTTATATTTATGTATGACAGTTTATAGAAGAATTTTAACTCTTTAAACTAAAGTATACATCAATTCATAATATAATAATTATATTCATTAATAAATAAGAGAATAAAACTAAATAAATGAATAATATATATATTTAAACATGAGATAAACAATTTCAGAAATAATTCATCAACCATAAAATTATAATTGCCTTATAAATTATCCATAAATCATGGATAATCTATAATTAAATAAATATAAACACTTTATATTTATTACTAATACGACCCCTTCATATTTTTCTTTATATGAAAATTTCTTTAAATACATGACATCAAATGAAATATAAACATATTATATTCCAATTATGTAAAAAATTTACACAATCTAAATATCATATATTTAATATCATTTAAAACTTGATCATATCATTTATAAAAAATGATTTTGATATGGTTTAAATATTTTTTCAAATAGGTCCCTTTTAATTTGAATACTTCAAATTAAATTTTATGAACAATTCATAAATTTCAATATAAATTCATTTATATTATGCCTTATTTTGAAATTTATAAGCACTTTATAAATTACACTTATAATTTCCATATAAACATTATATATATGAATTATAAGTCATGCCATATAAATATAAAAGGTATTTAATATTAAAATTTAAAATTATGAATATCTATTTTATAAATGTTTTATAAATAAATAATTAATTAATTATAAAAACTTTATAAATAATTAATTTATAAAAACTTTATAAATTAAAAAAATATCCAAAAATAAATTTTCTATAATTTTTAAACAATTTATAAATTATATAATTCAATTCATAATTGAAATTAAGAAAAATAAATTTTTTCCTTGAGGTCGTATTTGATGATATAAGTATGTCGCAAGTCACGATTCAATATAAAATTGATATTGAGTCTTAAATTGACGATCCATAACTGATGATAGATAATCTTAGATTATCTATCATATTTTTTGATATTCATTGATGGTGCCTCATTTTCATACAAGTCTTCCACATATTTTCTCTAATATTTTAATGATTTTACATCAAAAAATGTGTTTTAGGTGTTAATATTTTGAATCATGATCATTTTTTGTTAAAAAGACAATTCTTTAAATAATTGAGTCAAAATGTTGATTTTTGGAATTTAATGGTGAATATTTCATGTGTTGAATTTATTTAAGTTCTCAAGTAAATTTTTCATTTGTTTTTGGTGAAATTATTAATGAAATGATATTTTTGAATTATTACAGTTTTTTGAATTAATTTTTTCATATCCGATGATTTTAGTTTTTAATATCAATTTTTGTAATTTTTTCTTATTTTGAAATTTAGAAATTTGATGCTTTATTCTATTTGAAGTCTTTTAATTGATGATTTTCATGAATATTAATTTTTTTCATGCTTTATGTTATTTAAATTTTTATTCTTTTTATTAGTTTACATATGTGTGCTCCTTATCCTTCATAGGTGTCAAGTGAAACCTATGCAGGTGTCATTATTTCACCTATATAGGTGTGGAGGGTGAAGTGTGTAAGTGTCAAATAAAATCCATGTATCAATGAAACTAATCCAAGACTAATGTAAACTGATCAAGACACCAAACTCAGATGGAGGGGATAATGAAATCAAGCATACCTCAGATGCGAACTAAAGAAGAATTAATGTACATCAAACTAAAAATATAGAAAATGAGTCATATTATTGTTGAAGAAGATCTCAAGATCGACTCAAAGGGAGACTGGGATCAGGCTAAAGCTCAATAATGATTCAAAACTGTAGAATTCAAGCTCATATGAAATAAAACTAAAGTTTGATCTAAGAATTATATTTGGAATACATTAAATAAGAATAAGAAGATCCACCAAAAATGTTGGTGAAGCTCTGAATGAAATTGAGATTGATTCTCATGTCTTTGACCCTTGAGCGGAGCTATTTAATCGAACAGATGGATCAATTAATTGAGGAATTATATTCAAAGAGGCCATTCTGTTGAGTGTATTTTATATAAGTGGGTGTTTAGATAGATTGAGGTGGATTAAAGATGGAGGTATGTCGTAGTAGGTGAAAATTTGTGTTTAATATGCAAATTAATTTCATTTAATTTAGGATCTTTAAAATATGTATTTATCACATATTTAGATAAATAAAATTCAAAAATAAAAACATACTTTGATCCATTGAAACTTCTGGATTTGAGTCTCCTTGATTTTCTCCCACTTAAAAGGATTTCTATCCTTTGCCTACTCTCTCTTCCATAACAGTTTTGATAGAATATACCAGAATTGTGATTGAGACACAATTGGAAAGGACAAGACCCTTTAAACAGGGAGAAAATGGTTTTCATGGGTGGTTATTTAATTAACTATGAAAGTCCATCAAATTGAAAAGTTTATCCCTCGTTATCCCATTATAATAATATTAAACAAAATATTATGCAAGTTATTACAAAATTCTCCCACATAACTCATGTGATATTACTTTATGATTTTATTACATTAAATCAGCCATTATATACATTTATATCTATTCTATCATGTATACAAAATTTATCATAATTAAGGTTAGTGTCTACATGAGTCATGGAAGTCATATATTCTTTATTAATATACTCCCTTACATGTACTACAATATTGACATTTTCCCTATAATAATTAAAATGAGAGATATATAATTGGTCCAATGATAATGTCTTTATTTAAGACTATACATGTTATCATAATTCAATTCAATCATGTATACTTATTGAGAAAATAAACAACGTGATCAAAACATTTATAAGTCCAATTATCAACTGTAATAATCATAATAGTTAATACATACAATGAAACCTACCCAGTAATAATGCCCATACTTTCAACATGTCCAATAAATTTCTTGGGTGGAAACCCCTATGTCAAAGGGTTGATAATCATAATATTTGTGCTAATGTATTCAATTGACACCTTATATTTTTTGAAATTCCTCCTTAACTACAAAGTAATTTAATTGCATGTATTTAACACCTTTAGAATATCATTCATTCTTGGAAAGGAATATTGAAGTGGTATTTTCACAATAATTTTTCAAGGGCTTGGTGATACTATCAACAATTCCAAGTCCTGAAAAAAAGTTCCGCAACCACATGCCCTGAATTTTAGCTTCAAAGCATGATATAAATTAAGATTACATGGTAGAAGTATCTACAACTGAATGATTTTTACTTTTCCATGATATTTCTACTTCATTTAAAAGATACACATAACTAAAAGTGGACTTTTATGTATCAATACAGCTGGAAAAGTCTGAATCAGAGTATCCAATCACCTCAAGATTATTGGATCTTTGATAAGTAATAATGTGATCTTTTATTCCTTACAAATATCACAAAAATTTATTTTTATCTCTCTAATGATCTAGTACAGGATTACATTGGTATCTTCCGAACATACGAATAGAAAAACTAATATCTGGCCTAATACATGTTTGATCATACATAAAGTTTCCAACAACATATGCATAAGGAATTCCTTCCATCTTTTTTCATTCCAAATAATTTTTGGGACATTGATTAAGATTAAATTTATTTTTATTTCTGAATTATAACCAGTGATGGTGTACATTTTTCTATCCCAAACCTCTCTAAAATTTTATTAATGTATGAATTTTGAGATAAGCCCAATAAAACTTGGGTTCTATTACGAAATATTTCTATTCTAATCACATACATGGATTCTCCCATGTTTTTCATTTCAAAATTATTAGAGTTGAATTTCTTGGTCTCACATAAAAAACCAAGATCAATTGTATCAAGAAATATGATAGAAATATACAGAATCAAAAATATAAATTTACTCTCACTAATCTTCTGGTATATACACTGATCAATGATGTTTTCTTTAAATAAAAAAGGTACAATGGCATCATTAAATCTAATATACCATTGTTGGGAAGCTTGTTCAAGTCTATATATTGACTTCTTTAATTTACATACCATTTGTTCCATTCCTTAAATGAAAAAACACATTGGTTTATCCATGTAAAAATATTCTTCTAAGTTTCTAGTTATAAAGGATGATTTTACATCCATTTGAAGTAAATCTAAATCATACTAAGATAATAATGCCATAATAATTCTAAAAGAAAATTTCTTGGAAACTGGTAAGAAGGTATCCTTATAGTCTATACCATCATTTTGAGTTAATCCTTTGGAAACAAATCTGACCTTGTAACGTTCAAGGTTACCATGAGATTCACATTTAGTTTTGAAGACCCATTTATATCCAAATATCTAGTATCCTTCAAGTAATTCCATAAGGTCCCATAATTTATTTTTGTTCCATGGAATTCAACTCACATTTCATAGAATCTAACCATTTATTATAATTATCACAATTTATGGATTGAGAATATGAAACTAGATTATTATCAATGCCAATATCACTTTATATTTTCTGCAGATATACCACATAATCATCAGAAATAGCAGACCTTCTTTCCCTTTGAGATATTCTTAACACTATTTCTTATGGTTCTTCAACCATTTATTCATTCTAAATTTGGGAAACACTATGTTTTTGTTCTATATGATTATTTTTTAATGAAATAATTTGAGGAACAAAAACATGTAAAGTTAGAGTACAAGAAAATGGAAATTGGATTCTAACTTATTTAATTTCAACTTTTTGTGGAACTTCACTCCCACTGGATTCTCCATTCTCAATAAATCTAGAATTTATAGTTTTAAAAATTCTTATAATATAGTTAGGACAATAAAATCTACACCCCTTTAATTTCTCTGGATAACCAATGAAATATCCATTGATTGTTCTTACATCCATTTTTCTTTGTTATGGATTATATTCTCTTATTTATACTTAACAACCCCATACATATAGGTGTATCCAAATAGGTTTCCTACCAATCCAAAGTTCAAAAGGAGACTTTTGAACTAATTTACTATTAACCTTATTCAATAAATACATGATAGTTTTTAAAGAATACATCCACAACGATAATGGTAAAGAATAATTACTCAATATACTCCTAAAAATATCCATTAATGTTCTATTGCGCCTTTACAATACACCATTTTGTTGTGGTATACCTGACATAGTTTATTGTTCACATATTCCATGTCTTTCTAGAAACTTTGCAAATGGACCAGGGGTTTGTCCACTTTCATCAAATCTTCCATAATATCCACCACCTCTATCTGACCTTATGACCTTTACCTTTCTATCCAATTTACTCTCAAATTCATTTATATAAATTTCCAAGGAATTTATTTCTTGACATTTCTCATGCAATAAATAAAAATATCCATAACATGAAAAATCATCAATAAATGTGATAAAATATTTTTCTTTTCTAAAATAATTGATATCAAAAGGTCCACTTATATCAATATGTATGATCTCAAGGAGTTGAACACTTCTTGAGGAAAATTTCTTTGTGTGTTTTGTTTGTTTTCATTTAATAAAATATACAAAAAAAATTATGTGGGTAAAATCCAAATCTAGAAGGATTTCAATCTTAATCAATCTCTCCAATATTTATTTAGAAATATTACCTAAACATTTATTCCATAAATAAGAAGAATTTTCATTTATTAAAACACATTTAGTACCAAAATTATGATGGAAGGTCATAAGTGTTGTAACATACATATTATTAATATTTAGTTTATATAAACCATCATACAATAAACTAGATCCAATCATGTGTGTATACTTAAACAAACTAAAATATCAATTCCCAAAATTAAAATAGTATCCAACAACATAAAGTTTTGATAAAGAAACCAAATTCATAGATATACAAGGTACATAAAAGGTTTAACATATATCCAAACTATATCCACTATCAAGGATCAAATGGAAAGTCTGATTGATTTAATTGGAACCTTCACTCTATTCCCCTTGAAGATTAACTTTTTAGCTGGGCTTGTGATTTGGGTTAAATGGAATCCCCACATCATATTAGAAACATGATTCATACAAACCTAATCAATTAACCATGTATTATGCAGAACTTCAGCTAAGTTTGATTCATAATAGGTATAATCAATTTGATTACCTTTCTTTTCAAACCAAGCCTTTTGTTTTAGGAAATCCTTTTGGAAATGTACAAATTTCCCATAGAAAATGGCATTTATCTTTATTTTTATTCTTATAGTTTTTTCTAGAGGACTCATTAACCTTTAATGAACCCTTTCCTTTCCCATGCTTTTTTATACTATGCTTCTTTCCTCCTTGATGATGCACATGATGGATAGAGTGGATTCATTGAATCTTTAAACATGTTTCCTCTTGAACAAGCATACTATGAAATTCATGCACATTCCATTTATCTTTAATGGTGTTACAGTTCATTTGGAATGGTTTATACTTATACGGTAATGAATTTATGACAAAATATATAAGAAAACTTTCACCCACTTCCGTTCTCAAGGATTTAAGTCTTGTCGCAATATTTTTCATTTCAATGGCATGCTCATGCATAGTATGAGAACCATCAAACTTTATGGTGGTTAATGTACTCATTAATGTCCTAGAAAAATATTTTTCAGTAGTTTGGGATCAGTCCCCCATATATTTCACAAATTATTTATCACTTTCAGTTTTTGGGAAACTAGAGTTGATGTTATTTGCTATGTTTATTCGCATGAACATAAAACCCAACCTGTTCAATCTTTCTCATGTTATATAATATACTCTATCATCATCGCTACTATCATCCGTTACAGTATAATATTTCTCTAATCAGAGTGCTAAATCAATATCCAATACACCAGGGTGAATTTAGATTTTCTCACTCTAATCAGAGAAATTTAATCCATTAAAGATCAGAACAGTTGATGCGCATGTGAGTGTAATGATGATGGAAAGATAGATGCAATAAATACATGCTTAAAATTAATGTTTAGAATAATAATAGTATATTGATTCAGAAAAAATATTTAACATAAAATGTGTATTAGTGTTCTCTTTTGGGTGATACACTAATACATAATCACAATTGATATTAATTAAATTAACTTTATTTGGAAATAATATGTGCATCAATTAGATTTATTTATTATCTTTGGATATATAAATAAATCTCACAATGCATATGTATCACCAACAATTATATTCATAAATTATAAGAATATGTAAATCGTATTTTAGTAATTAATAAATATCTTATAATATTGAATTTCAATTACTCATAAAATATCATAATAGTATCAAATTTATGATTAATCAATATATTTATTTTAACATAATTTTGGAACAATTTTAGCTTTATGATTTTACCACTTTGGAGATTAACATATCTCATGCAGTAATGTTCCAAATATAAAACATCACAACATAACATAGTTATATATATATATTAATAAAACTAAATCCAATTTTTTTAATATTTATTTAATTTGTTTGGCATAAAATTTAAAACTCTAGTAATTATTTTCAAATAATGAAAAATTAATTGTTTTTTTTTAAATTTCCATTTTTTAAGAACTAATAATTTTAAAATACATATCCATACAATTTAATATTATTTATTTATTTATTAAACTGCATAACCATAATAAATAGTAACAGTTTTAAATAAATCAATTTAAACATAATAATGCATATTAATAATTTTAAAGGTGTAATGATTATCATAAAAATTAAATAACATAATACTCTATTTAATTTCTTCTTTTGTTAACTCATTAAGTTAATCAATTACTATAAATGAAAATTTAATAATAATAATAATAATAATAATAATATTGTCCAATATAAAACAATTCCATGTAAAAAAATGAAAAACATTTTTTTAATTGCAAATTTATCCTATTTAATATGGAAAATTAACAATAAATAAATAAATAAATAGATATTTCAAATTCTAAAAAGTGAAGATAGAAGCGGCATATTTGGGTTTAAAAAATCCCATGTCTATGAGAGAAGCAACATATTTGGGTTTTAAAAAAATCCCACATCTAGGAGAGAGGGTTTAAAAAATCCCACATTTAGGAGAGTGGTAGAATATTTTGGTTTAAAAAATCCCATGTTCAGGAGAGATTGAAAAACTATTTTTTGTTTTGTTTTTAAAATTGTAAATTTATCCAATTTAATAAAAAATGGAACAACTGATTAAAAATTACACTGTTTATTTGGACTAAAAAACAATTACACAACTAATTTAGAATTAAAAAAACTGCACAACACCTTCAGATTTTAGAAAAATTGGCATAATGGATTCATTACATGAAGATTGAAACTAGAAATCCATTATGTGAAATTGAAATCCCCATTTAATTATGAATGTAATCCACATTTATAATTCAAAATTCAATGTAACACATAATAAACTGAGATATGAAAAATCACACATTTCACAACCTCCCTTTGATGCCACATGTAAATTAATGTCATTTAATTTAGGATATTTAAAAAATATATTTTTATCACATATCTAGATAAATAAAAATCAAAATAAAAGACATACCTTGATTTATTGATCCTTATGGATTTGATTCTCCATGATTTTATCCAACATAGAAGGATTTCTATCCTTTTCCCACTCTCTTCTACAACAATTTTGATGGATTGTACCAAAATTGTAATTGAGACATAATTGGTAAGTACATGACCCTTTAAATAGAGATAAAATAATTTTCATGGGTGGTTATTCAATTAACTGTCAAAGTTCATCAAATTGGCAAATTTATCCCTAATTATCCCATTATAATAATATTAAACAAAATATCATGTGAGTTATTCTAACACGATCTTGAAAAGTTTTTCTTTATAGTGCTTGTTTCTCATTACAAGTTTTCTAGTTGAGAGAATTGAGGTCTTGATTTACCTGATTGTTGCAGCTGTGATTTTGAATTGAGGTGCATGCCAGGTGTTCAACTTTTTATCAATGTGGAATGAATGAAAAGGATCCCGATCTCATGTGAAGTATCATGACTTGATATTCTGGTGTTGTTTCTATATTGAATTTCATGATAAGATTGAACTCAGTTGATCGAGTAGAACTGAAACCAATCGTTGAGCTTGATTAAAGATTCTTGAGCATGACTAGTAACTCTGAGAATGGAATCTGAATGTACTAATCCAAGTTGAAAATTGAGGAAACTATAGTTGGAAAAAAATCATACCTAAGATAGCCTAATTAAAGTCTCTAATATGGATATTTAAAGTCATGATTGTGGATGATGAACTGGGGTAATTAATAATTCATCTTATTTCAAAGAATTCAATTACAGGTTGAAACCAGAAGCAATAGAATGAAGGTAGCTAGTAATGTCACATGCTTATTTAATTATGAAAATTAAATGTTTTAGAAATGATAATTAAAATAGATAGGATATTATTGGATTCTAGTTGGGAAGTAGATGGAAAGACACTTGAAATTGAATTAAATCTAGAGACACTTTGATATTTCTTTTTCTCAGAGGTGATGTGAACTATAAATGGGGTAAAAAAATCTACAGGGGAGTTCTTATAAATCCATTTGGAGAATTATATGTGCATAAAAAATCAAATTAGAAAACTCAATTCTTGGATAAAAGGATATGGGTAGTCGTGATAGAGAGGGGAAAGACCAGAGGCTTGAGCAAACTCGAAGCGGTGGCTTAGTGGGGTTTGATCAAGAGGAAGGGTCTATATCTACATAAGAGTTTCTTTATCTATTTATATTTACTTATTTTAATTTTATGTCATGATATTTATATTAAATATCATTCTTACTATTTATGTTTTTAGTATCTTCAACTAAATGTTTTAATGGGATTGGATTAAAAAGAATTAAAATTATTTTCTCTTGTGTTTTCTTAAGTTTAAATCATATATGTATAATATTATTCCTGGAAGTTCACAGTCTGTTTTCCTTTGTTTAGATATTTCATTTTACAATCCTCATAAGTATTATATCTCCCTACTCCATGTACTTATGGGTGAAGGTTAGTGGTTTCTTTACCTTTGTAACTTTAACCAAAGTGTTTATTTTGGAAAAGTTTGGGGTTTTATTTTCTCTATGATGGAACATCCCTTTTCCTAATTTATGGTAAAAATCATAGCTCTTAGGAGTTATCACTATCTAAGACTGATCATAAAGCGATAAATGGTGCTTTTATATTTTTTACATATATTTCTAGCACTTATATGGTTAATTCTGATGTAAGAGCAGTGATACTTTTATCAGTTCATTCTAGTCAAGTTTTCCCCTAAATCCATTTTTGATTGTACTTTCTTCCTTTTATACCCTTTTCACACTATTTTTTACACTTTCACAACCATTACCTCTTTTCCAATTCATTCCATCATCATCTTTCATGCTCAGTTTCAGTCTTTATTTGTTTGTTTTGGTTGCTTTTGTTTTGTTTGGTTTGCACATATTGCCTTCAATGTGGTTTGAACCTGATTACCATAGTGCTAATCTAAAGTAGGTTAATAAAAAAAATTGAGTGCATTAATGACCAAAATACAAAATTTTTAGTGCCATTTCTAAGGAAGTGACATGTGACCAACAATAAATAAAACAAAAAACATTAAATATACTTGTTAAAAAAGCACAAAAATATGTTAAAAGAATATGAAAATCTATTTTATATTCACTATTGGGTGCTTATTTTGAATTTTTTGAACTTGTTTTTACATACACATTAGGGAATATTTTAAATCTGATCCCAAACCTTTAATACCTAAAGTTGAAAAACAATGTTCTAACTTTAGAAATTAAAAGAAAACTAAAATGAAAAATCTGTAAATTCAAAGAGTGGAAAACATAAATGAAAATCAAAATTTTATTCCACTAAAACCTAGAAATAAGAATTTATAGAGGCTAGGATTATGTATTTACAACTTACCACTATGTCAAAAAACCCATATTTCATACATTTATCTCCTAGTTCTAGGAATTATGTGATAAAAAAATCACATCTCTCTATATTTCCATCTTTTAATAGACAAATAGATAAGGATTCACTTGAGTTTATTATATAATTTTATAATGTGGTTCAATAGTTATCTCTACATTGGTTGAGTTAGGAAGAGTTTAGGTTGAGGGTTTTCCCATTTTTCTTTAATGGAAATTCTAGAAGCTATTTCCAGAACTTAGATGAAGAATTTTTTTATACTTGGGATCAAATTTTCAATCATTTTGTGATAAAATATTACCCTAGGAATATGACAACATAGGTAAGGCAAAAGATCATCGGTTTTATCCATAATGATAGAGATATTTTTCATAAATCATGAGGAAAATTTAGAGGGCTTCCCATGAAATGTCCTAACTATCATCTTGCTTCATATCTCCTGATAGAATTTTTTTATATTTTTCTTACCCCATACCACCAAAATATTGTAGACTAGTTTTGAGGTGGTGATTTCTCTAATTTAACATTTGAGGAGATTAAATAAATCTTTCAAAAATTTCCATCATAAATGATCTATGAAAATAACTATTCATAGGGGTAAGTCACATCCTCAGGATGCTAGTATTTTAATTGATAATTCACTTGGGAAAAAATGAAAGAATTTTGGGATGTTTGGTCGTAATAATAATTCCTGCCCTAATTTTGATTTACCCATTCAATAAGTTGAAAGTGATCAATTTTTAGACTTTAGGTCTAGAAATCAGGGTAAAAATAATCTATTTTCCAATATATTTAATCCTAGTTTTATAAATAATTTAAATATATGTAGAGAGATCAAGGTGTTCTTAAACCTCCTTCCACCCCTGAGTATTAAAATATGCTTATAAATTAGTTTACAAACACGGATATTCCTTATAATTATAATGCTAATTTAGAGGGTTTGTTTAGGTAGATAACCACTAAGGTAGATTCCCAACAATATAACATTCATAACTAAATCTAAAGATCAAAATTTGAAAAATTATAAATTTGTAAAACTAGGAAATGAGGTCCAAAATGAAAAACTTTATGAATATTAACTTGAATAACAAAAAAAATTAAGGAAAATGAAATGAAAAATAATAAAGGAATGTAAGAAGAAGGTTGAGTTTGAGGAGAAGGATAAAAATCAACATATTTTGAGCCATTATTCCCCTCCCATTTCCTTCACTAAAAGGATCAAATAGATAAATACTGA
This sequence comes from Viscum album, assembly GCA_963277665.1. NCBI lineage: Eukaryota > Viridiplantae > Streptophyta > Magnoliopsida > Santalales > Viscaceae > Viscum > Viscum album. The sequence continues at coordinate 948,554,365 of OY728125.1, read as the reverse complement.
GCCTAATTATATAAAATTCCTTAATATGTTGAGATATTTTATCGTAAATATTTACTTTATGGAAGCTTTAAAAAAATACCAATGTAGAATTTCTAAATAGGTTTTTAGCTAAAAAAAGCAACGAGGAAGAATATTCCACCATTAATATAACTAAGGTGTATAGTGTTGTTCTATTAGAGAAGTTAACTCTTAAATTGAAATACCATAAAATCTTTTTCATATCTTGTATAATAGAATAAATTGAGGAGATAAATTTCTTGTGTGACCTAAGAGCTAGTATCAATCTTATGCCTTTCTCTTTATTCAAGTTTCATGGTCTAATGGTACTGAAAACAACCTCTATTTCTCTTTAGTTATATTATAGGTCAATTACTCATCCCTACAAAAGAGTATATGAACTTTTAGTCAATGTATATAAGCTTAAATTACCTACTAATTTCCTTGTTATAGAAAATGAGCGTGATAATAAGGTACCTATCATTTTGAGAATACATAATCTAGATACAAGTTGAGATATTATTGATGTTTCAAAAGGAAAAATACTTTCAATTACAGTGATGATCATGAATAGTTTAATATTTTTGAGAATTCCACACTTTAGGTGAGTTTTAAACTAATAGATGTTGCTGAATAAGTCTTTAGGGTTGATATTAAGAAGGATACCCATGACTATTTTGAAGAAATAAATAAAGAATTAGTTAATGAACATTTTAGGGCTAAATTTTACAAATCTAAATATACAAAAAGGGATACTTGAGAGTTAAATAATGATACTCATTTCTAGGAACCATGAAGTGATTAAACACGAACAATTTTTTTAGAGAGTATCACTCAGGCTGTTGATCAATACTCATAGCCATCTGTTTGTGAGGAAATTATTTCTTTAGAACATAATAAATATTCAAAATTTCAAATATTTAATTTTGAGTTCCATGAGAAATTTTATGCAAGTTTTTCATCATATATTGGGTGTTTGAAAGTCTAAAAATCTTGGGAAAATTATTATTTGAATCCAGTTTCTAAAAAACAAGATATAGTTTATTATAAATAGGTTTTTTTTCTTGATAACTTCTTACATATTGTGATTAATATTGTTCATCATGATTTATAAACTTTATATGATAAATTTACATCATTTGAGTCAGTTTTGGACTTTAAAAAATATCTATTGAGTATATAATTTAATATATTTAGGCGGGAATAATCTATTTTGATCGATTTTAATTCTGTTTTAGGCTTATTTTCTAAAAATAGTAAGCTGGTTGTAGCATTTTCTGCACCTATTTCTGAGTTTTTGGATGCCTTAAGTGTTGGAGAACACTATAAATCTACTGTTTTTTATTTTGGTGATATTTTTGGGCTTTTTTATTCAACTTTTGGCCCTTCTTGTGAGATTCTAGGCATATAAATCATTATAGATAACAACCTCAGTTCAAAAGTGTTATGGGAATTGGGGAATACACTATTAAAAGAAAATTTCCTAGAAATTATGAGATAACATGATAAAATTTCCACTCAAAATATATAATTTTCAATCAATAATACAATATTTACTCCAAATGATCATGGTTAAATTTTAGGGGAAAGTTTGACTAAAGACTCTAAAATTAGTGCGGCATATGAGATAACCCGTAGTTTTTTAATTTTTTTCTTATTTTTTTTATTTTCAAATAAATCCCCTCCCTCTATTTTTGTGTTTTCCCCTCAAATATGTTTATTCAATCTATATGTGGTATGAGGGTTATTTTACATTCTATTACCATTTCTTGGTTTCTTATTTTTTTGATTGAAGTTTATTGTTGTTTAATTCTACCTTTTTAGGTACTTGTACAGGAGAATCCAAGTGGAGTTTCAAGTGTTTAAGGAGAGAAATTTTGGGTCTTAGCGTAAATATCCAGTAAAAACTATTATGAGAGTATTCTTCTTTTCTCTTTCTTGAAATTTTATATCTACTAAATCTGATTACTTGCTTCCCTGGTTTATGCTATAATCTTTTTATTTGGTGAAAATTGTTTTTGGTTAGAAATTGACTATGTGTGTGTGGTTGGGGGGGGGGGGGTGAATTGATTAATTATTATAATTTTATTGTTATTGAATATTTATTTCATTTCTAGTTTCTTATCTTATTAAAGTCTAAGTGGTTGAAAGTTAATTTGAATTATAATTTATCCCTTATCTTAGCATCCTGAATTTCTAAGAACCTTTGCTTGTTTGGTACATTTATAAACATTATATTTTTAAGATCTTTTAAAAATACATGTCTTTGGTTAATAAATGAAAATAATTTTAAATTTGAAAGCTTTTTTTTCAAGTGTATTTATTTGTGGAAGACATGTTGTTTGATCTTTATTATGAACCTGAAAAAATATCTTGAACTACTGATTTTAAAGTCTATTTGAGCTGGTCTATTTAAAATTTTATACCACTTTGTGGTTAAATATTGGGGATGATGTTGATTTTTTAGTGTGGGAGAGGGGCCTTTAAAAAAATTTAACTATATTTCAATGGATAAAACATAAAAATACCCATAAAATTTTCAATATTGATCATGTTTGAGCATTGATTTTCTTACTCAAGGGTTTAATTTTTTTGATGTTTAAAAGATATCTTTCTACTCTGAGGAAGTTAATTTTTTATGTTTCTACTCAGAATTAATTAGGTACATTTTTTATTACTCTCTTGAAAAAAATTGTTTTAGTAAAATATTCGGAGAAAGTTATTCAATTTTCATTGAAATTTACCTTTTTTTTGAATTAAACTTATAATATTTTCATACAAATGAGACATGAAATGAACTATTAATCATTTTGGGCTCTTTATTCTTATAGATAAAACCGATGAATGAGTTAATTATTCATTATTTTAATTATTAAACTCACCCATCCATTTAGATGTTTCTATTTATTCTATACTAATTATGGGAATCTATTTACTTAGAGAAAAAACATGTTTAGAAGTTCAATTGGATGCAAATTGAAGTTTTTTTAATTTTTTTTCAAAATTTTCAATTTTAATTGTTATTGAAAAATATGAAACCAAAATTTCACAAAAACATTTTATTTAAATAGGGAAATCACATTTAATATTTAAGAGAGTCCATGTGGGGAAATGCATTTGAAAAAAACTAATTCCCGTCACTTCAATTTTTCATTCTTAAGATTACTTTTCTTTCAGTGATTTTAATAATTTTTTTTGTTTGGGGACAAGTAATATTTTAGGTGTAGGGGGATTTTATGTGGTCTAATTTTTATACATGTTTACCACATATTTTATTTGATATTTTAATGATTTTACATCCAAAAATGAGTTTTATCTATCAATATTTTGAATCATGATCATTTTGTGTTAAAAAAATAATTTTTAAAATAATTAGGTCAAAATGTTTATTTTTTAGTTTTTAATGTTGAATAATTTGTGTGCTGAATTTATTTTTATTTTTAAGTAATTTTTTTATTTTTTTGGGGAAATTCTTAATGAAATGATATTTTTTAAGTGTTCCAGCTATTAGAATTAATTTTTCTATATTACATGTTTTTTATTTTTAATATCAATTATTATAATTTGTTCTTATTATGAAATTTGTAAATTCATAGCTGTTAGGAAACTGCTGATGGTGGCTGCAGTATTCAAAGGGGGTGGGCTACCCACCCACCAATCCCCTTTCTTACCTTGATGTACTACCTATAAAAGGAAGTGTGGCCCCTCCCCAGATTAAGAAGAACTGTCAGAAGAAGGGAAATTTCAGAATCATTATTAAAACACTCATCTTCCTTTTTTGATCATATTTCGATACTATTCTAATTTTATTCGTTTCATTTTTTATTTTCTCAACACGTTATCAGAACGAATGCTCAAAAAGGGATAAAATAGGTGTTCTTATTTTTATTCTCACTATCTAGTTGGATGGTTCTAATTATTTATAGAGTATTTTTTATTTACTACCAGATTGGATGATTTATGTGGTCTATTTAATTACAACCATAAAGGTCAGGTTTTTGCCTATATAGATAATTTTATTTTCTTTATTTTTCAATACCTGATTGGATTATATAATTAATATATCAATACATGTAAGAAAGTTTTAAACAAGTAATGCAATGTATTTATTTATTTATTTCAAATCCCTACATGAAAGATTTATTAACCGATTAAGGTGATATATATATATATAATATTAAATGATAATATTAGCTTGTTTTAATGTTTTTGATACCTTTTTATTTTCTTTAACTAAAATTTAAATTATTGTTGTATTCTTATTTTGAATAATAATAAATTTAACCCCTCCGTCTTAGTTATAATCATGTCAAATCTCGCGAAACTCGAATTCACCGCTCTTAATATTACTGGAAGTAATTACATGTTGTGAATTATGGATATTGAAATACATCTAAAAAAACTGGATCTCATGAAAAAAATTAAAGAAAATAATTCATAAACCCTGAAAGAAAAGAAAAGATGATGATCTTCCTCAGAAGGCATCTCAACGGGGGTTTGAAATGTGAATATTTCATAGAAATATGTCCATGTACGCTCTAGAAGAGTTTGAAATAGAGGTATGATCATAAAAAATAGGTTTTTCTTCCAGCGACTAGAGATAAATGGAATGATTTATTCTTCAAATACTATAAAAGGGTTAGTGATTACAATTTTTCCATGTATAGAATTGTATCATAGCTAATGTATTGTGGTATTGGTATTATGGATGGTGATATGCTTGAAAAGACATATAATACATTTCATGAATCTCACATCACCCTATAACAGCAGTATCTTTTGCGAGGATATATCAAATATTCTAATATCATGTCATCATTACTTATATCATTGAATAATAATGAGATTTTGATTAAAAATTATCAGTATCATCCAACTGGTTTAGTAGTATCATTTCTTGAAGAAGATTCTATATTTCATGAAAATAATCATAGATGAATTTGGAGGCATGATTCTTGTGGTGGATGTGGTTTTGGCGGCAGGTGTGGTCGAGGACATGGACATAATCATGGTTCTTCTTGAAATTAATATCAAAATCAAAGAAATACCAGCTCTAGAACCCTAAGGAATACTAAATATTCACACTACAAGTGCGGTTCAAAGGGACATTGGTCACGATTTTATTGAACCCTAGAGCATCTTTGTAAGCTCTATAAAGCATCTATTGAAGAAAAGAATAATGAACCACACTTTTCTGAGACATCCTATAAAGGGAAATAAAAAATGTGAATTTTATTGAGAATCACAAGCCATCAAATGATGAATTAACTTACCTTTAAGCATGAGATTTTACTTGTTAATTTTATGAGATGATAACAGGAAATAATTCAAAAAAATTACATTAGTTATGATTGTAGGTTCCGGGAGCATCATAAGTGAGAGATGACTCGGGACCAACTTTTTTTTTCATGATTGATGATCAATATGATATTTACACAGTGATAAACATTGTGATCTACAAAATTGAATCAAAGAATATAGATAAGGGATAGAAATCTAGAACCAGATATAAGATCATCACATATTATTTATAATCAAATTAATTAATTAATTAATTACCTTGTTGGAATTATTTCTTCATTGATGGATCTAAAAATAGATCTTCCTTGTACCATCGTTGCATTATAGCAATCAAGAGTAGATTCCCTCTAGTGATGATCCACACATGTTCTAAAAATATCCAAACATCATTGTAAGAATCTTCAGGTGCTAGCATGACAGATCCTGTCACTTGCATCGTTTGCCTTTAATCACTTTGAAAACCACTTCCAAATTTTTCTCTTTGATCTCTCTTGACTTGAGAGTGGGAGGTGGAGGAAGACCGCTCTTCATTCTTGGGAGCGTTCTTTGATAAGGGAGCTTTCTAGGGATTGAGAGGATTCTCCAAATCCATTGTGTTCAACCAAACAAATTAATTGACTCTTTGAGAAAATAATATAATTGTGTTTATATATCTCTAGGGTTAAAAAATAAATAGTTTAACAAGTTCCCTTTATTATTTATTTCAATTAATAATAATAATATTATTTCTCAATATGTGCTTAAATTACGAATTAAATTAAATATTATTTAATCAAATAATATTCAATATTTATTATTTCTCACCAGAATATTAAACTTAGTCAATCATTCCTCCATAATATTTATCGAGCCTTAAAAAATTACTATTTATTTATTAAATAAATATCACTACATTATTTTCCAATAAATAAATAAATATTATATCCACCAAATAGAAAATAAATATTTATTAAATATTTTGATCACATTATATTCTCTTGAATTACTGGTGATGAAATATACGCGATCAAGAAAACATGAATAATTATTAAACCACGTGATGGAATAATATTTATTCAACTTGTTAAATAATAAATAATATTATTATTATTTAACTTACATTCTGGATACACTTTGTGTGTGAACCTCTTGGACTCTTTCTTAGTGGCATTAGGCGAAGTAGCCTAAAGTCTAATTTTAGTGTTTAGAAACATGCCAAGGCACCCATAAATGAATAATTTAATGTAATAATGACATAATACCTCATATGGACGCTTACTGTGTAATATAATCCCCTTATCAAGATATCTCTAATAAAGTAGGTTGCATGCTGGTGCCATCAACCTATGTGATCGATATCTCTTTCTTTTACTTCTTGGAAATTGAACTTACTTAGAGAACACCATGGCCATGTATTTATTTAGGCTATATCATTTCCATCAAATGGACTAAGATATCAACTTTTGTTAAATAATATAAGGGAAAAATCCTTTCTCGCATTATTCATTAATACAATATTACTCGTGAGGCACCCAATATATCTTACCTCACTGCGAACATCTGTTGTCATGGTTTTTATAAATACATCAAAGTATACCACTCATAATACTCATTCATAATAATCATAAAGTCTACAGATCAATACACACATCTGTAGATTGGAACATCCAATGACACATATAAATGCGGATTTCCTACTGGAGGGTCTCATTCTCATAATATCCTATTGGATATTACCAAGGGAATACACCATGAGAAGGTGCCTCAAAGTCCTATGATTCTCCACCCCTGATAGCATGTTTCATTTTTGTACCTAAAATGATATCATATGACTATAGAACATATATTTAAGAATAGTGTCATAACACTTCTGGGTTCTCATCACAGTGGAGAACTACAATGACCTTTTAGTATGAAAACTACTCTTAAGAAATTATCATGTACTATGTTATGCATAATAATAACCATAATGTGATAAAGACTTTATTAATATTCAAATATATGAATATAGGTTTTCATAAAGTACACAGAAGTTGGTTCTAGGCAACCAACTCCAATAGACTCCCACTAGCACTAGATCCAACTATTAACAACCTTCATGTAATGGCCTGGGTTTTTGGGGTCCATTACTTGGTACTCCTAGCGGTAGCCTCAAACTACCAGTTGACCTAGCCTACCGGTGACCTTGGGGTACTGGTAGCCCCCGGCTACCGGTAGCGCTCGGCTACCGGTAGCTCTCGGCTACCGGTAGCTCTCGGCTACCAGTGGCTCTTGGCAACCGGTCGCTCTCGGCTACCGATGGCTCTAGGAAACTGGTAGCTCTCGGCTACCAGTAACTCTAGGATACCGGTCGCTGTCACCAACTGGTAGCTCTTAGCTACCAGTAGCTGTTGCCAACCGGTAGCCCTCGACTACCAGTAGCTGTCGCCAATCGGTATCTCTCAGCTACCTGTAGCTGTCGCCAACCGGTAGCTCTCAGCTACCGGTAGCTGTCGCCAACCGGTAGCTCTCGGCTACCGGTAGCTGTCCCCAACCCCCACGGGTTTTCCAGTATCACCTCCCTTTTGCACAAATTGTTTTTTTAAACCATGTTTTGACCCCTTTAATCATGTTTTAAAGCCTATTAATTCCTGTTTAAATTAAATGATTGGTGAGGTACTCCCCTAAAATGAAAAACCATGAGGTGTGCGTCAGTTAAAACCACCCCGAAAGGCGGGGATAGGGTGTGGGGTGTCTTGGCCGCGTGGTCAACCCATGATCCCGCTTCTTATGCTGTTTCGATTTTTTCTTTCCACACCTTAACCGTCCCAGGAAAGGTGTATCTCAACCTCTATAAACAAAGGATTCCCCCTAGGTTTCTTTTCTTGATCATCTTATGCTCAGAGTACCCTTCCTCCCGATGAGCCATACCCCTATTGCGAAGTTTTCCTTGATCACGTTCTATGGAGTTCCTGCCACTCCTGTTTTCCAGTTTCCACGTGAGGACTTAACGTCGATCCTTGATTAATCAAGTAGGTATTTTTCTCCTTCGTCTATCTTTTCTGTGTATCATGCAGGGTGGGAATGATTTTTCCTTTGTGGAAATTGACGAAACCAAAATTAACGAAGATAATGAACCAACCTTTAAAGAATGAAGGGAGGTGTGACCGATGTTCTGCTACACTCTTTTATTATTGATATATGTTTTGAATTATATGGGCCTATGCTCACTGAAAATCATGGTCGTTGGTGGTCTTTCTCTGTGCACTAATAAACCTCGGTGTTTTTGGATATTTAAATAACTGTAACATGGAATTGGTTAATTACGTATACTCGGTTAAATAAATTGAAAGCACCAGGATCGACCCTTTTCTATGATAACCCTGGTTAAAGCACAGTGGAATTGAAACCATGGAGTGTGTTAAATCTTTTAAATCTGAAAATACCTGCATGGGCCGACCTTGTGTTGGTGGTAGCAGTGTGGTCATTTCTTTCACAGGACGATTGCTGGGGCGATGCGGGTGGGGATGGAATCCCCTGTTGTTATAATTTCGTTGGTTGTGAATTTGAGGTTGTGTGATTACTCTGCTTATATCACGAATTGGGGTGGGATCCTCTGTTATTTAGAAACCGTTGACTCCTAGATTTTGGGAACATGGGGCTGTATCTTGGGGTTTTCTTTGGTTTCAGTACTTCGAGGGATCTCCCTTATCCCTTTGTTGTTGTGACTTTGAAAGAGAACTGGGTGTGAATGCTTAAATTTTTGTTGGCTGTAACTTTTCCCCTTGGTTTATACTTATGCTGTTAGTTGCCCAGTAGTGCATAAATTTATTTAAATGAGATTACTTGAACATGGAAGCAAGAATAGCTTAAATGGGAATTGGTTCTGGGGGGTGAGTTGTGACTCAGCTGTGAGCAGTGTGCTTCCTATGAATAGGGACGAGTGTGCTTGTGCTTGGATTGGCTTTGGAAACCCTAGGTTGGGTTGAGTGTTTTTTACTTATACATATATTTTGTAGTTCTTATATTTCTTATTCACGCCCCACCCAAGTTGAGCACTTAGTGTCGAACACCCCCATTTCATGGAGGAGGGTGTTTTTCCCAACACTTATATTAGTGGCTGGTTATTAGCTCCTTTTTGCTCCCTTTCCCGGATAGCCCAAGTATCTTCGGGCATGCTATGATGGCCTGAGGTCCATTATTAGCCCAAAAATCTTCAGGCGGGGTGGTTGCGGTGGTTTTCCTAGGTGTTTACGGGCAGGTTGTTTCCCAAGTATCTTCGGGATGAGGCCCAGGTGTCTTCGGGCATGGCAGTGGTTGTTGTGGCCCAAGTGTCTGTGGGCGGGATAACAGTTGTGGCCCAGGTGTCTGTGGGTGGGATAACGGTTGTGGCCCTGGTGTTTGCAGGTGGGATGTGTGGTTGTGGCCTAGGTGTGTGCGGGCGGGTGTGGCAGTGGGACTACAGTGAGAATGGTGGGATTGGTTCGATGCGTAGGATGTCTTCAATAACCAATGGGAAAGCGACGCGGGGTACCCAACCATTGATGTGCTATTACTATACTTTACTTGACTTGCGTTATTTGGGGAGTGTGCCTTGGTGAGTCTTGGGTGGATAGTTTACCTTGTTAGGTGTTTGGTTATCTCTTTTTCCACGGGGCATTAGAATGTCTCCTCACTTGTGCACGAGAGTCTTTGGTTTTCCCTACTGAGTGTACTTGTATGATCACCCTACGTATATAAAACTGATTTCAGGTTTCCAGGGGGACTTCATGGATCATGCGGAGCCGTACTAGTTTGGACCTTTGGGGCAGTTGCTGTTGTTGTTTTCCTTTTCTTAGTATCTTTTCACGTTTGGAGTTTTGTGACTTGTATCTTTTACCTTTGAGCATGCATATGGGAATGGATTACTTTCAGCCGTACTTGCACTTTCAGTTTGGTGTTGTGGGATTGACTATCTTATCTCCCGATCCTATTAAAAAAAGGGTAATGCCTTCCATTTAGCGTGTGATTCCATACCCTTGGTGCTGCTCGCCACTCCAGAACCTATTGAAGGCAGGTTTTGGGGGTCATTATCTCTCCTTCAACTTAAAGAAGGAAGGTCCTAGAAATCTGTTGACCCTTCCCTCCTTTTGGTGAATGCAGGTCGTGACAGAATGGTATTAGAGGGAGGTTGAGAGATATGATGGAGTCTGGAGTTATTCACAGTGAGGATTGCATGGGATGGTAGGGCAACAGTGTTGGGTGACCTTGGTATGTGAATTAGGACAGGGAAGACCGGCTAGGACACGGGATTTTAGGGCCCCCTGTGATCTAATGCAAGGACTCTGGACCTACCGAACGACCAAGTGAGGCCATGATGATTGTAGGGTAGAGACCCTAGGAAAGTTACATGCATCATAATGACTTGTGTTCTCGTGTTTCGAGGGTGTTTTGGGAAATTGAAATAGATAAGAAGTTTAAGAAGTTTTAATAACAATATTCTACACTACTTGGGCTTAGGCATTCTTTGTTTACCTTGCTGCTATGGAACCAGGTAGACGACCACGAGTTGTACGGGCGATCGAGGCCCAGGAGGTTGACTTGGCCGATCGGCAGAGGGCTGATCGAGAGGAGGAGGACGACCAGTGGAAGAAGACACTTCGAGCCTTCTAGTGATAGAAACTCGAGAAGTATGAGGACGACATCTCTGACATGAAGACAGAGGGCTGGATAGAGGAGATGGTGATAGCCTTCGGCTTGATCTGGGCTTCGACCGAGTACTGGGTTCCTCTGGCCATTATCCAGATGCGGGGAGCAGCACATCAGTGGTGGATTCTCTACCTGGGGGAGAGGAGAGAGGCTGAGGTGGCATGGGCTGATTTCGAGAAGGAGTTCCGAGCGGAATTCATCTCTTCTACGATGAAGGCATAGAAGAGGCAGGAGCTACTCTCCCTCTAGCAGGGGAGTGTGTCGGTAAGGGGGCTGGGGATCAAGTTCAAGGACCTCCTCCTCTTTGCTCCGGACCTCTTTCCAGATGAGTAGTCTCGAGCGAGACGTTTAGAGGAGGCACTCCAACCCTCCCTCGAGTACGCTGTTACCCCCTTCACCTTGCCGAAATACATGGAGGTCCAGAAGAAGGTGGAGGTGGTGGAGTGGATGAACATGATGAGAGGTGTGTCACGAGAGGGGATTCAGCTAGGCCTATCAAAGGGAAAGGCCGTCAGCACTAGACCTCCAGTATCGAGACCCTCTAGGTTCCGACCACCAGGGAGCAGGCCGCAACAGTTCCGGTTCTAGTCCCCCGGTCCTTGTCCTTTCCCTTTGGGCCCAGGAATGAGGTGCTTCGTTTATGGGATCCATGTACATCTTCGGAATCAGTGCCCAGACCGAGTATAGTACGGCGGTGGCGGACAGGCCCAACACCTGCCTCAGCAGCAGCTTCAAGCCAGGCCCTTTCAGCAGCAGCAGCAGGGGCAGCGAGCTCCCACTCCTTTGAGGGCAGACATTGCAGGGGGAGGCCAACCTCAGGGTGCTCCTCAGGTACCTCGACCAGGGTGTGGTCGGGGAGGTGGCCGACAGCTGAGGGGAAGAGGAGCTGGGCGTGGACAGTTGCATGCCATGGAGGCAGCAGTTCCAGCGGGACCAGAGGTTGTTCGAGGTACGATCAGTTTGTTCAGTACCGTTGCTTATGCCTTGTTCGATACCGGAGCTTCTCACTCCTTTGTTAAACCCAGTATGGCCCATGGTCTGGGCCTAGATGCCGAGAGACTTCCAGTTCCCCTGGTGCTGAGCACACCAGTCGGAGGTCAGACCAACTTGTTATATGTTTGTAGAGGATGCAGACTGATGATAGGGTCACATCAGTCGGTTAGGAATCTACTACTACTACAGATACAACCATACGATGTCATCCTAGGCATCTACTGGCTATTATCTATGTGTTCCATCATCGATTACTTCCAAGGAAGGGTTGTGTTCTCAGACTTGGGTGGCTGACGTGTTACTTTCACCGGCGAATGGAGTGGCCAGAAGGGTAGCAGGCAAGAGGAACCCCTCCTATCCTTGTTAGCCGAGCTGTCAGTAGAGTCAGTGGATGATGAGATGGTGGAGGTACCATGGATCATCAGTGATTTCATGGACGTCTTCCCTGAGGAGGTGACAAATCTACCCCCTTGACGTGATATCGAGTTTGGGATAGACTTACAGCCTGGTGCTCATCCAATTTCGATGGCTCCCTACCAGATGGCGCCTTTGGAGCTACGGGAGTTGGAGATTCAGATTGACGATCTGATGAAGAAGGGTTTTGTTCGACCGAGTGCGTCACCATGGGGTGCTCCTGTGTTGTTTGTGAAGAAGGCGGATGGCGGTCTAAGGCTGTGCATAGACTACAGGAGGTTGAATCAGGTAACGGTCAAGAATCGCTACCCTCTTACAAGGATAAACGATCTCTTTGACCAGCTGAAAGGGGCAGGATGGTTCTCGAAGATCGACCTGCGGTTTGGGTATCACCAGTTGAGGGTAAAGGAGGGAAACATCTCAAAGACGGCCTTTAGGTGCAGATATGGGCACTTCGAGTTGTAGTCATGCCTTTCAGCGCTACGAACGCTCCTGCTGTGTTCATGGGGCTTATGAACTCTGTCTTCCGGGAGTATCTAGATCGGTTCGTAGTCATGTTTATTGAAGACATCCTAATCTACTCAAGATCATAGGAGGACCACGCTGAGCACCTAAGCATGGTTTTGGAGGTCCTCCGACACCACCAACTCTATGGGAATGGATTACTTTCAGCCGTAATTGCACTTTCAGTTTGGTGTTGTGGGATTCACTATCTTATCTCCCAATCCTATTAAAAGAAAAAGGGTAATGACTTCCATTTAGAGTGTGATTCCATACCCTTGGTGCTGGTCTCCACTCCAGGACCTATTGAAGGCGGGTTTCAGGGGTCATTATCTCTCCTTGAACTTAAAGAAGGAAGGGCCTGACAATCTGCTGACCCTTCCCTCCTTTTGATGAAGGCGGGTCATGACAAAAGAACTCTATCCACCTTTGCTTCCGTAAGTTTAGGTCCCGCTGGGAGAAGATATACCTCAAGATTTTGTGATCCGTGAAGACCACAAAGTGTTCTCTGATGAGGTAATGCCGCCACAACTTTAGTGCAAAAACGACCGCTGCCGGCTTCAGGTCGTGGGTGGCATAATTATGCTCATGACGGCGTAGCTTCCTAGACCCATAAGAGATCACCCCTTGTCGCTGCATCAACACACATCTGAGGCCTTGACCTAAAGCATCAAAAAACACATCATACACTGCCCCTTCTTCTGGTAGTCTCAGCACTGGGGCACTAACCATCTTCTCCTTCAGATAGCTGAAGGCTTCCTCGCACTGTATGTGAGGAATGATAGTGGTAGAGGTTTCCTGTATCAGATGGAAATATTCTCCGTTGTAGCAAGTGGAGGAGTCTCAGTGGGGAGACCCAGAGTGCAAAGTGATGCGCGACCGAGTTGACCAGGGCGATGCTCCAGAAGGGTGGATGGAATATGGTCAAAATCGGATGCTCTTCCGGGTAAGGATGTTTGTTCCAGAGGCAGTGCATGGAAAGGTTCTTAGTGAGTTCTACAAATCACCCCTAGCGGTACACCCAGGAGTTTCCAAGATGTATCAGGGTCTGAGGGGACAACTTTGGTGGCCCGGAGTGAAGCGAGTGGTGACAGAGTTTGTGGCCAAGTTCCTAGTGTGTCAGCAGGTAAAGGCTGAACACAATGTTCCAGGCGGGTTGTTTCAACATTTAGATGTCCCCGAGTGGAAGTGGGACGAAATATCGATGGATTTCGTCACGGGACTACCCAAGGTTCAAGGGTTCTGTGACGCCATCTGGGTAGTAGTAGACCGCTTGACGAAGTCAGCTCACTTTCTGGCGATTAAGGAGTCGAGTGTAGTGGATGCTCTAGCACAGAATTATGTGGACGAGGTAGTGCGGTTTCATGAAGTTCCAAGTTCCATAGTCTCGGAATGGGATGCACGTTTTACCTCATGAGTCTGGAGGGGTTTTCAGCATGCTTTTGGCACCCAGTTGTGCCTTAGCACTGCTTTCCACCCCTAGACAGATGGGCAGACAGAGCGCACCATCCATACCTTGGAGGATATGCTACGAGCATGCTTCCTAGACTTCAGGGGATCATGGGTGCGACACTTTCCTTTGGTAGAGTTCACCTACAATAATAGCCATCACTCTAACATTGGCATGGCTCCATTCGAAGCCCTATATAGAAGGTCGTGTCGCTCACCCGTGTGCTGGAATGAGGTTAGGGAAGCAGGTGTTCTTGGCCCGGAGGTGGTGCAGAGCACGACATAGAAGGTTCAGCTTATACGAGAAAGGATGAAGGCGTCTCAGGACTGGCAGAAGTCATATGCCGATGATAGGAGGAGACCCTTGGAGTTCGAGGTCGGGGACCACGTGTTCTTGAAGGTCTCCCCTCGGTGTGGACAGTGGAGGTTCAGCAGGGGAAGTAAGATTTCTCTCAGGTTCATCGAGCCCTTCAAAGTGTTGCGGCAGGTCGGTGAAGTGGCTTATCAGCTAGCGCTACCACCACCGCTACTGGGGATACACGATGTATTCCATGTGTCCCAGCTTCGTCGATATCTACACTATGACTCCCACATCATCGATTGGGGAAAGTTAGATGTCTAAGACAATGAGGCCTTCATAGAACGACCAATCAAGATCGAGGATTGTAAGGAGAAAGTGCTTCGTGGATGAACCATCCCCTTAGTTCATGTCTTGTGGAGGCATGGTGGCTTGGAAGAGAGCACATGGGAGCGGGAGGCCCAATTACACGTTCAGTACCCAGAGCTGTTTTGACTTCCTTGTTGATTTTGTTCTGATCCTTGAGATATTGCACCTTGTGCTTTAATATATGAAATGCTTGTTTTGCTTAGCTATTAGATGATCTATTCCATGTTCTCTGTGTGTGAGTACGAATGTGTGATGATGGGAAAACCTGAATGCTAATCAGGACACATTAATGTGGATTCTATTAAACCCGTGCGGGCGAGTCAGTGCCGCCCAAAGCAGATAATATCCTGACATGTAGGAGGGGACTCCCTAACTCATGTGTTGGACATGTGATCCTTGTGCTTGTTGTAAATGTTTGTGGTTGATAAATCTTGGGGGAGTATTCCTGAATGTAGGGGGATGGTTCTGTTCCAGCTTTCGAACAACTCCAGGGTTTGCCCCTGAGAAGTATCTTTAGAGGGTGGTTGTTTGGACCCCACTTTTCTTCTTTCTGGGTTGTTCTTATATTCTCGGGGATGGGAATATTTTGAGAAGTATATGATGTAGTGGCCCGGGTTTTTGGGGTCCATTACTTGGTACTCCCAGCGGTAGCCTTGGCCTACCGTTAGACCTAGCCTACCAGTGTCCTTGGGGTACCAGTAGCCCTCGGCTACCAGTAGCTCTCGGAAACCGGTAGATCTCGGCTACCGGTGGCTCTAGGAAACCGGTAGCTCTCGGCTACCAGTAAATCTAGGCTACCGGTAGCTCTCAGCTACCAGTAGCTGTCACCAACCTGTAGCTCTCAACTACTGGTAGCTGTAGCCAACTGGTAGCCCTCATCTACCGGTAGCTGTCGCCAACCGGTAGCTCTCGGCTACCGGTAGCTGTCGCCAACCGCTAGCTCTCGGCTACTGGTAACTCTAGGATACCAGTAGCTCTCAGCTACCGGTAGCTATCGCCAACCGGTAGCCCTCAGCTACCGGTAACTCTAGGCTACCGGTAGCTCTCAGCTACCGGTAGCTGTCTCCTACCCCCACGGGTTTTCTAGTAGCACCTCCCTTTTGCGCAAATTGGTTTTTTAAACCATGTTTTGACCCCTTTAAGCTTGTTTTAAAGCCTATTAATGTCTGTTTAAATTAAATGATTGGTGAGGTACCCCCCTTAAATGAAAAACCATGAGGTGTGTGTCAGTTTAAACCGCCCCGAAAGGTGGGGATAGCGTGTGGGGTGTCTCAGCCCCGTGGTCAACCCACGATCCCAATTATTATGCGGTTTCAAGTTTTTCTTTCCGTACCTTAGCTGTCCTGGGAATGGTGTATCTCAGCCTTTATAACCAAAGGCTTCCCCCTAGGTTTATTTTCTCGATCATCTTGTGCTCGGAGTACCCTTCCTCCCGAAGAGTCGTACCCCTGTTGCGAAGTTTTCCTTGATCGCATTCCGTGGAGTTCCTTCCACTCCTGCTTTCCAGTTTCCACGTGAGGAATTAATGTCGATCCTTGATCAATCAAGCATGGATTTTTCTCCTTTTTCTCTCCTTTCTGTGTATCATGCAGGGTGGGCATGCTTTTTCCTTTGTGGAAATTGACGAAACTGAACTTAAGGAAGATAATGAACCGACCTTTAAAGAATGAAGGGGGTGCGACCGATGTTCTGCTACACTCTTTTATTATTGATATATGTTGTGAATTATACGCGCCTATGCTCACTAAAAATAATGGTTTTTGGTGTTCTTTCTCTATGCACTAATAAACCTCGGTGTTTTTGGATATTTAAATAACCGTAACATAAAATTGGTTAATTACATATACTCGGTTAAATAAATTGAAAGCACCAGGATCAACCTATTTCTGTGATAACCCTGGTTAAAGCACAGTGGAATTGAAACCATGGAGTGTGTTAAATCTTTTAAATATGAAAATACCTACATGGGCCTGCATTGTGTTGGTGGTAGCAGTTTGGTCGTTTCTTTCACAGGCCAATTGCTGGGGCGATGCAGGTGGGGATGGGATCCACTGTTGTTATACTTTCGCTGGTTGTGAATTTGAGGTTGTGTGATTACTCTGCTTATATAACTAATTGGGGTGGGATCCTCTATTGTTGAGAAACCTTTGAATCATGGATTTTGGGAACATGGGGATATATCTTGGGGTTTTCTTTGGTTCTAGTACTTCGAAGGATCTCCCTTATCCCTTTGTTATTGTGACTTTTCAAGATAACTGGGTGCGAATGCTTAAATTTCTGTTGGTTGTAACTTTTCCCCTTGGTTTATGCTTATGCTGTTAGTTTCCCAGTAGTGCAGAACTTTATTTAAATGATATTACTTGAACATGGAAGCAAGAATAGCTTAAATGGGAATTGGTTCTGGGGGGTGAGTTGTGACTCGGCCGTGAGCAGTGTGCTTCCTATGAATATGGACGAGTGTGATTGTGCTTGGTTTGTCTTTGGAAACCCTAGGTTGGGTTGAGTGTTTGTTACTTATACATATATTTTGTAGTTCTTATGTTTCTTATTCGTTCCCCACCCAAGTTGAGAACTTAGTTCCGAACACCCCCATTTCACGGGGGAGGGTGTTTTTCCTAACACTTCTATTAATGTCTGGTTATTAGCTCCTTTCTACTCCCTTTCCCAGATATCCCAAGTATCTTTAGGCAGGCTGTGATGGCCTGAGGTCCATTATTATCCCAAGAATCTTTGGGCGGGGTGGTTTCGGTGGTTGGCCCAGGTGTTTACGAGCAGGCTGTTTCCCAAGTATCTTCGGGATGAGGCTCAGGTGTCTTCAAGTGTGGGCGTGGTTGTTGTGGCCCAGGTGTCTATGGGCGGGATAGCGGGTGTGGCCCAGGTGTCTGCGGGCGGGATAGTAGTTTTGGCCCAGGTGTTTGTGGGTGGGATGTGTGGTTGTGGCCTAGGTGTGTGCGGGGCGGGTGTGGCAGTGGGACTGCGGTGAGAATGGCAGGATTGGTTCGATGTGTAGGATGTATTCAGTAACTAATGGGAAAGCGGCGCGGGGTACCCAAACATCGATGTGCTATTACTATAATTTACATGACTTGCGTTATTTGAGGAGTGTGCCTTGGTGAGGCTTGGGTGGATAGTTTACCTTGTTAGGTGTTTGGTTATCTCTTTTTTCCATGGGGCATTAGAATGTCTCCACACTTGTGCATGAGGGTCTTTGGTTTTCCCTACTGAGTGTACTTGTATGCTCACCCAATGTATATAAAACTGCTTTCAGGTTTCCAGGGGGACTTCAGGGATCGTGCGGTGCCCTACTAGCTTGGACCTTTGGGGTAGTTGCTGTTGTTTTTTTTCCTTTTCTTGGTATCTTTTCACCTTTGGAGTTTTGTGACTTGTATCTTTTACCTTTGAACATGCATATGGGAATGGATTACTTTCATCCATACTTGCACTTTCAGTTTGGTGTTGTAGGATTCACTATCTTATCTCCTGATCCTATTAAAAGAAAAAGGGTAATGCCTTCCATTTAGCATGTGATTCCATACCCTTGGTGCTGGTTGCCACTCCAGGACCTATTGAAGGCGGGTTTTGGGGGTTATTATCTCTCCTTCAACTTAAAGAAGGAAGGGACTGAAAATCTGCTGACCCTTCCCTCCTTTTGGTGAAGGCGGGTCGTGACACTTCAGTCCTCTAGCTCTCACATGATACTCATGCTTATACTGATATAGGCCTTTAGTCAAGGGGTCTTCTATGTTCTTTTCCATGAGTACTCTTCTTACTAAAACTTCACCCCTACGTTTAAAATCCCTTAAGAGGTAATACTTTTAGAGTATGTTCTTTGTTCGTTGGTGCGACCTTGGATGTTTTACATGAGCCACCACTACAATATTATCATAATACAATATGATAGGGTATTTTCTTTTAGGTACCACATCAAGCTCCTGGAAATATTTCCTTATCCAAACAGATTCATGACCACATCATAAGACTCTATATAATCAAACTTCACTGTTGAATCAGTGACAACTGGATGCTTTAAACTCTTCCACTCACAACTCCTCCATTGAGATAAAAAACATATCCTAACTGTGAATTTAGATCACTATGATCTATATGAAAACTAGCATCAATATAACCCATGATGACTAGCTCCTTTTCTTTTCCATACACTGGGAATGTATCCTTAGTTCTTCTCATATACTTAAGGATAGCCTTAATAATAGACCAATCCTGTTCTCTTATATCTACTTGATATCCGACTAACATGATTAATGCATAGGCAACATCATGTGTGGTAAAAAACATGACATACATGATTGATCCTATCGCAGAAGCATATGAGATCTTACTCATTCTCCTTTTCTCCTATTGTGTCAGACACATTTTCTTAGAAAAATATAAACCATGTGACACTAGAACCAATCCACTCTTGGATTTTTCCTTACTAATTCTATTCATTATCTGGTCAATATATGTACTTTGACTTAGTCTAATTGCCTCTTGGATATATCACGAATGATATTGATCCCTAGAATATAGGATGCTTCACTTAAGTCCTTCATGGAGAAATATTTGTATAACCAATCCTTAATAAGCTGTAATACTAGTATGTCCTTTCTAATAAGTAATATATCATCAACATATAATACTAGGATAATGACCACATTCTCCTAAACCTCTTATAAACACACAAATCACATTCATTCTTAATGAAACCAAATTATTTTATGGATTTATTGAATCAAATGTTCCATGACCTGGATGCTTGCTTCAATCCATAAATAGATATCGACAACTAGAAAATAATTTTAGCATCACCTGGAGTCATAGAACCTTCTAGTTGTGTCATATAGACACCTTCTTTAAGGTTCCCATTAAGGAATTCAGTTTTGACATCCATCTACCAAATCTCATAGTCATGGTAAGGTATTGTAACACGTATAATTTTGATATATTTAAACATGGAATCTAGTGAAAAGGTTTCATATTATTAAATTCCATGATTATATTTAAACCCTTTATCCACTAGCCTTAATTTATAGGTGTTTACTTTACCTCCCATATCCAGTTTTATCTTAAATACCCATTTTCACTCAACAGTATTTACATCAACTAGCACATCAACCAAAACCCAAACTTGGTTCTAATACATGGAATCTATTTCAGAATTTATGGATTCTTTCCATCCTGCAGCTTTTGATCTCTATACTATTTATTTTTATGGGACAAGTTCACCATTTTACACCAATAATTAGTCACCATCTTTAGTGACTAGAAAAACATATCTTTATGGTTCTCTTACCTCTCTTACGCTTCTACGTAGTACTTGTGTTTCAGGAATTACTTCTTCCATGGGGACTTATGGAATCAGTTCCTCTACCAACTCTTGTATATCTTGAGAATAAAATTCATCAAAGTAAATCTTTCTCCCGCTATCCTTTTTAAGGATGTTATAACTCTCAAGAAATATTCCTTGTCTGGTGACAATCAATTTCTTGTCCAAGGGGTTGTATAGGTAGCATCCATTTTCTTCCTTATTATACCCTATAAAGATACACTTTGTGCCTCGAGGTGCTAGTTTATTGATAGATAAGGCCTTGAAAAATTCCTCAAAACCCCATACACATGTATGTGATAAAACATGTTTCTTTACACTCCATAACTTGAAGGAAATTCCATTTTACTATTTAGTTGGTACTCAGTTTAAGGTGTATGACATAGTTTGTAATGCGTATCCTCAAAAGGATAATAAAATATTTGCATGACTCATCACCGACCTTACCATGTATAATAAGGTACGATTCCTCCTTTCACTAACACCATTCCACTGTGGTGTGTAAGGTGGAGTGAGTTTATATATAATCCCAAAATACCAAAAAAAATCAATAAACTCCTGGTTAATATATTCACCACCTCGATCCAATCAAAGTTTCTTTGTCTTCTTTCCAAGTTGATTCTCTACTTCATTCTTGATTTCTTTTTAATTTCTAAAAGGACTCAAAATTATGCCTCATCAAGTAGATATATCCATATCTAATCAAGTAATCAGTAAATGTTATGAAGTAAGAATATCCACCTTTATATTTTATTGGAAATAGTGTATAGAAATCAGTGTGTACCAATCCTAGAAGCTCTGTGTCCCTTTCACCCTATCCACCCACTGGAGGTTTAGTCATTTTTCCTTGTAAACAATCATGACATATTTCAAGTGGTTTTAGCTCAAATGAGTCTAAATAACCTCTTGATATATCTTTTTTAAATGCTTCTTGTTTACATGACCAAGATGGTGATGCCATAACTGCGTGTTATATGAGTAGCATGAACATGATTTGTTATCAATTTACAATACTTGGATTTCATAATTTAATACATAAAGACCATTATTTAAATGTGCCATACCATAAAATATAATTTCATTATAAAAGAAACAAATTTTATTTCCAAACTTGAAAATAAACCCATATTTATCTAGGCATGATAGAGAAATTATGTTCTTGGTAACTATTGGCACATAATAAAAATATTTTAAAACCAAAATCATTCCTATTAGGAATGAAAGGTGGTAGTCACAAATAGATAGGGAAACCATACTCACACCATTATAAGCTCTTAGATCCACCTCTCCTCTAGTAATATTTCAAAATATACTTGGTTACTGAATTTAGATACATACGTGATCACCAAAAGCAGTATCTAATACCCAATGTGTAGATATTGAAATATTACACTCAATAATGAACACACCTTTAGTTTCCCCTTTCTTCTGGGTGCAGTTCCTCTTCCAATGGCCCAAATTTCCAAACACAAAACATATTTCATCCTTTTCTTTACCCAACCTCTAGATTTTACTCTTATTGGAAGGATTGTGCTCAGGAGATTTGGACTTGTTATGAGTCTTGAACCCCCTTTATTTGTTCTTCCTCTTCTTGTTCTCCATAAGGACTGTGGGTTTATCATTCCCCATGTCCTTATCCACTTAGAGAATCAAAGTAAGAAGTTCTAAAAGACTCTTCTCATTATTGTTCATATTATAATTAATAATAAAATTGGGGAAGGTATTGGGAAGTGATGAAAGTATGATATCTGTATGTAACTCATCCAGGAATTTAATCCCTAAGATTTCTAAGAGTTAAATGTTGCTAATAAGTTTGACTACATGAGGCTCATCCAACACAGACTCTCCAAGATTTGTTGTAAACAAAACATTGGATATATTTCACCTATCTTGTCTCAAATTCTCTTGATAGATATTCTGAAGGTGAGACATCATGATATACACATCCCTGTCCTCATGTTGCTTCAAAATCTCATTTATAATGTCCCAACTCGACTCACCACAAAACCGGTGGCCGGGCCGGTCGCCACATGACCTCAAGCGCGTCTCCCCATACGCCAGAGGCTAACAACTAGCAGCAAGGGTCTATGGATAGTTAATGGGGAGACTATACCCTCATACTAGAGTTCAATAATAGATAATGACAATAAATAGAAGAAGCATTCTAATAAATGATAAAGTAGCGGAAGACAAATAGTACTCATTTTATAAAAGTGGCCAACGCCAATTATACAGTAGATGAATGCATGACATGTTATGGATACATAATTGAAAGAAATAAACAATACAACATGCTTTAAACATCATGTACAATACAAATAAAAGACAACCAAGCACTGAAAGCTTTCAACTCGAGCATCCTGAGCTCCCGATCGGTCCTCTACTCCAATATCCCAAGTATTTTCTAACAACACAATCCTGAAACCAAATAGAATCTAATCGGGTATACCAGTGCAATGGTGGACCGAGTAGGGTGTGAGATATAAATTTCAGTAGTATGGGACCACCATTGTCTAACCCAAATCTATACATTCAATAAAAAATTTAAATAGAGTGAAATCATGCATAATTAAAGTAAGAAGTACAATGTAACTATATACCCAAGTACCTACATCAGATCTCAGCTAGTGTTTGAACCTAAATTATACATTTTTCATGGATACTCAACACTCATTACATAATAATTTTAATTTATCAATTATTCAAACCTAATTAAAATATTAAAGTCTCGAGATTCATCCTAAGATCGACATTCCCTATATAATTCACTCACCACAGATGTTTATAAAGACCATATAAGTAATCAAATTAAAGACTGAATCCAAGCTTGTGCTTTGTCTTGGATAATGTGTCATATTCAATTTAATCTTTTATATACTTTGTCTGAGCCTATTCACTAAAATTAGTGATTCTCTTCTGGGTCTGTCCACTAACATTGATTCACCCAATTCATTAATAAGACTGAACCCTTTCTTATATTCAATTCACAATCATCATGTCACAATAGTTTTCATTAACCATTAATTCATTTCATGTATGACCAATTGGAACCATAGTCTAATATCAATTACTGGGAGTAGAACATCATTTCTAGCACCCTCATGAGTATTTGGAGTGTCAGTCCTTCTCTCACAACCCATGGGTATTTGGAGCATCAATCCCTGTCCCATAAAAGAATATTTTCATGCAAGCTAGGTGTGAAATCCCATGTCTAGCACCCCGTGAGTATTTGGAGCATCAGTTTCTATCTCACAACCTATTTATCAATCATACATATATATCTATCATTGGTTTAGAACTCCATTTATAACAACCCAAAACCATACATTAATTAATTCATAAATTAATTAATCCAATCTGTTAATTAATTCAACAACTAATTAAAAACATAAATTGCTTGTTAAATAAGTCAAAAATTAATTAACTATTCAACATATCGGTAGTTAATAATTAATTAACAATTAATTATTCTTAGAAATACAACTAAATAATTAACTCAACATTTAATTATCCAAATTCTTTAATAAGTCTGAACATGTCCACTCAAACAGTGATTCATCCAGGAATTTAACAATTTACATGCACATCATAATCATCTCAAAACAGGCTGAACAAAGCCCATATATTTAGAAACCATATCACACAACATATCATATTTTTAAACAACTCCATCCAAGAAAACTTAAGGCATGTACAACTAATATGCATCAAAAGGTACCCTTGTCCAACAGTCTTAACAAACAATCAATTCACAATCTTAATTTAATGCATGTAAATTAATTAATTCAACAATTAATTAATTAAATATTATCTCTTTAACCAATCATCAATTAATTAACCATTTAACATTTAACATGTAATAATTAATTCACACATTAATTATTACCAGTTTCCAATTTATATTCCGAACATGTCAAATATTAAATATTCTCAATAATCAGTAAAAGTCAAAATTGTATTCCAACTCATGAATTGATAATTAATTCTAAAATTAATTACCCTATTACCCATTATTCCCATTCAAATCATTTAACAGTTTAATCATATCACTTTAACCAAATTAGCAAAACATGCTTAAAATCAACACATGTTCAAGTCCTCATTTATCTCACGTGGGTGACATCATTTAATAACTTCAAAATTCTTGTATCAACATAATATATATCACATTTAGCAATTTAATCAATCTTACTAAATTCACATTTAGATTAAATACAATATAAATACTTTACTGCATAAATTAAATATCCCCAAAAGTGTAGCAAGAATTTTATTAATGTATTTATTAAAGTTGAACACATGGGAAGGGACCCTACGTGCGGGAACCATATATATATATATATATATTCATGTGCGTGCCCCAAAACATGACGACAAAGTGAAAATGAACCCATCTGCTTCACCTTTGTTGGAAGATGCTGGAATACAGACCAAAGGGTCTAGAGGATCCCCTTGTACATCCCTCGCTGAGTTGGAAAAGATTTGTGAAGATACCGAGAGGATTCGATCGTGATAAGAGGAGCTGGTGAGGGGGATGTAGTGCGCCTCAAAGGAGGGGACTAGTGCATTTTTGATGTTCCTCCCGTATGGTGGTGCGCCACCCTCTTGTTCTATCACCCAAATATCAATTACACCCAAGATAAACTAATAGTTTTAATATAATAATAATAATATTTATTATTCTCATTTAATATAACGTTTCTTCATTAATTAACCTTTAAAAAAATTGTTTCATAATTAATTTTAAAATCCCCCATTAATCATCCAATTAAATCCTTGAACATTTATTTAATTAAATAAACACAATAATAACAATAACATCCTTATTATTATTATTATTATTATTATTATTAAATCTATATTTTATTTAAATTAAATAAAAACACATTTTAAAAACCGTGTAACCACATAGCAGACCCACACTATTTGACTAACCATGTACAACCCAATATCTACATTTAAAACGGTTCCAAAGCACATTTAAAATTCAAATTAACTATGAATTTAATTAAATAAAACATCCATTTTTCATCAATTAATTAAATTACTCATTACCTTAAATTTAATTAAATTAAACACGACTCCACATTTACTCCTCATTTAATCTTTCCATTTAATATTACCCTTCTTTGATAACACCCAACACCTCATTAACACATTATTTAATTAAATTCATTTAAAAAATTTAGGTAAATTAATTCTCCACTTCATGTTATTTAAATAAATTCATTAAACACCATTAAATTAAATTAAAAGCTCCAACTAATTGACATTATTTAATTAATTATCTTAATGAGAATTAATTAAATAAAACCCCCGCTTCGTAGTGATTAATTAAATTCTTCTTAAAAAGTTTAATTATAGAAAACCTACAAAATCCATTATTATTATTCTTCATAATAATAATAACAACCATAATTAATAATAATTATTATACTCATAAAACCATAATAATAATAACCGCATTATTATTATTCAAACCATAGATAAAACCCAACACCTATATTAAATAAAAAAATGATTCTTTATTAATTCTAAAACTCCTTATTTAATTAAACACATCTTCATTAAATCTGAAACTCCTTATTAAAAAAAATGTTTCTTTGAGATACCCAAAGTCCACATTAATTTCCCATAACTATTACACCTCATTAATTATGAAATTAAAATATTTTAACATCCAAATAATTTAAAAATTTCCAAAATATTAATAATAACATTATTATTATTATTATTAACACTTTTTTTATTTAAACACAAAACCCCCACTTTATTACAATATCATTAATATGATATTAATGCTAAAAAGTCCAACCCATAACATCTAATTAATAATAATAAGGTTTCATCATTAAAATTAAAACCCCTCAATTAATTAAATGTTTTTTGTAAACCCTAATAACTATCATTAATTTCTTCAACTGCCATTTAATTAATTCTTTAACATTAATTTAATTAAAAGCCCACAATAATAATAATAATAACTTTATTATTATTATTATTAAAAACTTATTTTAATTAATCACAAGCTCTCATAAAATCTTATTTAATTAAATTAAATAATTTATTAAACAGGGTAAACTACACGGGTTGGACCGCAACCATGCGCTGCCCGTGCAAATCCATTAAAGTGGACTTTTCTGAAATTGGTGCTCCTTAGACTCATTGGGAAACTTGTAAAAATTATTGGGTAATTATGCAAGTCCAAAAAACAACACCTTTAGGTGTTCCAACGCTTATAATAAAATTCCGGAGCTCGATTTAAAAAAAATGACCTGTTGATAAACTAAATTCTTTTCGAAAACATTCATATTTTAACCTAGTTCAAAAACACCGGACTTTAAAATATACCCACCTTAAAAGCTTCTCGTCCCCGAGAAGCCATCAGGAACCACTACCAAAATAACCGACCTACCAATGTAATTTAATCTTGTTAGAAGTGATTTGTTGAGTTTCCAATGCCAAACACACCTTTAACCCTTAACAATCCTAATGACTAAGCCTTTAAAACCAGATCCAAAGCTCACTTTATAGCTTAAACATCGAAACAGATATTATATATTAGGCCATTAGAGGGTCCTCGTCAACAAAAATGGTTGAATTTGATCAATCAACAGAACATGTGGCACATGATTCCCTCAAAAGACATCGCAGACACAAAACCCCATTTCTCCCTTTATTTGATAATGTTCCTTTAAAACTATCCAAAACCATCTGCATGTAAAACGAAGTCCTTACCTAACCTATGGTAAAATTTCCAAGTCAAGTCATCACAAGTATATTTTAAAACAACCATTCTTCAACACAAAAAAAAGAGTAGACAAAAGAATCAATGTATCCTATACACTACCCAGATAACAACCACTCATCAAGCCCAACAATATTTAAACTGTAGCACGACATAAGACCAACACTATCTTAGTGTCTTCATGATCAGGTCAAGATAAGGGACATGCTCTTCGTATTCAGAAGAGATAAATAAGAGAAAAACCAAGGTCATTAAGAAGATCAGTCAAACTATTACTGGACAACTCTGTTCTAAAATCTCAACATCACATGCCGACACGTTTATGGAAAACAATGCGGCAGTACCCACCTTAGGATTGTCCATGAAGTCGCAAGAAAATATCATCCACTCACCAAATTTTGTTTTTAGAAAACATTAAATCATTCGTGTGACATTCCTAGAACCACAATAACCACGTTAAAAATTTATCATAAAAGCCATAACATAAACCTATCGGCGTACCAAAACAACCGAGTCCCAAGAAGTCATCCCGAGCAGTTGGACGAACTTACTTTAATAGCCAAGAACATTCTATGGGTACTGACTACCATGGGTTATCCCATTAAGATCATTAACATCGAACCTCTCTCTTGGTCACAAAAAACCAAAAACATGAGATTCAAAAGCCCTATTTTCATTTTAGCCATTTTAATTAATTCATTTCAACCTTTCATCATTTGAATGAATTTCAACAAACACACAAGTACTTTTTCACAAAAATTCACTTGGTTTTCAGAATAATTCCCTATGAAAAAATAGGCATGCTATCAGAAAAATCATCTTTAAACATTTCACATATAGTGTTATCCAAGTATAAATAGTAATTTTAGCATCTAAATTCCTTTTACTGAAAAGGCGACCTCCGAGGTTCCCATTTATTCAATCTGGGTTCTTCAAAAAGCAACCCAACAATAGTTCATTTCAATCAAAACTCAACAATTTTACATTTATAACCATTTTCAAACATACTATGGTTATATAAGGTTCAAACACATGGGGGCCATCTACCAATCAATAAGGTGACCACACACCTTACCACTGGAATTTGGCTCCCATTTATCACAATCAACATCCATTTAACATCTTAACTTTAATATTCCTTTCACACATAAAAAAATCTCTAGAATATTATCATAAGCAGTAACACAATAGAATGCTATAACATAGAAGCATGACATAACAACAAAACATGATCATAAGTATGGAATATAATAACTCAATCATGTTATATCTATCACTAAAACATGCTATATACAGAGGCATGATAAAGAAGATCAAAACACGGTATTTCACCCAAGAAACACAATCCAAATTAGAAGACATCCTACTAATGAAACTACATGGAATGTTATATGCATGACATGTGAATCTCTAAGTGCCTAAAATGATGCATGTATGAAACTTCCTTTCCATATTCAGCCAAGACAATTATTTCTCAAAATTATCAAAATCAATAAGCAGTAAAAAATACACCAGTCACTCAAGGTGAAATCATATCAACTATAATATCGAAAAGCATGAACATCAATTCCCAACCCTAGCCACTTAGTCATTTCCCGTACATGGGGTGATCAGTCCAAAGCACAACTATTAACCCAAGCACTGACAATTTCCTAGTCTCCTGTCTTCCAACCCAAAACATAAAGACAAAAGGAAAATAAAGAAAACCTAAACCCTTTGATACCACTTTGTAACATAACGACCCAGCTCACCACTAAACCGGTGGCCGAACCGGTCACCACATGAACTCAAGCACATTTCCTTGTATGCCAGAGGCTACTGACTAGTAGTGAGGGTCTATGGATAGTCAGTGGGGGAGACTATACCCTAATATTAGAGTTAAATAATAGAAAATGGAAATAAATAGCAGAAGTAGTCTAATAAATGATAAAGTAGTGGAAGAAAAATAGTACTCATTTTATAAAAGTGACCAACACCAATTATATAGTAGATGAATGCATGACATGTTATGGATACATAATTGAAAGAAATAAACAATAAAACATGCTTTACACATCATGTACAATACAAATAAAAGATAACCAAGCCCTACGAGCTTTCAACTTGAGCATCCCGAGCTCCCTCTCGGTCCTCTGCTCCAATATCCCAAGTATTTGCTAACAACACAATCCTATAACAAAATAGAATCTACTCAGGTACCCCAGTGTAATGGCAGCCCGAGTAGGGTGTGAGATATAAATATCAGTAGGACGGGACCATCGATGTCTACCCCAAGTCCAGACATTCAATAAATAATTTAAACAGTGGGAAAGCATGCATAATTAAGGTAAGAAGTACAATGTAACTATATACCCAAGTACCTACTTCAGCTCTCAAATGGTGTCTGAACCTACATTATACATTTTTCATGCATACCAAACACTCATTACACAATCATTTTCATTTATCAATTATTCAAACCTCATTAGAATATCAAATTATTGAGATTCAGCCTAAACTTGACATTCCCCGCATAATTCACTCACCACAGATGTCTATAAAGACCATATAAGTAATCAAAGTAAAGACTGAATCCAAGCTTGTGATTTGTCTTAGATAACATGTCATATTCAATTTAATCTTTCATATACTTTGTCTAAGCCCATTCACTAAAATTAGTGATTCTCTCCTGGGTCCGTCCACTAACAATGATTCACCCAATTCATTAATAAGACTTAACCCTTTTTTATATTCAATTCACAATCATCACGTCACAATAGTTTTCATTAACCATTAATTCATTTCATGTACGACCAATTGGAACCATAGTCTAATGTTAATTATTGGGAGTATAACATCATGTCTAGCATCCTCATGAGTATTTGGAGCATCAGTCCTTGTCTCACAACCCATGGGTATTTGGATCATCAGTCCCTGTCCCATAAAAGAATATTTGCATGCAAGATGGGTGTAGAACACCATGTCTAGCACCCCGTGAGTATTTGGAGCATCAGTTCCTATCTCACAATCTATTTATCAATCGTATATATATATCTATCATTGGTGTAGAACTCCATTTCTAACACCCCAAAACCATCCATTAATTAATTCATAAATTAATTAATCCAATCCATTAATTAATTCAACAACTAATTAACAACATAAATTTCTCATCAAATAAGTCAACAATTAATTAACCATTAAATATCTCATTAGTTAATAATTAATTAACAATTAATTATTCTTAGAAAGTAAACTAAATAATTAACTCAACATTTAATTATCCAAATTCTTTAGCAAGTCTGAACCCGTCCACTCAAACAGTGATTCATCCAGGACTTTACCAATTTACATGCATGTCATAATCATCTCAAAACATGCTGAACAAAGCCCAGATATTTAGAAACCATCTCACACAACATATCATATTTTTAAACAACTCCATCCAAGATAACTTAAGTCATGGAAAACTAATATGCATTAAAAGGTACCCTTGGATAGCATGCCTAACAAACAATCAATTCACAATCTTAATTTAATGTATGAAAATTAATTAATTAAAAAATTAATTAATTAAAAATTATCTCTTTAACCAATCATCAATTAATTAATCATTTACCATTTAACATGTAGTAATTAATCCATCCATTAATTATTACCAGTTTCCAATTTATATTTCGAACATGTTAAATATTCAATATTCTCAATAATTAGTAAAATCCACAACTGTATTCCAACACATGACTTGATAATTAATTCTATAATTAATTACCCTATTACCCAATCTATCCATTCAAATCATTTAACTATTTAATCATAACACTTTAACCAAATTAGTAAAACATGCTTTAAATCAACACATGTTCAAGTCCTCATTTATATCAAATGGGTGGCATCATTTAATAACTTAAAAATTATTATATCAACATAATATATATCAAAATTTTCAATTTAATCAATATTACTAAATTCACATTTAGATGGTATACAATATAAATACTTCACTGCATAAATTAAATATCCACAAAAGTGTACCAAGAATTTTATTAATGTGTTTATTAAAGTTGAACACATGGGAAGGGACCCTACCTTGTGGTGGCACCATTTTAAATCCAAAGTGATTTAATGTACTTTGTGGCCACCAGTCCACAACTAGTCTGAAAGCGCACACGCACACACCTTATATATATATATATATTCATGTGTGCCCCCTGAAACATAACAAGAAAGCGAAAACAAACTCATCCACCTCGCCTTTGTCATAAGATGCTAGAATACATACCAAAAGGTCTATAGGAGCCCCTTGTACATCCCTCGCCGAGATGGACAAGATTCGTGAAGTCACTGGGAGGATTCGATCATGCAAAGATGAGCCAATGAAGGGGGTGTAGCGCACCTCAAAGGAGGGGCCTAGTGCGTTTTTGCTATTCCTCCCGTATGGTGGTGCGCCTCCCTCATGTTCTCTCCCCCAATTATCAATTACACCCAAGATAAAATAATTGTTTTAATATAATAATAATAATAATAATATTTATTATTCTCATTTAATATAACGTTTCTTCATTAATTAACCTTTAAAAGAATATTTCAAAATTAATTCTTAAATCCCCCATTAATCATCCAATTAAATTCATGAACATTTATTTAATTAAATAAACACAATAATAATAATAACATCCTTATTATTATTATTAAATTTTTATTTTATTTAAATTAAATAATTTTTTTTAAAAACCAGGTAACCGCACAACTGACCCGCACTATTTGACTAACCGTGCACAACCCGATATCTACATTTAAAACGGTTCTAAAGCACATTTCAAATTCAACTTAACCATGAATTTAATTAATTAAAACCTCTATTTCACATCAATTAATTAAATTACTCATTACCTTAAATTTAATTAAATTAAACACAACTCCACATTTGCTCCCCATTTAATATTTCCCTTCTTCGATAACACCCAACACCTGATTAACACATTATTAAATTAAATTCATTTAAAAAAACTTATGTAAATAAATTCTCCACTTCATGTTATTTAAATAAATTCTCTCAACACCATTTAATTAAATTAAAAACTACAACTCTTTGAAATTATTTAATTAATTATCTCAATGAAAATTAATTAAATAAACCCCTATTTCATAGTGATTAATTAAATTTTTCTTAACAAGTTTAATTATAGAAAACCTCTAAAATCAATTATTATTATTCTTCATAATAATAATAACAACCATAATTAATAATAATTATTATACTCATAAAACCATAATAATAATAATCGCATTATTATTATTCAACCCATAGATAAAACCCAACACCTCTATTAAATAAAAAAAAATCTTTATTAATTCCGAAACTCCTTATTCAATTAAACACATATTTATTAAATTTGAAACTCCTTATTAAAAAAAGTTTCTTTGAGATACCCAAAGGACATATTAATTTCTCATAACTATTACACCACATTAATTATGCAATTAAAATATTTTAACATCCAAATAATTTAAAAATTTCCAAAATAATAATAATAACATTATTATTATTATTATTAACACTTTGTTTTATTTAAACACAAAACCCCCACTTTATTACAATATCATTAATATGATATTAATGATAAAAACTCAAACCCATAACCTCCAATTAATAATAATAATGTTTCATCATTAACATTGAAACCCCTCAATTAATTAAACGTTTTTGGTGAACCCCAAAAACTACCATTAATTTCTTTAACCATCATTTAATTAAACAACCAAAATAATAATAATAACAACTTCATTATTATTATTATTAAAAATTTCTTTTAATTAATCACAACCTCTCATATAATCTTATTTAATTAAATTAAATAATTTATTAAACAAGGTAAACTGCACGGGTTGGACCGCAACCGTGCACTGCCCGTGCAGATCCATTAAAGTGGACTTTTCTGAAATCGGTGCTCCCGAGACTCATCGGGACACCTGAAAAAATTACTGGGAAATTACGCAAGTTAAAAAATGACACCTTTTGGTGTTCCAACACTCAGAATAAAATTCTAGAGCTTAGTTAAAAACAAACGACCTGTTGATAAACTGATTTTTTTTCAAAAACATTCCCATTTTAACCCAGTTCAAAAACATGGGACTTTACATCATTGGTCATGGATGATATCATGAAACACTGAACATCTATAAAATCATCCATATGTTTCTCATAGAGAGATTATTCTTCATCACTATCCTCTTTACCAAGTGCTTTAGGAATGGGTTCTTCCAGAACATATAATTTTCTTTCTTGGTGAAGGATAATGCATATGCATGTTTTCCATTCTTGGAAATTTGTTCCAGTGAGAAGGTTATCTTTATCAAGTATGGATCACATCGATATGTTTGAAGTCATTTTAATGTTGTTTCTATAAATAAGATGAACAAAATTTTATTACTTTATATGATAAAATTTATACAAATAAATAAATATTATATTTATTAGTCTCCCACTATTTTATCGAAACCCAATAGCCCTCACCATTGGCTTAAAAATATATTATTTATTATACATTCTAGTTTAAATGATCCGTATTCCTCTTCTCATTACCCCAACTTTGGTTGGTCAAGAAACTTGAATGGTTTTAAGTAGTAATTCCAAATGACAACTACATTAACTCACAGTTGCTTGATCTATTGAGTGGACTCCCCAATCATGAAATCCTTAAATTGTATTTTCTCAATGATGAACTCTCAGTTACACCAAGTCCTACTTTGGTAGTCAACACTTGTTGTGAACTAAAGTCAACCCAAAACGTCAATTGAGAATTCACCAATAATTTAAAGCACCCCAACATTGGATGACCAAGTACTTTGAACTATGGTTTGATTTTAAATGAGGTAGTGGAAGACTACAATGAATTAATATATATTATTGATAGATTTTATCCTTTTATGCATAAATTTCTAATTATTATCTTTATCACATGATTGTTAATATTAAGTGGATTTACTTAAGTGATTAACCATGTATTAGATAATATTCATGCATAATATAATCTATTTTAGTTCTATATTATATGATCATTAATTTCATTAATTCATGTGATCATGGAAAAACATCCATAATGAAATTTCCACGAAACTTGATAGAAATAAAATAATTAAGTGGTACAATAATGAGATTTTATTAATGGTTAGTTTATCTAGTAGTTGATAAACTAACTATTAACCTAGGGGAAAACAATATGAACCAATTAAGGTTCATGCTATAGATTTCCACCTGTCCACCTGTGTATCTCTCTTGGATTGGTTTTTCCTCAGCTTCAAACTTGAACCACCTCCACTAGTTTGGGAGCTCCATCCATTACATATGATTTAATCACACACAGGTGAGGGGGAAAGAATTTACATAAAAGAAACCATGGCCACACATACCCTTACATAATAATAAGAGAGAAGGAATGTTGGCCAACAATTTAATTTAATAATAAATTAAATAAAACCAATCACATACAAATGTTTGGTCGATGATCATGATCATCCACAAGCCTGGAATGAATTACACATTTAATAAAACTAGAATTCAATTATTAATTGTTCTTATTTAAGATAAATTGTGCTCGAATCAATTAATTATTTTCTTTAATTAATCAATTATTTTATCTTAATTTTCATCTGAATTTTTTTGAGATTCTCATACATCATAATTTTAAACAAATTAAATAAATTTATTTAAAAATAAATATGTACATAAATGTGCCTTGGATCCAATATGGTAAATACCAATCTAAATTTATCCAACATGTATTATACTTGTATATTATTTATGATTTTGACATATAGAATACACAAATTATCACATACTTTATTAAAATGTACTATCAAATTAATGATTACATGAATTACATGATTTTTCGATCACATGTTATGCTTCAATACACATAGAGTAACAATTGTAATATGACTCATACATGATATGTAGATCTGAACATTACTCATATATTAATTAAAAATTTATATATAAATATTAAAACCCATCACATGGAATGTCCTATCAGCATAATGACTACACACAAGAACATATCGATAAGGTTTACACACTATAATAAATAAAATTTAAATCTTTGTAATTTGTTATAAGTACATGGAATGTACATGAAAGCAACATGGTGTGTACATATCTCACAATCTATTCGAGGTATATGCCTAGGGACTTGATGTGTAAATCACACCTCAAAAAATTGGAGTACACGACATGTATAAGCGACTACATGGTATGTGGTCTTTGAGTAACATGGTCACCAGTCAGGTAGGCCATGTATGGTAATACATAATCTGTTTATGACTTAAAGGGACTACACACTATTTATGTGGTCTACATGGTATGTAATCTAGATGACCATGTGCTAGGTTGGCCCAATCAACACATAATGTAAGAAAAAATACAATGTGTGTCATCAATGCACATGATTTGAATTAATTAATAAATTAATTCACGATGGATTTAACATAAGTGAATGGCATGTAACTCTAGTTACACGACATTTACTCCTGTGTTATCTGGAAATAATCCTGATCACATCTAGATGAGTTCCTCAATTTTATTTTATTCATAAAATTAATCATTTTTATTAGATCTATAAGAAAAGAAGGAGGAAGAAGTAGATCTCACAATTTAGATTAAAATAACGATTAAACTTGATTAGAAAACTAAATTAAAAATGCATAAATCAATCAACGATCTTTAAATAATTATAATAATTATGTGACCAATTTAATACGAATTATAGGTTTCGGGCGTAGTGGAACTGTGTGATGGGTTGTGCCCAAATTTTCTTTTTATCATGATCGATGATCAATATGAGATTTACACAATGATAAACGTCATGATCTAAAAAATTGAATCAAAGAATATATATAAGGGATAGAACACCAAAAACAAAGAGAGGATCATCACATATTATTTATAATAAATTTAATTAATTAAAGAATTACCTTGTTGGAATTATTTCTTAATTGATGAATTTGACAACAGATCTGCGTTGTACTATCGTTGCGTTGTAGGAATCAGGAGAAGATTCCCCCTAGAGGTGATCCACACATGATCCACAAATATATGAACTTCACCATAGGAATATCTGTGTGCTATCACAATGGATTCTATCACTTGCATCATCTACCTTTGATCTTCTTGATAACCACTTCCAAATCATTCTCCTTGATCTCTCTTGACTTGAGAGTGGGAGGTGGAGGAATACCACTCTCTGTTCTTGGGAGCATTCTTGGAGAAGGGATCTCTCTAGGTCTTGAGAGGATTCTTCAAATCCTTTGTGTACAACCAAACAAATGAATTGACTCTATGAGAAACTAATATAATTGGGTTTATATATATCTAGGGTTAGAAAATAAATAATTGCACAAGTACCCTTTATTATTTATTTAATACCCGTGGAACCCCATGTCAAATAATAATAATAATAATATCATTTCTCGACATGTACATAACTCACGAATTAAATTAAATGTTATTTAATCAAATAATATTCAATATTGATTATTTATCACCAGACCATTAAACTCAGTCTTCCATTCCTCCATAATATTTATCGATAATTGAAAATGACTATTTATTTATTAAATAAATATCACTGAATTATTCTCCAATAAATAAATAAATATTATATTCACTAAATAGAAAATAAATATTTATTAAATATACTAATCACATTATATTCTATTGAATAACTGGTGACATAATATATGCAATCAATCAAACATGAATAATTATTAAACCATTTGTGGGAATAACATTTATTCAAATTTTTAAATAATAAATAATAATAATATTATTTAACTGAGATTATGGATACACTTAGTGTGTGAACTTCTAGGCCTCTTTCTTAGTGGCATTAGACGAAGCAGCCTAAAGTCCAAGTTTATATTTTAGCAACATGTTAAGGAACCCATAAAGAAATAATTTAATTCCAAATGACATAATACCTCATACAAAAGCTTACTATGTAATATAATCCCTTTATCATGATATCTCTAATCAAGCAGGTTGCATGTAGGTGCCATAAACCTATGTGTTTGATGTCTCTTTCTTTGAATTCTTAGAAATTGAAAGTGCCTATAGAAAACCATGTACATGGATTTATTTAGGATATATCATTTCCATTAAATGGACTAAGATATCAAATTTTGTTAAATAACAGAAGGGACAAATCTTTTCTCTCATTGTTCATTAATACAATATTAATCGTGATGCACCCAACATATCCTACCTCACCATGAAAATCTATTGTCACATTTTTCATTAATACATCAATGTATGTGACTCATAATACTCATTAATAATAATCATAAATTCTAAGGATCAATATACACGTACGAATATAGGAACATCCAATGACACATATAATTGTGGATTTCCTATTGGTGTGTCTCGTTCTCATAATATCCTACGAGATATTACCAAGGGCGTACACCATGAGAAGGTGCCTCAAAGTCCTATGAGTCTCCACCCCTAATAGTATGTATCATTTGTGTCCCTTGAATAATATTATCCAACTATAGAATGTATATTTAAGAATAATGTCATAGAACTTCAGGGTTATCATTATAGAGAATAACAACTATGACCTTTCAGCGAGACATCTAATCTTAGTATATTATCACATACTATGTTACATAGAATAACAACCATGATATGATAATGAGCTTATTAATATTCAAAACTATGAATATAGGTTATCATAAAACACACAAAAGTTAGTTCTAGGGAACCAACTCTAACAGAATCCCACTTGCACTAGAGCCAACTGCTAAAAACCTTCAGTATATTAGTTATCACATGATCCTCATGCTTCTACTGAGATAGGACTTTAGTCAAGGGGTCCACCACATTCTCTTCTGTGGGTACTATACTTATTGTAACTTCACCCCTATAATAAAAATCCCTCAAGAGGCGATACTTGTGGAGTATGTTCTTTGTCCATTGGTGTAAACTTGGATCTTTTATAAGAGCCACTTCTATAGTATTATTACAATACAAAGTGATAGGGTATTTAATTATAGGTACCACATAAATATCTTAGACAAAGTTTTGTATCCAAATGGATTCCTTGGCTGCCTTAGAAGCCTCTATATACTCATACTGTACTATAGAATCAATGACAATTGGCTACTTTGAACTACACAAACTCATAACTCCTTCATTGAGATATAAAACATATCCTAACTATGACTTTAGATCATTTTGATCTATCTGAAAACTATAATTATTATAACCCCTAATTACTAGCTCCTAGTATTCTAAATACATAAGGAATATATCCTTAGTTCTTCTCAGATACTTAAGGACAACCTTAATAGAAAACCAATATTGTTCTCTTGGATTTTCTTGATATCTTCCTACCATGATCAATGTATAGGAAATATAAATTCTAGAACAAAACATGGAATACATGATTGATCCTATCACATATGTTTATGAGATATTAATCAGTCACTCATTCTCCTATTGTGTCTGAGGACACATTTTCTTAGAAATATATAAACTATGTGATACTGGAATAATTCCCCTCTTGGATTGTTTCATAATAAATTTCTTTAGTATCTGGTCAATATATGTACTTTGAATTAGTCCAAGAAGCCTCTTTGATATATCACGAATGATCTTCATACCTAGAATATAGGATTCTTCACCTAATTACTTCATAGAGAAACATTTATTTAACTAGTATTTAACAGACTGTAAGACTGGTATGTCATTTTCAATAAGTAATATATCATCAACAAATACTACTAGGATAACAACCGTATTCCCAATAAACCTCTTATAAACACACAACTCACATTTGTTCTTAATGAAACCAAATTATTTTATGGATTCATAAAATCGAATATTCCATGACCTGGATTCTTTCTTCAGTCCATAAATAGATCTCGACAACTTGAAAATCCTTTTGGCATCACCTGGAGTCAGAAACCCTTCTCTTTGTGTCATATAAAAATCTTCTTGATGGTTCCCATTAAGGAATTTAGTTTTGACATCTATTTTCCAAATATCATAGTCATGTAAAGATGCCATAAAAAGTATAATTATGATGGATTAAAACATGGAAACTTGTTAAAATGTTTCATCGTAGTCAATTCCTTGACACTGTTTAAACCCTTTTTCAACTACCCTTGATTTATAGGTATTTACTTTACCTTAAATGTCTAATTTTCTCTTGAATACATATTTTCACCCAATCGGATTTACATCAACTGGTGCATCAAAACGAACCCAAATTTTTTTCTAATACATGGAATCCATTTCATAATTCATGGATTCTTTCCATACTGTAGGTTCTAAGCTCTCTACTACCTATTTTTAGGAGAGAGGTTCATCACTATCCACCAATAATGAGTCACCATATTCAGTGACTAGAAAACCATATCTCTTTGGTTCTCTTACCTCTCTTATGATCCTACATAGTACTTGTGTTTTAATAAATATTTATTCCATGGGGACCTATGGAATCAGTTCCTATATAAACTCTTGTGTATCTTGAGCATCAACTTCATCAAAGTCAATATTTCTCCAACTATAATTTTTGAGGATATTCTCCCTCTCAATAAAGATAGTTTGTCTGGTGACAATTACTTTCTTTTCTGAGGGGTTTTATAGGTATTATCTATTTATTTCCTTGGGATACCCTAT
This sequence comes from Viscum album, assembly GCA_963277665.1. Taxonomy (NCBI): domain Eukaryota; kingdom Viridiplantae; phylum Streptophyta; class Magnoliopsida; order Santalales; family Viscaceae; genus Viscum; species Viscum album. Next base: position 948,514,659 of record OY728125.1, on the reverse strand, counting down.
AAAGATACAATTTGTACACTGGGGTTCTAGTTTGTTTCCTGGGAAGGCCTCAAAAAACTCCTCAAAACCCCATACACATGTATACAAAAAATAGGTTTATTTCCACTCCATAACTTTAAGGGAATTCCATATTCCACTTTAGTTGGTACTCAGTTTAATGTGTATGCCACAATTTATAATTCATATCCCCAAAAGGATAATGGAATATCTGAATGACTCATCATTTACCTTACCATGTATAACAAGGTAAAATTAATAATTTCACTAACACCATTCCACTATGATGTGTAAGGTGGAGTGTGTTGAGATAGAATCCCAAACTCCCATAGAAAGTCGATAAACACTTGGTTAATATATTCACCAAATCGATCCGATCAAAGATTCTTTATCTTATTTCCAAGACAATTCTCTACTTCATTCTTTAATTATTTTAATTTCTCTAAGGACTCAAAAGTCTAGCTCATCAAGTTTATATATCCATATCTACTCAAGTCATCAGTAAAAGTTATAAAGTAAGAATATCCACCTCTAGATTCTATTGTAAAGGGTCTACACACATCAGTGTGTACCAATCCTAGAAGATCTGTGGCCCTTTCACCCTATCCACCAAATGGAGGTTTGGTCATTTTTCCTTGTAAAAAATCATGATATCTTTCAAGTGGTTTTAGATCAGATGAGTCTAAATAACCATAGTAATAGAGTTGTTTTTCAAAAAATTCTCATTTACATGACCAAGACAGTGATGATATAACTAGGTCGTATACGATCCATGTGAACATGATTTGTTATCAATTTTCAATACTTGGATTTCATAATTTAATACATAAATAATGATATTTAAATGTGCCATATTATAACATATATTTTATATATAAAAGAAAAAAAATTATTTCCAAAATTTAAAATAAACTCATCTATATTTAGGCATGATACAAAAATTATGTCCTTGGTAACTATTGACACATAATAAAAATCTTTTAAAACCAAAATCATGCTTGTTGGAAAAAAGGTGGTAGTCACCAATGGCTAGGGAAGCCATCCTCACACCATTATCAGCTCTCAGATCCACCTCTCCTCTAGAAATATTTTGAAATATACTTTGTTCTTGTATTTGGATACATATATGAGCACTATAAACTATATCCAATACCTAATGTGTAGATATTGAAACATCACACCCGATAATGAACAAAACTTTAGCTTATCCTTGCTTTTGAGTGAAATTCCTTTTCCAGTGGCCTGGTTTTCCACATGAAAAACATACTGCCTCCTTTTCCTTTCTCTACCTCGGGATCTTCATATTCTTATAAGGGCGATGCTTGTCAGATTTAGACTTGTTCTGAGTATTGGGACCCTTTTCCTTGTTTTTACTTTTCTTTTTCACTATAAGTATCACGTGTTTATCACGCCCCATGTTCTTATCCACTTAGAAAATCAAAGTGAGAAGTTATGAAAGAATCTTCTCATTATTTTTCATATTTTAATTAATAATAAAAATAGATAAGGTCTTGGGAATTGATGAAATTATGAGATCTATATGCAACTCATCCAAGAATTTGATCCCTAAGATGTCCAAGTGTTCAATATAGCCAATGATCTTGACTAAATGAGGCCTAGATAGAAAAAAATATCCAAGATTATTTGTAAACAAATCATTATAGATCTCATACCTCTCTTATCTCACCTTATCTTGATAGATATCCCAAAGGTGATACATCATGCTATACACATCGACGTTCTTCATGTTACTTCAAAAGCTCAATGGTCATAGATGATAACATGAAACACTAAACATCTACAGAATCATCCAGATGTTTTTCATAGAGAGATAATTCTTCATCACTAGCCTATTTACCAGGTTATTTAGGAATGGGTTCTCCCATAACATATAATTTTCTTTCATGGTGAAGGATAACGCGTAGGCATTTTTTCCATTCTTGGAAATTTATATCGGTGATAAGGTTATGTTTCTCAAGTATGGATCACAATGATATGTTTGAAATCATTTTAACATTGTTTCTATAAATAATATGAGAAAAATTTTAGTACTTTAAATTAATAAATAGATATTATATTTATTAGTATCCAACTATTTTATAAAAACCCAATAAAACTCACCATTATCATTTGAATATCATGTTTTTTTTGGAATTTAGAGACAACATTACTGTAGCTCCATGAACTTATAGCCTCCAACCACTGTAGAAACTTAGACTTGGGTGGAAACAAAATTATAGAAATACATACTTCTAGACACCTTTCACTGTATCACAATAGACTTTCTATGTAGTTGGTGGAATAGTATTTCAACTTCTTTATTAGACCATTTCAGGCAAGGGTTTCTGTGGGTTAGAAACCATGAATATCTACTTGTAATTGTGATCTCAGATTTCATAGTGAAGTGATTCTGCCTCTCTATGGATGTAAGGATTATTATATAACCACATATATCTTTTTGTACCAAGATCTTCTTAATGTTAATTTATTTCCCCCTTTTACTCTTCTATCAAACATCTGTCGTTGTGACTCTCGGCATTTCCGAAACAACCTTACAGGGCCACATTACACAATGTGTAAACTTTACAGGATGTTTAAACCTTACACGATATGCAAAAATGCATTCTATGAATTCAAATCATGGGATAATTCTGTCCAAAATTATATGTTGTTAAACCCTACTACACATCATGTAAATGCCCAATGAATAGTATAAAAACCTAGGGAAATATGAAAATATAAAAAATCCATGAATTAACTATTATAGGTATCCTCCCAGTTCAGGGCCAAAAATACTCACCCAACAAAAAAATAAAACCAAAGACAAATATCGGAACATACATGACAAAAAGGTAAAAGGGAGTTACAATTTCCTCACCATAAAAGATATTTGTCCCCATAAAGAGATTAATATATCAGATCTACAAAAAGTGTAGGCCACCACTACCTCATAAATGACTCATGCTCCCATGTCTTGTGGTGATCCTATCCATACTTCCATAGTAACCAGACCATGGGAATTTTTTTACCATGAAATACCTTATCCCGACGATCCATAATCTAAAGTGACTGCTCAACAAATGTGGTATTGATCTCAAGAACAAAATCCTCCCATTTAACCACATGAGAAAGATCTATTATATATCTCCTCAACTAGGAAACATGAAACACATTGTGTATATAAGTAAATATATATGGTAACAACAACCGACAGGCCACACTCCCCAGTCTCTTAATGATCTCAAAGTGTCCCATAAACCTTAGTGCCAACTTACCCTTCTTACCCAACCAACGATGTCCTAAGTGAGGTGAAACTCTAAGAAATACCTAATAACCAACCTCAAACTCTAGTGGACAAAAAAATAGTCCACATAAGATTTATGAAAACTCTATTCCATGATCAAATTCCTATGGATAAACTACACTACCTATGTCATCTCTTGAAAAACACTCGACCCAACCAAGGACCATTCTCCCAACTCTGACCAACATAAGGTATATTGACATGGCCACCCTTACAAATACTTTAAGGGCGCCATCCTGATCAAATCCTGATAACTATTATTATAGGAAAACTTGACCAAAGTAAAATTTATCTCCTAAGATCCACTGAAATCAAGCACACAATGCCAGATCATATCCTCAAGAACTTGGATATCTCTCTTTATTTTTCTATCCTTCTATGGATGATAATCCATGATCAATTTAAACCGGGAACCCATTAAATATTGCAAAAATTTCTATAATATGGATGTGAACCTTGAATACCTATCATAAAAAACTTCTAAGGGAACACCATGAAGCTTCACAATATATCAGACATACAAGTCCCCAAGCTGTTCCATTTTCATTATTTCCTTTATTGGAAAAAATGTGCTAATTTAGCGAGTCTATCAAAAATCACCCAAATCGCATCCTTCCCACTAGGAGTCCATGGTAAAAAAATGAAAAAATACATGTAAATCTCATACCACTTCCATAATGGAATAGGTAAAGGATACAACAAACCTATAGGTCTTTGATGTTCCACCTTAACTCTTTGACAAGTGGGACACTGCGGTACAAAATCTACAATCGACTACCTTATACTTGGAAACCAATATTGAAATCTCAAAACGTGGTACATCTTTGTAGCCCCAGGTTTCATGGAACAACAACACTGATTTACACTATCTATAAAATCCTACCTCAAGGAAAACAGAACAATTAACCTACTACAGAAGCATAAAGCTCCACTAGGATACCAAGACAACTCACACGAGGTCTGCCCACTATTTCGGATTTCTCCGAAGAATTGGATCTCAGTTTCTATATTCTACTCAAATTAATATCACTCATCAAAATATGAGTCAACTTTTATCAAAGTTAATAATACCTATCAACCAACCTCCTCTGATCCCAAACTCATCTCAACAAACAAACTCATTAAGACCACTAATCAACTGATTCCTTCACAGATTGCATCAGTAATTTTCTACTTAACAAACTGACCACCACATTCCCTTTCTTAGGGGTATATATGATATCAAAATAAAATTTCTTAAGATATTCAACCCAATATATATTTCATAACTTTAGATCTCCTCAAGTGAAGATATACTTCAGGATTTTGTGATCAGAATACACCGTAAAACGCTCTCTAAAGAGATAGTGATGCCAAATTTTGAACACATGCATAAAAGCTACCAACTCAAGTTCACGGGTAGGGTATTTATTCTCTTGAATTCATAACTGGAAATACCCATAATCCACCACCTATTTCCCTTGCATCAAGACACATCCCAAACCCATACCAGAAGCATTAAAGAAAAAATCATAACCCAAATCTGGTTCTGTGAGAATCAAAACTGGTGCTGAAGTCAACCTCATCTTCATCACCTCAATAGATCACTGAAACTTATCATTCCATTCAAAATTTACACCCTTACAAGTTAAAATTTTCATTAAAGATGCGATCTTGGAGAAGTCCTAAAAAAAATAAATAGTAACCTGCCAAACCTAAGAAGCTTCAGATCTCAAACATGTTTCTGGACTTCTCCCATGACATAACTACCTACACATTTTCAGGGTCAATTGATATGCCGCTATTAGAAATCAAATTCCCCAAAAACTTCACTTCCCGGAAAAAAACCCACACTTGGAAATCTTACCATATAGAGATGTTTTATCAAAGTTCAAAGAACTATATTCAAATGATATTTTTGCTCCTTTTATGACTTGGATTACACCATGATATCATCCACGAACACAACAAAAAAGTGTTCAAGAGCCGGTGAAAGATCTGGTTCATAAAATCCATGAATATTATAGGAGAATTAGTGATTCTGAATGGCATAACCAAAAACTATAAATGCCCATATTGAATCCTGAAATATGTATCCAGTATATCCTCTTCTTGTAGTCTAAACTGGTGGTACCTTGACCGTAATTCAATCTTAGAAAACCAAAAAGCTCCCTCAACTGATCAAAGAGATCATCAATTTTGGGTAAAGGGTACTTTTTTTTAACAGTCACCCGATTCAACTTCCAATAGTCAATACAAATTCCAAGACTACTATATTCCTTCTTATCAAAGAGAATAGGAAAATCCCATGGTGACACGTTAGGATGAATAAATCCTTTCACCTCCATCTTCTTGAGCTAGAACCAACTCAAAAGGTTCCATTAAATAGAATAACATAGAAATGGGCATTGTTCTAGGTAAGAATTCAATAGTAAACTTGACCTCTCTCTGTGGAGACAAGCTAAAAAAATCATCCGGAAAGACCTTAGGGTACACAAACACACAAAAACTAGTATTTTACTACCCAAGCATAGGTTAAATGCATCAAGAAACATTTCCAACAAATGGCATGAAATTAAACCAACATAAGGGACAACCATCCCTTCCCTTATCAATTTAGAGTCCCACTCACCCTGGAAAACATTAGTAACCCCATCGGTAGATAAGAACCATACCTATTAGCGATAAAGTCTATTTAGGCCTGTACTCTAACCATATAGTCTATGCCAATGATCAAGTAAAAGATGTCAATATCAATCACTAAGAAGTCCCAAACCACCTCAAAGTTTCCGATCACCACCCGACATGCAAGTCACATGCAACCTTGTTCGAAACTCTTCCCCAAAGGCATGAAAAGATCCAACAAGAACTAAATAAGATTCAAATGAAATCCCAACATGTCAAAAAACTTTGACGATATAAAATAATGAGTATAGCCTGTATCAAACAAATCTAAAACCATAAAATTAAAAATGAACATTGTACCTCTAAAAATATCTAGCTCTACTTCATATTCCTATATAACACACTCAGTAGCATAAATCTATCCAGAATTAGCCACTTTTACATCCCCAATTGGATTGAGAACAAGACCCACCAACCTTGAAAGCATCAAAATGTACCTGTGACCCCTTGGTGAAAGTGGATCCCACCTTACTTCCTTGAGACATATTATCACAAAAACACATCATATGGAAAATCATCTAGAAATATGAAAAGTTATAGGAGACTTCATACAGTAAGGCTTGGTATGAACATGCCTCCCACACTGGTAGAAAATAACCTATTGCTTCCCTAAAGAAGCTCCTGAAATTGGTCCTGTAGAAAAATAACCACTCTTTTAACTAGAAGAAGCACCCTGGCCAACCGCTACACCCACTCAAGCTCCGCCCAAGCCTGTTATTTCAGATATGTCTACCTTATCTAAATATACTTTATCCACTACATCTACAAAGGTCAGAAGACATAAAGGAATAAGTATCGACTGAACATTATCCATTATCCCCATCTCAAACCTCTAAGCCTTCAGGTAATCATTAGTGACAAGATCCAGTGCTAGATACACTAACTCAACAATGCAGGTGGAGTATTGCAGAATGGTAAGATCCCCTTACTCCAACGTTAGAAACTCTTGGGTATTTTCTGCATGTAAATATTAGGATAAAATTTCTAAGTGAATATCTTCTTGAAAGAAACCTAGGTAATACCTTCATGTAACTTAGCTTGAACTATCAAGTCCTAACATATTCTTCCTGCAACTTCAAGCATATATATGGAAAAACCCACTAGATAATCCTTAGGATTCTTCAAAAAATTGAAGATACTTTAAATCCATTCAATCCAATCCTCTAACTCTTGTGGTCATTTCTCACCATGGAAGACATGTGGATGCTACTTGGTAAATTATGAACCATGATCCACTGCCCATCCCAGGTTCACTACACCCACTAACCCCAAATTTTTAATAGTATGGATTACTGATTTAACTAATAAAGGGTCCACTGGAGGATATTCCTGTGGAACCTACCTCACGGCTTCCCCTATTTTGTTTGGAAGAACTATTCTAGGAATCATTTTCTGTTAAATACAAGACAATAACCAATTATACACAAGTAAATTTTGAAACCAACAAACTGAAAATAAGAATATTAAATTATTATTTTAAAAAATAATAATTTAAAGTAGTTATGACTTCTACCACCAAAGGTTAACACCTTTTGAAAGAAATAAGTTTATCTAAATAAACTCCCCACTTAGTTTATTTAAACATATTTACACACACCAAGTCCCCATACATTGTAGATAGGTTAAATTAAATAAACTTTCTATAATTTTATTCAAGTGAGACTACACACTCAGTCTTGGACTTAGTGATGATTTTCCGACCACCCATGAAAACTCAAATTTAGTAACAGGAGTGAGATGGTTAAAACCATTTTTTTCACCTATAGTCCAAATTCTTATGATCCTACACCTATCTAACCAAGAAACTGAAACAACTCAGGTAGTGTTAACACACTTTAGACTGAGCATGGATCTGATATCAAAATTATAACAAAACAACCCAGTCCAATTAGACCAGTCACCCAATCCATCCCATTATGGGGTGGGGGTAAAATAGAGAAAAAAACAACTATTTAATATAAGAAAAACAAGAAATACAACTAGATAACTATGAGTAAACGAATGAAAGGTACAACTAAGAAAAACCAGCTAAATAAAAAAACATTATGAGTCTAGAAAACAAGTCTCCATGTGACCAAGCGTCACCACCAAACTATCCCAAAAATGAACAACAATGTAAAGAGAAGTCTGCATGCTATAGGATTCTCCTCCCTTTACCTAAATCCTCTAAAACAAGGTCTATAACCCCCCAAAGGTATAAGTAGGGTGTGAGAAAGAATGCCCAATAGGATACCACCCAAATTAATCTATACAAGTTCTAATAATAGTAATGCACAAGTCTAAGGTAAAAAAAAAACCGTTTTAAAATCATTTTTTATAAATAAACAAGTTGAAATCTATTTTCAAATAATCCTCAAGTTTTTAAAAATTTAAATACATATCTCCAAATATATAAAGAAATCAGGAAAAGACACCGAATATAAATATACATGTTATCCAACATCCATGAAATAAACTATCATGTAATAAACAACTAGAAAACAAAAATGCACCGACTAGCTAGGCTCTAGCCTATGAGAAAATATGTATTAGACACTCACAAGACCAAAAGGCATAAATTTGGATCTTAACTAACATCAAGGACTACTATAGACCATCTACACATAAGTGGTTACCTCTTAGTGGTGTCACACTCACTAAGGCTACCCGTGTCTCTATCTCTAAGTACCCAAGTTTCCCGTTGTGCAATTTCTGTCATTTTTTATTTTAAGAACCATGGTCACATTTTTATAAAAAAATTTAAAATCCAAACCAATATTCTTTAGGGTTTTAAAATCCATTTTTCTATTTTAAATTAATGAAATTATGTTTTCAAAGAAAAAACCTTTTTTCAAACGTGAACCCATGCACTTTTCAATTTCAATACATGAAATTACATTTTAAATATCAAGAAATAAATATGAAGAATAATCAATTCAATAAATTAGAATAATTTTATAGATTAACCTACCTAAAAAGCATATAAAACCCAACCTTATTTTACAACGGGGATTAGAAACAACCAGACCTACCTTCATAGCCAAGGTAGGACCAAAGACTGAAATGAATTGATAGAAAATAAAATCCTATCAACAACACATATAATGAAAGGTGCCACAACCACCAAGGAAAGATAAATTGAGAGGAAAGATTATCTAGAGAGATAAACCACATAACCATGCCGATAAATCACTGAACGAATTGATTCATACAAAAGGAAGACACCCAAAATCACCAAGGGTATAAGCTCTAGTTGATAGAAGAAGACTGAAAGATAGAATGAAGCCTCAAAATCTCATACAACCATCTAAAAATTGGAACTTAGTGTATTAAATGATGTTTAATAACTTTATACATTTTTAAAACCTTTTAATTCAATTTATAATGAAAAATGCATCACCTCATATTAAAATCATGATTTTTCACATTACTCGATGTGTAAACCTTGCACAACATCTAAAAAATCATGCTATGAATTCAACTTATGGGCTGAGTCTGGATGACATTACATGTCATGAATCCCTACTGCACATCATGTAACTGCCCAATGAATAGAAAAAAAACCCATGGAAAAGCTAAAAATCCAACAAATCCATGATTTCACCATTATAGGCATCCTCCCAATTTAGGGTCAAAAATACTCACCCAACGAAAAAGGGAAACCAAAGACAAATATCAGAACATACCTGACATAAAGGTAACTTGGTGTTATAATTGTCCACATCATACACTATAATATATAAAAAAAATTGGATTTGTACCTTTTCATTCTTTATGATATACTATATTATATAACATGGTACTATCCCCTAAGTCCTAGATTAGTGGTAGTGTCCCTATGAGGTTTTTGTGGAAACACTAGAAGTCACAATGACGGATGATTGATAGAAGAGTAAAAGGGGAAAAAATTAACATGAATAAGTTCTTGGAATATATAGATTTATGTGTTTTGGGAATATTCCCTACGTCCATGGAGAGGTATAATCACTTCATCATGAAATTTGGGAGCACAATTACAAGGATATATCAAAGTTTCTAACACACAAAAACCCAATCCTAAAATGGGATAATAAAGAATATGAAACACTATTCTATAAACTGCATAGAAAGTCCACTGTGCTATAGTGAAAGGTGGCTAGAAGTATACATTTCTATAGTACTGAGGCCACCCAAGTTCAATATGCTATAGTGGTCGGTGGCTATAAGTACACGGAGGTACAATACCATTGTCTCCAAAGTTCTGACTACTACAGTGCCCTATTAGTGTCATCTGGTCAGCTCTTCTACAACCAGTTAGATTTTCTACAGTGCCCCAAAACTTTGGGTCAGGGGCCTTTAGCTCTCGATCCCATGTAGAAGGGGTACATTTCCCCCTGAAACCCCCAATGAGATCACTGTGGAGTTTGAACCATGAAGTTACAACATATTGTATAGTATGGCCCAGAAGCATTTAGACTAAACATCATCCAGAACAGATCGTGATACACCAATCCAATAGAGGTGTTAGGGAGGTCTCGAGTTTGAGTCTCCCCGACTTCCTTCTTATCTGTTGCATGTTTTCTTTGCAGCTTTTAAATTCCCCCACCCTGACCATTGTTAATATAACACAGTACTATAATATATTAGGATATCATATATGATAAAACAACACATATCTCAAAACTAAAATCATTTTTTATGATATATCATATCACAAGGCAACCAAATTTTAAATTCAATATCATTTTCTATAATATCAAATACAAAATATAAAATTATATTAGTTATTCTTCATTTAAAACATGATTTTGAGAATCATGAAGCATGGAAAATATCTTATACTACTTATGGTGGTGCAATATCAATTCCTCATATGAACACATTCTACATGAAACCCATATAAAACTATTAGTGCACCCCATTTCCCCAACTCTTGGGATATGCAACTCTTTGAATTAGTAATGTAACTCTTGGACAGAGAGCTAAACCTTCATTATTTGTTCATGCATGGGAGTTCCAAAGAATCAGTTAACTGTTTATCCTTTCCTTTGATAACACTTGTGGATTTCTAAAATCGAACAAAACTTTTTTAAAGCACCAGAATACATTAGAAACCTCATTTTCAAGATCAACATTATATGAAAAATTGAAACAATGTAAATATATAATGAATAACATACACATTAAATTAAAGATGGTTGTTTTTTATATTCTTCAATTATAGTTGTTGATTAAGATCCTTAAGGAGAAACCAATGGGTATATCCCACCATGGTGAATCCAAAAACTAATATGAATCACCCAATAGATTGGTTAATACCCTATTCTCAATCACATTATGCTTGTACCTCAGGTGGGAAAGGATGGATAAAGAGAGATCATAAAAAAGAAGTGGCATAATATTGGGAAAGGATCACATGAATGAAGACTCCCATCTCAATGAATTGGAATTATTATATATCCCTCTTGGATGTTCCCAATACACTACAAAATTTAATCATAAATTAAAAAATATATGAGTAAATAGATTTAGTTATAACTCTTATAACCTTTGACCATATGAATTATCACTAAAGTTTCATCACATGAAATGTTATTATTGATGATATCCAGCATGGAAGATTCTCAAATGTTAAATATTAATATTTTAATGTCATTATGAATCATAAAGTGCATTGTGTGTTTTATGATATGATCCAATATACTTGATATTCCCATGTTATACAATACAACTAGTTATGGAAGTGGATAAAATATTACTATATCATGCCTTGCGATATTCTTGTATAAATTATATAACTTGCCTTTAATAATATGGATATTATTCCATACAATATTCCTATATCATATACTATGATATATGATAACAAATATCATATACTGTTGCAACCATAGGTTGTAATATATTATATATATATTTTTTGATTAGAAGTACATTGTTTTTCATGTGAAAAAGTTTGAAACCTGTGTGAAGTTGAGTAGATTGGAGAGCACATTGTTCACCACTCTATTCACCACACCATGAAGATTCACCACGGTGGGTCTATATATAATATAATGAATATGGAAAAAACTTGAGTAGATAAGTAGTAGGAATTTTTTATGGGGTTTCAATTGAGAATTTATACTATGGGAAATTGAGATGCTGATTTATGTTATGGTAACATACTATTACTATTATGATATGTACGTTTCAAACCTTGTCGTGGTTTTCCTTTTTAGTTGTCTAGGTAGGGCCTAGGAGGAATTGGGAGGATACCTATAATGGTGAAGTAAGATATTTGTTGTATTCTTAGAAAAAATTGGCTATTTCTACAACCTTTTGAAGAATTACATGTCTTGTAATGTGGTTACATAACATGTAAGTTCTAATGATAATAAAATCTGGTTTTCAATAAAATGCGACGATTTTTTTGGTGATTATGAGAATTTTCCATTACACGCCATGTAATTGAGTTACATGTTGTGGAAAACCTTGGGATTTATTTTTAAACAAGTAAACCAACTAATTTTTTTCCCTCGTACTTCCTTTCTCTCGACCTAGAGGCCTTCCCTAGGTGTTTTTGGGAGCCTCCAACCCCTTCGGGTCTTTTTTTAGCAATTGATCATTGTTGCGATCCTGGTGTGACCTTATAGGTAAGCGTTCTCCATGTCTCTCGGTATATTCCTCTTTTCCTCCTAGGAGTTATTGGATCATCTTGGTGTTGATGAATCTAAACTCCATGTTGATAAATCTTGTTTCTAGGTTTAGTTCTTGGATCTCCTACACCTTTGTTCTTATTCATGGTTTCTGTTGTAGGCGTTGTGTTTTCATGAGAAAGGTAGTGTCACGACCCGTCCTCGGGGCCCGTGCCGTGACTACCCCAAGCTCGCCTTCCATAGGCCAGGGGCTGGCGACTATCACCAAAGGCGTAAATCCCGATAACTGGGAAGACATTGCCTTTATAAAAGTAAAGAAAACACCATAAAGTACAAGAGGAAGTAAAACACTAAGTACAAAGAGAATTGCTGAAAGGTAAATGGGCCAGAATACAAACCCAAAAGGATGTACAACTACAACTGAACAAAGTACAACAGAAAAAGATAACAGCTGGAAGAAAGGAAGCAGCTCCTGGGTCGTCCTCCTCGGATCCAACCTAAAGGGTAGGTATAGATGGCGCAGCTCCTGGATCGTCCACCATGAATCCTACCTGAAGGGTAGGTACAGATAGCCTCCTCAACGCTCTCACCCGTCAACCTCCTCCGTGTGTCGTCTCATCGTGTAGTCCACCTCCGGGTACTGACTCGTTGTGTAGTCCACCTCTGGGTACTAACTCGTCGTGTAGTCCAACTCTGGGTACCTTCCAGTCCTCGAACACTTGGCCTCCGTCAGCACTGCCCGTCGTCTGCAACCAACACAACGAGGTGCGGGCATAGCCCGTGCAGGGGTGAGTATAACGATACTCAGTAGGGACCCCAAGACCCTCAAGGTCTCACTAAAACCAACATGGATAACCACAAAGAAGATCTCAACAGATAACCTCTACTTAGGTATATGCCCTTGCATATACCTAAGTTATCATGTAACCCATCTCAATAATGAGGAAAACACCAAGATCATGAAATCAACGGATAACCAATACCCAGGTATATGCCCATACATATACCTAAGTTATCAAGTGACCCATCTCAATCATGAGGTAAACACACAGGTCAAAAGTCTCAGCTCAAACCAGGATTTTCATTATCGAAATCGTAACTGCTGAAGAGCCCCGTCTCTGGAGTGTACAGTGGTTCTGTCATGACTCCTAGGTACTGCTCACTAACCTAAGACTGCTGAGGTACTCCTCCTGTCGAATACCGCGGGTCAGCCACCCAAACACAGTAGTGCTTCCCGCTGGGGTATGTCACCCAAACACAGTAGTGCACACCCCCTAGTAGCCTGCTGAGGTACTCTCCGGACGAGTACCGCGGGTCTGCACTGTCACACAGGTAGTGCTCCGTCCGCCATGGGTCTTTACCTCACAAAGTAGTGCTCCATCCAATGGGCTAGTTGACTCACTCCAAGTCAAGTCGGTCAAGCAGTCGTCAAGTCTCAGTCAGCTACACGGTCTCCGTACTCCGCACGCTCGTCTCTGGGAGGGTCCGCTCTACGAGATACAGGTCGATACTCCAAGTATCTCAAAGTCCCACGAAGAAGTATCTCAAAGGACCGCCTCGTCATAGGGGTCTCAACGCAACAGTCGGCGCATCAATCAGACGCCCGGTCTGTGAGTTATTAGCCTTTTCGTCCCAGGGGCCCGGTTGGTTTCATGAGTGAACCAACCCGGCCGTATCTCAACTGTACCCCGAACTCTCATAGGGACCGATTCTCAACGTGATCACCAACGCCACTGACGATTCGTCAAACGAACGTCTGGTCTGAAAGATAACAGCTTTTCTGTTCCAAGGGCCCGGTTGGATTTCGGGTACAATCCAACCCAGCCACTATCCAACAGAAACCGAAACTCGGGCGAAGAATTCCAAGAGTTCCGTCTCATCAAGAGGAATTCAATGAGACAGACGGTGCATCAATCGGACGCCCGATCTGTGAGTTATTGGCTTTTTCGTTCCAGGGTCCCGGTTGGTTTCATGAGCGAACCAACCCGACCGCACTCCGACGGCATCCAAACCTCGAGCGGAGTAAGCCAAATGATCCGTCTCACTTAGAGGAATCCATCAAAGTCGACGGTATGTCAATCGGACGTCCGGAGCTCAAGATATAAGCGTTTCCGCTCCGAGGGCCCGGTTGGTTTCGTATCTGAACCAACCCGTCCGAACCCAAAGTATTCCGAAACCTTGAGTGAGATATACCGAAACGACCGTCTCGTTCCAAGGATCGCTACTCAACTGACGGTGCATCTATCGGAGGCCCGTAACCCAAGATATGGGCAAAATACCAAAGAGGGTCCGAAAACGGGGGGTCTGGGCCCGGACCGACCCGGCCCGACCCCCCTGGGTCGGCCCAAACCGGGTTGACCCGACCCGGGTCCCACCCAGCGGGGCCCGGCACAGCCCATCCGGCGCGGCGTGGCCCGGTCGGCTCGGTCCGGCCCGACCGGCCAGCCGCGGCTCGGCCAGCGCGGCCGAGCGGAAGCCGCGGGCGGGGTGCGCGGTTCCCCCCCTCGCCGCTAATTGAAGCCGGCAGCAAACCACCACCGCCAGCCTTCCGGCATCACGCCGCCGCCACCGGTCGCCAGCGCCGCCGCGCCGGCGTGGCGCGCCGCCGCCACCTTCCGCGGACCACCGGACGCGCTCCGGTGGTCCGTTTCTCCTGCTGTCTTCGCCAACGGTCCTCTCGGGACCCGACCTTCACTACGAAGGGATTCAAATGCCATAGCGGCCTGCTTCGTCGTCGTCCGTCGATCCGCACATAGATAAACAAGCTGTGGAGGGTTTTCGGGCCGTGTTTGTTTGGCCCGCTCCCTCCGCGTTAAGTGTTATCAATTGGCAAATAATAACACATGATTTTAATCATTGATGAGGGTATAATTTATCCAAAATAAATTATACGAACACCTTGCAATCAAATACCCATGCACAGAGTTTAAAATTTGAATGTGCGGCATGACGATGTCGCGCATTCTTGCCGCTCGATCCCGCGCGGCGTGACGATGTCGCTCATCCTTGCCACTTGATCCCGCGCGGTGCGACGACACCGCGTCAATTTCATTCGATCCGAAACAACAAGAAAAACAATAAGGGAGGGGGCGGCTGTGTTTGTGTGGTCCGGCCTCCTCCCGTTAACTGATATCATGCAGTCCAAATAGATGCGGGTAAAAGACGGAAGAGAAACACGTATAGAAAACACATAAACCCCCTACCTCGGTTTCAAGAGCGGAGTCACGGAAAGAGGATTTGAAGATGACGTCGGGGTGCGTCTGAGGAGGAAGCGGCGTCTCCTCATGTGTTGCGGTGAAGAGGAAGGAAGGCATGTCGTCGTTCTTCGTGGAAGAATGGTGTTCTTCGTTAGAGACCGATTCGTTCTTCACGTTCTTCGTCGATGAAGAAGATGTTCTTAAGGCCTCCCAAATCCTCCCAAGCAACAAAGAAACTAACCCAAAATAAATTAAGCCACACTTAATTTATTAACTCAACATGGCTTTTGAAATTCAAGTGTTTGAATTTCAAAAACTCACATTAAACTCACTACATTACTATCATAAGTTATTAACTTAAGTTAACAATATTAATGGTGAGTTGAGGGGGTTAGAGGATATGAAGGGGTGGGGTTCGTGTGGGCCCCACCACCCTCATAACCTCCCAAGGGAGGTTGGGTAGTTACCCAACTTCCTTCCAAAGGATTAAACACTTAGATTAAAATAAAAATTGTTGTTAAATTTTTATTTTTAACTTCCACAATTTTTATCAACTTCTCTCGAGTAAATGCAACTCCAGAATAGGCGTTCATAAGCAAATACCAGCGCTGCGGTTCCATCGGTGCCCTCGGAATTTGATTCCGAGCACCGGTTCAAAAGTTAGAAAAACCCGCTCGTTCGTTCATTGAACGTACTCGAGCCAAACTTTGGAAAATGATTCCGGGCACACTGGGCCTTGGAATTAGGCGCCGTCAGAAACTGCATTCTTGTAAAATTCCATATAAAATTAAGAAAAAATTTTCCTTGAAATTTCCAGGTCTTTACATTACTCCCACCTCAGGGCTTTACGTCCCCGTAAAGCTTCAACACAAACTAGGGTAAAAAAAGCGGTATTGAGCACGCATCTGAGCCTTCCGCTCCTATGTGCTTACCTGGAGATTCCGAGCTGCCTACGAAAATGGACAAGAGGAATCATCCATCCTCATAGAACCCGCTCCCGTAGAACCTCAATCTCCACTGAAACCTCCGCAAAAGTCACAACATCATCAAAGACCAGCTCCCCATGGTAAAATATTTGTGTCAGGACGTGCACGTATCTCCTCTACTGAGATACGTGGAAGACGTCGTGCACCCGGTGCAACTGAGGTGGATGGGTGAAGCGGTAAACCACCTCGCCTACCCTGCTGGGGACCTAGAAAGGTCCATTGAACCTCGAAGATATTTTTCCGCCTTGTCTACATCTCTGTAAACCTCATCGAGGTGAGACCCATATAAGGACATGATCGACATTCTCGAACTCAGAGGTCTCCAACTCCTGTTTAGAACAGAAACTTAAAACGACTGTTATCACGAGGGTAAGGTTGACTGACTCAAGAATGATTGGCCGCACCCTCCTATACAAGAGTTACCCTGCGCTGCCTGGGGTTTCCTTTTCGCCGACCAAGGAAAACCCATCCTGACGTCGTAGTTAAACCACAACCTTTTTGCCTAATACCGTAAATTTGTGTATGAACTGTGATTGCCTAGTCCATACTCAAATCAACGTCATAAGGTCTCGACGCTGCCACCAAGAGATTCCAACCGAAACTCTCGCCTCGAGGGTCTGACCACACCGTCGGTGTAAGTGTGATTATCGAGTCTTCTCCCAAGGTATCTCCAGACGTGAGGGTCAAGTCCACAGCTTCCAGAAACTCTAGGTCTGGAACGAGATTTGTGAAAGCAAGGAATGATTCATATCGACGTCCGTTACTACAACAGCTAGTAGTGGACACAGACTATCCCTTGAATCATTTTTAGAGCCATTGGGTCACACTCCTTGACCGCATGCAGCCGCACTCTTCCTCCACCCTCTAGGTCCCTGAGCCTGGCGAGAATAACTAAGGCGGGTGGTTGTAGCATGTTAAGATGTACACCACCTCATGCTGCTCTCCTAGCTCTGCCTCCACATCTGCTGCTTCGCAAACTCATCTCTCCTTTAAGATTCCTCTTATGGAAACAGTTAACATGCCCGAGTCTCCAAGACTGGTGCCAGTTTCCTGTTTCTTACTGCACTGTGCAGTCTTCATCCGCTCCTGGATGATCTGCACCTTCTTTGCCTACGATCTGAAAGAGATGCTAAAATTTCTCCTTTGACGAAAAGAGAAACTCGGTCTCATCCCTTGGATGAACCACACCCATTACCTAATATAGTTAATCCTGACATGAATGATGTATTCATGCCATGGATGACGTTGTAAGGCCTCGACGTAACTACCAAGAGATCCAAATGTCACTCTCGACTCCAAGGGTCGAGTCACACTATCGGCATCAGTGTGAGGTAACTGGGTCTCCTCCAGTAGAAATCTCGAAAGTGAGGGTCAAGTCAACAGTTTCAACCGGGACCACTCAGTATGAACCAAAAAAAGGATAGGAAAGAAAACATCTCAAAGATAAGTGTCTTTTTATTATTTCAGCTCATAGTACAAAGACACGAATACAACAGCAACATGGAACTAGAAGTACAAGGGACGTATCCACTAGTTCCTCTCCTGTCCACCTGCTCCCGGAGCTATTCTGCCTTGTCCACTGCTCGGCTGTTGCTCAAGCACTCATTGCTACTTCTGCCTCGGTGGCTCCTCCAACACCTGCAGATCAACTGTATGAGGAGTCGGATAGTCACGTGCCAGGTGACCCTTCCCGCCGCATGAGTAACACTATCTGTTTCTGGAACGCCTGACTCTGACCCCACCCCAGGTGCCCCGCACCACCGGTCCTAAAACCCGAGATTGTCCAACTGCTGGTCTGGTCCTCCTGGACCTCTGCATCATCTGTCTACTGCCCACAGATGACTCGGCTACTGATCGAAAAACATGCGGCAAAGCCAGAAGCTCCTGTACACACTCGGGGTGTAGAGCTACTGGCACAAACTCCACCCTGAAGAAGGTCTCGAAGTCTTCCCATGCGAAGGTCATCCCGTCGCAAAACTGAAACAAGTGGCTCCACCACCTGCCTGCTGATGCCTGAAGGAGGTTGGAAACAAAGATCACCATGAAGTCTTCCAGTGTTCCCACTAGCCTGAAGACTCTCACCACAGCCTCCAGCCAAACCTCAGCAGCCTGTGGGTCCGTCTATCCCTGAAACCTGGGTGGCCTCTGGCACTGGAACTCGTGCAACGCGCTCAAGTGGCGTGCATTGCCTACTGCTGGGGCTAGTGGCATCGGTGGCCCAATGTATGGTAGTACCGCTGGTGCCTCCGCTGGTGCCTCAACTGCAAGAGGGCCCTGTACCGAAGACTCGTCACTCGACAGGCTGTCAGTACACACATCCCTCTGGGCTCCAGCTGGTCATCCGAGAAAAGGCATCCTGAAAGAAACAAAGTGACACGGTCAAACGATTATACCTGGTGAGCTGACCTGGTTTGAGCTGATATTTAAATAAAACTTCTGGAAACACACATGAAATCAGTGTTTTTGTGCACAAAGTTGGAATTCAGTTGTCAGGGTCTTGGTGTATGGATACGTCGGCCACCTGCACCAACACTAGACTCCCTGAACTGAAAACCACACTTGGTACTCTTAACACTATTGCTTCACAGAAAGAAAAATATCAGAGTTATTAGTTCTGCGGTAGAACCGACTCCTTTGATACCAATTTTTCACGACCTGTCCTCGGGACCCGTGTCGTGACTACCCCAATCCCGCCTTCCATAGGCCAGGGGCTGGAGACTAGAACCAAAGGCATAAATATCAATAACTGGGAAGGCATTGCCTTTATAAAAGTAAAGAAAACACCACATAGTACAAGTGGAAGTAAAACACTAAGTACAAAGAGAAGTGCTGAAAGGTAAATGGGCCAGAATACAAACCCAAAAGGAAGTACAACAACAACTGAACAAAGTAAAATAGAAAAAGACAATAACTGGAAGAAAGGAAGCAGCTCCTGGGTCGTCCTCCTCGGATCCTACCTGAAGGGTAGGTACAGATGGTGCAGCTCCTGGATCGTCCACCACAGATCCTACCTGAAGGGTAGGTACAGATAGCCTCCTCAACGCTCTCGCCCATCAACCTCCTCCGTGTTTTGTCTCGTCGTGTATTCCACCTCCGGGTACTGGCTCGTCGTGTAGTCCACCTCCGGGTACTGACTCGTCATGTAGTCCACCTCCGAGTACTGTCCAGTCCTCGAACACTCGGCCTCCGTCAGCACTGCCCGTCGTCTGCAACCAACACAACGAGGTGCGGGCATAGCCCGTGCAAGGGTGAGTATAACGATACTCAGTAGGGACCCCGAGACCCTCAAGGTCTCACTAAAACCAACATGGATAACCACAAAGAAGATCTCAACAGATAACCTCTACTTAGGTATATACCCATGCATATACCTAAGTTATCAAGTAACCCATCTCAATCATGAGGAAAACACCAAGATCATGAAATCAACGGATAACCACTACCCAGGTATATTCCCATACATATACCTAAGTTATCAAGTGACCCATCTCAATCATGAGGTAAGCACAAATGTCAAAAGTCTCAGCTCAAACCAGGATTTTCATTATCGAAACCGTAACTGCTGAAGAGCCCCGTCTCTGGAGTGTAAAGTGGTCCTGTCACGACTCTGAGGTACTGCTCACTAACCTAAGACTGCTGAGGTACTCCTCCTGTCTAATACCGCGGGTCAGCCACCCAAACATAGTAGTGCTTCCCACCGGGGTATGTCACCCAAACACAATAGTGCACACCCCCTAGTAGCCTGCTGAGGTACTCTCCAGACGAGTACCGCGGGTCTGCACTGTCACACAGGTAGTGCTCCGTCCGCCAGGGGTCTGCACCTCACAAAGTAGTGCTCCGTCCACTGGGCTAGTCGACTCACTCCAAGTCAAGTCGGTGAAGCAGTCGTCAGGTCTCAGTCGACTACACGGTCTCCGTACTCTGCACGCTCGTCTCCGGGAGGGTCCTCTCCACGAGATACAGGTCGATACTCCAAGTATCTCAAATTCCCACGAAGAAGTATTTCAAAGGACCGGCTCGTCATAGGGGTCTCAACGCAACAGTCGGCGCGTCAATCGGACGCCCGGTCTGTGAGTTATTAGCCTTTTCATCCCAGGGGCCCAGTTGGTTTTGTGAGCGAACCAACCCGGCCATATCTCAACTGTACCCCGAACTCTCATAGGGTATACTCATAGGGACCGATTCTCAACGTGATCACCAACGCCGCTGACAGTTCGTCAAACGGACGTCTGGTCTGAAAGATAACAGATTTTCCGTTCCAAGGGCCCGGTTGGATTTCGGGTACAATCCAACCCAGCCACTATCCAACAGAAACCGAAACTAGGGCTAAGAATGCCAAGAGTTCCGTCTCATCAAGAGGAATTCAACGAGACAGACGGTGCGTCAATCAGATGCCCGGTCTGTGAGTTATTGGCTTTTTCGTTCTAGGGGCCTGGTTGGTTTCGTGAGCGAACCAACACGACCGTACTATGACGGCATCCAAACCTCGAGCGGAGTAAGCCAAATGATCCGTCTCACTTAGATTAATCCATCAAAGTCTACGGTACGTCAATCGGACGTCCGGAGCTCAAGATATAAGCGTTTCCGCTCCGAGGGCCCAGTTGGTTTCATATCCGAACCAACCCGGCCGAACCCAAAGTATTCCGAAACCTTGAGTACGATATACCGAAATGACCGTCTCATTCCAAGGATCGCTACGCAACTGACGGTGCATCGATCAGAGATCCGTAGCCCAATATATGGGCAGAAGACCAAAGAGGGTCCGAAAACCAGGGGTCTGGCCCCGGACCGACCCGGCCCGACCCCCCTGGGTCGGCCCGAACCGGGTCGAACCGACCCGGGTCCCACCCAGCGGGGCCCGGCCCAGCCCACCCGGCGCGGCCCGACCCAGCTGGCTCGGTCCAGCCCGACCGGCCAGCTGCGGCTCGGCCTGCGCGGCCGGGCGGAAGCCGCGGGCGGGGTGCGCGGTTCCCCCCCTCGCCGCTAATTGAAGCCGGTAGCGAACCACCGCCGCCAGCCTTCCACGGACCATCGGACGCGCTCCGGTGGTCCGTTTATCCTGCCGTCTTCGCCAATGGTCCTCCCAGGACCCGACCTTCACTGCGAAGGGATTCAAATGCCATAGCGGCCTGCTTCGTCGTCGTCCTTCGATCTGCACATCGATAAACAAGCTGCGGAGGGTTGTCGGGCCGTGTTTGTTCGGCCCGTGCCCTCCGCGTTAGGTGTTATCAATTGGAAAATAATAACACATGATTTTAATCATTGATGAGGGTATAATTTATCGAAAATAAATTATACGAACACCTTGAAATCAAATACCCACGCATGAGAGTTTAAAATTTGAATGCGCGGCGTGAAGATGTCGCGCATTCTTGCCGCTCGATCCCGCGTGGCGTGACGATGTCGCACATCCTTTCTGCTCGATCCCGCGCGGTGCGACGGCACCGCGTCAATTTCATTCGATCCGCAACAATAATAAAAACAATAAGGGAGGGGGGCGGCCATGTTTGTGCGGTCCGACCTCCTCCCGTTAACTGATATCATGCGGTCCAAATAGACGTGGGTAAAAGACGGAAGAGAAACACATATAGAAAACACGTAAACCCCCTACATCAGTTTCAAGAGAGGAGTCACAAAAAGAGGATTTGAAGACGACGCTGGGGTGCGTCTGAGGAGGAAGCGATGTCTCCTCATGTGTTGCGGTGAAGAGGAAGGAAGGCACATCGTCATTCTTCGTGGAAGAATGGTGTTCTTCGTCAGAGACCGATTCGTTCTTCACGTTCTTCATTGATAAAGAAGATGTTATTCAAGCCTCCCAAATCCTCCCAAGCAACAAAGGAACTAACCCAAAATAAATTAATCCACACTTAATTTATTAACTCAACATGGCTTTTGAAATTCAAGTGTTTGAATTTCAAAAACTCACATTAAACTCACTACATTAATGTCATAAGTTATTAACTTAAGTTAACAATATTAATGGTGAGTTGAGGGGGTTAGAGGATATAAAGGGGTGGGGTTCGTGTGGGACCCACCACCCTCATAACCTCCCAAGGGAGGTTGGGTAGTTACCCAACTTCCTTCCAAAGGATTAAACACTTAGAGTAAAATAAAAATTGTTGTTAAATTTTTATTTTTAACTTCCACAATTTTTATCAACTTCTCTCGAGTAAACGCAACTCCGGAATAGGTGTTCATAAGCAAATACCGGCACTACAGTTCCATCGGTGCCCTCAGAATTTGATTTCAAGCACCGGTTCAAAAGTTAGAAAAACCCGCTCATTCGTTCACTGAACGTACCTGAGCCAAACTTCGGAAAATGATTCTGGGCACACTGGGCCTTGGAATCAGGCACCGTCAGAAACTGCGTTCTTGTAAAATTCCAAAGAAAATTAAGAAAAAAATTTCCTTGAAATTTCCGGGTCTTTACAGGTAGGTGGTTCTATTACAATTCCCGATTTATATTAAACCTAAATTGATTTATTTAATTTCAATTGTTTTTAATTAAATTAAATCACTTGGTTTTAATTAAAAAATTTTCATTTTTTTTGGAAAAACCCAATTTCATTGAATTGGGGTTTTGAGAAAAAAATGGTTTTTTTGGTATGAAATTGAAAACCCCCCAATTCCATTGAAATAGGGCGTGTTTATGGAAATATGTGGTAATTTAAAATTTTTATTAGATGTAAAATGTTTCAATTAAAGTTTTGAATTTAATTATGGAAATAGTTTTGATGAAAAATTGTGAAAAACTTTAATTCCAATGAATTGGGGGTTTGTTATGAAATTGATGGAATTTTTTTAAAAATTAAATTCTTGAATTTAATTATGAAAATGGATTGTGAATTTATTTAAAATCCATATTTTTGAAAATTAATTAAAATGGTTTTGATAAAAAACTTAGGGTTTTATCTTGGTGAAAGGGCATGTTTTTTATTAAAACCATATTTTGGTTTTAAATGGAAATTGGCATATTTGAAATGGATAATGAGATTAACTATATTTTAAGTAGTATTAAAATAAATTGAAAATTGTTTTTTATTATATAATATGAAAGACTTAGGTAGTTATTGAGTTATTTGGATGACACTTTACAATTTAAAACATTCTAAAACATCATATCAACACATCACATTCCTTAGGTGATGGCGATGAGTCCTATTTGTCTGGAGTTCAAAGGGGATTATGCACATATTTTCCATATCACCTTGAGTGTGGAGTCCCTATAGCCTATAACTATAATAATTTCTTAGAAATATGGCCATGTTACTTGCTTTTTTGTATTTCAAATGAATATATTCCATTGTTCTAAGCTGTTTTACATACATTATGATTTATAAAAACTATTTTATATAAGAGTGTTTATTTAATCCATTTGTGAAAAATTCCATTTTTTTATAAAAATTTCCATAAATTTAATTTTGAATCTTTTTTTTGAAATCATTTCCATCATTTTAAAATTATTTCCATCTTTGGAAATATAAATCATGAATTGTTTCATTTATGCTCTATGAAATCCCAAACCTATCTGTTTTAGGGTGAAAGAATTTTTTTGGTTAATATTATATTGGAATATGTTATGGAACCCTTGGTGAGATCCTATTGGGAATTTAGCTCACACCCTACTTGTGCCTTCAGGTGTTTGTAGATTATCTCCTTCTAGGTTTGAGTAGGGGTAAAGCACCACTTGGAGGTGGTTCTAGCTATTGATCTATAGACTTGGTAAGTTGAGTCCTTTGGGGATTATTCTATTTTCTCTATTTTTGGTAATTTTTATTGTAGTACTTTGGTTTGTTATACCTTTTTGAATTCTGTTATATTACTCCCAGTGGAGTTTCTTTTATATGGATATTGATTTTCTATCTTGTTTCCACATTTTTTGTGGAAAATTCGTTCCCACATTCTTTGTGTATGATTCTAGGTGCTAGTTTCCAACCCATGAGGACCAGGAATGAACTTCAGTATATGTCAACATCAGCTCAGTTATTGGGTTACTAGGGTACTCGAGATGGTTCGTTACAAAGTGGATCAAAGGTACAGGTTGAGATTTTTTCTTGAAGTTAGTATGTATTTGTGTATTCTTGTTGGGAATTAGGAGGCATTTATGATTGAGTGTCTGGCCAGATCTGACCTCAATGAACCTTAAGTAACTAGGGGTGTTTTAGGAAATACACCTTGAGGTTTAGTTCCAGTATTTTCCATGTTTTGATTTGGATAGAGTGAAATCCAAATCATGTTGTTTTATATATTAGGATTAATTTCCCTTATTGATATGTTTGAGTGTTTTTATAATGTCTTATTTGTAGTATGCTAGTGTTATGTAGAATCATGCCACCAAGAATAAGTGAAAATCAGATCTAGGAGGAAGCTTCTACTGAACCTTAGAGAGAAAATCCTCTTGTGGATCCAAACCTGGTTGAGGTGACTGTTCTTATTGTCTAAGTTCTAGGACAGGCACCACCTCTAGTTCTCGTTAAGGCTCCAGCTATGGAACCTTAGGGGGATATTCTCAAGATTAGTTTTCAAGATCTCTTTATCTATAATCTAGTGTCATTAAAATGTTCAAATCATCCTCAAGAGGCTGAGGAGTGGTTGAGAATAATGGAGTGTTTGTTTAGGTTCTTGGACACACCCAACAAAATCAAGGTGAAGTGTGCCACCTTCATGTTATAAAGACCGAGATGGATATGGTGGGAGATGATGGAGACGATAAAGAAACATGATGTATTATAGTGGAAAGGCTTAAACGTTCTTTTTATAGACCTGTTCTATCTATAGTTGTTGTTGTTTTCCAAGGGTACAAAGTTTTTCAAACTTGAGAAGGCTGACAGGATTGTGATAGAGTATGCAAACCATTTTGACAAGTTTGTTCATTTTGTACTTGATATTGTATCTAATGAGAAGATTAAGGCTTGAATGTTCAAGTTAGGACTTCATCAGGATATTCGTTCTCAAATTTTCTTACTGAAGCTGCCTTCTTATGATAATGTACTGGATAGAGCACTGATGGTTGAGATAAACTTAGCAAGAAAGTCAGGGGTATCAGGAGTTTCTTTCTCTCCCAGTGTTAGTGTTCATTCCTCTAAGGTAAAGAGGAATCATGATGGTTCTCATGGAAGTTATCAATATCAAGTCCATTCTAGGTCTCCTGTGGTGCCTGTAAAAGGTCCTTTAGTTTCATACTAGTGTTGTAAGATGGGATATTCAAAGAGGGTTTGCACTGATACACCTAAGAACTGTGGCTCCTATAGAAGTTCAGGTAACTTTTAGAGATTATTCCATGTTTATACCACTCTGTGTAGTGGAATGATATCATCCTCCCCTTTTATAACTATATCACAATCACATTCTTCATGTGCAAAAGGGTTCCATCCATAGGCATCTGAAATAAAGCTTTTTCACACAGTGGAAGAGTCTCCAGAGGAAGCAGATACGGGTCAAGCGACCGTGAGAGGTACCATTACTATAAATTCATCATTAGTAACTATTATATTTGATACTATTTTATATCATCCATTTATTTAAACCTATATTGTTAACATGCTTAATCTTCCTATGGATCTTTTATCTTTTGCAATGGATATTACTACACCCCTTGGTTTGAAGAGAGAGCAATGTCTCTGTAGTCTCTCTTGTGGTTTCTCTATATCATATGTTGATATTTCTTGGAGTTTTCTAGTTCTCAACATGGAACGTCTTGAAATCATTTTCAGGATGGACTAGATCATTGCCAATAAATCTTGGATTGATTGTTATCTTTGATAGGTATCCTTTAATACACTTGACGGTGTGTTCCGTGTATTTTAAGGAGAATGGGACCCAAGGTCGATCAGAGATGGACCTTCTTACCTAGAGTTGGGGAAAGTAATATCAGTGTTTGAATTTGATCTGGGGTGGGAATATATGAGTGGTGATCTCCCTCTAGAGGTGTTCGAGTTTCCTGACGTGTTTCCTTCAAAATTATCCAATTTCCCCCCCAGTAAGGGAGGTTGAGTTTTCTATTGAATTAATTTTTGATACTCAACATGTTTCTATCCCTTATTACAACATGGAATCAGATGAAATAAAAGAGTTTAAGTCCCTGTTCTTGAGAAATTCTTTATATACCCGAGTGTTTCACCTTGGGCGGTGCCTGTTCTATTTGCTAAGAAGGCTGATGGTTCACTTTTCCCATGCGTTGATTATCAAAATCTCAATTGAGTTATGATAAAGAACAAGAATCCATTTCCACAAATTAATAACCTTTTTGACCAGTTGAAGGGGGTTAATTGGTTCTCAAAGATCAAACTTCGGTCTGGTTTCCATCAGTTGAAGATAAAAGAATCTAACATTCAGAAAACTTCCTTTCAGAGTAGGTACAACCATTATGGATACCTTGTTATGCCCTTTTTTCTAATAAATACTTCTATAGTATTTATGTAATTAATGAATAGGATTTTACATGAGTATCTTGATACCTTCATGGTAGTGTTTTTGGATGATATCCTCATTTACTCTAAGTCTGGGTAGGATCATGTGAATTATTTGAGAACAGTTCTGAGTCTACTGAGAAATCACTGACTTTATGCCAAGCTTTAGAAATGTGATTTATAGATTTAGGAAGTGCATTTATTAGGACATGTGATGTTAGAACAAGGAATATCAGTTGATCCTGATAAGATGAAGGCTATTATGACTTGGGAGAAACCACAAAATGTCTTTGAAATTCAAATAAAAAACAAGGCTAGTCTTTGAAATTCAAATCTTCTTGGGATTATCCAGATATTATTTACGATTCGTGAAGGACTTATCAAAGTAGGATTCTCCAATGAGTGATCTAAATTATACGTGAGTAAAGTTTGATTAGTATGAAAGATATTGGAATTATTTTGACAAGATGAAACATCTTTGGACTACTGCACCAGTGTTGAATCTTCATAAGGTCAGGCAGGGCTATGTGGTCTTTTATGATGCATTGGGTTAAGGTTTGGGCTATATTCTTATGCAAGGTGATCATGATATTACTTATGGATCTTGTTAGCTTATTCCACTTGAGAAGAATTATCTGATCCATGACCTTGGACTTACATTTGTGATTCACGCACTTAAGAGTTAACGACATTACCTTTACGAAGAAAGTTTTACCATGTTTTCTAACCATAAGTGCTTGATTTATATCTTATCTAAAAAAGATTTAAATCTCATCTAGAGGAATTGGGTGGAATACCTACAGTCTTTTGATATTTAAATCACCTATACACCGAGGAAAGGTAATGTCATTGAAGATGCTTTGAGTAGGAAACTTATGACCAAGGCAGTGAATGAATTATCAGAAGAGTGGAACTTGATGGATCTATTTGCACAGTTTCATATCAGAGTCCAGGAATCAGGGTCCATGGTTTCCTTGGATAATTTTCAGTTGAAATAGACTCTTCTCAAATTTATTCTTTAGGAACAATATCTTGATGACGAGTTTTATAAAATTAGAGACTCTCTTAATGGTGGGTAGACCATGATTGATTATTCGTTCTCTAAAGAGGGAATTCTATACTTTCAGAAACACTTTGTAGTACCATATTTTGTAAGGAAATATATGATGGGATATTTCTATAGTTACCTATAGGTATTTAACCCAGGATCTATGAAAAGTTTTTTTGACATGTGGTGGCAATTCTGGTGGCTAGGTATATGATGAGGCATTTCTGAGTTTGTCTCTCATTGATATACATGACGACATGTAAAGGATGAGAACTATAAACCTTCGAGATTACTTTATCCACTTCCAGTACCTACTTGGAAGTGGGATGATATATCTATGGACTTTGTGGTTGGTTTCCATATACCCAGAGAATAAAGAATGTGATATGGGTTATGATCGATAGGCTGACCAAGCCGGTACACTTTATACCCATTCATGATACAACAAAAGTTGAGGAGTTGGGAAATATTTATGAAATATATCATTCATTTTCACATAGATCCTTATGATATAGTCTATTATAGGGATCCTAGGTTCACTTATCTCTTTTGGAGAGGCCTTCAGGAGTCATTGGGATCTCATGTCCATTTGAGTACGACATACCATCTGCAGTCAGATGGCTAAACATAAAGAGCTATACAGATTCTTGAGGATATGTTTTGAACTTGTGTTCTTGACTTTGGTGGGTCTTGGTATGATCATTTGGGACTGGTTGAGTTTTCTTATAATAATAGTTACTAGTCTGTGATCATAATGGCTCCTTTTGAGGCCTTGCATGGATGACCTTATAAATCTCAATTGTGCTGGTCAGAGATTGGTGAATGTTCCATGGTTGGACTAAACTTTGTCCAAGAGACGACACTAAATATTTAGTTGATTAATCATAGGATGTTGATGATAGGTATCCAGTATAAGTATTATGCTCATCATCTCTGTAGACTATTGGAATTCTTAGTTGGTGACCAAGTATTCTTGAAAGTTTCAATGCGGTTGGGTCATTAAAGGATTGGGATTCAAGGATGGTTTTTCTTCATTTTGTTGAACCTTTTGAGTTTTTTTGAGTAGGTGTGGAAAGTTTCTTACCATTTAGAACTTCCACCATAGTTAATGTTGATACATAACATGTTCCATGTTTTGAAATATTGAAAGTATCTATCTGATCCATCTAATGTTTGGAGCTGGAGTGATCTTGAGGTTAAGCCTGATTTCTCCGTGACTGAACAACTGATCAATATAATTAATTATGAAACCAAGGCACTTAATGGGAGATAAATACCTTTGGTTCATATGATATGGAAGCATGGTTCTGATTCTCATGAGACATGGGAGTGCGAGGCCCTGATGAGAGAGAAGTGGCCTCACATTTTCGATATGGAAGCTTCTTGATAGGCTTTATGGGGACAAGATGATCTTATGGTGGGGAGGTTGTAACATCCCTTTAACCTTCTAATAGGTAAATTTAAAACCTTTTCATGGTTTTACTTTTTTTTGTCTAGGTAGGGAAAAGGAGTAATTGGGAGGATACCTATAATGGTGAAGTCATAGATGTGTTGTATTCTCAGTAAAAACTGGTCATTTTTACAACATGCTAGAGAATTACATGTCGTGCAATATGGTTACACAACATGTAATTTATAATGATAAAAAAATATGTTTTTTTTATTAAAAGGCGATGAGTTTTTTTGATGATTATGATAATTTTCAATTACACAATGTGTAATTGGGTTACACGTCATGTAAAACCCAGAGCTTTATTTTTAAACAAGTATCCCAATAGAGATTTTTTTGTTCTTCCTCTAGAATTCCTTTATACCAACCTAGAGGAATTCCACAAACATTTTTTGGAGAAAAAACCCCTCAGGGTCCTTTCATTCGGTGATTGACCATTGTTGCGATCGTGGTGTGACCTTTCGGGTAAGAGTTCTCCCTATCACTATATTTCTTCCTCTTTTATTCTTAGGAGTTTTCAGATCATATTGGTGTTGATGAATCTAAACTCCATGTTGATGAATATAGTTTCTAGGTTTAGTTCCTCGATCTTCTGTGCCTTCATTCTTGTTTATAGGTTCCATTGTGGGATTTGTGTTTCCATGAGAAAGGTAGATGGTTCCATTATGATGCCAAATTTATATTAACCCTAAATTACTTTAATTAATTTCAATAGTTTTGAATTAAATGTAATCACTTGGTTTTAATTAAATGGATTTAAATTTTTTTGTTTGAAAAATCATATTCCATTGAATTTGGGTTTTGAAAAAAAAAGATTTTTGGCATGAAATCGGAAAACCCCCAATTCCATTGAATTAGGGTGTGTTTATGGAAATTTGTGGTAATTTAAATCGATTAATTTAAAATTTGGATTTTATGGAAAGTGTTTAAATTAAAAATTTTAATTTAATTGTGGAAATGGTTTTGATGGAAAATTGTGAAAAACCCCAATTCCATTGAATTGAGGGTTTGTTATGAAATTGATTTAATTTTTTTTGAAAATTAAATTATTAAATTAAATTATGAAAATGGATTGTGAATTGATTTCCAATAACTATTTTTTAAAATTTCTTAAAATGGTTTTGATAAAAACCATAGGGTTTTATCTTGGCGAAAAGGCATGTTTTTTTTATTAAAAACCCATTTTGGGTTTTAAATAGAAATTGGCATATTTGAAATGGAGAATGAAATTAATTATATTTTAAGCAGTCTTAAAATAAATTTCCCATAATTTTTTTATTAGAGAACATTCAAGCCTTTGGTAGTTAGTGAGTTATTTAGACGAAACTTTACAATTTACAACATTCTAAAGCATCATATCAGTACATAACATCCCTTAGGCGATAGTGATGAGTCATCTTTAGCATGAGTTCAAAGGGGAATAAGTACATATTTTCTGTATCACCTTGAGTGTGGAGCCCCTATAGCCTATCACTATTAGACCTTATTAGGCATATGACCTTGTTTATCACTTGTTTGTATTTCAAATGAATATATGACATTGTTATAAACTAATTTACATGCCTTATGATTTATATAAACTATTTTATATAAAAGTGTTTATTTAATCCATTTGTAAAAAATTCCATTATTTTTGAAATATTTCTATCAATTTAATCGTGAAGCTTTTTTTTGAAATTATTTCTATCATTTGAAAAGTATTTTCATCTTTTGAAATGTAAATCATGAATTGCTTCATTTATGCTCTTTGAAATTCCAAACCTATTTATTTTAAGTTGAAATCATTTTGTAAGTTTAATTTAATATTGGAATCTGTTATGGAACCCTTGGGGAGACCCTATTGTTCTTTTAT
Source organism: Viscum album (assembly GCA_963277665.1). Lineage (NCBI taxonomy): Eukaryota > Viridiplantae > Streptophyta > Magnoliopsida > Santalales > Viscaceae > Viscum > Viscum album. The sequence goes on along the minus strand of OY728125.1, from coordinate 948,483,156 downwards.
CTCACACCCTACTTGTTACTATGAGTGTTTGCAGATTATCTCCTTCCAGGTTTGACCAAAGGTAAAACACCACTTGGAGGTGGTTCTAGCTATTGATTTGTAGACTTTTTGAGTTGTGTACTTTGGGGATTGGTATTTTTACTTGTTTTTGGTACTTTTGGTTGTAGTAATTTGGGTTGTTATACCTATTTTACTTATGGTACATTAATCCTAGTAGACTTTATTTTGTATGCATATTGATTCACTATCTTGATTCCACATTGTTTGTGGAAAATTAATTCCCACCTTCTTTGTGTATAATTCCAGGTACTAGTAACCAAACCATGGGTATTGGGAACACCCTTTAGGATATGTCAGAACTAGATTGGTTATCAGGTTACCAGGGTATCTGGGATGGTTCGTGAAAGATACAAACAAAGGTTATGTGGGTCATAGTTGAAGATGTTTTTTAATTGAAAAATTATCAAAAGAGAGATAGATTTAATACCACACCATGGAACTTGGAATTTTGGGATCATAAAATTTACATGCTACATAGGAAGGCCCACTATGGGTATTTTGCTAGCCATGGTGAATATCATGTAGAAGTATCTAGTTTCTTATAAGGTTGATCTAAAAGGAAAAATAATATTCACCACCCTGCAGAGGTAAGAATGTTTCATTGAGAGAATGCCTATGTGAAATGGGGTACCACTCTATGAGTATTTCAGTGTCCATGGATTTTGATGGTTTAAGAATTAGGATTTATGAAGATGAAACAACATAAGAAAGTGAGCATGGTGGAAGCCATGGTGAAGTGAGTGTTTTCCCTACATGAACATTTTAATCATAAACCATGCAATGATATTTATAAAACTGGAGATTATGCCCAATTTTGTTGATTTAGTTATTTTTTAATTCCTTGGATGTTATGGATTAAACTTCAACTAAATTTATGGAGTTTTAAGATAATATTTTTCTTGAATGAAATCTAGTGATTAGATCTCACAGTGATAAAGTTAGAAGTTGATTTTAGATTTTTAATTTTTAATTTTAAATTCATAATTTATAGGTTATATTATTATCGATTATATAGAACATAGTATAGAAACACATATATAATAAAAAAATAGGTACATTAAAGATTTTAAAAATAGTGTATGAGTAGGAAAAGATTATTTAATATCTAGAATTGTGATTTAAAGCATGTGTGAGGCTGAATTACCTTAAATATTAGGAGTGCAAGATTAATATAATGTGAAAACCATTTAAAATATATAAGTGAATATTGAAGCATCATAAAGAACACCCTTGTTGTTTGGTATTGATTATTTAGGTTGAAATCTTTGAGATTGACCAATGTGTCAACTATAACATTGTATCCATCTTGATAGAAGTGTATGGATGATAAAAATAGGTCACATACCTTGTATGAGAATTAATCTATTCCTAAATATTTAAATCAAATACTAGTGAAACAATGTTTAATTGGAACATAAATACATCCTTGATATGTTCTCTTTGGATGTTTCCTTTTAAGGTTGAACCAATTAAAAATCATGTTTCCATGATATTTACTATTTTATATATTATTGTGATTACAAAAAATATTTAAGGCTTACTTTTTAACATGAAGAAAAGATCCAATTAATATAAATAAAAGAAGAAATTTCAAGACACCCTAATTAACCTCCCTCTTAGAGTGAAAAATGTGACCCCATGGAAAAACAAGTGGTATAATCGCTATTGTATATTGTTTGAATTCATTTAGAGAAACCTAAAGTCATGGAGAGAATTTCGGATAAAAAGGCAGTACCTTTATTTGATGGGTGTAACTATCATATTTGGAAGAATTGAGTGAGATAAAATTTTTTATCTCTTAGAGTAGATGTATAATCAGAAGTAGTATATGAAATTCAAAATAATTGATTCTAACAGAATATCAATGAATAAAGGTGATAATAAGTTGTTAAATAATGGTTCTAAGGCTCAAAATTACTCACCAGAAGATTTGTTTTATAAAACATTTACAGAGGTGATGGATTTTCCTATAGAAAAATGAGTTTGGGATGAACTTGGTAACATCCATGAAGTTGATAGAAAAGTTAAGGAAGAAAAATTATAAGTTTTTAAGAATATGTTTGATGATTTAAATATGAATTCCAATGAAAATATGAATAGTTTATTTAATAGTATAACTAAAGTTAATGGTGATGTTTGTGGACTTGGTCATGAGATCAAATATTTTGATATTATAAAAAATATTATATGGATTTTACCAACAATATATAATCCAAATGTGTTTGTACTTGAAGAAATAAATTTTTGATAGTTATATATTGAATACTTACATAGTAATCTAGTTATATATGATATGTGAGTGAATCTAGAGAGATATTTTAAAAATTCATATAAATAAATAATATTAAAATTAGCTGAGATGCAAGAGGTTCAGGAGGGTGAAAATTAAGATGATGTAAGTGATGATTTATCATCAATTTTCACAATAAATTTTAAGAGGGAAAAAAATATTTGAGGTAAAATTACCCTCAGAATGTTTTCATTATAGGAAGTTTGGACACACCAAATCTAGGCGTCTAAAGAGTTTTTATTAATAGGATTTTGAGTTTAAATTTTCACTAAAATAAAAGAATAAGTTTTACCTAGAATGAACTATAGTTTAGGTTGTCACGAACCAGCCCGAGTCGACCCTGAACCAGTCACCCAGGCCAGCCCGTGACAAGTCCCGAGAGGCGTTCCCGATCCTCCTGGGATGGTGACAAGCACCAAGGGCATCAATAGAGTACACAAGGGAACGATTTCTCCCATATATAAACAATCAAACAAACAGCGGAAATAAACGGACAACCCAAAATGAATTTATATAAAAATTGAACTAAATATTATTTGTACAAGAAACTAAAATTAGAACAAAACCAACAACTCAACTGAACAATCCCGATGAACAACTAACTCCATGTGACACTTATGGTCACTCTCCAACACAATGATAAAATGTCGCCCAAGGTGATCGAACTAAAGATGAAACCTGCACAAGGGATAAAAAAAGAAGAAGACTATAGGCGTGAGTATTAAAACTCAGTAGGTTAGCCCGATATTCTATTCCCAATGCACATTCCTTTAAAATAAAAGAAACATAAATTTATAGTTTTAAATTCAAGTTTTGAAAGTATGTTTTTCAAATGAGGTTCCATGCTATAATAATTATCAGACAAAAACATGCATGTTTAATAAACAAAAATGCAAGTAACAATTATTTTCAAAGAGGTGAAACTTCAAAATGAAAACAGTTTTCATGAGGGCTGATTTAAAGAATTTTAACATTAAAATAAATAACACATACTACTGAATTTACCAACAAAACACACCGTATGCCGACGGTGAGTACAAAATAGCCAATGAGCACTAGTCACAGGAACACCCCTAGGCACTAGTTAGTTGTGAGCCCCAGGTACCTCGTATCTCGGTGAAAGTAAACATAATAAATATACGTTCTCGTGCACGAGCCACTAGTAGGGAACATACCCATAACCTAGTGGTCCCCAATAATCATCATCATTATAGTTTAGTTAGTGTTGTCATCGTCAAACTTGCTACGTGAAACAGGGGCCAACCCCCACAGAATCACTAGCATACTAGTACACGTCCGCCTACCTAGATACCCGGGATTCCCTTTAGTGCTCAATCAAGTTACACATATTATCAAATACACATTTCACATCCCCATTCCATTCCAAAACCATAAAAACACAAACATCCCATAATCATTCTTCACATTTCTTACACTAATCAACAAACCGCTAAATATTTCGTTAAAACAATTTCATGAAGTGTATTGAGGCTTTGCACATAAAACTCTTTCAAAAACACTCTTTAAATTATAAACACACATCATAACCAAACCAAATCATATTTTTCAGCCCAATAAACATTTAATAAAATCATTTAATGGACCATAAAACAATCCAAATTGCACAAATTGTTATATACAAGTAAAACACTCCTTCATTTCTAGGAAATGCCAAACGAGCCTTTAATTATTTTCTCAAAACTATCCTTTGACGAAGGTATGAATTTTAATTCTATTAAGGATCTGTATAAAAACAATTTACAGCAGAAAACCACATTCATAAATCTCTTATAATACTCAGGTTACGTATTAAAAACACAACCATTTTCATAAGGATGTGAAACAGTCCATTTTTGGGCAACTTGGGCCAAAATATGTTGTAAATCAAAACCCACTTGATTGTAAAAACAAATACAAATAGGAAATACATATAAGTAACCAAAAATACCATTTATAATTATTCCAATTCCTTTATAAATCCAAACAAATAACTTTTAAATCACACATCACACATAAAAGCCAACCGGGCAATTTACCGAACACATGACATGCCCTTTTTAAACAAAACAATTTATTTTAAGTACATGAAAAGGAATAAAACACCAATTGAAAGCCATATTTTCATTCAATATACTGTAACATGTTAAAAATACCATAGACCAGATTATAAACCTCACAAAATATTTGCAAAAGATAACAGAACATTTAAACAAACACTTGTTGAGAGCTTTCATGACAAAACAACACTACCGTTCACAAACCAATGATTAAACAACCACTTTGAACACCAATAAAATTATTCAAAGGATGAAAAACAATAATAAACATATATATCTGGTGTTAAATATAATAAAATGGTGAAACTTAAATAATAAAGTCATGTGCAAGGGGTATCCTACCTCAAAGCTTTGGCGTAATTGAAACGCACACCCAAAATCACCCGCCGCGGGTTTATAAACCATAAAACTATAAAGATCAGACCTAAACAAACAGAAACCCCATAAAAAAACATGGTATAACAAAAACCTAGTTCTATCAAGACTAGGGTACAATATAAAACCAAGAAATAATGAAAGGAGGGGGAAGAGGGAGAAGAAAGGAGAAGGAATCTCACCTTTCATCCTAGAAAAATCTTCATCTTCCATTAGATCTGAAGCCCTAGAGAAAAGGTAATGGCTTGAAAATTCTTGGAGAGACTCCTAAGGTCTGGAATAACTAGGGTAAGAATATTGGTGGCTAAAGGAGTAAGAATTGATTGATTTATGAATGATAAAATTTACCTTGGAAATTCTGGGAGATTTGAGGTTTCCTGATATTTACGCCCTAATTCGCGACCCACATGATCTCCAAAGAGGTAAAATCTATTACGAGGGTTAGTATAGAGTTATTTGATTCTAGGGGGAGGTGGAATAACCTAAAAATAGTAAAAAAATGAAAAAGATATAAACGAAACAAATTATTTTTTTTAAACAGGAAATGGGCCCGTCGGCTGGCCCAATACCTAAATGAGTAACCCAAATTCACCCGGCCTATGAATTTATAATGGGTCAAAAAGGATAAATAAGTTTTAATATATCAGTATAGGACAAGTGGGAAGTTGAATGGGTGAAAAAGTATGGAAAACAAAAGAGTGATAAAAGAAACAAATTCGGTTTTTAAAACTGGGAATGGGCTCACGGTTGGCCCAAATCATGAAGTAACCACCCTTTCTTCAAAAACTACTAAACAAACAATGGGGATACCAAATTAGGGTGGTTAGACATATATGAAACTTAAAAACTCAATATTTATCTCATAAAATACCCATGAAAAGGATTGGTATTTCTAATGGGCCGGATCAATACAATGACAGTAAAGAAAAAAAAACCGTGTGTGACAATTCTCCCCACCATTAAAGCTTTCCGCCCCCGGAAAGCCATAACACTTTCCGGCTGAAAAAAAACAACACCTAAGGATTACAGAATGTACTCCCCACCATTAAGAATCAACTATAACTAGAAATGTTCTTAGGATGAAAATCTAGGAGACCCATGGTGGGTCTCCCTACCATTAGAAACCAACTAGCAATGAATAGACAAGAATTGAACATGAGCTAGAGTTGGGACTCACTCACACAAGCCCCAAAAAAACCCTCCTACAAAAAACTAATATACCAAGTTAATAGAGTTACAACATGAACATATAAACCAACCACTCCCGAATGGAGGGGACAATAACTTGGTCGACACATTCAACACAATTCTGGACCCCCGTCACTTGGCGATGGGAGGGAAGGGGACCCAATAATTTGGCCACTGAAATAACAAAAGAAACAAAGAAACTACCCAAAACTCTCCCCCTATGAATAGGTAACACCAAGACTGCACCTGATTTTTACAGGCGGTCCACACATGGACATTGATTGGAAACCCACATCCATGAAGGAATAACCATAGACACTGTGTGAGGGGTTAAGTCCACCACGCTTGTTGCGACAAAGGGAAATTCATATAAATGAAGAACCAAAACATTGACATAGAAAATAACTTAACAAAACAGAGGAGTGAGGATCCTAATCGAGCACTCCACACCTCTGTCTATTTTCTGACTGCGTGAAAAGCTTCACTCTGAGGCCTATGGCTGGAGCCCTAATTCTTGAAGCATTTGCTGCACCGCAGTCAGGTGATAAGGATCACACCACTCAAAAAAAAACCACACTTGATCACCAAACAAAAACCTTCATCTATATAGTAACTCATAGATACATATCAAAATTCTATCTCACTCCAAACGAGGGGAGGAATGGACAAGGAATACGACGAAACACATCAACATCACCGAACACAACTACTCTATCCAAAAGAATTATCATAACCTAGAAGCACTTTTAATAGATCCCAAAAAGCTCTCTAATCCAACAAACAGGTTGAGGCATCATCAAAAGAGTTGGATTTAAAATTTGAAAGGAATCCTTAGGTTGATCAGCAGGAAAGATTTCCAACACATAACTACCCATGGCCACATCACAACATCAAACACATTTTTAGAAACCCAATGAAAATTACTCCAAAACCGAGCCACCAACAAGATCTCATCACTAGATAGAACAAGAGTATGAATTATAGATCACATGGAAGCCAACCAAATAAACAACTCTTCTAAGACATAGAAAAAACAAGCCACATAACCATTGGTTTTAAAAAAGGCCACAATTTTCAGCTCAAAACAATTTTGAAAAATCAAACTAACTTGGTGGGTTTCCACGTTCACCAATGGTGTTTGATCAAGTCTCACCCACATGCACATTTCCATGCCACCCCTGACACCCAACCACCATACCATATAGGCCATACTTCCAGATATAAATAAAACCATGCATGTGAGCACCCATGAAAACACCAAAGGCTAAAATTAAACATCATAATTCAAAAAAACAATTTACCTTAAAAAGGAACACCAACCACCAAGTCAAAAAACATTTTCATGTTTCACAAAAAAAACCACAATTAATTAAGAACCATTTTCTTGAAAACCTACCCCTTTTCATTTTTAAAAACATTTTAAATAACCAAGCCACTCCAAACAACCCCTTCCCATTATTTTAAAAAAAAATCAGAAATGTATATTTTCTTAATCTGAGGTCCATTGAGACCAATAACATTTCTAGTAAAAAACCAACCGATCAAAACTAATTTCCAAAACTAATTTATCCCATTCAAAAACTTTATAACATCCTAAAATACCCCATTTAAAAAAAGATCCAGAATCACTTTAAAATGATTCACAATTTCAAAACTTTTTATTTCAACAATCCACAAGTTTAGATTATGGATAATCCAATCCCTTTAAATCATTTCTGCTTCCCTCCATTTTTTGTCACAAAAACACAACCTTCCAAAACCATTATTATATTTAATTATTGAAAACCCCATTTTTTTCACTTTTCAAAATATAATCCTTACATTAAAACCCATTTCCACAATTCTCACACAAGGATTTTAAAAACAAAAATTCAGAATTCATGAAAGGTTCAAGAGACCCAAAAAAAGGGAACTAGTGTCGGTGGGTGACTTGAGAATATGGTTGGCGGCCATATGCCAAACACAACACCAACACAGAGAGACTTATTAGGACCATTACCCAGCTCCACATGGCTTGCCAGGCCCTGTGAGCTCACGAAGGACATTGGTCAGACTCCCCTTGTCATATCCCAATACCAAACAATCAACTAGAACAAAGGACACTAATAAAACCGGACTTCCATGGAAACCTGAGGATTAGAACAAGAAAGAGTTCGCGACGCTCTTCTTGAACTTACCCCTCAAGTCCCAACAATACTACTCCATCTACCTTGACATCCCCAAAATAACAAGGGCGCTCTAAAAAGAAAGGTCCGCTAATAGCCGACCTCCTCTGATTCCATTTTGTCACGAACCAGCCCGAGTCGACCCTGAACCGGTCACCCAGGCCAGCCCGCGACAAGTCCTGAGAGGCATTCCCGATCCTCCCGGGATTGTGACAAGAACCAAGGGCATCAATAGAGTACACAAGGGAACGATTTAGCCCATATATAAACAATCAAACAAACAGCGGAAATAAACGGACAACCCAAAATGAATTTATATAAAAATTGAACTAAATATTATTTGTACAAGAAACTAAAATTAGAACAAAACCAACAACTCAACTGAACAATCCTGATGAACAACTAAATCCATGTGAGACTTCTGGTCACTCTCCAACACAATGATAAAATGTCGCCCAAGGTGATCGAACTAAAGATGAAACCTGCACAAGGGCTAAAAAAAGAAGAAGACTATAGGCGTGAGTATTAAAACTCATTAGGTTAGCCTGATATTTTATTCCCAATGCACATTCCTTTAAAATAAAAGAAACATCAATTTATAGTTTTAAATTCAAGATTTGAAAGTATGTTTTTCAAATGAGGTTCCATGCTATAATAATTATCATACAAAAACATGCATGTTTAATAAACAAAAATGCAAGTAACAATTATTTTCAAAGAGGTGAAACTTCAAAATGAAAATAGTTTTCATGAGGGTTGATTTAAAGAATTTTAACATTCAAATAAACAACACATACTACTGAATTTACCAACCAAACACACCGTATGCCGACGGTGATTACAAAATAGCCAATGAGCACTAGTCACAGGAACACCCCTAGGCACTAGTTAGTTGTGAGCCCTAGGTACCTCGTATCTCGGTGAAAGTAACCATAATAAATATCCGTTATCGTGCACGAGACACTAGTAGGGAACATACCCATAACCTAGTGTTCTCCAATAATCATCATTATCATAGTTTAGTTAGTGTTGTCATCGTCAAACTTGCTACGTGAAACAGGGGCCAACCCCCACAGAATCACTAGCATACTAGTACACGTCCGCCCACCTAGATACCCGAGATTCCCTTTAGTGCTCAATCAAGTTACACATATTATAAAATACACATTTCACATCCCCATTCCATTCCAAAACCATAAAAACACAAACATACCATAATCATTCTTCACATTTCTTACACTAATCAACAAACCGCTAAATATTTCGTTAAAACAATTTCATGAAGTGTATTGAGGCTTTGCACATAAAACTCTTTCAAAAACACTATTTAAATTATAAACACACATCATAAACAAACCAAATCATATTTGGAAGCCCAATAAACATTTAATAAAATCATTTAATGGACCATAAAACAATCCAAATTGCGCAAATTGTTATATACAAGTAAAACACTCCTTCATTTCTAGGAAATGCCAAACGGGCCTTTAATTATTTTCTCAAAACTATCCTTTGATGAAGGTATGAATTTTAATTATATTAAGGATCTATATAAACACAATTTAAAGCAGAAAACCACATTCATAAATCTCTTATAATACTCAGGTTACGTATTCAAAACACAACCATTTTCATAAAGACGTGAAACAGTCCATTTTTTGGCAACTCGGGCCAAAATATGTTGTAAATCAAAAACCACTTGATTGTAAAAACAAATACAAATAGGAAATCCATATAAGTACCCAAAAATACCATTTATCATTATTTCAATTTTTTTATAAATCCAAACAAATAACTTTTAAATCACACATCACACATAAAAGCCAACCGGGCAATTTACCGAACACATGACATGCCCTTTTTAAACAAAACAATTTATTTTAAGTACATGAAAAGGAATAAAACACCAATTGAAAGCCATATTTTCATTAAAGATACTGTAACATGTTAAAAATACCATATACCAGATTATAAACCTCACAAAATATTTTCAAAAGATAACAGAACATTTAAACAAACACTTGTTGAGAACTTTCATGACAAAACAACACTACCGTTCACAAACCAATGATTAAACAACCACTTTGAACACCAATAAAATTATTAAAAGGATGAAAAACAATAATAAAAATATATATCTGGTGTTAAATATAATAAAATGATGAAACTTAAATAATAAAGTCATGTGCAAGGGGTATCCTACCTCAAATCTTTGGCGTAATTGAAACGCACACCCGAAATCACCCGCCGCGGGTTTATAAACCATAAAACTATAAAGATCAGACCTAAACAAACAGAAACCCCATAAAAAAACATGGTATAACAAAACCCTAGGTCGATCAAGACTAGGGTACAATATAAAACCAAGAAATAATGAAAGGAGGGGGAAGAGGAAGAAGAAAGGAGAAGGAATCTCACCTTTCATCCTAGAAAACTCTTCATCTTCCATTAGATCTGAAGCCCTAGAGAAAAGTGAATGGATTGAAAATTCTTGGAGAGACTCATAATGTCTGGAATAACCAGGGGAAGAATATTGGTGGCTAAATGAGTACGAATTTATTGATTTATGAATGATAAAATTTACCTTGGAAATTCTGGGCGATTTGAGGTTTCCTGAGATGTTCGCCCTAATTCTCGACCCACATGATCTCCAAAGAGGTAAAATCTATTATGAGGGTTAGTATAGGGTTATTGGCTTCTAGGGGAAGGTGGAATAACCGAAAAATAGTAAAAAATGAAAAAGATATAAACGAAACAATTTTTTTTTAAACTGGAAATGGGCCCATGGGCTGGCCCAATACCTAAATGAGTAACCCAAATTCACCCAGCCTATGAGTTTATAATGGGTCCAAAAGGATAAATAAGTTTTAATATATCAGTATAGGACAAGTGGGAATTTGAATGTGTGAAAAATGATGAAAAACAAAAGAGTTATAAAAGAAACAAATTCGGTTTTTAAAACTGGGAATGGGCTCACGGTTGGCCCAAATCATGAAGTAACCACCCTTTCTTCAAAAACTACTAAACAAACAATGGGGATCCCAAATTAGGGTGGTTATACATATATGAAACTTGAAAACTCAAGATTTATCTCATAAAATACCCATTAAAAGGATTGGTATTTCTAATGGGCCGGATCAATACAATGACAGAAAAGAAAAAAAAACCGTGTGTGACATAGGTAGTGTAATTGGAAATAAATTTTAGAGTAAGGTCTTGGTAAGTATAAAGGAGGAAGATACGAAGGAATATCCACTAGAATGCATAGGGTCTAAGTTTATCTCAAATGTAGAATATGTTATGATGGAATCAGTGGAAAAATAAAAATTTGTAGTTGAAGATAATGTTCAACCATAAGAAGTTTTTGATCTATAAGTAGACTTGGAAGGGGATTATAATGAGATATATTTATAGATAAAGAAGAATATAAAAATTTGAGGTTTATTAAAAGAGTATTTGAGTTATTTTTATGAACTTGAAGCTTAAGTTGATCATATTTAAAAGTTCGTGGAATAATGTGATAAGAATCATGTGAAATATAAAGAAGATGTGAATTAAAGATTTAATATTTAATAACATATTTATACCATCAATGATCATAATATATATATATATATTAAGGATAAAGTTAAGAAAATTTAAACACTTTAGAAGGAAGTTATATCCTTTAGAAAGAATATTGAAACAGATATCAAAATAGGTGGTTTTAAGAAGAATCTTTAGTTAAGAAAATTATGATACGAAGTTTTGAAATAAAGGGAAGTTCAAGGCATAAAAACTTTTGAAGAAATGGTAAGTACTCAAAGAACAAGTTGTATGGGTAAAATTGGTCTTGGTTTTGATGGAAAAAATATAAGTAAAAGTTAGTAAATATGAAGAGCACAAGGAAGCAAAAGAAAGAATAATGTTGTCAACAATTGAGAACTTACCAACAATCAATGAGGTATTCAAAAGAAAGATATATATGAATAAATGATAATAATAGGATATTTTCATTGATGAAATGTTATTTTTGTGGTCTTCTTGGCCATAATATTTCCTATTATAATGAATTTGAATATTATTTAAAAGGATAATCTATTGGATTTCAGAAAAGGATAGTTTTAACATATTCTTAATATAACTGTATAAATTATTTCTATGAATATTGTTTTAATTGATCAAAAATTGAAAAAAAAACAGTATATTGTAAGAAGATAAGAGGTATATTTTCTTATAAAAGTTAAAGGAGAATGGATGTAAGTTAATCCAATAAAATTCCTTTGAATGAAATATTTTTCATATTAAATAATAATAATTCGATCTGATTACTTATGTATAAGATAATTAAAAGATACTAAAAAAAGGCTAAAATAATTTATGAATCTATTAGAAGGAAAGGAAGAAAACTGAGAAGTAAAGTTTGTATAAAATTACCTTGGAAGCATCAAAGAATATTTTCTTCTAGATTATGGATAGTGGGTATTTAATTCATATGATAGGTAATATGAATCTATTTAAAAAATGAAGAGTAGAGTTGAATAAATAGTAAGTTTTTAAAATTATAGATCATTAAAGATTAAAGGGAGTGTAAAAACCTAATTTTCTAGTGAAAAATTGAAGAATATTTATTTTATTTACATTAATAGTATTCATCACAACTTATTGAGTGTTACTCAGATTTGTGACTTAGGTATGGAAGTCACATTAAATTATAAAGGCTATAGTATCAAAGTCAAGGTTAAGAATTATCTTATGGAAGTATGGATGATGAATGGAAATTTATATCAAGTAGATAAAAAAGAAAATACACATCTTCTGAAAGTGGAAGAATAAAATAGTTTGCAGCACTAGATACTTGACCATATTCATTAGCATATCATGGATAATTTATCAAGGTTGAAGTTTTCTATTGATATTCCTTTTTTAATAGAAACAAAGATAATGTTTTTGATTCTTTCTTAAGAGGAAGGATGGTATGAAATTATTATCATCCAAAGAATAAGAGGGCATCAAGTTTGCTGAATTTAGTCTGTACCGATGTATATGATCCAATTGTATAGAATATAATATATTTTGGTAAGTAATTCATCTTATATATTAATAATTATAGATGGATGGGACGTTCCATGTCTATTTTATCCAAGATGAAAGTGTTGGATTATATAAAAATATTTATAATAAGTGTAGAAAATAAAACTATAAGAACAATGAAGATTCTAAGATTTGACAATATAATAGAGTACACATATTATGAAGTTTAAAATTACCTTGAATATCATGGTATTAAACATGAAGTATCTCTAGTGAGAACTCCCCAATAAAATGGGTCTATAGAAAGAAGAAAATTAATGGTGAATTATATGGAAAGAACAATGATGATAAAAAATGGAATTTCAAATCACTACTAGAAAGAAGTAGTGTAAATGGGTTTTTATACTTAGAATAGAGCACTATTTAATCTATAAGTAGTGAAGATACCATATGAAATGTTTCATGGAAGGAATAACTCATTGATGCATCCTTGAGTATTTGAGAGAAATTTATTCATTAGAAATAAATAAGTAAATTATGGAAAATATAATGATGTTGTAGATGAAGGAATATTATTAGACTAGTCATTAAAGAGAAACGTCTATAAGTTTTTCAATAAAAGGATAAACAATATTGTTGAGAGCAGTGATGTGAAGGTGGTTGAAAATAAAGACAAATAAATTTCTATAAAGTTTGTTCCTGAATAATTTCTTAAAGAATATGAAGAAATAATTTTATATTTGAGACAATCTAAAAATGTTTATGTTGTTAATGATTCTTAAATTGAATCTGAAGGAGAACAAGACGAATAAGAGAGTCAACCTATGACTCAATAAAGAAGGAGAAGAACTCAAGTTTATTTGAGCAATATCATTAGAGATAAATCTACTCCAATAAAGACTTAGAGTATGAGAAGAATAGATCATATTTCTTTATTATATAATATTTAATCAGCCTCATTTGAAGAACCATCAAAGAAAGAGTCATAGATAAAAGCTATGAATGAATAATTTTACCAAATTGATAAAAATCAAACTTTAGAGCTTATGGATAGAATGAAACATCATAATGTTACTGGAACAAAGTTGTAGTTCAAGAATAATACTAATGAATATATAATAGTGATCCTAAACAAAGAAATGTTAGTATGTAAGGGGTATACTCAAGTTTAAGGAGACGATGATGAAGAAAAATTCACTGTAGTGTCAAGAATGGAGTCTATTATACTCTTCTTGTAGGTTTATGTTCAAATAAATTTTAGAATATAAAAAATGGATGTGAAGAAAACATTTTGGAATGGATTTATGAATGAATAAGTGTATATAGAGAAACTATTTGTATTTGTTATTGGAGATAATACTCAAAGGTGTGAAAGTTGAGAAAGGGTTTTTATAACCTCAAACAAGAAACTCGTTCTTAGTAGACATGGATGGATTCCTTTCTAAGAAATATGAGTTTCAAGAGAGGAGGGGTTAATGAAAACATATACATTAAATTTTAGAAGATTAAAAGTTTATTGTGATGGTTTATGTGTATGAAAATTTATTTGGAGGAAACAAAGAGAATTTAGTTGAAAAGTCTACTAAGTGAATGAGTTATGAGTTTGAGATGTCAATGATTATACATTTTACATATTTACTTGGGTTGTAAGTTTATAAAAATGAGAATAATATATTTATCTCATAGTTAATTTATGCATATGAAGTACTGAATAAATTTTGAATGAAAGATTTCAAGTAAGTTTTAACTTCGATTGTAGTTGGAAAAAAATAGAGAATGAAAAAATAGCAAAGTAGTAGACTCAACACTATATATAGGAATCATTAAGAGTTTACTTTATCTTATTTGGAATAGGTAAATTTTTTTATGCTACATTATTGGCATATCATTTCTATAGTTATACTAAGAAAGAGAACCTTATATAAGTGAAAATAATAACGAGGTATATTCAAGATACACTAAATTATGGTTTGGTGTTCAAATTTGAAGAAAACATAGATTTTTTAGATTATTAAGATAATGATCTGGCTAGTGAAATTATGGACCAAATATCCAAAAGTTGTGTAAAATATTATATTGGAAGAAACTATGTTGGGTGGATAAGTAAGAAACAATATTGTGTTTCCTTGAGTACCAAAAAATAAAATACATTTTTTCGATCAAGGTTTGTATATAGTTAGTATGGATGAAGTATCTATTGGAAAATATTGGTGAAGTTTTATAATAATAGTGTTGATGCACTGTGACAATAAAAGTTCCATTAAACTAAAAAATAATCTGTTGCAACACTCTTTAAAAAAGCACATTGAGATTCAGTATCACTTTATAAAATAGAAGGTGGAGAAAAAAATTGTTAAACTAGAATTTTTTTGGATGAAAAATAAGGTGGAAGATATTTTCACCAAACCATTGGCTATACATTTTTTTGAGAAGTATCAGTTGAACCTCAATGTTCAAAAAATTCCTTCAAACTAAATGGTTATGGATAACCCACTACCCATTGTATTTAATGTTACATTTAGTTACTATTTGTTCATGCATGGATTTAATTCTTATTTTGTGTAATAATATAGGGGTGATACTATCCTTGATTATTTAGAAGTAATTTTAAGGTTTGGTTAGTTTTATTAGACAACATTATGACACTAAATTATTTCCCATGTTTCTTACACTGATATTTGGCTCATGTAGGCTTACATATTAGTTAAACTCTCTTTGTTATGTATTTTACACAATGATTGTTTTTTTAATTCTTGGAAATGTTTTGATATGGTGAAATAAGTATGTTGAGAAAGGGAGAATAAAGATTATTTTTATACCTCATTATCTTTATAAAGGGTGAGGAAAGAGCCCTTTGAATTTTATTGTCAATGGGGGAGAATAATTCAACTCAAAACCCTACTATGTCAAATTTAGGGGGAGCATGTGAATAAGATATATGGTGGATTGATAAAAATTAACTTAGGGGAGAAATATATTTGGAGTGGTTTATCTTGAAGTAATGTATTGATAAAAAAATCCAAATGTAGTGATTGTTAAAAACACATATTGTAATATATCAGATTTTTTTTCAATTGAAAGTTCATTGGTCTTTCTACAAAAAAATTTTTAAGCTTGTGTGAAGTTGAGTATATTAGAGATCACATTTTCCAACACACTATTCTCCATGTCATAGTGAGTCTATATATGTTGTACTAAATATTTAAATGACTTGAGTGGAGAAGCAGTAGGCATGGATATGTGGTTGTGGTTGTGGATATATGATTGTGGCTGTTATATGGTATGTGTTTATGTGGACATGTAAATATAGAATGGATTGAAGAACATTAAATATTCCATTAGTGTGTGAGAGAGACTAAATAAGTGGGGAAATGGTTTAGGGGTACCTTCTTGATATATATTTCTTGATACTATGTTATTATAATTGGATGCATTATTTGGTGAATAAGCCTTGGTGTGGATGAGTGATAATTGATCTAACATAGCTGTGAGTTTGTTCTATAATTCTTTCCCCAAGGAATTAGTATGCTTCTTCCAGATTTAAATGATAGTTTTTATATAAGGATCCTACTGAGTATACTTTTACACTCACCCCTATATATATAAATCTATTTTTAGGTTTTTAAGAGGGAGTTGGTGACTAAGCTAGACATTACTATCTTCAGGAATGTGTGATTGGTGTTCATGGGTTGCTATCATAGGTGTTCTATTAGTGTTTTTATGGATTTTATTTTATTTATTACATTTCAAATAATTTTTTATGAGATTTATTTTATATTATATGGAATACATTGGTGGATTATTTTTTTACCTAGGATATATGACAGTTTTTTTCCATTTTGTGTGTTTTATAACCTCGATGTTAGTTTCTAAATAATAAACTCTTGGAGGTGGGACTTAGGTATCACAATTGCCTTTATTTTATGCCCAATAGGGGTTACCAATGAAGGTAGTTCATTACATAGTGGTATTAAAGCTATGGTTTAGATTTAAGATGGAATTTTGAGTTAGAAACTGTAGAGGATTTCATGGATTGGTATAGTAATAATATTAGTTAAACATAGCATGTGACATAGCAAGGAAGTCCAATTAGGAAACATGAGATTAGATCACCCTATTATCCAATATAAGGACCTTAATATCACTAAATATAATAGGAAAGATACTACTGCTTGCAGGGTAGAGACCTAGGTGTGGTACATAAATCTTGTTTGTATGTGCCTCTATTTGAATTAGGGATGATTTTGGGGAGATTTAAGGGGGAAATTTAATTAAAATACCTTAGTAGGGACCCATGTCCTAGGATTAGGGATTCATTTCACATTAGTGACCTGAGTTTAGGTTTTAATTATGTAAAGAGGTTATTTGGATACTTATTAATAAAATTTCTATCTATGGAATGTCATAAGCTAGTGTAGTTTTACTATATGTAATTTTCTTTGATTTTAAATATGATGACTTTATTTTTTATATCTCTATTATTATCATATTTTCATATTGTTTAAAGGAATTTGGAACAGGTAAATTTTTTTATCCTTGAAAAGTAATGGTTTTTATTTGAAGTAATTGTCATAATAACTTTTAAAGGTGATATAAAAGTAGGTTAAAGTATTATTGAAATTTATATAGTGAAATGTTTTAGGATTTATGTATTAATGAATTCTATAGGTTGTCCTGAATTAATATAGAATTATTGATTATATAAATAGTGTGTTTGTAATTATAGGATAAAAATAAAAATATGTTAAATGTATATCATTCATTCTAATCAAGGCATAAGAATTACTAAATAAGCATGTTTAATGTGATATGTTATCCAATATGTTTGTTAAGTTTTAGATTTACTAGGATTGGAAAGTTACTTGTTGTAGGGCATATAAAAATATAAAACATGAAAAGAATTTAATGTCACAATGCTTTACATTTTTAATGAATTGTTATTCATTAAAGTAGATTTATTTAATTTAATGGGTAATCCTGTTTAATTGGAAATGAAATATTGTTGGGAGATTGTTTTATATTTGAATGTGATGATCTTAAAATCTTTTGGTGTGATGTAAGAAAGTGTGTAGTATTTTTTGGTAATGTTTTATTAATCCTTTTTAAATGATGACATACATTGGTACTAACATGTTTTTTAAAATAAAGAATGAAATTAATAGGTTTCCATTTAATAAATTTTCATTAATATTTTTGGGTCCTAAAAAAATTGGATGGAAATTGAAAATAATTTCATGAATTTTGTAAGGGTAAAATAAACCTGAAGAAGAGTTTGAAAAAATGTTAAGGGATGCGAATCTGTGAAGAAAGGAATGGTTTCACATAGAGTCCCAAAAACAAAATCATTTGGGGGATGAAACAGTGTTTTTTGAAGCCTACAGAAGAGACAAGATCATTTGTAGGGCTAGACAGGGATTTACACACCCCCCCCAAAACAACCATCCCCTAAAAATGATGAATCATTTGTGGGCCCGTATGGTATTTTTCATCCCCTATAAATGAAATTGGTTACATTCTTTAATTGGGCTCCCACAAATGAAGTCTCAATGCTGCACTGTGGATGACCAACCATCCCAGTGGCCAGTTACCCCCATTCCTCTCTAAAAACCATAGAAGGGGAACCAAAAAAGGACACATAAGAAACACAAAGGAGAAGTGGAAGAAAGGGAGAGATCCATTGATTCTGAAAAGGTAAACCTAGAATGTAACATTAAGGTAGAAGATGAATTCACCTGGACATCTATATACTCAAAACCCTTTGAGAATGCCATTCTATGAAGCATAATAAGATGGACCCTTTGTGTTCAATCACCCCATGTAGTAAAATAATACATAGAGGTACCCCCAACCCATGTAGGATGATTCTATGCGGGAGAAAATATAACCCTCTTAGAAAAGTTCTACACAGACAGAACCCACACCCGTGTAACAAAATGATATGTGGAAAAAACCCATACCCACATAGAAAAAAAATCTGTAGAGGGAAACCAATCCCATATAGAAAAATGCTATGTGGAATGGGGAATCCTTGGGTGCTCTGAATTCCCACTCTCATTACCTTCCTTCGATGTAGTGTTTGATCCCACCTTGGACCCTCTATGAACCGCCCTAAGGGACTTCTTCATCAACCCTTTTTGTGTGAGGATATAATCCCTAAGTGGCCCCCATTGTGAGGTATTAGGCCAAGGCCTCTCCCAAAACCTTCAGATATGTATTACTGAACCACTGGGCACACCATCGTTCCCTATTAATCATACACATCCATGGTAAATGGGGTCCTATTGGTAACCTCCTTAACAAGGGGGATCCTCAAAATGCTTTAAAACATATATTACCATGGTAATAAGGGTCCCAACCTTGAATTTACTCATGTAGACCTCCCCATTTTATATATTGAAGGAACCACTTTCATTTCCCTTTGATGAGGGCTAGTTTTGGATCCTTCTTCGATCCTTCTAAAATTAGGAGTAGGTCATCCCTCCTGGAGTAAGCTCCTAGTCTTTCTTGTTGTAGGATTCACTCCTCCTCCTCCTCTTATACCTGGTTCATATCCAGGATTTGATTTTATGGGCACTAGATCTCTCTCACTCCCTTTTCCTTTGGGATTATACCGCTTCCACCAATAGACATGCGAGATTGTGTGGTTTCTAGATCCATTGCTTCCTCTTGTTTCTCACATCGAGAATGAATCACACTTAGATGTTAGTGGCCATAATAATATATGTACAATCCAAAACACCCATGGGCCTCCTATTCAATGTAATATCCAACTATACTCACTCAAATGTTCCTCTATTCAGTATAAGCCTCAACCATACTTAGGCACCTTGGGCATCCTCCTGAGTGTAAGACCCAACCCAACCCCCAAATCACCATGAGTTGAGAATTTCCTCATGGTTTCAGAAACATGGGCCTCTTATATGGTGTAATCCTTAAAACCATATAGTAAACTTCAAAAGGACATATTCCCAATGAAGAAACACCCTTGTTCCTTATCCATAGGTGTAAGCCCCAACCTTTTCGAATTACATGGGATTTGATTCCTGAATTATTGGGATACGTAGGAATCCTCCTTATGGTCCAAACCCAACACCCAAATTCACCCTAATGTTCTCCAAGATACATCCTTGGTAGGTTAATATCCAACTCATAGGGTCATATTCCTTTCAGGTCCCTTTCTTAACCTTCCTTATTTGGAAAATATTCCCAATGATGTCATACCCCACCTGAGATACCACACTTCTTCCAGGTCCCTTGGTCTACTTTGGTGTAAGTCCCACACCAATCCTTGGCTAGGAACCTTCCTCCTAGACATCCTTTCCACATGAAATTAAAATTTATGGTTTGGAAGTTTGTCACATGACCTTAAAAGGTGATTTTTCCTGTTAAGCGACACCGAACTACATGGGTTCTGATTCCTTTCATGAGGATATGTAGGAATACCATCTTATGGATTCGATCCCGATATCAAAACAACTACCCCCTCTCTAGATGAAAATAAATTATAGAGTTCCCTATTATATGGCTTAAAACCATCTTCATAATGATGAACAATATAAGAATCACTAATCCACTTATAAAAAGGTATTGTTGATGGAGAACCTTGAATACATAAATATATCTCTATCAATGGGAAACCTTAAATACATATAGATGATTCTAAATCCATGTGTTCTAATAATTGATCATTAATTAAATGGTGTCCCATGTTATACTTGGGAATGAACAAAGGATTCATGAAAATGTATTGAATTAAATCTATAAGAGAGTCCCATAATAGGAAATATTTCCCCCCCAAAAGGGTGTGATGAGCCCAAAATCTCACCCTCTAGACCATTGTGAGTCCATAAGTGATGTTGGGAAATTTCTCAACAACCACCCACCTTTGGAAAGTAGATTTGTTAAACATCCCAAATAAGGGAAGCATTGGGTGTTTCAATCTCCACAACAACTCGTTGGAAATCGTTCAAAAATAGCAAACCCGATGTGAATTATTGTGCAATATTCAAACCACCCACAATCAATCATATGAGGGCACCGCAATTTTTTAGAAAAAAATGGTGAACCTGACATGAATCCTT
This sequence comes from Viscum album, assembly GCA_963277665.1. Classification (NCBI taxonomy): domain Eukaryota; kingdom Viridiplantae; phylum Streptophyta; class Magnoliopsida; order Santalales; family Viscaceae; genus Viscum; species Viscum album. Next base: position 948,461,927 of record OY728125.1, on the reverse strand, counting down.
AACCAAGGTGATGGTGTCACGCACGCATTAGGCCCCTTTCTCTCTCAAAATAAAAGAGGGAAAAATAAAATGATTGATGATGCATGTGTTCATTTATGTAGATTATTCTTTGAAGGGGTATTCTTGTGTGTGTTTGTCACATATATTGTAAGAAATTTTCACTAAAACTCTCTTCAATCTAATGGCGTGTCACCAGTTCTCACATACATACACATCATCCACTGCACAAGCCGGGTCCTTGAACAAATAGAGGATGCCATCGCCAAACCAAAATCATCAATGATGGGTTTCAAATGAATTGGTCCAGGAGTACCATCAAAATGGTACTCTCCCAACCCTAGAGGTAGATCAACCTGTCTTATAGCTTATGAAGTCACACCATCCATCTGCCCAACGAAGGTCAACGGTCTAGAACTAGATGACCCCAATAGATATGTCAAACCATTTCGAGAGCTTGTCTCTAGAACGTGATAAGGAGTTCCACTCTTACCTTGAGGAGGCTAACGAAGTATTCACCAACGAATTCATCCTAGCAACAAAAGGGTCCCACCCAAGGACTCCTACTAAAAATCATCGCTACCAATGTCATTCGGCCCAACATCATCACTATGAAAATAATACTACCCCACATGCCCCATCTGAAGTCCTTCAGAACTGGGTCCCTAGGGAGGCCCACAAAGGTTGATGGTCAAACAATCTAGAACAAGACATCATTATTGTTCCCGTTGAAGAATACCACCTATCAAATATGGTTGAAAATGAGTAGATGCAAATCCTTTCTGATTCATATCAATCCTTCTAGTCAAATATAGTGGAAAACGATCATATGAAAATCTCTACCCATGTATATCAAGACTGCTAGTAAAATACGGTAGAAAAAGAGAAGATTCAAATACTTTATTTCACATATCAATCCTGCTAGGAAAATACAGTGGAAAATGAGTAGATGCAAATCTATTATTGCTCATATCAAGACTGCTAGTAAAATATGGTGACAAAAAACAAGTAGATAAAAATAAATTCTCACTCATATCAATCCATTCAATCAAATAAGGTGACAGACAATAAGCAGATACAAATCTATGCTCACTCACATCAAGCCCTCCAGTAAAATACAACAATAACCAATGAGCAGATGAAAATACATGCTCATACATATCACGCCTTCCAGTCAAATACGATGACAACCATTGAGTAGATGAAAATCCATTCTCTCTTATATCATGTATTCAGTAAAATATGGCAGAAATCAATGAGTATATGAAAATATATTTTCATGCATATCAAAACCGTTAGTTAAATATGAGGATAGCCAATGAGCAGATGAAAATCTCTTCCCACCCTTAAAAATTCCTTCAGTCAAATACAATAGAAAACTATGAGCAAATGAAAATATATTCTCATGCATATCAAGTCCTTCAGTCAAATATGGTGGAAAATTATGACCAGATGAAAATCCTTGCTTGTTGATATCAAGCCCGTCAGTCAAATACGGTGGCAACCAACAAGCATATGAAAATCCATGCTTTCTCATATCAAGCTTGTCAGTTAAATACAACAACAACCAATGAGAATATGAGAATCCCTGATCAATCATATCAAGTACTTCAACCAAATATAGTGGAGACCAATGACCATGTTTAAATCCTTACTTATTCATATCAAGTCTACCAATCAAATACAGTGGAAATCTAAGGATCTAGTCAACGTACCTTGGCTATGAATCAAAGGAAGACTCATTTTCTAGCCCCAAAAATAGAATGGGTGTATATTCATGTTCCTGATAAGGATGTTTATCAGAACATCCAATCCATGATGGAAGGACAAACATCAATTCCTAACCACATCCCTCAAAATTTTCAAAGCATAATTGAGTCATTGGAAATAGCTAGGAGTTAGGCCCATAACCCCGCATCCTCAAGAGGGTGACTCATTCGAACAATGGGATGGTCAATCAAGAGTAGATGTATATCCCTTATCCCATACAGGAGGATTGTTAGAAATATTCCATGATAAATAGACAATTGGATCGGGCACAAATATCTGTTTCTTCTGGGGATAATAGACCCATTTTAGAGACTACTCCAGGGCAAGAATATATCCCTACAGAAATTACAGAAACTTACCAGCATGCTCTGGAAGTAACACAGGAGTTGTTTGAACCCACTCTCATGCATGGGAATCACCATTCACAACATGTGGTCCTAGCTGCCTATGAGAGAGCATTGAAAAAGAAATCCCAGCCGGGTTAGTCCAAAATACCAAAATAGGCTTATGAACCTTCTCTATTGAATTATAGAGTTCTTGAGGCAATCAAAAATCTATCATTGGTGGCCCATGATTTTTATGATCCATTACCAAATTATGGAAGTGGAAGTAGTAGTCGCAAAGGCCCTCCCTACAGTACTACTACCAAAAGCTCTGGAGGTCCTCCCAAGAATGATTACCATGAAATATTTCCTCGTGGGCGTAATTCGATCTATCATGAGATCTCATCTATTGATGAGTACCAAAACAGCCCTCCACATAGATAGAAGATCATTCGACAAGAAGTTCCTCTCCTTAACAGATCAAATACAAGAAATCCATAATATTTTTAGGTACTTGGAAAGATGGTGCTAGTCATAACAGACACCATATCTCTGAAAGGTGATAGTCCTTCTGAATTAGAAGATGTTTTGAGGAAATGGTCATACTCTGAACCACCTATGGACTATTCTCATGCTAGAAAGACCCTTACTAGAACCACTTCCTATGAAAAAAACCAGGAAACATCCATATTGGGATGATCAAGTAGAAGAATATATGATAGAAGAACAAAAAATTACGTTACTCATGAGAAGACAATTGACCAGGGATGATATACCCATATTTTTCTGTCCCTCATACACTTATCAATTCGATATTACATAGGTATTTTTAGAAGAGTGCATACATAACATCCATATGAATCTATGGTAAACTCTCCACCACCTGAAAGTGATTCCCTTGCCTTACAATAGGTATGCAAACCATGTTAAAATATTGGGAGAGCTTCATCATCAAATTGACTTGGAATCCCTTCCACTTTCACGATGTCCATGATTGTATAAGCATCAGAAATATCTTCAATTGTAATGTCTCAATGAATTACATGAATTAAATAATCTAATTATCGATTCCCACCTTGTATTCATTTCCAAGGATTGGGTGAACATGGAGATTTTCATTTCACCTCATGCCCCAATCAACAAAACCCACTGGAAATGACATCCTGTAATGTCATTACTCCAAGGAGGTTGTTAAAAAAGACCCATGATCAGGAATTATGGTGCACTTAGCAAGAATAAACCCTAAATAAGTCTCAAAAGCACTAGGCATGACATGATCAGGCCATCGAAAAACTCTTGAACCAGACAACCAGGAACATTAAGAAGGAATCTTGCTTAAGAAAATCCAATCATTAAGAACTAATAATTTCATAAGAAGTAGTGGTTTTCATGTGAATCATGAATTTTTCCCAACTCATGCTCAAAAAAGGATGATTGAGATAAAGGGAGAAGAGACAATAGCAGAATCCACCACAGTACGAGATCAACCATAGCCCACAGGGCTGGGGGAATTCTTAACTCAAAGTTCCCCTCCAAGGCTGAAAAATTCAACCCATGGCATAACATAGAAACAATGAGAGCATCCCGAGCCCATAGGAATGGGGAAATTTTTACCTCAACCTCCCCTTCAATAGAAATTGAAAATTTCCTATTTTGGGAGAACAATAAGAAATGATGTCTCAAAGCACATCCCATCTCATAGACCATTTCCCCTGAAAGGAAATATACAATAAGGTTGTTTCATTGTTCCCTCTGAGTCACTCTTCACCAAGAAAACCAAAGAGGACCCTAGAAAGAAAGGAAGAGGTCCAACATAGGGTTCAAACAACCCTCCTATCATTTAGTGCCCAATATAACACCTACTATGCATTACACATCGGTAAATGTCAAAGAAATTAATCCTATAGATAACACAAAAAATGAAAGAAAAATATAAGAGTAAGGAGAGGATAGTTCCAATCGGAATGTGGTCTACACTGAGTTAAATGAAGAAGGTGTGCGTACCCAGAACCAAAAACTCACACTGAATTTGGGTATTCCATTAACCAATACCTTACTACCTCCTTAGAAAACATCCACTAAAGAAGAGGGTAAAGAAAAGGTTGCATACAACCCACCTCCCAAAGAGGTTAAATCCCTCACACTTGAGGAAATATTCACTCAGTTGTAGAAGTAAATGAAATAGTTGAGAAGACTCAATTCCGAGTTGATCTGAGGTAGCATTCTTACCGAATATGCTCCATGGGTAGAGCCTCAACTTATAGTTCTAGTCAGTGTACCTCAACAATGAGGGTTCACCCCAGTAACGGAGGCAGGGCTAAGAAATCTTCCTAACTCTGTGCTTGGACCATCAGTTTACCTAGACCCAATTATGTAAGGATATTAATATTTACCTACATTAAGGAAACAACTAGAAAAAATTTAGGCAAACCCTCAAAATATTTACCCTTCCAGATATCATCCAAAAATAATAGTGGAGCCAACACTTCATGAACTACCTATTGCTACCCCTATTTGAGCTCCTGTTCAACCAAATATTTATCAAGTGACTATTGATACCATTGAATCATTAGAAGCTTGATTGGAATATGTAGAGGAACGACGTACACCAATACAACTAGAACACAAACCTTATCCTGAATGGGTGACCGATATTACTCCCCTTCCAAATTTCAAGATTCCTATGTTTCCCATATTCAATGGATCAGTAGACCTAGAACAACATATAACACACTTTGTGTCCCATTATTATCCCATGATGGTAACTACCACAAAATAATAAGTAGTGAAACTTAGATTCTTCATGAAAACCTTGCAAGGTTTGAACTTCATATCGTACACCAGTTTTCCAGCTTGTTCAATCACGGGATGGGATAACCTACGTCAATAGTTTCTCTTTCAGTTTAGATCAAAAATAAAAAATAAAATGATCCTTGGCCTATCCAATTGAAAACAAAAAGAGAACAAGAGGGTATCATATTTCATTTTCAGATGGAAAGGGTTGAACTACTCCCTAAGCCTATCGCTTCCCCAAGAATATCTGATTTCTATTTATATAAGGAACCTTCACAAAGAATTGTGAAAACAAATCATCTCAATAAGATAAACAGTCAGGTTTCAGGATCATGCTGTGATTACTCAAATAATGTATGATTCCATGCAAAAAACTAATCTCAAGTCCCAAATGATTCCATCATTCCCAGGGAAGAGAAAAATAAAGGAAGAGGCTGCAACTGTCACACTTAAGACAACCTCTACACTAACTCCAGCTCAAAATCCCACACCATATCACTCAACATCCCCAGAAATAAACAAAACCCCCTGCCTTTCTAGGATGAATAGAGGGGACCAAGAAGAAATCAATTCAAGGACTGAAGAAACACATTTTACTCATTTTGAGATGAGAAATCCTGTGGCTACTTTATAGCAGTGATAAGAAATGATTTACTCCATTTTATAGAACTCAAAAGGCCCGACCAGGTAGGTCTTAATGAATATACATATTATTTCTCCTTCCATAGTACACTGGGGTACACTATTTTGGAATGATTCATCTTTAATGTAATCCTAAAAAAAATAGAGGACTCTATGAAAGTGAGGTTGGCAAAGCCGCCAGCATAAGTAGCATATGTCTATTCTACTGGCCTTAAGGAAGAATATGAGTGGAAAAAAGTTATTAAAAAAAGGAACAGAAGTTTTATGGTTATATTACTCAAAATAAAATCAATATAACTCATGGTATACTATGATCATAATTGAATCAACCAATTATTCTCTCGATAGCTTCCATTATGACATAAATGAATCTATCGACATCATAGAACAAGTATTTCAAAAGGTGAAATGGTCATAAGGGTAGGGAGAAAACATAGAAAGATGAACCTTTATCAATTCCAAAGTTGTATTTGAATCTCTCAGATTTTATTCCTTAAAGTTTGAAATAATGGGAATCGCCCCTCCAAATGACATCACTAAAAATGGTCGGCAAAAAAAAAACTCATCGAATGAGGAATTAATCTTCAGTTCCATTAATTTCATTAAATTAATGGATCCCTTATCCAATTATGAGATGGTTATGAACAAAAGCTCCACACACCCAATTGGGGAGCTAGAGGAAGATGCCGTAGGAGCTGAGGATATAGGGGAAAAACAGTCATGGAAGAAACAAGAATTCTATCCATGTCCCTACTTGGACTGTCAGTGCTGGGAAAACTTCTAGAATATCCCTTCAGTAAGTTCAACAGAAGTAGGGAAATATACCTGTATATTCTAAAATCCAACTTGACCTAATCATCTTGGAATATCAATCAAAAGGGGTACAACTGTCTAATCACCCTCAAAGGGAAGAAAAGCATGTTTGGTTCAACCCACCAACAACAATAGCACCTTCAAATCATGTTTCAATGGTTGACCCATCTACATCAAGTACTCTAGCCCCTAAAAAATATATGAAAGAGAATCTACACAACAATAATAAAAGGCCTTTAACCCACAATTTATTGATCTCATACACCCAGAGTTTATCAAAAAACTCAGGGAAGCACTCGTAGAGGATTTTATATTCCCAAAGAGTTTAAAGCTGAGGTTTCTGTTGCTGAGGTCTATTAAAAAGAGACCAATACCACATAATTTCAGTCAATTATCTTCTTTACAGATCAATATAAATATTCCATTATACTAGGACATATCGAAACCTTGTACATGTTTGAAAAAATGAATGGTTTCAATGTTTGAAGGGATTTTATTGACAATGGCTCTAGAGTTAATCTAATCCTAGTATGGACACTTCAAGAGTTGTTATACAACAAGATTAACCTAGAACATTCCACTCTAAAACTATAGGTCCATGAAAAAAGAAATAAAAATCCACCGAGACAAATCAATCTCAAGGATCAGTTTGGAGACCTCGTATCTGACTCAAGATTTTTGGTTGTTTGGCAGGATATGGCAATTAATGTTTTTCCAGGAATTCTTTGGCTACATCAACAAATGATGATCCTATTTTCATACCATCAATGCAACAATAATTCATTAATGAAAAAAATCAGAATGTTGCATGCTGATAATGCCCCATCTGAATCTTATGATTCACATTATATCGATGCAATATTCTATCACAGGGAAGGGAAAAATCCCCTAGTTGATGGTGTTTCTTGGGTCATTGCCCTGTATAGTCTAGAAATAATCTTGACTAACCCCTTTAAACAACTCGGTGAAGAGTACGTGTTGCCCATCAACCAGTTCGAGCACATCGGCCCAAATTTAGGTGCATAATCAATGAACTTCATGACACTATTCATGAAAATTGAGTCCAGTAGTATTGAAAAGGTAATTTACTCTCTAGACAATGGTAAAATCTTGGATAAAAATTCCCTTATTCCATCCTCAAATCTTCAAGAAATATCTACCTCATTAGTTGAGTCAAAATAGGTTGTCTTTTCACCCCAAGAGGAAAATGAAACTCCTTCTCCATCCATCACTCCATCCCATATAGAGTTTCAAAGAGACCCCGCATTTTCATATGGGTTAGAGGAAGTCGCTGCATATTATGAATTTTAACATATTGGATCCTCTATTAATTCCGAAGAGCTTACCCCATTAATTTCCCCCTATGGAGCAAGAGGAAGAAGATGAAGAGGAGGAATAAGAAGAGGAATAATACCTCAGGGACACACCTCCAACATTTCAGGAGGGTGTATATACCATCATTGATGAAGCCAGAGAAATAAATATGGGTACAGAAGAACACCCACAACCCACTTTGATTAGTGTGGCCACATGTTCTGAAGAAAAAATAGGTATACAACTACTTTATAAGAAATCATAAGGACATGTTCTCCTATAACTACATAGAAATGAAGGGCCTTGAACCCGAGGTGGTCACTCACCACTTGGACTTTCTAGAGGATCATCAGGTCTATAAGAAGGCATCTATAAGGACACATCCGACACATGCTGGAAAAATTGAAGTTGAAGTTGACAAGATCATCAGGTCCAACTTCATTAAAGAGGCCTAATATCCAAAATGGATAGCTAATATAGTCCATATAAATAATAAGAATGATAAAATTAGATTCTTTATCGATTTCAGAGATCTCAAATGACACTATTTAAAGGATGATTTCCCAGTCTCGATCACATAACTATTGGTTGATGTGACAACTAGATATCATGACCTATTGTTCATAAATGGATATTTGGGATACAATAAAATCTGAATTCCCTAATAAGATGAACAATACACCACCTTCATGGAACCTCAATAAGTATTTTTCTATCAGGTAATGTCCTTTGGATTGAATAATGTCAAGGATATATACCAACATTCCATGCATCGCATCTTCAAACCATTCCTGGGGAAGTTTTTCAAATGATACATTGATGATATTGTGGTTAAGTCTTGATAGATTTCTGATCACATTGATGATCTTGAAACTGTATTAAAAAAATTGTGATAATACAACCTAAAAATGAACCCCTTGAAATATGATTTTAGAATCACCTTGGGGAAATTTCTCAGCTTCATCGTATGCCACTGCGGTATCGAAGTCGACCCTAAGAAGAAAAAGGCCATCCTTAGCATGTAACATCCTTGAAAACTTAAAGATTTGAGATAACTTCAAGGAAATTTGACCTATATTCTATGCTTTATATACAATATTGCATGTAATTTTTTCCCTTTCACTAGGTTGATGAAAAATGGGGTTACATATCAGTAGAATGATTATTTTTAGGAAGAATTTGATAGTATAAGGAAATATCTATTGATCTCTCCAGTGATAATGACACCCATCAAGGGAAGAACACTTATTTTATATGTGACAACCTTAAAATGGTCACCAGGTGCCTTCCTCACACCAAAAAATGACACTAAAAATGAAAAAAAACCTTTATTACTTCATCCAAACCATTATCAATGCTAATAATATTTATTTAGATATTGAGAAGAGTTATCTGGAACTAATATTTTTAGTCCAAAAACTATGGCACTACCTCTAGCATCATGAGGCCTATTTGGTCTCTCATAACAACCCACTCAAATATATTCTTAGTTTTCTGATTTTGATCAGGAATTTTTCATGGTGAGTGGTCATCCTACAATAGTTTGACATCTAGTTCATGGATTAGAAAGTGGTGAAGGTCTATAAGTTAGTAAAATTTCCGGATGAGAATCCCTTGGAAGAAATGACATCATTAGATACTGAATTACCTAATGAATAGATCTTATATATTTAAGAGCGACCCCAAATACAAGGGATGTATTTTGACGGTGCATCCATAATCCAAATAGTAAGGTTGATAGTTATGCTTATTTCCCCAGCAAAGGTAGTCCTAACTTACTCCGTCCTGATATTAGAAGGGTACATGAACAATGAAGTAGAATATTAGGATATCATTTTAGGGATAGAGATGAAACTTCATGTAAAATTAAATCACTTGAAGATAAAGGGTGATTCAGAATTGCTCATCAAGTAGGTCAATCATAACTATGCCATCCAAAATGAAGAGCTAATCCACTACTAGACTACATTCAAGGAATAATGGCAGAATTACATTTGGATTCATCATTGACTCATGTCCCATGTTCATAAAATGCCTAAAAAATGTCCTAGAAAATGCATCCATGAATCTAGAAGATCCAGATCAAGATAAAATAGTCATTATTATGGAAAACCATTGGATTTTCACACCTTTTATTCAAGACAATAAAGAAGAGATCGATGAAGTTTGTCCCGTCCATAAACCATACGGTCCTACCACCAGTTGGATAACACATATTATGGACTATCTTCAAAATAGAATACTCCCATAAGATAGAGTTGTGAAAAATAAAATCCAAATATGAGTAATTAAATTTGTTCTATATGATAAAACAAATCATCAAAAGGCACTTTATAAGTGAGGTCTTGATGAGGTCCTTCTTAGGTGCATTGGTGAAGAAGAGACTACTACTTTCATGAAATACATACACACTAGATCCTATGACTCCCATCAGCTAGGGTGTATGATTTCTCATCAAATATGGTGGCTTGGGTACTATTGTCCCACTACGACATAAGATTGCACAAAATTTTCCAAAAAGTTCCATTCCTACATGGTTCATGCCAACTTCATTCACCAACCCCTAGAGTTTCTTCACACATCCAAATAATCCTAAAACTTTTCTATATAGGTAATGGATGTCATGGGACCACATCCTACAACCATAACCAAGAAGTTAAAGTACATTCTTATAGTAACCAACTTCTTCTCTAAGTGGGATGAAGTTGCACCCCTCAAAGAAGTTGGATTAAGAAATATTTTAAACTTCATGAAAGCCAAAATCATTACTAGATTTGGTGTCCTTCATACAATACTGATGAAAAATGGCACCAATTTCTATTTTTTTGAGTTTTAGAAGTTATATCCAGAGTATAATACCAAATCCAATCATTTTTACCACTATCATGCAGTAACTAATGTGAAGATAGAGGCCTTAAACTAGAACTTATAAAATATACTAAAAAATATGGTAGATAAGGATAAAAATTATTAGATGGAAAATATTCTATATGCCTTGTGGGAATACCACACTATAACCCACACTGCCACACAAGAGACCCCATACTCATTGGTATATGGGATAGAGGAAGTCCTACCCATAAAGACCAATTTCTCTTGCTCCAAATTGACATCAGTGACCATCTATCCATAGATGAGAAATCCTTGAAACAACTATATAAATTGGAGAAACTATATGAGAATAGATTTCATACCTTTCATCATTTTTATGTCCACTAGAACCAGATTGTGGAAGCCTGTGACAAAAAAAATTACCTCCAATATTTCCTTCAGGGAGAGATGGTAATGGTCCTCAGGACTATGATGATACCTAGAAAGAAACCTCAAAAGTTGGAACCAAAGTGGGAGGGACCTTATGCTATACAGAAAATTTACTCTGATGGAGATTATTCCTTGATCTTTATGGATTTAAAGATCATCACACCCCCCACAAAACACAAGGTTTCTCATGAAATACTTTTTTTGATAAAAGATAAAATTGTCTCTACTATTTTATGTTAAAATGAAAAACCGTTCTTGGACACATGAACTTAAAAATAATGACACATCATCCATGTAATAACATTATAAACTAAATGACACACACATCCTCACCATATGAAGTTAGCCTACATAGAATCTTCATCTTGACCTTAAAACATTAAACTGAACAAGATGTTTCCTTACTACATGGTAATAATCCTTAATACATGATGTAAAATATATCCATGTACCATATAATAAAATTGGGATGAATATTGTTTAAAATTAAAGATATTTCAATGCCCTCACTAGAGAGGAAACCACCCCCAACATCGATATTCTACCATGTTCGATCTTAAGAATTATGTGTGTCTTGATTCCTATTATCACAGGATATGCAGTGACACCCAGATCTCCGATCCCAGGTACAACCGCAAAAATTAACACAAACTCCCTCAACACATATGGGTCATACCTATGTAGTGAGACTATTAGAATTATGAGTAGCTTGATTCCCATCCTCATGGAATACGTAGTGATTCCTGGGTCCCTTATCCTAGTCCCAACCCCATCATCAACAAGTCATGAAGTCCTTTCCCTTCATCATCATGATAGTGAACCCTGTGTAATATGTCTTGAGAGTTTGTGATAAATAGGGTCCCCCTATAAATCCTTTCATACTAGTTCATCAATTATTATCCATAAAATCCCCTTTAATACATTTTTACCCCATCATGGTTAAATCTATGTAGTGATAAATTACAACATTACCCCGTGGTGAACCCGAGATGCCTCATGCGACCAATTATGAGAGGAATCAATGATTTTTTTTTAATTTAATGATGGTAAACCATATATTTGGTCTTTTAACGTGACATTAAAAACCATGACATGTCTTCCTTGTTGCACGACATAAAACTGTGCGTTTCATGTCCGTTTTGTACAACGTAAAATTGCATAACATTTCTATCCGTACTTGAGCGGATCATAATATTTGATGTTGGTATACCACCATAACTTTAATCAAGAACTAAATTTGTCTTGATTCCTATTATCATAGGATACATAGTGATTCCTGGATCTCTAATCCCGAGTCTACCCACAACCAAGGAAAATGCCCCCCTCCTTGTGTATGAGTCAGACCTATACATGGAGCATTTCCCAGAACTACGTTGGCTTGATTCTCTCTATAATTAGATACATAGTGATGCTTGAATCTTAAATCCAATTCCAACCACCAAAAAATCAAAATTACCCTACCCTTTATTTTTATCACCATTGTGTGGTGGAATCAACCTTTTCTACCCCTTGTTTCTCACAACGAGCATAACTCATGTGGGATTAAGAGTTTTGGTAAATGATTACCTACATGATCAAGTCATATCAATTCAAATTAGGGTTACTATGGTCCTAGTCACAAGACCTTAAAAGTAACACTGGATGTCCTTATCGGATGATGTTAAACTGCATAGTTGGCACAAGTTCAAGAACTGCATCTAGCTTTATTCCTGCTATCATAGGATACATAGTAACACCTAGGTATTTAATCTTGGGTCCAACCACAATATTTCCTTTTTTACATTAGATAACTCACATACTTTCCATATGACATTAAACTGCATGGTTACTAAAGAACTATGTGTGTATTGATTCTTAATTTAACGAGATATTTAGTGACTCCTAAACCTCATGTACTAGTACCAACCATGAGGTAAATAAAAAATGACCATCTCTTACATACAAACAAAGATCTATATAGGAGGTATCAATTGGGATTCCCTCATTTAGGGGTCCATAAAGGAAAAAAAAATTTCCCTCCTACATATGAGCTAGATCTATGTAGGGAACTTCACTCTCCATGGCCAATAACAATATGAATTCTTCTTACATATTCGGACACATTCCTTCCACTTATCATACTCCGTGTCCTAGGAAATTTTGGATCTCCACAATCCTTCTTTTACCATTAAAAAAAGAAGGTAATTGTCCTAAGGACACCTTTGTCTAACTATGTATAATACACCCTAGTTGGATCTACATAAACCACCCACAAAAAAGGTCTCTCAAATGACGAAAAATTCATCCATAGGAGAGGCCTCTTCTATCTTTGTAATCCTTAGTGGATATTTTGTTCCATATCTTTTCTCTTGATTTGAAAACCCCCAGAATCATGGTTTACATTTTTTATCTTCACATCTGAGACATGTCATAATATATTATCCCAATGATCCTTTTATTACTCATAATTTCCATGATATATGGTCCTAGTAATATTACCTAAAACTGCAAGACCCCATGCCATCCCAGTAAAATGATGTTAAACTATATGATGAAGTCTTCAACACATGATGCTAAAATGTAGTCTTAACCTATGTACCAATCATAGGATGCCCTAAGAAACTAGATCAGAAATCCTCATATCACAAATGTGAGATTCTTCTTGTAAGGTGATTCCTCAAATTCTAAAATATAATTTATAGAGCTTTGTGCCTTATTTTTCATGACAAGTCACCTTCTTCCTTACCACATGATGCTAAACTGCATGGTTGGTGTTCTCATCGCATGACACTAAATTTAATGATTTCATAGAACTATATATAGTTTGATTTTTTTATCATAGTATACATAGTGATGACCTAATCTCCAATTCTAGGTCTATGCACAATATACAAATTATCCCCTTCCCTGTGTATGGGTTAGACCTGCACATGGAACTTTCACACAAGAACTATGTATGGCCTGAATCTCGATTTGATGAGATACACAGTGATGCCTAGATCCTATATCTCGGTCCATACATAATAAAAAATCCCCCCACTATCCTATATATTATCAAGATCTATATAGGGGGTCCGATATACATCCCACCCTGCTTGTGATCCCATATTTAAAGAAAAATGCCCCTTCCCACATAAGAGTCCAATCAATGTGTGGAGAAACATTATCAAAACTATGTATAGATTGATTCTAATTTTGATGAGATACATAGAGACACCTAGACCTTACATCTTTGAGCCATAATTAATGAAAAAACACCTCTTTCTTACATATGGGTCATACCCGTGTGAGGAAAACATTTCTACCCATTCTTGGGTAATCTTGATATGAAATTATTTTTTCATATTCCAGAACTTTCCTTACAAAATCAAACTATGTGTATGGGGAAGTATGAATCTTTGTAATATTTATTTGGACATCAGAAATGTAAGTTTAGTGTCCTGAGTACACTTTTTTTGACCAAGCATAATATGCCCCAGTTGGCTCTGCATAAATCACCCACAAAAATAACCTGTCAAGAAAAGGAAAATTCATCCTCAAGAGAGACCTCTTCTATCTCCTTAAGCCCCAATGAATTTTTTTTCCTATATCACTCCTTGGATTCAGAGAACCCTAGATTATATCTTACAAACTTCTCCATTCATTCTTGTAGATGATGGAATATTCCTAGATAGATTACCATAAAAAGGTAAAATTTATAATATTTCATTCAAAGATAAGTGACCTTAAATTATAGCCCTAAAATTACCTTTCCATAACATGTTAAAATAAATGGTCCATTTCCTAGTCACATGACATTAAAATGTACTATTCTTCAACCCTCCTTTACAAAATCCAAATTTGTGTAGGAGTGGTCTCTCATTTATGGACAATGATGATACAAATTCCCTCATCATTTTTAGACATTATTCCCTTGAAAAACCACCCTTTATATTCATGTGAAATATGGATCTTCACAAACTAATCACCAATTGGAAATAGGTTTTTAGTTTCTTGAGCACACCTCTATTTGACTATGCATAATATGCCCAAGTCAGCTCTGCATAAATCACTCACAAAAAAGGTCTGTAAACCAAAGGAAATTTTTTCCTCAGGAGAGACCTATTCTATCTCTGTACACCCTGACAACATCATTCTATAATCCACTTTTTAAACATTATATATGGTTAATCATCACATACTTGTCCCATATCATACCTTGAATTCAAAAATCACAAAATCAGGGCCTAAAAATCCCCCATTCATATGTCTGAAAAAAATATTGGGACATTCTCAGCCAACAAGATCTACTGGGGTCATTAACCCATAATTCATGGTCAAATATATTTGACCTAAGACACCGGTCACATTATTTTGGCTTTCAATAATTTAAACTACCCATGTAAAGAGTCACAATACTCACCAGGCTGAAAACCCGCAAAGGGAACCCTGGGTAAAAGTCAAGTCCCAGCTCACTAGACTTATGCTTTTCATGGTTTAAGAAAAAAATAGAGCAGAAAAAGGCACACAACTTATTAGGTCAAAAACCAAAAATGTAATCCTAAGAAAAATTCAAATCACACCCGCTAAACCCGCACTAAAATGGACTTAGAAAAAAAATTAGGGTGGTAATAGAAAATATGAAAAGTGTGTATGGTTCTCCATATAACCCTATAAATAGTCAAAAATATTTTTGATGAGTCCCTTGGATTAGGAAAAAATTAGAGCATACATGGTTTTTCATCCAAATGATATGACTCTGGTATTACAGTTATGACTGAGATTGATATCTAGTGATAAAACCATTAAGTTTATATGGGATATTATCCTTCAAAAAAGTGCAAGTTATGATTTATTAACACTGTAGGATAAGATAAAAGATAAAGTACTAGAGGGTGAACACGTTTTAATTTATCTATTGAATGGGAAAAAAGGAGGAACATCCATGGATCATAGTTTCTCTATATAATTAAGAAATTAAAGCTAAAAATATCACTGAGTGAATTCATAAATTTAAATAAACGCATGATCTAAATCCTCTATGGCTTGGAAGATCTCAAACAAATTTGCATTCTCAATATTAGCACCATACCATAGTAACTTCGCCCTCTCAGCCGCATTCAGTCCTTCATTCTAAACTCTTCCACCAATCATTTCCCTTTATCAACAACTATCTTAGTATGAGGCAATTCTTGCTTGAGTCAATCCAAATTTTGGAGAAGCTACTCCAACTCCCGATGAAGACACTCTACCAAGTATCTCTTATATGAAATTTGACCCTACTTCCTCACATCCACCCCAAGATGATCATCACATTCATTAAGAAGGATATTCCTGGTTGTGACAAGGTGAGCCATGGAATTTGTAGTTGAAAGATGATAATGGATAACACTAGACTTCTCCTAAGTAGTAATCAACTATTTAACCATGTCATGTATGGAATGGTAATCAAACCACCCATACCTAAGTAATGAAAACATGTGATGTAATTTTGGAAGTTTTGTTGGAATGTTTTCAAGGGGGTCTAAAAAATTCATTCCCAAATGTCCTTCAATACAATATGACAAGAAACATGAAGGTTGTTAAGAGCCTCCTGATCTTTTTCAGAATCAGTTTTAGATGGTGGAATATATTTAGGAATTAGTTCCATTAGAGAGGGACCTAAATCAGTGCCTTCAACATGAATTGACTCTATGAAAACCATCTCCCTTACAGCATAAACGAGCTAAGAAGTCAGATTAATAGTTGCAACCAAAGAATCTTGTGGTTATAATCCTAAATACATATGATTAAATCATTCTATACCTAAAATTAGAAATAAAAAACCTAATGGTTCAAAATTTTGTGAAATCACCTTCAATTTTTAAGATTCCCACATCCCTAACTCCCATTATCTTAGTGACTAGTAAAACTAATGTTGTGTCCTAAGTTTGTGTATCACCTCTAAGTTCTTCTAAATATCCTAGTGATTATTGAATATGATCAAAAAAGTTAGTGTCCTTCAAAAGGTATATCATTGACACTGAGCTTGTAGGGATGATGATCATGGAATGGGGAGTAATAGTTGGGTCTTAATCCCCTTGATATTGAGTCATTTCCTCTTCTATAACTATGCTCTCTAAAGGGTAAAGATTAGTTTTCCCAACAAAAATTTCAACCTTTGAAGCCTCTCCTTTTTCTGGGGTAGATATTGTTTGATTATAAAGAGTTTCCACCATGGGATTGAAATACACATGATGTCCTCAGTTGGTATGGGTTCCTCATCTGGTTCAGCTACAAACATCAATATTATCATATTTTTCTCTGAAGAAGCAGGGGACACAATCCCCTGTGTAGTTGATATTTTCCTTCTATCCAAACCTATAAAAATTCATGTACTAGTTAATTAATCATCACATGGAAATATACTAAATAATGGCTAAGGAACTAGGTGAAATAGTCACCTATTATCCTATATTGAAGATGTATCTTCTGTTTTCATGCCTACTGACATGTCATAGTGTTCCATAGAGATAGTCCCCTAGAGGGAACAATGGGAGGGGCTGGGGTGGAAATGTTTATGTAGGATATGTAAGAATCACCACCATGCGCTCTATGAACCTAAGATATACTTCTATAATAGGTCCCACTTTTGAAGAGATTCTCTCCCCAATAATGGTAATCCTTGGGGTATAATCAGGGGAAATAAGATGTGATCGAATCCCCCCATACTCCTACAAGTACAATGAGTACAGGGTGAAGATCATAATAATAATATGAAGAGGAGTTGATAAAAATAATCATATTACCTATTCACCGACATCATCCCACCTTAACATGGATATCAACATATCATGAACTCGATTGGACTAGTAAATATTACCCTTGAATGAATAAATATAGTGTCCATCTCTTCCAAGTATATGTCCACTTCACAAGGGTTCTCCTAGAAAGATATTTTATTAGGAGAGATGATAAACCTAAATACTATGAGATCAACTTCATTATCCTAAATCATTTCCTAGATTTATTCAATAGATGTGCTTGATCTCCAAGCATCCCATTCCTTATAGGACTCTAAGAAGACTACAATAATGGGAACAAATAATACCGGAGGGTCCTCCCTTAGAATTGGGGTGGGTTTGAGCTGCCACACTTGCTTCTTTAGTGGCTCAGCTACCCTGGGACCCCTGGGGACAAGAACTTATGATTCCTAGGCTGGGAAGGATGAGGAATGTCCCCACACATGGTTTCAGTTGTTGGAATGGCCTCACCACCCCCTTATAGGTGTGACTATCACCCTCTTCACTCTCATTGACCTCAGGAATCACCATTGTGAGCACCCACTGTCACGACCCGTCCTCGGGGCCCATGCCGTGACTACCCCAAGCCCGCCTTCCATAGGCCAGGGGCTGGAGACCAGAACCAAGATGTAATTCCCCATAAAAAAGGGAAGGCATTGCCTTTGTAAAGTAAACAAACACCACAGAGCAATAAAGTAGAAGTAAACACTAAGTAAAACCTGGGTACAACAGTAAGTGGGCCAGAATACAAACCCAAACTGAAAGTAAAGTACAACTGGAAAGGGAAAACAACAACTGAAAGTAAAGCCACAGCCTCGAGCCATCCACTGAAAATCCCACCTGAAGGGTGGGCACAGACAGCCTCCACAGCTCCTCGGGTCCAGCCGTCTGCTTCGAGTACGCCCCGCCCAGTGATCCACCTCCGGGTACCGACCTGCTCCTCGTGCCTCAACCACGATCAGCGCTGTCCGTCGTCTGCAACCAACACAACGTAGTGCGGGCATAGCCCGTGCAGGGGTGAGTATAAGCTACTCAGTAGGGACCCCGAGACCCTCGAAGGTCTCCCAGAATCCACAAATGATAATCCAAAAAGGAAAGATACAATCACAAAGTAACATCCGACTCCACTTAGGTATATGCCCATACATATACCTAAGTCATCAATTCTAGTTCGCTCCAACCTCAGAGCCCAAGTTCGATCACATCCACACATGAAACCATAACCCAATCCACACAGGAAAGCATAACGTGATCCAAACAGGATATCAAGTCAATCATATTGAAGATAAGGATTGAAAGTCAAGATAAAGCTCACACAGGTATACTTCTTCATGATGTCAAAACCACGACTGCTGGAGAACTCCTCCTCTGTTGAGTACAGTGGGCCTGCCGCTACAACCAAGCGCGCTGAACTCCTCCTCTGTCGAGAATTGTGGGCCTGCTGCTACAACCAAGCGCTTACCTCTATGGGTCTGCCGCTACAACCAAGCGCTCCCCCACATAGGCTCCAGAGATACTCCTTCTATTGAGTACCGCGAGTCTGCCGCTACAACCAAGCGCTCCTCCGCCGTGGGTCTGCCGCTACTACTAAGCGCTCCTCCGCTGTGGGTCTGCCGCTACAACCAAGCGCTCCCGCTCATAGCCTCCAGAGGTACTCCTTCTGTTGAGTACCGCAGGTCTGCCGCTACTACCAAGCGCTCCTCCGCCGTGGGTCTGCCGCTACAACCAAGCGCTCCCCACTGGGCTATCCGAAATACACTGAGTCGATAGATCAGCAGTCGTTAAGTCTCAGCCAGCTACTAGGTCTCTGCACTCTGCTAGCCCGTCACCGGGAGGGTCCGCTCCACGAGCTACCGGTCGATACTCCAAGTATCATGAAGTTCCACTAAGAAGTATCTCAAAGGACCGCCTCGTCATAGGGGTCTCAACACAACAGACGGCGCGTCGGTCGGACGCCCGGTCTGTGAGTTACTAGCCTTTTCGTCCCAGGGGCCCAGTTGGTTTCGTGTGTGAACCAACCCGGCCATATCTCAACTGTACCCCGAAATCTCATAGGGAATGCTCATAGGGACCATTTCTCAACGTGATCACCAATGCCGCTGACGGTTCGTCAAACAGACGTCCGGTTTGAAAGCTATCAACTTTTCCGTTCCAGGGGTCCGGTTGGATTTTGGGTTCAATCCAACCCATCCATTATCCAACTACATCCGAAACTCAAAATAAGCATGCCAAAAGTTTCGTCTCATCAAGAGGAATCCAACAAAGTTGACGACACATCAATCGGACGTCCGAAGCTCAAGTTATAAGCGTTTTCGCTCCGAGGGCCTGGTTGGTTTCGTGTACGAACCAACCCGACCGAACCCAAAGTACTCCTAAACATTGAGTGTAATATACCAAAACGACCATCTCGATCCAAGGATCACATCTCCATTGACAGTGCATCGATCAGGGGTCCGCAGCCCAAGTTATGGGCAAAAGACCGTGAGAGGTCCGGTATTAGGGGGTTCGGGCCCGGTCCGAACCGGCCCGGTACCCCCTGGGTCGGCCCGAACCGGGTCGACCCGACCTGGGTCCGGGTCCGGCATGCTTGGGCGCAACCCGGCCCGGCTAGCACGGCCCGACCCGGCCTGGGCGCGGCGCGGCCCGGCCTGGGCGCGGCCCGACATGGCGGTCCGGCCGGGCGCGCTGGCGCTGGCCACGTGGCCAGGCGGCCAGGCGGGTCGGCCGTTACGACCGAGCAAAGAGGAGGGGGGGGGGGGGGGGCGCTGCCCCCCACATAGAGAACCCATGACCCCCATGTGGGGGGCCGCACCTGCTGGATGACCGGGGGTTACAAACCCCTGGTTTTCCCCTGACCGGCCGACTGCTGCCGCCACGGGACCGGCAAGGGCCGGTCCCTCTATTCCGACGCCGGCGGCCCGGAACCGGCCGCCGGTCCCCCTGCTCCGCTGCGGCGCGATGGCACCGCGCCCCTCCACCGCGGCCCCGCTCCGGCCGGGGTGCTTTTGTGGTTCTCCGGTGTGGCGCGACGACACTGTGTCTTTGGTTCGTCTTCAACGGCGCGGCGCGACGGCGCTGCGCTTCTCCCCCTTTCCTTAATAATTCCCGCGTGGTGCTTCAGCACCGCGTTGCCTTGCTCGTGCCGCAAAAATATCAAACAACCAAAAGGGAGAGGAGGGTCGGCCGTGTTCATGCGGTCCGACCCCCTCGCGTTATTGCAGTAACAGGCAGCTCTAATAGAAATGAAGAAAGGCAACGACAGAATTCATGAACAACAATTAAAAAAAAATCATTACCTCGTCGAATTCGATGAGCGAGGATTCGTCGCGGAATTAACCGTCGCGGAAGAAGGCGTCGCGGAAGTAGGATCGTCGCGTCACGGAGAAAGGATTCGTCGGCATCACGTCGTCGATCTCCGAGGATCCGACGTTCCTGCCGACCTTCGTCAGAGGTCGGCGTTCCTCGCGTTCTTCGTGTTCTTCGCATTCTTCATGAGGAAGAGAAGATCTTCACGAGCCTAAGTGAAAAATCCCTAGCCTCTCAACACCCTAGCCTCATAAAAATAAGAGTTGTCTTATTTTTATTTTACAAGTCTTTCATTTTAAAATTCAAAAATGAAAGAAACGATTAAGTGAATTAATTGCAACGCTTAAACCACCACATTAATGAGGCGTTTCTTAACCAGAATAAACGCAAGGGTTGACTTCATTAATAGGGGGTGCAGGTGCGTTTTTTAAAAGAAAAGAAATGGTGGGGATCGTGTGGGCCCCACCTCACAAATATCTTACCAAGTGGGTAGGATATTGTGGGTCCCACATCATCCAATTAACTTAAGTTAAGCAAAATAAAATAAAAATCAGTTTTACCACTTTTATTTTATTTCTTAACTTAACCCCAAAAATTAAAAACCACACCCGAGCAAGCGCAACTCCGGAAAATATGTTTCTAAGAAAATACCGGCGCAACGATTCCTTCGGTGCCCTCAGAATTTGATTCCGAGCACTGGTTCAAAAGTTAGAAAAGCCCGCTCGTTCGTTCACTGAACGTACCCGAGCTAAACTTCGGAAAAAGATTCCGGGCACACCGGGCCTCGGAATCCGGTGCCGTCAGAAACCGCGTTCTTGTAAAATTCCAAAGAAAATTAAGAAAAAAAATTTACCTTGAATTTTTACAGGTCTTTACATTACTCCCACCTCAGGGATTTATATCCTCGTAAAGCTTTAAAACAAACTAGGGTTACAAAAGCGGTACTGAGCACGTATCTGAGTCTTCCGCTCCCATGTGCTCACCTGGAGGTTTCCGTACTGCTAGTGAAATTTCACTCGAGGAATCTACCCGTCCTTGTAGGACCTGCTCCTGTCGTTCCTCAATCCCCACCGGAACCTCTGTGAGGGTCACCCCATCTCCCAAGTCCAGCTCCTCATGGTCGATGAAAAGCGAAGGGTCGAGCTCGTATCTCCTCAGTTGAGATACATGGAAGTCGTCGTGCAACTGGTGCAACTGAGGTGGGTGGGTCAAGTGGTAAACCACCTCGCCTACCCTGATGAGGACCTAGAAAGGTCCGTTGAACCTCGGTGATAACTTGTCGCCTCAGCCACATTTCCGTAACTCACGTCGAGGTGAGACCCGTAGGGAAACGTGGTCGCCATCCTCGAACTCTAGTGGTCTCCACCTCCTGTCAGCACTAGACTTTTGCCGGCTCTGAGCTGTCCTCATCCGCTCTTGGATGGCTTGGACCTTTCTGGTCCTACAAGAGCTGCTGAGATTTCTTTTTTTCCAATAATATAAATCCGGTCTCATCCCCTGGATGAACCACGTTCTTCGCCTAATACAGTCAATCCTGACATAGATAATACTAACCCATACCAAGGATGACGTTGTAAGGTCTCGACGCTACTACCAAGAGATCCAACCATTACTCTCGCCTCCAAGGGTTGAGTCACACTGTCGGCATCAGTGTGTGGTCACTGGGTCTCCTCCAGTAGGTATCTCAAAGTGAGGGTCAAGTCAACGGTTTTTAAACCGGAACCTCTTAGTAACAAAATAAAGAGAGGACATGAAGGTAAACGCCATGAGAAAGGTGTCTTTTATTACTGCAGCTCAAAGTACAAAGACACAAAGAATCTATAAACAAACATCAACAAAGCTAGAAGCAACATAAAAAAAGTCTCCAGATCTGGAGCTAGTCCCGCTCCTGTCCATCTGCTCCCGGAGCTCCATGATCGTAGGCCTCAGCTGCCTGAAGCTGAACTCTCCCATGTCCAACAGTTCCCTGCGGTCGGGGTGGACCTCCTGGTGGTGGTGGTGGCAATACCTCAAAGCGTCGTCCACCTCCAGCTGCATGACCAGCTCCCCTACCATGGTCTCCTGCTCCATGCGGTCCACCTCGATTGAACTTCTGCCTCTGCATGGGAGGTCCTTCATTTATATTCTGGTCATCCGTATGGCGGGTCGGACAGTCACGAGCCATGTGACCAACCCCGCCGCAGGAGTAACACTATCCTCTCATGGTAAGTCATTGTCCACCCCGGGTGACTCGCAAAAACGATCCTGTGTCATGCGGTCGACCACCTGTAGGTCTAGTCCTCTTGGACCCCTACGTCATCTGTCTACTTCCCACTGTAGAAGACTCTGCCGCATGCCAGCTAGTGGTGGGTCCTGCTGTTGGAGACTGCTCAGCAAAGAAACTCTCCACTAAGAGGGCTCGCTCCAACACCCCTGTCTGTGTCGGAATGCTTTGAGAAACAACTGAAGCTCTAATCACTTGCCTGAGCCCCTGCTCGAAGGTTTGGGCCCTGAAGAATGGGTCCCTTACCATGTCCGTCGAATAGCGCGAGAGATCGGTAAACCTCGCCGCGTACTGGGATACTGTCATGCTTCCCTGCCGCAGCTGTAGTAGCTCCTAGATGCGCACCGCACGGAGGGTGGCTGGGATGAACTCCGAGAGGAAGAGGCTCTCAAAGTCCGTCCAGAGGAGAGATGCCTCATCGTGCACCTGAAGCATCAAGCTCCACCATCTGCCTACTGCCGCGTGCAGGAGGCTCGCTGCGAGGATCACCATGAAGTCCGATGGTGTCCTCACTAACCTGAAAACCCATACAACTGCCTCCATCCAATCCTTGGTGGCCTGAGGGTCCGTCTCCCCACGAAACCTGGGCGGTCACTGGCGCTAAAACTCATGCAGTGCACTAAGGCAATGTGCACCGTTAGCGGCTGGGGCTGGTTGCATCAGTGGCTCGGTGGGTAGAGGTACCACTGGTGCCTCTGCTGTCAAAGGGCCCTGTACCGAGGCCTCGTCGCTCGGTGGGCTGTCGTCACACACAAATCTTGGAACCCTAGCTGGCTGCTGTCGTGGGGCTATCCTGAAAATAAACAGGTGCACCACGGTCAAACAGTATACCTGGTGAGCTGACAAAAAGTAATCACAAAGAAAACTTGAAACACACATGCAATCAATGTTTTCGTGCATTAAGTCGGAAATCAGAATTCAGGGTCCTGTTGTATGGATACGTCGGCCGCCGCACCAACACCGGACTCCCTGGACTGATAACCACACTCAATACTCTTAACAATATTGCTTCACATAGAAAAAGATCAGAGTCCTGAGTTCTGCGGTAGAACCGAACTCCTCTAATACCAATTTGTCACGACCCGTCCTCAGGGCCCGTGCTGTGACTACCCCAAGCCCGCCTTCCATAGGCCAGGGGCTGGCGACCAGCACCAAAGTGTAATTCCCGATAAAAAAAGGGAAGCCATTGCCTTTGTAAAGTAAACAAACACCACAGAGCAAGCAAGCAGAGGTAAACACTAAGTAAAAACTGGGTACAACAGTAAGTGGGGAAAAAGTAAGTGGGCCAGAATACAAACCCAAACTGAAAGTAAAGTACAACTGGAAAGGGAAAACAAAAACTGAAAGTAAAGTCGTAGCCTCGAGCCATCCACTGGAAATCCCACCTGAAGGGTGGGTACAGACAGCCTCCACAGCTCCTCGGGTCCAGCCGTCCGCTCTGAGTACGCCCCGCCCAGTGATCCACCTCCAGGTACCGACCTGCTCCTCGTGCCTCAACCACGATCAGCGCTGTCCGTCGTCTACAACCAACACAACGTAGTGCGGGCATAACCCGTGCATGGCTGAGTATAAGATACTCAATAGGGACCCCGAGACCCCCGAAGGTCTCCCAGAATCCACAACGGATAATCCACAAAGGAAAGATACAATCACAAAGTAACATCCGAATCCACTTAGGTATATGACCATACATATACCTAAGTCATCAATTCCAGTTCGCTCCAACCTCTGAGCCCAAGTTCAATCACATCCACACAGAAAACCACAACCCAATCCACACAGGAAAGCATAACGTGATCCACACAGGATATCAAGTCAATCATATTGAAGATAAGGATTGAAAGTCAAGATACAACTCACATATGTATAATTCTTCATGATGTCAAAACCACGACTGCTGGAGAACTCCTCCTCTGTTGAGTACAGTGTGCCTTCCACTATAACCAAGTGCGCAAAACTCCTCCTCTATCAAGAATTGTGGGCCTGCTGCTACAACCAAGTGCTTCCCTCCATGGGTCTGCCGCTACAACCAAGCGCTCCCCCACATAGGCTCCAGAGGTACTCCTTCTGTTGAGTACCAAGGGTCTGCCGCTACAACCAAGCGCTCCTCCGCCATGGGTCTGCCGCTACAACCCAGCGCCCCCCCTCATATCCTCCAGAGGTACTCCTTCTGTTGAGTACTGCGGGCCTGCCGCTACTACCAAGCGCTCCTCCGCTATGGGTCTGCCGCTACAACCAAGCGCTCCCCCTCATAGCCTCCAATGGTACTCCTTCTGTTGAGTACCGCGGGTCTTCTGCTACTACCAAACACTCCTCCGCCGTGGGTCTACCACTACAACCAAGTGCTCCCCACTAGGCTATCCGAAATACACTGAGTCGATAGATCAGCAGCCGTCAAGTCTCAGCCAGCTACTAGGTCTCTGCACTCTGCTAGCTCGTCACCGGTAGGGTCCGCTCCACGAGCTACCAGTCGATACTCCAAGTATCACGAAGTTCCACAAAAAAGTATCTCAAAGTATCACCTCGTCATAGGGGTCTCAACGCAACAGACGACACGTCAGTCGGACGCCCGGTCTGTGAGTTACTAGCCTTTTCGTCTTAGGGGCCCGGTTGGTTTTGTGTGCGAACCAACCCGAGCGTATCTCGAATGTACCCCAAAATATCATAGGGCATTCTCATATGGAACATTTCTCAACGTGATCACCAACGCCGCTGACGGTTCGTCAAACGGACGTCCGGTCTGAAAGCTATTAGCTTTTCCGTTCTAGGGGCCCGGTTGGATTTCGGGTTCAATCCAACCCGGCCATTATCCAACTACATCCGAAACTTAGGCGAAGCATTAAAAAAGTTTCGTCTCATCAAGAGGAATCCAAAAAAGTTGACGGCACGTCAATCGGACGTCCGAAGCTCAAGTTATAAGCGTTTCCGCTCCGAGGGCCTCGTTGGTTTCGTGTACGAACCAACCCGGCCGAACCCAAAGTACTCATAAACCTTGAGTGTAATATACCAAAATGACCGTCTCAATCCAAGGATCGCATATCCACTAACAGTGCATCGATTAGGGGTCCGAAACCCAAATTATGGGTAAAAGACCGTGAGAGGTCCGGTATTAGGGGGTTCGGGCCCGGTCCGACCCGAACCGGGTCCGGGTCCGGCCCGCTTGGGCGCGGCCCGGCCCGGCCTGGCGGTCCGGCCGGGCAGCTCGGCCCGGCGCGCTTGTGTTGGCCAGGTGGCCAGGCAGCCAAGCGGCTCGGCCGTTACGGCTGAGCGAAGAGGGGGGGGGGGGGGTTGCCCCCCGCGTAGAGAACCCGCGACCCCCATGTGGGGGGCCGCACCTGCTGGCTGACCGGGGGTTACGAACCCCCGGTTTTCCCCTGACCGGCCGGCCCGCTCTGGCCGGCCGGCTGCTGCCGCCATGGGACCGGCAAGGGCCGGTCCCTCTGTTCCGACGCCGGCGGCCCGGAACCGGCCGCCGGTCCCCCTGCTCCGCCGCGGCCCGGAACCGGCCGCGACCTTGGTCCATCCGGCGCGGTGCGACGTCGCCGTGCCCCTCCGCCGCGGCCCCGCTCTGGCCGGGGTGATTTTTTGGTTCTCCGGCATGGCATGACAACGCCGCATCTTTGGTTTGTCTTCAACGGGGCGGCGCGACGGCGTCGCGTCTTTGGTTCGTCTTCAACGGCATGGCGCGACGGCGCTGCGCTTCTCCCCCTTTCATTAATAATTCCCGCGCGGTGCTTCGGCACCGCGTTTCCTTTCTCGTGCCGCAATAATATCAAACAACCAAAAAGGAGAGGAGGGTCGTCCATGTTCGTGCGGTCTGACCCCCTCCCGTTATTGCGGTAACAGGCGGCTCCAATAGAAATGAAGAAAGGCAACAAAAGAATTCACGAACAACAATTAAAAAAAATCCCTACCTCGTCTAATTCGATGAGTGAGGATTCGTCGCGGAATTAACCGTCGCGGAAGAAGGCATCGAGAAAGGAGGATCTTCGCGTCGCGGAGAAAGGATTTTTTGGCGTCGCTTCTTCGATCTCCGAAGATCTGATGTTCTTGTCGACCTTCGTCGGAGGTCGGCGTTCCTCGCGTTCTTCGCATTCTTCGCAAGGAAGAGAAGATCTTCAAGAGCCTGAGTGAAAACTCCCTAGCCTCTCAACATCACAACCTCATAAAAATAAGAGTTGTCTTATTTTTATTTCACAAGTCTTGTATTTTAAAATTAAAAAATGAAAGAAACGATTAAGTGAATTAATTGCAATGCTTAAACCGCCACATTAATGAGGCGTTTCTTAACCAGAATAAATGCAAGGGTTGACTTCATTAATAATGGGGTGCGAGTGCGTTGTTTAAAAGAAAAGAAACGGTGGGGCTCGTGTGGGCCCCACCTCACAAATATCCGACCAAGTGGGTAGGATATTGTGGGTCCCACATCATCCACTTAACTTAAGTTAAGAAAAATAAAATAAAAATCAGTTGTACCACTTTTATTTTATTTCTTAACTTAACCCCAAAATTTAAAAACCACACCCGAGAAAACGCAACTCCGGAAAAGATGTTTCTAAGAAAATACCGGCGCTGCGATTCCATCGGTGCCCTTGGAATTTGATTTCGAGCATCAGTTCAAAAGTTAGAAAAACCCGCTCATTCGTTCACTGAACGTACCCAAGCTAAACTTTGGAAAAAGATTTCGGGCACACTGGGCCTCAGAATCAGGTGCCGTCAGAAAATGCATTCTTGTAAAATTCCAAATAAAATTAAGGAAAAAAATTTCCCTTGAATTTTTACGGGTCTTTACACTCACCTGGTAAATCTATGTTGATAATGCATTGAGTAGATAGAGGTGTTAAGATATTGAATATATTATTACACTATCTTAAGGTCATTAGTGTAAGAGATAGTGTTAGGTGATGATATGTATCCATATCAGCATAATGAAACTTCTTTATCCTACAGAAGTCACCATACATCACCGATGGGTGTGGAACTCCTCAAAGTATCCCACTACCTCCATGCTATTAAATTGACAGCCTCAAGGTGGGTGGATACTTGATCTTGAGAAGTATCACCAGTATCTTGGGAAGTTGAACCCTATATTCTCAATGTTTTTCTAGGGGGTTCAGAAACTAGATGTTTTCTCGAGTGCTTCCCAGGACTTGAATCTCCAAATTCACGCCTCTGATCCCCTTCGACCTCAATCACTGGTTTAACTTTAATAATAGGAACCAATTTTTCTAATTTATCTCTAGGATATGATTAGTTCTAGGATTTGGAATAAGTACTAGTAAGTGAAAACTAAATACCTAAATGAGGAATAACCCCAATATGAAATCACATATCTTCCGAAGTGAGCATTATCCAGAGCTGGTGATCCACCATTAAGTGTTTCTCATTATGCACATTATTGATGGTTAGGGAAAACCTCATCTAAATCCATCAGAATTGATGTGAAAATATAAAGGGTGAATACCCATCGCATATAATCTCCCCATCAATTATAGTTACTAAGACACCCTTTCTCAAAGAAATGAGATACCCTTTCCTAGCATGATCCTTAGATGCATAATTTTCAAAAGTAACAGAGGGGGAGGTGTAAGGAGTATAGGTTAAATGATCATGATGGTTGAGGCGATCCATTGATTTCTGTTTTTTATATCCCAATGGGTTTACCCCACTTATTATCTAAAGGTATGGTAAAAAACTATATTTCGAGATCCGTTGACTATTAAAAAATCTACAACCTCCCATATGGGCTACTTCCCAGCCCTAGATAAATTGTAAGGGGCCCACCAACGGATATGGAGACTTATTCTTACTGATGAATCCCAAAAAATGGTATATATTTTATATCATTTGGACAATGAGATTAATATTCCTTCCAATGGGTAACTGGGCCACCATTAAAAAAGTCATGAATTTAACCCTGGTGCTGGATTCATGCACTGGAAGTAACCAGCCACTAAGAAACATGGTGAGAGAGGCTACCAATTGGAACATCCAATCAATGTTAGGGATGATCTTCTAGCCACACTCATTAAATTGACTCTCCTAAAGCATTCGCCAAAAGGCACCAATACACCTTTGGGTATCAATAGTTGGGAAAGTCCTTGGCCTCCTTGAACTAGGTTTATGGCCGCTTGGTGTAGAAAAATCCTCAATCCATTCAGAAAATGGAACATTTTTTACTTTGGGTGAGGGACACCCTTCAGAAGTTCCTTCACTTTATCGATATGATTCTTTGAGAGAGAGGGGGTCCTCTTTATGTCATCCCAATTTTAAGAGGGTGGCCGAAATTCATCATACATGTCGCCTATGATCGATGATCTTGAGATCATTTAGACATCCTAGAGACTAACGAAAACCTCCCCATGCACAAGATAGAAGGTATTAGTATCCAAAATATATAGGCTAAGCAGTTGTGTGATAATAGTTCAATTTTTATGGGATTATGTCCACAAAACCCAAATAGGTTTGTACAATCTCATTTCCTTCATCTCAGTTTTAAATTCCTCACAACTATGGCAGACCCAAAAGGCCACCCCTAGTAAAGACTAAATGATACCCCAAAACAAAGGTCCCATTTTGATGACCACCCTAACTTCTTCCTTTATATATACTTCCATGCAATACTCTGATAAAAATGGACATCTTCATATGGAACCCTCATATTCACTTCTAGCAATATAGGAGCATAATTCAAAATAAAGTTGGTTGAGTAGGATTTCCAAATGAATGACCCCTTCAATGAGATGTTGGCTCAGTTAATATTTCTATTCTTGATTATCCAGGCCACAAGTTGATTTACTTGTCATAACTTTGGGATTTAAACATTATATGGTATCCCAAATCTATAAAGAGGGAGCCTATTTGAGATCAAATATCCCCTTTTTACTACACTAAGAATTCCCACCCAAGATTGATGGAGTGGGTCAATGTTGATTTTGGAATTGGTGAAACATAATCAATCATGAAATTCATTCACTCTCAAGTGGTAAAAAGAGCATCATCGGTAGTAGAAATATATTCCTATGGATCCATTCCTTATATTTTCTGCAACCAAATCAAGAAATAAAGGGTTAATATTCATGAAAAATCAAAGTGTAAATCACTGCATAGTATGGAATGCGGTCCATGAACCATTGAAACGTGATGTCATACCCCAAACTTGGAAAATATTTTATTTTATCCTTTTATTGGATTTGGACCCTTTGGTTTAGGTTCGGGTTGAGTCTCGGTTTGACTTTTTGAGTTTTTGTGGAAAAGTGGAGTTTTTGGGCTTGGCTGTAGGTGGCACACAGTTGATGCACAGTTAGGGGAGACCATGTGGCCTTTACTAGGTAACCTTATATCTTGTTTTGGTGCCCAAGGATAAGATACATAGGTTTCACATGGATTTGGAAACCATGTAGCAACCGTGTGGTATGGTTCTGGAATCGAGCAGTGGCGTTAAATACAATTGTCCATGGTTTGGGAGGCCATGCGGCCAAACCTTTTAGAGTGTCTATTTTTTCAGTATAGGGATAAAAATTTGGGAGGTCATGAATCCAATCCTTTTAGGGTGTCTATTTTTTCCAGTAGAGGGCATACGATTTGGAAAATGTGCAGCCAAACCATGCAAGCTTCCTAGATCATTAAAAGTGTGAAATTCTAATCTTTCCCCTCCACCATTTTAACCCCAATTATGGATTTTCCTCCCGCATTGAACCTATGTTCACCATGTGGACCTCCAAGATCCTCCTATATTTCTCTCCTTCCATTTTTGAATCCCCTTGAAGGTTTATAAGGTGATTTTTTTGTGATTTTTGGTCGATTTCCTCATCTTCCTCCCCTTCTCTCTTGGTTTCTTTATTCTTCCTTAGTGGGGTTCCATGTTGGACAAAGCCTATGGGTAAGGGTTGATGTGTGAGTTGTTTTATTGGCTGTTAGGGTGTGTGGTTTTTCTATCAGGCTTGGTTCTTCCTTCTCCCAACGTTTCATTATGTTTCCACGTTGTTGAGGTAGGTGTTTCCATCCACTTCCTTTCCAACACATTTTGTTAATGCTTAATCTTTCCTTTAATGACTTTAAAATATTATAATAATTATTGTGATGTGATATTATGATTTTCCTTGGTGATTTTATGAAGAAAAATGGGTGATAAATGTGTTTAAGAAGGATTTATTTAACAATTCCCTATTTAAATGTATGCAATGTGTTTTATAAAATGCCTATTATTTTCTAAAAGTAGAATGAAGTACTTGTTGGTTTTTTGTCCTTGGTTTTATTTTAATAGTTTGTTGAAAGGATAAATTGGGCATGATGTGTGGTTTGGATGCCTCTTATGTCTTGGAAATTTGTAGAAAATGTTTTGGAAATGTTTTTTCGACTTTTAAATACTTATTAGTGATCTTGTCATTGCGTGACTTGTTGTTTTGATTTAAAGGAAATCATTGTTTCTTGAAAATTGTTATTGGAATGATTTTATAGACACTTAAAGTGTGTCATTGGATGTTTCCACATCAATGGGTGTATGGGGGTGCACACATGGATGAGAATTCAAATGATGATAAAACTTAGGAGTCTCTTTTTCTAAAAATGATTCCTTGATTACTAAATAGTGCGTTGGTTCTCATTGTGAAATTAAAAGTGGTTTAAAATGTGTTTCTGGATACTTGGAACATTTTTTATTTTTTAATGGGTTTGGTTTCTAAAATGATATAAAGTTCTGTTTGGCATTTATCATATTGTTGCACATTTTTTACTTGGCTTGGAAGGAGTTTTGGATTTGAAACATAAGGTCTCGATTGGCATTATGCATGTGAATGTTGTGTTTTAAATTAGTTTTGTAAAATTTATTGAAAATGGGAATTAAAGATGTATTTTTATTAGAAAGGTGATGCCTAGTTGGAACTTGAGATATTTTTAGAGTTTTTACTTAAAACTCTTATGATGTGAAAGCCTATTTGGTACTTTTTGTTGCCTTGGGAAAATTGGTTTTGAAACTCATGTGATGTATGGGCCTAGTGGGAATCTTGGTATGTTTTTGGAAAATGTACTGAAAACCCAGGTAGTGTGAGCCTCAGTTGGTATTTAATAATTACTATGAAAGAAACATCTTTTCATGTGAGTTATGATGCTTGGATTTTATTTTGAGACCACTAGAACTTGGGATGACATCCTCTCTACTGTCCAATACATGGGAATGCTGTGGTATTGAGTCAATTATATATTGAGATGGGACCCCCTATAATGGATTGTGTGTAATAATGTTTTTGGTTATGGTTTATATACCATTTGTTTCCAAGTTTTATTATTATTATTATCTTTATATTCCTGGGTGTTATCGAGAGGGTTGAGTCATAGTTTCTTATCTACCCTGATTAGATGGGTTGGTACCCCCTTGACTTGATTGGACTAGGTGGGACATACCACTAGATTGGATAGTTTATAGCGGCTAGTTTGTTATTGAATATGAAGCTACACCATATTCCAACATGTGAGTATAATCAGAGTACATCCAGGTATAACTCTAGGGATGTTTAGAAAATTCTCATGAATCACTATTTATATGTTCTGTTTATTTCTAATACTTATTTGGATCTTAACCCTACTAGTTTATGCCTTCTGAATTTTGTTTCTTTCAATTTCAATTTATCCCTGTTTGATTACTTGGTATGGATTTGTACTTGAGATTTGGAAAATGAATTTAAAAAGGGTTGTGAAAGGTGAAACTATTTTAAAAAGGAATGCTACATGTGTTTTAAAAAGTGAACTTGTGGAAAGTAGGATTTTCTTCCTTTAAATGATTAAAATCCTATTTTTGGAATCTGTTTTCAAACTAGTATTTATGACCTGTTTTAGGAAATTAAATTCATGTATTCCATGGTGATTACCTACTGAGCTATTTAACCTCACACACTACTTGTTCCACTCACCGTCAGTAGACCCGAGCTATTTTGCAGGATCATGTTTCTAGTTCATGTGCTCGCTTTTGGAGTAGGTTATTCTTGAGGTTGGTCGTTACCAAGGGGTCACATGGAGATTGTGTATCATGGTTGGGTCTTAGTTTTTATTTGATTTTGTTTCATTTTTTAGATTTTGTATCTATATTGGTTTTGTATATTTATTTGATATTCATTTACTATTTGTTCTTCCACATGTTCAATTTATTTATTTGATCTTAGTTTTTTTGGGAAAATAATTCCCATGGCGATTACTTTGATGCCCGATACTAGTTTCTATCCTGTGGGGATCAAGAATGCCCTTTGGGAAATGTCTTGGACTGAGACAGATGTTAGGTCAGATGCCATCCCGAATTAGTTCATGAAAAAATGGTATCAGAGATGGACCTTGTTATTTTGGGTTCTTGGTAGACTGGAGATTAGGACTTTCAAGAATTGAGAGGTAGGTATGGTAAGGATGTCATGAACCCTTCCTCGTACCAATCCCTGAGTTTCCAATGGTATTACAGGATTTGAGTCTTTTTTATGGTTATTTTCTTGAATGGATAAGGTATGAAAATAGAAGTGAGATGGTGTCATGTTGTGATCTCATGTGGAGTAGTGACCCATGTGGAGTCTGAGTGTATGGTTCAAGGTCATCATAGTGGTTGGTTCTTGCTTAGGGAATGGTCCTCTAATGATGTCTCTAAGGGATTCATGGCCACTAGTTTCTTATTTTGATAGTTAGGTGTATTTGTGCTTTGTTTTGGTTTCAGATGGTTTGAGTGGGATTTTAAAATGAAAATGATTTTTGAAATGTGAATGATTTACTTCAAGTGGGTTAATATTGAAAGGTGAAATGGATTTTAAAAGAGAAATTAAATCATAATTTTTAATGGGTTGGGGAAAATGTGAAGGAAAAGTGGATTGGATAGAAAAATTTAGTAAATGTTTGGATTTGATAATGAAATGGTTTGTGCGACCCCTGGTATTCCTTATGGACATTTACATATTTATGAGTATGCGTGGAAAGTGATTGTTGGAACATGTTCGTGGATGATATAGGCGGTGGTGGAATAGACACATATATAATGGTTCATAGGATTCAATTGGTGGGGTTTTGAAATAAATGGTTTGCCTTGGGTTTTCCAAAATGTTTTTAAATAGAAAATGAATTTATGATTTTTTTGAGAAGTGGGTTTTGTTTGTGAAAAGTGGATTTTGGCATTGTAATGTGGCCTTAGAAGAAGAAAATTTTGAAATTGAAACGAAAATGGTGGTTTTTGAAAACATGATTTTTGGTTGTGCTTGTATGTGCTTTGTTTGGGAGCATGTTGTTTTGGATCAAGTTGTTATTTCTGATTTTGTTTTGGCTTTATGTTGATTTTAGTTTTGTGTTTTCTATATTGATCAAAAAATTACCTCCCTGAAAGGTACCCAAAATTTCTAATGAGCCTTTCCCAGTTTCTAGTTCTTCTCGATTGTTTCCCATCTTTCGTGGTGATCGAGGTATGTTGGAGGTAGTGGAATGACTTGAGGAATTTGGGAGTGTTTTCAGATAATTGGGAACTCCGAAAGTGGTCATAGTCTGTTTTATTCTAGTTTCATTTGAATGTATAGATTTGGAAAAGTGGAAGGTGATCATTCCATCATCAATTCACATTAGGATGACATGAAAGGTGTTTAAGACCACTTTTTTTTATGGTGGTTTAGAACTGAGGAGGTGAAGATGAAGAAGGTGGAAGATCTCTTGAGTATTCAGTAAGGACAACAGAAAGTGAAAGACTATATTGAATATTTAAAGGAGTTGGTTTCTTTATCTTAGGCTATAGTTTCACATGATCTGCTGAAAGGTCCTCCTTTCATTTGGGTTCTTTTTCCAGAGATCAAGGAGCAAGTCCTATCATCCAGTGAAGTTCAGGTCAAGAAGTTAGTAGATGAGGCATTGTTAGATGAGTTGGATTATGGGCTGTAATTAGTGGAAAGTGGTTTTTGTAAATATTCCCCAACTGATGAGAGGTGCATGCCAGAGGAACTTGTTCCTAATAAATATCCTTTGTTGGTTTTGACTTCTCATTCATCAGACCATTCACTTGTGTGTTTCCAGTGTGGTCAGTTCAGGCATTCGAAGCCTTTTCGTTGTGTCTGTTTGAGTCATTTGAAGATGTTTTTTTAAGAATCATTGTCCAAGGATGAAGTCTTGATAGGAGGATGTTAGTTTTTGGATATACGGTTGTAGATAATTCAGACATCAGGGCTCTAGCTATAGGCCCCAGAGTGAAGCTCGCATGCAGTCAGGGATTGCCAGGGGTATGGGGAACCATGACCCATCTTTTTTATCCCATGTTGGGGTGAAAATGTTTGATGTTTTCTTTTATTTGTTTTTATACTTTTGTAAGCTCATATTTTCATTGTAAAAGTGTGATGGTCGTGTTATCTCATTATCCAAGTGGTTAAGTTTATCTGAATGTGGGTTTTAAATTGGTTGTTGTTTCTTGGGTGTGCTTAGCCCTTGTGTAGGTAGTTCTGATTTTAATTTGTGATTTTTTGAAAATTTTAAACCTTGATATGTTTTTTAAATGTGGGTTTTTTCAACTTTTTGTTTTGGAAAACTTCCATGGGTCTCCCCTTATCATGGGGTTTTTTTGGCTTGGATTGGGAGTTCTCGATTTGGCTTATGGTGGGTTTTCCGTGTCAGTGCTGATGTGTTTGAGTTTTAATGTTAGTGGTGTTATTTGAGTTCTTGTGGTGGGTATATCCCTCTCATGTTCTACTATTGTTCCTTGTACTGTGGTTTTCTCTATAAATGGTTGGGTGTGACTTTTGGAGTGAAAGGTCACCCTGAGGTTTGTAGTTTCCTTCGATTTTGACTGGGCATGGAATCAAGTTTTATTTATCTTTTTTATGGGTGACTTTATGAGGAAAAAAGTGTTTGGGGTGGGGAGAATTATCACACCCAAGCTTTTAAATTCTTCTATATTATTCTTTTCTTCTCTTTGGACCCTTTGGTTGAGGTTTGGGTTTACTCTGAGTTTGATTTTTTGAGTTTTTGTTGAAAATTAGAGTTTTTTTCTAGTCAGATGGTGGCACACAGTTAGTGCACAATTAGGGGAAATCGTACAGCCTCACCCAGGTAACTGTGTGTCTTTTTTTTGTGCCTAGGGGTAAGGTGCATGGGTTGTGCACAACTTGAGAAACCATGCGGCAACCGTGCAGTATGGTTTTGGAATCAGGCCATGGTGTTTGGCATAGTTGGAACATGGTTTGGGAGGATGTGCATCCAAACTATGTGGGGGTGTCTCTTTTGTCTAGTAGAGTGTGAATAGTTGGTGCATGGTTTGGAAAACCGTGTGGCCAAACTATGCGAGCTGCACAAATCATTAAAAAGTGTGAAATTTCATTCTTGACCCTCCACTATTTTCACCCCAATTTAAGATTTTCCTACCCCATTCAATCTAAGCACACCATGGGGGCCTCCAAGCTCCTCTTCTCTTTCCATACTTCCATTTTTTAAGCCCCTTGAAGGCTCTTAATGTTATTTCTTGTGATTTTTGGACTATTTTATCATCTTCCTCCCCTTCTTTATTGGTTTCTTGGTTCTTCCTTGGTGGTGTTCCATGCTGGCCAAACCCTAAGGGTGAGGGTTGATGAGTGGATTTTTTCTTGGATGTTAGGGTGTACGAATTGTTTCTCGGGCATAGTTATTCATTCTCCTAATGTTTTATTTCATTAACACATCATAAATGGAAGGTGTTTCTATCCTTTTTCTTTCCGACACATTCCGTTAATGCTTGAGCTTTCCTAGAATGCCTTTAAAATATTATAATCATGATTGTGATGTAATAATATGATTTACCTTGGTGATTTTATGATGGAAAATGGGTGTGAAATGGTTTTCCAAGGAATTTATTTAACAATTCCCTATTTAAATTCATGTAAGGTGTTTGATAAAATGCATATTGTTTTCTAAAAGTGGAATGAAGTACTTCTGGGGTTTTTAGCCTCAGTTGAATTTTAATACCTTGTTTAAATTATAAATTGGGAATTATGTGTGGTTTGGATGCCTCTTATGGAATGGTAATTTGTGTCAAATGTTTTTGAAAGTTTTTTACAACTTTTAAATTCTTATTAGTGATCTTTTCATTGTGTGAATTATTGTGTTGGTTTAAAGGCACGTGGTGTTTCTTGAAAATGGTTTTTGGGATGATTTCATTGACTCTTTAAGTGTGTCATTGGATGTTGGAACATTCATGGGTCCATGGGGTGTACACATGGATGGGAATTAAAAAGAAGATGATACTCAAGAGTGATCCTCTTTTCCTCAAAACTATTCCTTGATTTCTAAATGGCGTGTTTGTTCTCCTTGTGACTTTGAAAGTGGTTTTAAATGTATTTCTATATACTTGGAACATTTGTAATTTTGTAATGGGGTTGTTTTATAAAATTATATAAAGTCCCATTTGGAATTTCTACTGTTGTTTCACATTTTACACTTATCTTAAAAGGAATTTTGTATTTAAAACATAAGGTCCTGATTGAACTTATGCATTTGAAAGTGGTGTTTAAAATTGGTTTTTGAAATGTTGTGGAAAAAGGGATTCTAAAATGTTTATGGATTGGAAAGGTGATACCCATTTGGAACTTGAAATATTTTTTGGAGTTTTGACCTAAAACTATTATGATGTGAAATCTTGTTTAGTAATTTTTGTTGCTTTGGGGAAATTGGTTTTGAAACCCATGTGATGTATGGGAATGGTGGGCATCTTGGAATGTTTTGGAAAATGTATTGAAAAATTGGGTAGTGTGAGGCTCGATTGTTATTTAATCATGGATATGAAATAAATAACTTTTCATGTAGTTTTTAATGATTGGATTAGATTATGAGACCACTAGAACTTGGTATGGGATCCTATCTATTGGATCGTACATGGGAACACTGTGGTATTGAGTCCATTAGACCTTGGGATGAGATATACTCTAATGGCTCATGTATGAGAATGCTGTTGGTTGTGGTTTCTATACCATGTGCTGCTAAGTTTTATTTTTATTATTATTATTATTATGGTATTCTTGGGCGTCATCTAGAGGGTCTAGTGACAGTTTCTTGTCAACCCCGATTAGACGGGTTGGTATCCCCTTGACTTGATAGGTCTAGGTGGGACCTACCATTAAATTGGATAGTTTAAAGAAGCCAGTTGGTTATTGACTATAGAGATACACCATATACTAGAAGGTTAGTCTGATCAGCGTACATTCAGAGATCAATCTAGGGATGTTCATGAAATTCTCATGAATAACTATTGATATGTTCTGTTTATTCCAGCTACTTGTTTGGATATTAGCCCGACTATTTTATGCTTGTTGGATTTTTTTTATTTCACTTTCTATTTAGAACTATTTTATTAATTTATATATATTTGTACTTGGGTTTTGGGAAATTTATTTAAAAAGGGTTGTGAAATATGAAACTATTTTAAAAAGGAAAGCTTCATCTATTATTTTAAGAAGTGAACTTATAGAAAGTTGGGTTTGTTTTCCTTAAATGATTAAAATACTGTTTTTGGAATGTGTTTCAAGCTAGAATTTATGGACTGTTCCAAGAAAGGAAATGAATGGATTCTATGGTGATTACCTACTCAAATGTTTGATCTCACACCTTACTTGTTCCACTCAACATCGGTAGATCCGAGCTATTTTGCAGGTTCATGTTTTTGGTTCGGGTGCTCACTTTTGGTGTAGGTTAGTATTGTGGTTGTTAGTGAACAAGGGGTCACATAGAGATCATTTATCATGGTCCAACCTCAGTTTGTATTTGGTTTTGTTTCATTTTTCATCTATTGTATCTGGATCAGTTTTGTATATTTATTTGAGATTAATTTATTGTTGGTTATTCTGTATGTTCATTTTATTTATTTGATCATATTTTTTTTGGGAAAAATATTTCCCATAGTGATTACTTTGATGTTGGACCCTAGTTTCCAACCCATGGGGATCGGGAATTCCCTTCAGGCCATGTCTCATACTGGGTCAGATGTTGGGTTGGATGGAATCTCAACTTAGTTCATGACACACGAAGCATTGGCCCATGAACCATTGAACCATGAAATGTTGTCTCACAAATAATCAATCCAAGAAGCATCAATCCACTATGTGTACGAACCATATCTCTATATGAGTGAGTGGAAGTAAAGTTTGTGGAAGATAACCTTTGATTTTGTGAGAAATTCATATGAAAATAAGAATTATACATGGGGGAGTAGCAAGAGAGGGGAGTTTGTGGAGCGCTAGTTTACTAAAAGACTCAGTAAAGGACAAATGAGTAGGTCCCCCTTTTATAGGTGTGGTCTATACTATAGGTCCACATGTATACCAAAAACTGGTTCAAATCAGACCAAATACTTCATCAAAACCGCCTCTTCTTTGTCCCGATCAGATCCCATTCCGATAGAGGGAATTTGTTTGGTCTTAAAAACATCAGATAGAAGCTAAAAATACTTTCATGATTTTAAGGGTAAAATAAAACCAAATAATATTTTGAAAAAATGTTAAAGGATGTGAGGTCACGAAGAAAGGAATGGTTCTACCTAGAAAAACTCACTATACGGACCCCCAATTAGTATGGAGTCCTATAAATGGAATCATTTGTAGGAGGTGGCAGCGTCCACTAGCACCCACGAACAATAACAAATCATTTACAAATATGAATGATGATTCCCCCCCCCCCACAAATGAACATCCCCTGTAACCAATAAAATGTTTGCGGGTCTGGATGGAATTTTCTATCCCTCACAAAAAAAAACCATTCATGGGTGGGATTTCCTTAATTGGGATACTACAAATGTAGTCCCTACAACCCACCGTGGATAACAAACCATCCATATAGTCATTTAACCCCATTAATTTATAAAAACCCTATAGGGGGAATGAAAAAATTACACAAAATAAACACAAAGGAGAGGTGGAATAAAAGGATAGATCCATTGATTTCAAGTAGGTAAAACTATTGCATAACATTAAGGAAGAAAATTAATTCAACCTAACATTAATAGACACAAAACCCTTTATAGAAGCCATTCCTCAAAGCATAATCCGGTGACCCCTTTGTAGTCAACCACCCTGCATAGTAAAAGGCTATGCGGAGGTGTGCCTACCCCGTATAGGAAGATGCAACATGGTAGGAACTCAAAACCACATAGAAAAGTGCTATGCAGATGGAACACACACACATGTATCAAAATGATATGTAAAAAAAACCAATACCCACATATAAAAATGATACATGGAGGGAACACCATCCCACATAAATTTTTTTTATGCAAAATGGGGAATCCTTGGGTGCTCTGATTTCCTACTCTCATTACCCTCCTCTAATGTAGTATTCAGTCCCACCTTGTCCCCTCTATGAACTTCCATAACTTCCTTCTTCATAAAACCTTTTTGTGTGAATATATAAGCTCTAAGTGGGACCCATTGTGAGGTGTCCATCCAAGGAATCTCTTGAAACTACCAAATATGTATTAATGAATCATTGGGTACACCAACATGTCTTCTTTAGAATACATACCCATGGTAAATGAGGTCCTATTGGTAACCCATTAAAAAGAGGGACCCTCATAATGTTTTCAAGAATACATTCCCATGATAATGAGGGTCCTGACCTTGGAGTTACTCATGTGGACCTCCCCATTTCATATATTGAGGGGAATAACTCTCCTTTCCCTTCGATGAGTTCTAGTGCTAGATCCTTCTCTCATCCTCTCTGAAATTGGGAGTAGGGAATCCCTCCTAGAGTAATACCCTAGTCTTTCCTACTGGATGATTCACTCCTCCTCCTCTTCATCAACTCAAGTCATATCCAATAATCAATATGACAGGTTCAAAATCTCTCTCACTCCCTCTTCCTTTGGGCTCAAACCACTTACACCAGTGGACATGTGAGATTGTGTGGTTTACAGATCTGATGCTTCCTCTTGTTTCTCACACCGAGCATGAATCATGTGGGATTAGAAGTTAATGGAGATCATAACATCTTCAAAACCTCAAAAACCAAAGGTAATCCTATTCAATGTAATCCCCAACCATAATCACTCAAATGGACCTTCTATTTGGTATAATCCCCAACTATACTCAAGCACCTTGGGCATCCTTCTGAGTGTAAGCCCCAACCAAACATCCAAATCACCACAAGTTGAGACTTTCCTCAGGGTTCAAAAAACACAGGCCTCCTATACAACATAATCCCTGAAACCATTCCATAACCTTCAATGGTCTATATTACCAATGAAGAAACACCCTTGGTTATCCTCCATTGGTGTAATCCCCAACATTTAAAAACTATGCGATATTTGATTCTTGACTAACTGGGATAATTAAGAAGCCTCCTTGAGGTCTAAACCCAACACCCAAATTCACCCTAATGTTCTCTGGGCTACATCCCTAGTAGTTTCATATCCAACTTGGAGGGCTATATTCCTTCCAGGTACCTTTCTTCAACAACCTTATTTGGGACATATTTCCAATGAGATCATAACCCACCTGGTAGACCACACTTCTTCCAAGTCCCTTAGGACACTTTGACATAAGTTCCACACCGATCCTTGGCTAGGCCCCTTCTACCTGGGTGTCCTTTCTATATGATGTTAAACTGCATGGTTTGGTCCTTTTTAGATGCCCTTAAAATGTGATGTGTCCCATTAAGCTTCACCAAACTATGTGAGTTATAATTACTTTCGCAAGGATAAATAAGAATCCCATATTATGGGTTTGATTCCGATATCAAAACAAATTTCATCTCCCTAGATGAAAGTAAATTCCAGAGCACCCTTTTGCATGGGATAAAACCAGATTTATAATTAAAAACAATATAAGAATCTATGATCCTCTTATAAAAATGTACCATTGATTGAGAACCTTCGTTACATATAGATATCTCCATCAAAGGGGATCCTCAGATTTATACATATGATTCTGAATTCGTGAGTGCTAATAATTGATCATTAATTCAATGGTGGCCCATGTTATACTTGGGAATGAACAAAGGATTCCTGAAAATTTCTTAAATCAATTTATAATTGAGTCTTATAATAGGAAATATTTCCCCCCCGAAAGGGTGTGATGAT
Source organism: Viscum album (assembly GCA_963277665.1). NCBI lineage: Eukaryota > Viridiplantae > Streptophyta > Magnoliopsida > Santalales > Viscaceae > Viscum > Viscum album. The sequence continues at coordinate 948,419,672 of OY728125.1, read as the reverse complement.
CTCAAACTCCCATAATCTCAACCAATGTGAGTCCCTAAGCATTGTTGGTTCATTTATCAACAAACAATTGACTTTGGAAAGCAATTTTGTGAAACATATCCAATAAGGGAACTGATGGGTGTTTCTGGCTCCATGAACAACTTGTTGGAAGCCGTTTGAAAATAAAGAACCCGATGTGAATTATTGTGTAATATTCAAACCCACTACAATCAATCATACAAGTTCACCATTATTTTCATTAGAAATTTTTTTTTAATATGGTTTTTTAAAAATGTTTGACTATGTTTTATAAAGGGGTTTTTTGATAACTTGATTTTAATAATGTAGGTTTAATAACTTATCTTTTAAATTTTTTTTTAAAAATTTATTTTTTAGGGAAAAACTTGTGGTGGATTTGAAAATTTTAAAATGTATAGGTTTAAAAGAAAATTTTTATGTTTGAATTATTTTTTTTTGGATTTTGTTCAAAATATTACTCTAAATTGATGTAAATAGAGTTATTTTTTTTCTTAAAAAGTGTTTTTATGTTTCCCTATGATAGGGGTGGTAATGATTATTGTGTGGTAGACATGATTAGTGGGGATAAGAATGTAGTTATTTCAAATTCTTGATGGTTTATTGGTTGATAATGGTGTGAGAGTGATGAGGTAGTTATGTTTTTAGAGTAAATTATGGTTTTGATTTGTAAATTTTAAGAGATTTTATCAAGGAAGATAAGTTATTTTAGTGATTTATGGTTGTAGGAGTGAATGCGATTCCTGTAGTGTTTTTGAGTTTTCTATACTATTAGTTTATGATTTAATTATTTTAATTAGCCTGGTTGATTTTGATGTCCCGATTAAATTCATGTCATCAAATCATTGTCATGGTTTTGTGCTTGGGATGAGGAAGAAGGATTCATAGGAAAAGGTATTGTCTATATTTCAATAGTAATAACTATGAAAGTTCCTTAATAGAGTGTCAGGACTCAAGTTTGAGGAGTGTTTATAAGAGGTTGATGTTTTCCTCAAATTTAAAAGGACTCCAGATCAATTTCAAGATTACTTAGTAGTGTGTTTTCTTCAAGGGGTGGATCAAATTTGGTGTAAGATGAATCATGGTATCTAGAAAAATGTTTTTTAAGAGGAGTTCCTCATCATGGTTAAGAATGATTTTATTTATGAGGTGTAGAAGGATTAACACATAAAGGCACTCTCAGACTTTTAATAAAGAGGGTCTATTATATGTGATATTTGAGTTCATTTTTAGGAATTTATTTCCCAATTTTTATACCTTTTGGCTGATGAAGATGTGAAAATGTGATGTTTTGAGTCTGATTTGAGGCTGGAGATTCAAAAATAGTTGTAAAGTTTGTGGTTTAGGTCTTGGGTAGATGTAAGTAATCATGCTAGGATGATATGTGGAGATCTCTCTAGGTTATTTGGAGATATAAAGATGATGCTTCAATTTTTGGTTCTTTTAGTAGGTGAAAATAGAGAGTAAGGAAGCCTTTTGGAGTTTAAACATGACTTTGAGTTTTGGGTTTGAGAAGTTCTATATGTCTTATATTGGGTAAAACGATATGTTTTCATTGTGAAGTGGTGGGACAATAATAGTATAAGTGACTAGTGGTTCATGGTATTCCATGGTTCAGGTGAAGCGTTTCTTTTATTTAGTAGTGTGATTGGATTTATATTGGTATTTAATTATAGTGGATTGAGTTTGGTTTTAGGAATTTAACATCGGGTATGTTTTGAGTCAGTGACCTTATTCCTATTATAATAATATATTTGAACAATCCTTATCATACCCATTTAAAATGATAGGAATATTCTCACTTTAATCATTTTTAAAGTGGTTTGGAAAATTCAAAATTATTTTGTTTTAATATGAGACTTTATTTATCATTAATTGAGTTAAAAAGTAAGAAGAAGTTGTTTTATAATTTAATTTAGAAACATAAATTATTGTGTAAATTCATGAAGGATTTTAGAAATTAAAAGGTTTATGAAAATTATTTTTTTGAAAAATAATTTCATGAACATTTTTTCACTAATAAAGGTCTAATGGTTAGTAAGAGGGTGGAGTTTTAGGATGACATAATTCATGTTTTCTTAAATTTATATTGTTTTTATACCTTTTTTGATAACATAACTCTTGTTTGAGTGATATCTCATTTAGTACTAAGGTTTTGATAAATTTATTGTTATGGATAAATTCTTGGGTAAAGAGTTCCAGGCATGTAGTTTTGATCATTATTAGAGGTATCACCCTTAATGGTGTAGTCCTTTTTTTATTTAGGGAGTAACTCTTAGGGATGTTTATGTTCATGGTCTTTTAACCTATTTTTCTAGGTATAGTTTTGATTCTAAATGAAGAGAATCATTTGATCAATATCTAATGTAATGGGATAAGCCTTCTTTGACTGTTACTTTGTGTTTTTTGGGCATTGGGGGTGTCGGGTGAAGGTTGGTGGAAGGGATATGGATTTGGAGCTAGGATTCTCGCTAGAAATATGCATTGCTGAATGGACCTATGAGTTAAAATATAAAGAGTTGTAATGAGAAGATTATTATTTTATAGTCTTATATATCACTCTATAAATCATTGGGATATAGTGTGGTTTATGTGTTGCAGCATGGGGTGTGACCTGTTAGGATTTGGTGTTATGTTGTTTCAGGGTGGAAGTACGGTTATGGTATGAACATGCATGTTTGTAGCATGGATATTCCTAGGTTAATCTTACATGGGGGAGTTTCCAGGTTAATCTAATGTGAGGATTATTTTGTTAATCCTACCCGAGTTTGGTGTCACTATGAAGTGTAGCGTTGGGGCATGATATTATCAGGATGTTTCAAGTTTATCTTATGTGGGGTGATTATTTATTGGGGTATTTGAGACTTATCTTACATAAAACTTTTTATTTAACCTTTCATGAGGTGTTTTATGGTGTGAACCTTCTTATTACACCATGGGGACTTGGGTGGAAAATTTATAGGTTCTATCAATATGAGGTTTGATACAACACAATGCCATGAATTGTATCATGATTTGGTTTTGGGTTCATCGGGTTAAAGGAGGGAGGTCTAAGATCACACTGCGATTCTCAAGGGTTCAAGTGTTGTGGAATGGACACTTTGGTTATTCCATGAACTTCATTAAATTCATGTAGTTGGGATAGTTTTGACCATGATATTTGGGGAGAGATAATATGAGATCATGGCATGACTTTTGGAGGTTAAATCATTTTAGACACATTACTGTGTGAGAATAACCCATCACACCATGAACCATTAATTTTCTAGTTCCATTAAAAATTTGAAATGTAATTTAAATTCTTAAAAATTCATTCAACACTTGTTGGAACCTAAATAATCATAAGTGAATCTTTAGAGGTCTTGGAGACCTATTTTGAGGATTTTTATTATCAACTTTGTGAGATCAATATTCTTTCATCCAATTTGAGATTCTCTCCTCCTATTCTTCATTATATTTCATTAACCCTTCTTGGGAGTTTGTGTTAGTGTTGGTGGTTTGGTTTTGGTGATGATGGGTCAAGTGATTGATGGATCCTGATGTGTTATAGGTTATATTAATGGATTAACTTGGGTGATTTTTTATGGTGTGACCATCCGACCTTCTTATAACGACCCATACATTACATACATTGTTATTACTTCAAAATTGAATCACACTTATTACAACATATAACAAAACCATGAAAAGACTGTATAGGTATAGTGTCTTTAGAAACTGGGAAACATAAACAACTGGTTCATAAATCATCTACATTGTCTCCCATTTATTTCATAATATCTAGATTCCCTTTTGGAATATCCTACTTAATACCATTCTTCCTGACCTAGGGAAAATAAAACATACAAAAGGGTGAGCTCAAATGCTCAGTAAGGGTAAACAAAAGAAATATCAATCATATCATATTCATAAGAACATAACATTTTGAAAATCTTAACCTGCAAAAGAGATCATAATATCATAACATGGGATAAATCATAGTAGTGAAATGTAATCCCTATAATCATAACTTAAAACACGAAACATTGTGGCATACACACATAATCATATAAAATCATTTCATATTAGTCAAGGCTCATTTCTAAGACCATCATAGCGGACAAAGTCCATTACTGAACCGAGTTCACTCTTCGTTCCAGTCCTGTATCACTAAACCGTATTAACTTTCCGTTCCAGCCATGTCTATCTCATGAGATATAAATCTTTACCCAATGCATTGTAGGGAGATATAGGTCCCACCCATATTATAATGAAACCATTCTTATGTGTTCCATAAAATCATAAATCATAGCATAACCCATGTAATAAAAACATCATGCCATCATAACATAATCCATATAAGATAAAAGGACATAATAAAATTAATTCCATCATAACATAATCAAATCAATGTAAAAATAGGGATAGAAACAGAACCCTATAGTATCTTAGATGGAAAATAATTTTGATAAAACACTTGAACTCCATTCTTGAGGAAAATATCCTTTCTACTTCAAAAACATTTTACCTTTCTTAACATGTCATACAATTTTAAACTAAAATAAGTTGATTAAAAATAAACTTGAAAACTTTTAAAGTAAGCTCCATGGAAATAATGTTCTAAGAAATCATAAAAATCCATTCATGCCGTATAAGTTAGAAAACATTCTTCTCGTACTTTGGCCGGAAAAGTCAAAAAGTACTTCGTACTAAAAACTACAAAATATTCCTTTCATATCTTTTACTAAAATCTCACCAATGGGTAAAATTGTATGTAAAAAATTGTAGGAGGATAGAAATAATATTACATATTGAGGAAACATGGATGTTTATGATAAATATTCCGCAGTAAATTCTGAAGTATAAACAATCTCGGATAAAAATGAGAATGCGAGATTTTCCCTTACCTTAGGTATGATTTGCTTCGTACGTATCTGAAACTTCTGTATAATGATTTAAATAATTTCATTTAATTATTAAATAATCATATTAATTGTTATGATATCATATATGGTCATATTCTTATCTTCTTATTAGTAATATTTCATTGCTACATGTTATTCGGGTGTTCATTGCTTTATGTTCTTATGTATGTTTTCTCAAATAAATTATTATTATTATTTTTAGGTTATAGATAAATCATTTACAGAATGTTATTAGTATAATATATATCATATTTATTCATTAAATTCATTTATATAATCATTATTCAATGAAGATCATGTAGAACGAGTCGCATCACATCGTGGAGACGGTAGGCCGTACGTACGCACGAGCGATGATATCGTTCCCATGATCGTGGAATTGTATTGAAGTGTATATACAATATTTCAGAATAAATATCACTTTACAATAATCATATATAGTTATTATTTACACCATTATACCCATCCAAGTAAGGTGGTGATGGAAAACAGATTACACCACGGTGTGGAGACGGTATTCCGTACGTACGCACGCATGGTAATTTCATTTTCCATAGGATGGATAGAAGGTGAAATAGGGTTGTTTAATATTTATAATAACATATCAGTATATGAGTTATACTTATGTTATTACTTCATAATTAAACAACTAAATAAGAGGAAGTAGAAGAAGAAATAAATTTGAAATAATCGGTAACAGATATTACCTCTTCTTCGACACGCCTCTTTGAAACCTCCTCTTAGGGCACTAAAATTGGTCTTTGAAGGAGAAAAAGACCTCTAGTATGTTTCTAGGGAAGTTAATAAGGGAAATGGTCAGGGGTTTTCAGAGCTTGAAGGCACAAAGTTGTGTAAATAAGAGAGGGAGGAGGTTCCCTTTTATAAGGGAGGAGAGGGGCACCTTTGGAAAACTCAAAAATATTAATTTATAATAAATTTAAAACCAACATAAAAACTTCTAAAATGACTCAAATCTTAATATTAGATGATATATTATTGTAATCTCATCAACCAATAAAATTTAGACAGGTTGGTAATTTCTTTCAAACATTATCAACTTGATTTATCCTTATTTAATCTATCTAATTTTATTTATGGTAATAAGATTCTAAATTTTAAATTGTTATAAATAATTACTTATGTGTTTTGAATTGTAGATAATTGGATACGTTATGAGATTTTAGACCATATAAATTTTAATTTATAATTTTTAAATATTTTTTTGATTTTTAAACAATTTTATATTATGTTACTTTTATAAAATAACAATAGTGTCAATTTTGACACCATTCATTTATTTGAATTTAAATAAAATCCACACAGAATATATGTTCGAAAAAAATCATTAATAGATTAATAACATGTTATATTTATATATAAAATTAGTGGAGAACATTAAATAGTTCATATAATATTTATTTTAATATTTTTAAAACCATTTATTTGATATTTGAATCAATAAAATAATTTGAACATCACTATTGTGCCACCTTTAATGATAATTATTTAATCCCTAAAAATTATAAATAAATTCACATGATGTATATAATTTTATTATATTTCTAGATACTATTCATGTTCTAAGTTTCATGAAGTTTATCACTAAATTAAAATTATTATACTTATAAGATTTAAGAGAGTGAAATGTTGTCACTTTCTTTGGTTTTAATAATAATTAAATTATTTTCATGGTCAAAAGTCCATAAAGTGAATTTAATATGACCCTTAGGTGATATGGGTCTACTTTTAGTCATACAATAGAATTTTGGTAGGTTTTAGGGTAATTTTATAATCTTATTTTTACCCTTAATTACCAGATTTACCTTTAACTGTAGTAAATAAAAATTACCATAGTTACTATTCATAATATCAAAAAAAAGAGTAACCTATTAAAATAAATTTGACCCAATAAATTAAAATATGGAATCCATTTTTCAAAATTTAAAACATAGAAGTTTTAGTAATTAATTTAAAATTAATCATGTTGTTAAGAAAACGGGTTTTAAACATTAAAACATTGCCAAAGATTGAAATGTTTTTACCTATGAATTCAATGTAAAATTAATGGTAATGACATAAATTATATTAAATGGTAAAAATATATTCGATTTATACTTTAAAACCATTTAATATTATAATTTAACCATATAGACTATTTTGATGAAAAAATTTGTTTTTAATTAAAATATAATGTGATTTTACTATTCATTAAAATATAAAAGTTATCAGAATAATATAAAAAATTTATCCAAAGTAAATTTTTATATCCTGATTTCGAAGAAGAATTTTATTTTGTCAAATTTAACTTATAAAACTTTCAAAAACTATATTTAAAGTGGGTGCGCCATCAAAAGGCAACAAAACTGCATTTTTTGAAAAATACTTATTTTACCCAAAAAATTTATTTTGTTATCATACCATGTTCTAGTAATGTGTAAGATGAATAATAATGTTATAAAATTCAAAATTTAGTTAATACTATTCATAAAGGCTAGTCCATAATAATATTATAATAATATATCGATGTTTCATGAAACTGGGTATTACGTACTACACACGCTATCCAGGAAGGTCGCGATTGCGTGTAACGCAAGACAATCCAGTGTTGTGTGTAGTGAAAGATTCCTTTGGTGTTGCATATAACATAAGACATAAAAAAAATATTTATCATAAAATCTCATGGTGTTACATTCTACCCCCCTTAAAATGAATTTCACCCTCGAAATTCGTCATTTCATAAAAAAAGATGAGGATACCTCTCCCTCATCATATCCTCAAGTTCCCATGTAGCTTATTATACTTAGTGGTTCCTCCATAAAACTTTAACCAAGCGAGTGGTCTTGTTTCGTAGAACTTTTTCTCTATGATCCAGAATCTCTATCAGCTGTTCTTCATAAGAAAGATCTTGCTCCATCGGTACAACTTCTGAGCTTAGTACATGTGGTGGATCAGGTATTGACTTTCTCAAGAGAGATACATGGAACAGATCATGAACTTGAGAGAGATTCGGTGGAAGTTCCAATCGGTAAGCTTCCTTCCCAACACGATCCAGTATTTCAAAAGTCCCAATATACCTAGGGACCAGCTTTCCCTTCTTTCCAAATCTCATTACTCTCTTACAAGGAGATATTCGTAAGAACACTTTATCACCCACTTCAAACTCTAGGTCTTTTCTTCGGTTGTCGGCATAACTTTTTTGTCGACTCTGATATTCTCTTATGTTTTGTTGAATAGATCGGACCTTTTCTGCCATCTCATCAACAAGATCAGGTCCTAATAGCTTTCTTTCCCCAACTTCATACCAGCAAGTTGGAGTTGGGCATTTTTTTCCATAGAGAGCTTCATAAGGAGACATCTGAATACTGGAGTGAAAGCTATTATTGTAAGAAAATTCCACCAAAGGTAGGTGTTGATCCCAACCACCTTTGAAATACATAGAGTAAGCTCTCAACATGTCTTCTAGAGTTTGAATTGTCCTCTCAGACTGACCGTCTATCTGAGGATGATAAGCAATGATGAAACTCAACTCTATATCTAGAGTATGATGAAGACTTCTCCAAAACTTCGAGGTAAACCTCAGATCCTGATCAGATATAATGGAAATTGGTACTCCATGCAATCTTACCACTTATTTTACATATATCCTAGAAATCTGATCAAGAGATAAATTCTCTCTAATAGCAATGAAGTGTGTCGACTTCGTAAGACGATCAACTATGGCCCAGATAGCATTATTGCCTTTGGATGTTTTAGGAAGTCCAGCGAAAAAGTCCATAGTGATGTTTTTCCATTTCCATTAGGGTATGGGTAATGGTTGTAACATCCCCTTAGACTTCTGTCTCTCAGCTTTAACTTGCTGACAAACCAAGCATCGAGCGATATATTCAGCAATATCTCTTTTCATGCCATCACACCAGAAGTACTCTTTCATGTCCCTATACATCTTCGTGCTTCCAGGATGAATAGATAATGAAGAACTATGAGCTTCATCCAATATTTTCTTCTTTAACTCTGGGATGGGAGGAACACAAAAATGATTCCTAAACCTTATTATTTCATCATAATCAATGTGGAATTCAGGAAAATTTCTCACATTATTTTGTAACTCTACATATTATTTTTATGCCTCTTTAATCTTCATATGTATAGATTGTTGAACATTCATTTGGGAAAGATAAGATTTCTCCCCTTCCATTATAATTCCAAGATCCATCCTTTGTAAATACATAAATATTGGATCTTTTGTGATCCTCATCATGGATAAGCTAGCATGGTCTTGTCGACTTAATGCATCTACCACCTTGTTTGCTTTCCTAGGGTGGCAATTAATTGGGAAGTCGTAATCCTTAATCAGATCCAACCATCTTCTTTGGCGCATATTCAGATCCTTTTGTGTGAAAATATACTTTAAAATTTTATGATTAGTATAAATATCACACTTTTCACCATAAAGATAATTCCTCCAAATCTTTAATGCAAAGATTACCGCAGCTAAATCCAAATCATGAGTTGGGTAATTTTGCTAATGGATTTTCAACTGTCGTGAGGAATAAGCTATCACTATATCATTTTTCATGAGAATACACCCCAGCCCCTTCTTGTATTCATCACTATAGATCACAAACCTTTCTCCACTACAAGGCAGTGTGAGCACATGTACACTGGATAATTTTCTTTTTAACTCCTTGAAATTATCTTTACATTCCTCTGTCCAAACAAACTTAACTCCTTTCCGAGTCAATTTGGTGAGTGGGTTAGATAATCTTGAAAAATCTTTCACAAAACGTCGATAGTACCCAGATAAACCAAGAAAACTTCAGATCTCAGTTACTATTGTTGGTCTCGACAATCTTTCAATAACCTCCATTTTTTTGGATCCATAGATATCCCCTCTTTTGAGATTATGTGACCCAAAAATGAATCTTTCTGAAGCCAAAATTCACACTTGGTAAATTTGGCATAAAGCTTCTCCTTTCTTAGGTTCTTCAATACAATTCTCAAGTGATCTTCATGTTCTTCCTTACTCTTTGAATAGAAAATAATATCATCTATAAAGACTACAAAAAACTGATCAAGATAGTCTCTAAAGACTCTATTCATTAGATCCATGAAGATAGCAGGGGAATTATTAAGACCAAATGGCATCACTATAAATTCATAGTGTCCATACCTTGTACGGAAAGTCGTCTTTGGTATATCCTCCTTTTTTACCCTTAATTGATGATACCCTGAAAGAAGATCAATCTTGGAAAAGTATTGAGCTCCACGTATTTGGTCAAATAAGTCATCAATGCATGGGAGAAGATATTTTTTCTTGATAGTGATCTTGTTAAGTTCTCGATAATCAATGCAGAGTCTCATTGATCCATATTTCTCCTTAACAAACAAAATAGGTGCTCCCCAAGGTGATGCACTAGGGCGTATGAATCCCTTATCAAGATTCTCTTAGAGTTGCTTCTTCAATTCCTGCAACTCAATTGGGGCCATTCTATAAGGTGTCTTTGAAATAGGTAAAGCACCTGGTATGAGTTCTATTGAAAACTCAACTTTATAATTTGGTGGAAGACCTAGCAATTACTCTAGAAAGACATTATCAAACTCCCGTAAAATGGATGTATTCTTAATCGTGAGTTTCTATCCAACCATTTGAGATAAATAACCTTCATTTATTGGAATCAAGACCCATAAGATGGATGAAATTTCCACTGGAAGGTTATATTCATCCTTGCATCGATAGATGATAGTAGATTGACCAGGAATATTAAATGCGATTTCACTTCTTTGGAAATTGATAGGATCTCCGTATAAAGAAAGCCAATCCATGCCAAGAATCACATCAAATTACACTATAGGAAGGATCACAAGATTTTAAGGAAGCACTTTCCCACAAAATTCAATCAGAGAAGAATTGTAAACATTTGATGCGACTGTTGTGCCATTAGGGGTTGTCATAGCTAACTCAATATCTAACTGCTGAGGTAATATGGTGATACCCTTAGAAAATTCTTCAGAAATAAAAGAGTGGGTTGATCCAGAATCAAATAAAAGATTTTCCACTTTAGAGTGGATGGTAAGTGTACCTTTCACCCCTTCGTTATCATACTCCACATCGCTGATAAAAATTGCATGTGACTTTCCTTTGTCTTTTACCTTAAGAGTCTGTTGACGTCGATCATCATCAACAACCCTTGGATTAGGTCATTGATTGGCATAATGCCCCATTTCCTTGCACTTGAAACATTGAAGTGTAGGCGGTGTATTCTGTGTATCCATTTCTTTGTTCGCATCATTAGACATATTCTTCCCATTATTTCGACATTCAACTGCACGATGACCTTATTTTCCACACTTAAAATATTTACTTGTCCCTTTAAGACAATTCCCTCCATGTTTCTTTCCACACTTTGAGAATAAGGGAAAACTCATATTCTTTTCAGTTTGGTCTTTAAATTTTCGTTTGAATTCCATTTTACTCTTCTTATCAAACCCATATGATTGATGGGTTACTCTAATCTCCATCTCAAACTTAAGAGGACATCGAACAATTTCCTCGTATCTATTGAAGTCCCTTATGGCTAATTCCCTTCGGAGACTTGGTTTTAGGCCACTAAATAATCAATCGATCTTAATATCAGGTTGGATAATAATCCCAGAAGCGTACCATGAAAGTCTTGTAAAATTTTCTTCATAGGTACCAACAGATTCATCATCCTTTTTCTTTAGTTCAAGAAACTCCTTATCCATCTTTGTTTGAAGAATATGAGGGAAGTACTTATTGAAAAATAAGATCTTGAACTCGTCCCATTCCATGGAATCAATTTTGTCTCTTTGACTCGTATTCTTGATAAGATTCCACCATTGATCAACTTCACCTTCCAAATGATATACTGCTAAGATGAATTTATCTTGTTCAGAACATTGAATAACTGAAAATATCTTTTTAGTAGTACTTATCCATTGTTCAACCACTAATGGATCAATAGACCCGCTGAATGAGGGTGGACGCTGCCTCATGAAGGATTCAACAGAATTATGATCCTTCCTTTGCTCATTTGGAAGTCCTGCATGATTCATAGATTGAGAAAGTTGTGTGAGCATGGCTACAAGATTTTTTATTCCAGCTCCCATAACGTTTGGTTGCTCAGGGGGATAATCATTTCATTTCTCATTACATTCTGTATTAACACGGTTCCTTCAGGTTCCATCCATTGACTAAAACCAAGAAGAATAGTGTGAGCAACACTAATTATAACAGGACAACAACATAATCAGTAATAAAATTTCACACTTTAGGTCTTATCATAGGTTACTCATGGACACTTCTAAAACACCAATATTGTGTTCTATTCTTAGACATACCCTTAGGGTTCTTACTAAGGCTTTCACATCCTTGTTTCCAAAGGTTGACTATAACCTCCCTATGATACCAACTATAACGACCCATACATTACATACATTTTTATTACTTCAAAATTGAATCACAATTATTACCACATATAAAAAAACCATGAAAGGACCGTATAGGTATAGTGTATTTAGAAACTGGGAAACATAAACAACTGGTTCATAAATCATCTACATTGTCTCCCATTTATTTCATAATATCTAGAGTCCCTTTTGGCATATCCTACTTAATACCCTTATTCCTGACCTGGGGAAAAGAAAACATATAAAAGGGTGAGCTCAAATGCTCAGTAAGGGTAAACAAAAGAAATATAAATCATATCATATTCATAAGAACACAACATTTTGAAAATCTTAACCTGCAAAAGAGATCATAATATCATAACATGGGATAAATCATAGTAGTGAAATGTAATCCCAATAATCATAACTTAAAACATGAAACATTGTGGAATACACACATAATCATAGAAAATCATTTTATATTAGTCAAGGATCATTTCCAAGACCATCATAGCGGACAAAGCCCATTACTGAACTGAGTTTACTCCTTGTTCCAGTCCTGCATCACTGAACCAGATTAACTTTCCATTTCATCCATGTCTATATCAAGAGATATAAATATTTACCCAATTCATTGGAGGGAGATATAGGTCCCACCCATCTCATAATGAAACCATTCTTATGTGTGCCACAAAATCCTAAATCATAGCATAACCCATGTAATAAAAACATCATGCCATCATAACATAATCCATATAAGATAAAGGGACATCATAAAATTAATTCCATCATAACATAATCAAATCAATGTAAAAATAGGGATAGAAACAGAACCCTATAGTATCTTAGATGGAAAATAATTTTGATAAAACACTTGAACTCCATTCTTGAGGAAAATATCCTTTCTACTTCAAAAACATTTTTCCTTTCTTAACATGTCATACAATTTTAAACTAAAAGAAGTTGATTAAAACTAAACTTGAATACTTGTAAAGGAAGCTTCATGGAAATAATGTTCTAAGAAATCATAAAAATCCATTCATTTTTTATAAGTTAAAAAAAACATTCTTCTTATACTTTGGCCGAAAAAGTCAAAAAGTACCTCGTACTAAAAACGAAAAAAGATTCCTTTCATATGTTTTAATAAAAACTCACCAATGGGTAAAATTGGATTTAAAAAATGGTAGGAGTATAGAAATAATATTACATATTGAGGAAACATGGATGTGGATGATAAATATTCCCCAGTAAATTCTGAAGTATAAACAATCTCAGATAAAAATGAGATTTTGAGATTTTCCCTTACCTTAGGTCCGATTTACTTCATACGTATCCGAACCTCATGTATAATGATTTAAATAATTTCATTGACTTATTATATAATCATATACATTGTTATGATATCATATATAGTCATATTCTTATCTTCTTATTAGTAATATTTCATTGCTACTTGTTATTCGTGTGTTCATTGCTTTATGTTCTTATGTATGTTTTGTAGAATAAATTATTATTATTATTTTTAGGTTATAGATACCTCATTTATAGAATGGTATTAGTGTAATATATATAATATTTATCCATTAATTTCATTTATATAATCATTATTCAATGAATATCATGTAGAACGAGTCACATCACATCGTGGAGACGGTAGGCCATACGTACGCACGAGCGATGATATCGTTCCCATGATTGTGGAATTGCATTGAAGTGTATGTACACTATTTTAGAATCAATAACACTTTACAATAGTCATATATAGTTATTCTTTACACCATTATACCCATCCAAGTAAGGTGGTGGTGGAAAACAGATTACACCGTGGCGTGGAGACGGTATTCCGTACATATGCACGCGTGGTGATTTCATTTTCTGTAGGATGGATAAAAGGTGAAATATGGTTGTTTCATATTTATAATAACATATAAGTATATTAGTGATACTGATGTTATTACTTCATAATGAAACAACTAAATAATAGGTAGTATAAGAAGAAATAAATTTCAAAGAATCGGTAACGAATATTACCTCTTCTTCGACACACCTCTTTGAAACCTCCTCTTAGGGCACTAAAATTGGTATTTGAAGAAGACCAAGACCTATAGTATGTTTCTAGGGAATTTGGTAAGGTAAATGGTCAGGGGTTGTCTGATCTTGAAGGCTCAAATTTGTGTAAAGAGGAGATGGAGGAGGTGCCCTTTTATAAGGGAGGAGAGGGGCACCATTGGAAACCTCAAAAATATTAATTTATAATAAATTCAAACCCCACATAAAAAATTCCAAAATGACTCAAATACAAATATTATATGCGATAGGGTTTTAATATCATCAAACAATAAAATTTAGACATGTTGGGAATTTATTTCAAACATTATAAACTTGATTTATTCTTATTTAATATATTTAATTTTATTTGTGGTAATAAGATTATAAATTTTAAATTGTTATAAATAATTACTTATGTGTCCTAAATTGTCCATAATTGGATTATTTATGACATTTTAGACCATATAAATTTTAATTTATAATTTTTAAATATTTTTGTGACTTTTAAACAATTTTATATTATGTTATTTTTATAAAACAACAATAGTGTCAATTTTGACACCATTCATTTATTTGAATTTAAATAAAATCCACACAGAATATATGTTCAAACGAAAAGAATTAATAGATTAATAACATGTCATATTTATCTATAAAATTAATGGAGCACATTAAATAGTTCATATAATATTTATTTTAATATTTTTAAAACCATTTATTTGATATTTCAATCAATAAAATAATTTCAACATCACTATTATGTCACCTTTAATGATAATTATTTAATCCTTAAAAGTTCTAAATAAATTCACATGATGTAGATAATTTTATTATATTTCTATATAATATTCATGTTCTAAGTTTCGTGAAGTTTATCACTAATGTAAAATTATTATACTTATAAGATTTAAGAGAGTGACATGTTGTCACTTTCTTTGGTTTTAATAATAATTAAATTATTTTAATGGTCAAAAGTCCATAAAGTGAATATAATATGACACTTAGGTGATATGGGTCGACTTTTAGTCATCCAATAGAATTTTATCAGGTGTTAGGGTAATTTTATAATCTTATTTTTACCCTTAATTACCCGATTTACCTTTAACTGCAGTAAATAAAAATTACCGTAGTTACTATTCATAATATCAAGAAAAATAAGAGTAACCTATTAACATAATTTTGATCCACTAAATTAAAATATGGAATCAATTTTTTAAAATTCAATGCATAGAAGTTGCAGTAATTAATTTAAAATTAATCCCGTTGTTAAGAAAATGGGGTTTAAAAGTTAAAACATTGCCAAAGATTGAAATGTTTTTACCTATGAATTCAATGTAAAATTAATGGTAATGACATAAATTATATTAAATGGTAAATATATATTCTATTTATATTTTAAAAACATTTAATATTATAATTTAACCATATAAATTATTGCGATGAAAAAAGTTTTTTTTAATTAAAATATAGCGTGTTTTTACTATTCATTAAAATATGAATGTTATTAGAATAATATGAAAAATTTATCCAAAGTAAATTTTTATATCCTGATTCCAAAGAAGAATTTTATTTTTTAAAATTTAACTTATAAACCTATCAAAAACTAGATTTAAAGTGGGTGCTCCATCAAAAGGTAGCAAAACTGCATTTTTTGAAAAATAATTATTTTGCCCGAAAAATTTATTTTGTTCTCATAAAATGTTCTAGTAATGTGTAAGATGAATAATAATGTTATAAAATTAAAATTTTAGTTAATAATATCCATAATGGCTAGTCCATAATAGTATTATAACAATATATCGATGTTTCGTGAAACTCGGTATTGCGTACTACACATGCTATTGAGGAAGGTCGCGATTGCGTGTAACGCAAGCCAAGCCAGTGTTGTGTGTAGTAAAAGATTCATTTGGTGTTGCATATAATATAAGACATAAATAAAATATTTCTCATAAAATCTCAGGGTGTTACACTTCTCACTCTATTACAATGATTGTTAAAGCTCCAATTGAGGTAGGGGATTAAAAAATTGTCCTTATTTATCACATGTAAATTATGAAATTATCATGTTTTTTTATTTAGGTGGATGGTATGGATTAACCTAATAAAATGATGAACTAAGATAAAGAAAATTTAATGGAAGAGGGTGATTCACATGTGATTTATGGTATTTCATGATATTTATTATTTATTGATGGGTTTTTTATTACTATTATTTCTGAAGGAAACCCTAAAGAGTGTTCATCACCATCATGGACCTACTTTACAAATGTTGGTGGTCACTAGTACTTTACCAATGACACCATAGAATGAATGGTGGCTGAGAGGATGGGAGGTTGGACTCATCTCACCCTATTTGGAAAAATTATTAGTACCACCTTAATCTCTTATATATTTAAGATATGTTTTTGAATCCTTTCTAAATCCCAACACAAGACTGGTTACCACCATTCCAACAATTCAATTGAAATAATTTGATGATGTGAACATCTATATATATAAGAGTTTCTCTATATATCTCTTGTTATTTAATATTACACTTAGTTTTAAATCCATATAGTTGGGTGATTTGAAATTTATTTCTATCTGGGGAGGTGGTTGGTGTTTGTGGTGTTGGGATCAAGACCATGAGAAGGGATTCCTATGTATCTACATGAAGGGAATTAGAACCCACATAGTTTGGTTATACTTAATGAGATGTTCCATACCTTTTTAAGGTTCTATTACAAGGACCATCATGGTTTATTTTAAGTTTATAAAGCCTAGGGCCTATAGAATACTTGGTGAAAGATTACCAATAATGATTAGTGTGAGAATTATGCATGATTAACCTTTTATGGTTGACCTCAAAGAGAATATGGACCAATAAGGATGTGTTTATTTCATTGGGAATATGGCACCATGAAATATATAGATGATTTGGATCATGGGGATATGAAACACTAAGAAAGATATGATCTCATTAAGAATATGGATAATGAGATATTTTCTTAGGGAATATGGCCTTAGAGGAAGGATGTCTAGGATCATAGGTTATATAGATCATCATGAAAGTGTTCATGTGATTTCATGAGGAATATGGACCTATAAATATAGGTTCACATAGAATAAGGCCCTTGAAAATGTTTAGTTTTGGATGTTGTGGGGTTTTAACTGAAGGAACCCAGGGCGCAGTGAAAGCATGAAAGAGATGAAACTTAAAATTTTGGGTTTGGATTCATGTTAAAAAAATATAACCCACTTAACCCCTTGCCCAAATTTCTAAAATGATCATGAGTAAATAAATTTAATCATTAAAAATAAAATCAAATGAAATCTTAAATGATCCCTCATTTGTTTGAAGTCATTAGTTTGATTCACTCACCATAAATGTGTCATGGCTATAAGATGCCAAACCAGAAATCCTCTAGATCTTCCACATGTGATAAAAAATTATAGGATCATCAATCTAAATTTCTTGGGTTGTATCATGATAAATCAAAGAGATTTATGAAATCCCTTTGGTTGCCTGAAGAACGCGGACTCAGTCAAGAAAGCGAGATTGATCCAACCTTTTTATTCTTTAAAAATATCTCTCTAAGAACTTGAGAGGATATGAGAGGAGAAATTCTCTCACTAGATTTGTGAAAATGGTGGAGATTAGAATTCAAGAGTCTAAAAGGAGCTTTTATAAATAGGTAATACTTTCTAAAATTCAACTTTGATCCCTAGAAATTAATAACCTTCATTTTAGAACTTTGTTCACATGTATGACTTAATAAAATTTTCATAAATGAAAAAAATTTATCACTCACTTGTAACACTATAAAATGTTACATGATAAAATATGAACCATTAACTCGACCCCTAATCTTTCCAAATAATTTAACGAGCCTTGAACATCCAATGTTCATTCAAAAAATTATATTTTCTCATATTCACATGTATGATCAAAAAACTTGTGAATAACTTGATAAATAAATTCAATCATCATTATTCTAAACTTGAATAATATAATTGAATTAGTTTTAATTTGTGATCATTCATACTCATATGTTCACTGACTCCTACACATACAATCCACTTCATCATAAAATCCTATTCATTAGAATAAGTTAAACTTGTGGATATACTTAGTGTGTGACCATCTAGGTCCTTATCTCAATAGAAATGAGTCTAATTGAGGTACCAAGAGAGGATTCTAGCAACCCATCATAAACCCTAAGGAGATAATAAATTTCATAGGTATGACTTCCTCCTATGAACAATTACTATGTAATATAATCTATGTGCATCACAATATCACATAAAGCAGTATGCACACTTGTTTCATAATCCTTTTGTTTCTTTATATATTTTGTGACCTTATTGAAAGGACTTACCTTCTTATACCATGTCCACATATTTGTAGAGGTACTACCATATTGGTCAACCTGGGACCATGAGATATGTCTTTCTCATCTTGAAAGTGAAAAATTCTATCTTGATCATTCAATAAATGCCATACCACCAATGACACACCCAACACAAAATAACTCGCCATAATTTCATTATTATGGTTTTGACCTTTCATCAAAGTACATGATCAAATGGTACAAACTAATAATGATATTTAGTTCGGAGACCAATACACATGTTCATAGAGAGGAACAACCAATGACACCTGAAACACGTGGTGTTAGTATTGGTGGGTCTGTCCTCATGTTATCACTACTAGATATGACCAAGTGTGAAATTCATGAGAATAAGTCTCAATGCTTATGATACCCTAACACATGATAGTAAAAAATCACATGCGTCCTTTCAATATGATGTATCTAGACTATAGAACATATATATTTAATATTACTATCATTGTATCTCAAGGTTCTCATTATAGATAGGAAATGATATAAAATTTTGATATGAAACATAATCTAAGGACATTACCATGTGAATAGTGGATGAATAAATATAAAAACTATTATGGTAATAATAAATAATATACATGTGTATATCAATATGTATATATGTAATGGTAATCAAAAGTACTGTTTAAGTTGGGTCTAGGGAACCCACTATTACAACACTCTCACTTGCACTAGAGCCAACTTGATAACCATCCTTTTTACCTCTCACATGATTAAGATCAGGTTTTTGCTGAGATATGGCTTTAGTTTGGGGCCTTAAATCTTTCCACTACCTGGCTATTCTACTAAGTGCGACCTAATCTGCTTGAGTAAAACTCCACAAGAGATGTAATCCAAAAGTGTATACCTTTTTATCCCATATCATAACTTGAAATCTTGGCTATTAAGAGTATCATAATTTACATTATGATAATACTTTACTTACTAGGTACGATTCCAAGAATTAGAACAAAACCTTGTGTATTTTATATTTCTTCTTATCTTTCTTAGAAGCTACAATGTATGTGGTATTTGTTGATATGGATACCACTGGATTGAATGAGCATGTATTTCATATAAACTTAGCCTAACCGTGATATTAGATCACAATGATCAAAGGAAGACAAGGTTTTCCCCCTGAAAACCAGTATCCTTTCTTATCCACTTACCAGATACATATCCATTATACTTTCTCAAGTGAAATTGGATAGTTCTGACTACATCCCTTGTAGTTATCTTGGTAATAATTGATATTTTCATAATATAAAGTATATCTTTTCAATATAAATTATTTTACATATCATGGAATATGTGATTAATTCATCACTAAATCATATGGAATTCAAATCACCACATTAACCTTCTCCTATGTCCTGGACATGTCTACCCAGAGAGATATATGCTATATGACACTAGTAATAATTCTCTCTCGAGTTTTTCCAACTTGTAGTTTTCAATAATATGTCAATATATGTATGATTGAATAGGTATAAGAAACCGTTAGAGCTACCTTAATAAATATCATTACCTAGAACAATGGTTTCTACATTAAGTCAATCTCTAGAGAGTTATTTTTTATCTCGGTCTTAACTAACTATAAGATCAATAGTTGTTTTCTATATGTTAACTAACATATTTTACTTGGAAAACAATAGCACTCCCCCTAACACCTAGTAGACACATGGAAAAGACTGATTCCAAATGAATATTCTTATGATCCAATTTCTTAGTTTAATCCTAGACTAGATTTTAATAACTTGAACCCTTATTGGCATTCTATGATGTCACCATCCATTTTTGGTTTCATTGTATATATGTCTTCCATGATTGGTGGTCTTGACATAAAATTCTCAATAAAATGATCATATAATTTAGCTATGATAAGTAAAATTATAATAGATTTAGGCATAACAACTTGGTAGAACCAATCTATCCTTATTGGTACCAAACTTTTACCATCCATGTATAGTCCCATTTGAATACCCACCACAATATTCAAATCAATAATCCTCATGTACTGTGATACATGGATTCCATTATTGAATTTTAATTAAAATTTTCAGTATTACCTAATTTCCATGTACTAATTAATTGTAGGAATCATTATTCTCAATGAATAATGTATCATCAAACCTGGTGAATATATCTCCATCACCATGGTCTTATCTTTCCTACGCAAGAAGTGTCTTTGGAACATTCCTTTTTTCATAAGGTCTTGTGAAACTTGTTCCTAAGTCAACTATTTGTGCATATCTAGAACTGATAGAGATTTTCACCCTTTTATATAAATATAGTCTATAAATATACTATATATTTTCCATCATATGGATTTATATTATATACTTTAAAACTTTAGGATGATTACTATAGATGCACATTGTGTTTTTTCTTGATGAATTTTTTTTATATCTTAACAAAATATTTGAATCTAAACACATATTATTATTATATAATGGATCTACATCACACTATAACTCGTATGATATCCATTTTTCATGATAATTAACATATGGTTATGGGATAAAATTGTTATTTGTGAAGCATGTCTTTAAAGACAAAAGTATCTGTAATGCATGAGTTTTAAGTTGATGCTCCTTTAACTAACATCATGACTCTGATGTGTATAAAGAAATGGGAATTTAATAATTGTTCCATGCTAAATTTTATTGGTCAATATTAAAATGTAAGAGTTTTAATTAATCCTCCTTATTTTCATCATATATTTGATGTGTATAAGGTAATATGTGTTTAGGAATAACTCAACACTACATTAAATTGATCAATGAATGAATGGAAAAGATATTCTTCAACATACCTTCCCAAAGCCTCTCATATATTTTGACCAGAAATATTTCATACATCACTTTTATATTCGTTAAACACTTAAAGTAATATTATGAAGTATATTTACCACTAGCTTATGCTTGGATTGGTACACACTCTCTAAATGAACTAGTTCTGAAAGATTTGTGGATTAACTTTATTTCTAAAGGTTTTTTGTCCAAAATTAAGTTTATTAGTATGATGATAGTACATAATATCTTTAACTCTTAAGATTGTAAAACCATACTGGGTACATAATTTATAGATATTTAGTTTTTCTTGAATAAGAATTTTCTTTCCACAACTGGGTATATTAGTTTTACATTTTATATTCATTATGTATTTCTAATGATTTATGCATCACTGAACTATGAATTGAGTATTAGACACCACAAAAAATATTCATTATAAAAATGGAACAATGTATACTTATTTACAATGGACACATGAGATCAATGTTTTGGTGATACTCAAATGTTCAACTAGAATAAATAAACTTGGCAGTATAGATATTGTGTACTTCTAACTACTGATTTAGGAAACACATTTTCTTATCTTATTAGAGAAAAAACCTTAATTATGTTAATGTTTATTTACATACTTGGTTACTATATATAAATAAAATATGTGATAAGAATATTTTATTTAATATATAAGAATTAAAATTGAAATATAACTTATATTTTTTGATTATGACTGAAGAAGAAGAGACTACTTACTTCTTCAACTCAGTTCACTGAATTTAAACTTACATAAACATATATTATGATATGAGAAGAAAATAACCTCCTGTTTAATACCAATTTCTTTGAAATACATTGTGAAGTTTCCTTTTTCATCACACTTTCCACTGGACATTTATCCTTTTCTTTCAACTTGTTCACCATAAGAACTAAAGATTAAAATATCATTAAGTTCTTATTGCTTGGAAAACCTTACCAAAAAGGTAATGAAGTGTTATTATCCATACTGTTCATTTTTTAATATTAAATGAAACTAGATTAATGGGTGAAAATGATATAATAATAGGATATACTGAAAGATTGTGATCAATCTTTCAATTTACATGTATCCAGTGTAATCATCATCCATTCATATCTTGCTTCACTTTTTTCTCAATAGATTCTCAAAGATGAGACAAAATGTAAAATCATCCATTTCCTAATGTTATATCCATGATTCACATTAGAAATTGATGAAATAATTATGAAATAACCATTATATATTCTATACATGAGTCTCCTATAATAATTTTTACACCCTCACTTCCTGAGGTATCTTAACAGGTATTGGGGACACCAACACCTTGAATTTCCAATATCATAGTACTTTATACTAGTGTATGTACTACTCTTTAAAATTCATGATGGGTAAGACATTTAATATTTAAATTATTTATCATAGTGTACTTGTGGTATTACTTTACATTTTTCTATAAAATAAAATCTAGAATATTTTACTTTTATCTTGATTACCGATTTTGACATTTATCGATTTTAATCATTAAATGTATCCCACTATTTTATAAAATTCTAGGAACCCTCTATACAAAAATTAGAATACTCTATCAATTTAGTATTCTAGTGTAAATTATCATTGAACCTATTCTCAGAGTATACAAGCTATGGCTATACCACTACTCAGCGAGTCCAAGGTAGGCATTTGACTGACCAACCACATTAAACCACAACTCATTGATTTGTTTAGTAGAGTACCATATCATGAAAGGAATTACTTTTCATTGCTCAATGATTTGAATCTAAATTTATACAAATTTAGAGATGTTTGAGAAATAATTTGTGAAAGGATTGACTATGTTCCATTATTTATGATTCCCATGTCCATCTGCATCAAATCTAAGAAGATTGGATCCTTTTAAATTCTCATCAATGATAGAATTGATGGGTAATTTCTACTTAGAGAATCAAACACCTTGTTTGCTTTCCCAGGGTGGTAATGGATTGAGTAGTCATAATCCTTAATTATCTCTAACTATCTTCATTGGTGCATATTCATCTCTTTTTGTGTGAATATATATTTGAGACTTTTGTGATCCGTATATATTTCAAACTTCTCACCAAAGAGATAATGACACCAGTTTTTCAATGAAAAGATCATAGATTCCAACTCCAGATCATGAATGGGATAGTTTTTATAATTAATTTTAAACTACCTTGAGGCATAGGAAATGAATTTGTTATTATGCATCAACACACAACTCGTGCCATTCTTTTAAGCATCATTGAAGATTATGAAAAGATCCCCACTTATGGGTAGTGTGAGAATAGGGGTAGTGATAAGAATCTTCTTCAAATCCATTAATATTTATTTATATTCATAATTCTAAGAAAACTTTACTCCCTTCCAAGTTATCTTGGTAATAGGGTTTGATAATCTTGATAAAGTTCTCAAAAATTAGTGATAATATCTAGCTAACCCTAGGAAGCTATGGATATCCATAACAGATGTCGGCCTCAGCTATCCCTTATTTGATTTTATTTTGGAAGGATAAATAGATATCCCATTGCTTGTGATGATATTCCCCAAGATTGATACTTATTTTCAACCAAAACTCAAACTTTTTGTACTTTACATTGAGATTTTCCTTTTACAAGGGATCTAGAACTATGGTTGGATGATCCAAATGATCCTCTTTGGTTTTGAAGTATATTAGAATATCGTCTATAAAGAATACCAAAAATTTGTCGAGATAATATCTAAAGACCTTATTCATCAAGTCCATGAAGATTTATGGAGCATTAGTGAGTCCTAGTGGCATCACTATGAACTCATAATGCTTGTACCTCATACAAAAAGTAGTTTTGGGGATATTCTCCTTCTTCACCCTAACTTGGTAATATCCCGACCACAGATCCACATTGGAGTAGTATTTTTATCTATATAGGTGATAGAACAAGTCATCAATTCATGGAAAAGGATACTTGTTCTTTATCGTGATTTTTTGAGCTCATGATAATCAATGCAAATGCACATTGATCCATTCTTCTTCTTAACTAAGAGAACTGGTAAACCCCATGGTAAAGCACTTGGGCATATAAACCTTTTATCCGGATTCTCATGTAGTTATTTCTTTATCTAAAAAAGATCTACAAAAACTATTCTATAAAAATTATTGGATATTTTCAACTCCCCAGTTATAAGATCAATCGAGAATTCAACATCTCTTATAGGAGGAAAACCAGGCAATTCCAGGGGAAACACATTAGTGAATTCCCTCACAATAGGCATGTCTTAGAGAATGGTTATTTTCTTAGACTCAATCATCTGATAAAAATACACATTATCATAGGGTAGTAATATACATGCTTGAGATTATGGTTCTAAAGAATATTCATGCTTCTCATTGCACTTGTATAGAATCGGGGGACAATTGACCATATGGAGAGTGATTTCCCACTCACAGAAATTTATATTGGCTCTATATAGGGAAAGACAATCCATGCCAAGAATTTCATAAAATTTCACCAGAGGGAGTATTATGACGTTCTTATGGAAGTTAAATCCACAAATTGTGATAGGGGAGGAGCTATATAAATAGGATTCAATAATTTCCCCATTTTCCATTTTCATAGACATCTCTACTTCCATGCTTTGTGGTGGTGTTTGGATTGTTCTACTAAACTTTTGGGATATAAAATAATGCGTAGAACTATGGAATATAACCCTACATTTCATTTTTTGATTTTGGTTCTACTTTATCTGATATAGACTTAGGTATGAGTACTTTTAAACTATTAAACAGATTAAGGGGAATCCAATAACAAAATGGTATAACTTATAAATTACGTTTATCTCCTCACCTTATGAATTTCTAGTCTTCGATCTAAGTTATCCATGATTTACTTCTTAACATACATTCTTATGGGATTTTTTTGTTCCCTTAATAATTTTTCGTACTAACCTAATGAATTTACCAAATCATATCCCCTAGGAGTGTCGAACCAAGAGTGAAACTAGGCCCATTGTCGTGCACTGGTTCTCATTCGAGTCTAGCTCAAAGCATTATTTTTGGGTTTTAACCCTAGATACATCTATGCCAGATCCATCTCTACATGTTTGTATCCAAACATGGATGTATTTTCTTGATAAACCACTTACTCTATACTCCCCAAAATTTAGGTACTTTTTTCTTATACTTAGTCTTATCTCTAAGGCTTTCACTAGAGTTTTCTAATCATAATCTCAAAAATAACTAAACTTTTCCTTCGATACCAACTATAACAACCCTTCTCTTTATTTCAAATTTAAACATGATTTATTAAATAAAATTTCACTTAATATAACTCATAAGATTGATAGTTATAGTGTCTTTGGGGCTTAGGAACATTACATAAAAACTTAAAACATGAAATACACATTTTCATTGAAAACTTATTTTACATGTCCACAACATTCCTTCATACTTATCAATGCATGGGATAACCTGGGGAAATATATAAGAAAATAGTGAGCTATAAAGCCTAGTAATGGAATAAACATGTCATAACATGAGAAATAAAATACATTCTAGTCAATAGGCATATCAATAGAGCATAAAAGAAACATGAACATAAATTCATGATATAGAATCATATTCATCACATAGAAATGTGGCAACAACTTAAAACACTGCATCATTAACATAAAGGAATTAGGTAAACCCGTATCCCAACATGGTGGAAAAAAGTACTATAAAAAAATGAGGAAAATGCCTGTCCCAACATGACATATCATGATACTAAACATCACCCAATGTATTGGAGCGCTATCAGGTCACACCCTTCATAATCATTTCAATCTCATGCTTAAGTGTGCCACATAGATCATATTACATGGATTCATTAAAAATCATAAATTATTACATGATAAAGGAATGTAGAATACATACATATAAGTAATCAATAAGCAAGTATATGTTAATAAAGGTGAATACCCTTGATAGAGTAATGGGTATGTTATTCACTACATGATGATTTTGAAATGGAAAATCACGGTGCAATTTCTGCAGCATAACGACGTCATATGGAAATTCATAAAATGGGTTTATGAGAGAGAAAAGGTGTATATCATAATTTATAAATGAAATGGATAGTTGGGGATCATGAAACATAATA
The DNA here is from genome assembly GCA_963277665.1 of Viscum album. Classification (NCBI taxonomy): domain Eukaryota; kingdom Viridiplantae; phylum Streptophyta; class Magnoliopsida; order Santalales; family Viscaceae; genus Viscum; species Viscum album. Next base: position 948,392,996 of record OY728125.1, on the reverse strand, counting down.
TACCAATATGTGAAATGGAATTTTAGATGCTTATTATAAAAAAATACTTGAATGGAAATAAGAAGAGAGAAATCCCTTACGAAATTTCGGCATAGTAACAGGTGGGATTAAAAGATCATAGGGGGATTAATGGGAGTGAAAGTAATATCAAATCATGTATAAATAAAATGGATAATAAATATGTAACACTCGAGACTTTTATAGGAAATATTTTGTTTTTATTTTATATAAATCATCAAAGGAATAATTCACTACACACAACACTATCTTGGCTTTATTTACACGCAATCACGACCTTCCTTGATAGCTTGCGTCGTACACAATACCGAGTTTCACTAAACAACGATATGCTATTAAAATATTATTAAAACTAGCCGTTATGAATAGTAATAACCACATTTTGAAATTTATTAAACTTTATTTTTCAAAATGGACTTCGTTTTTGGATTCGGAATATCGAAATTAGCCTAGGGTGAAATTTTGGTATTTTTCTGGAAACTTTCAATTTTTGATGAATAGTGAAAACATTGGGTTACTATTTAAAAACTGACTTTTTGTTTAAATAGTTATTTATTTTATTTAAATTTATTTTAGGTCAAAATTTATACATAATACCTATATAAGTTCAATGTAATTCATTGGAGTAATTTTATAATAATTTTAGATATATAAAAAGTTTATTGAACTTTTCACCGTCTTTTACCCACCTCCTAGGAGAATTTGCAAATTTACATAAAACTTAATTTTACCGCTTCTTTGAGTGGAATTTCAAAAATCCGAGAGACACGGTTGATGTCAGTAAGTAAAATGTGGTTCAATGAGATGAAAATAATTTTTGGTGAATAGTAACTTTTTTACTTTTATTTACCACGATTAAAAGAAAATAGGGTAATTAAGGGTTAAAATGATATTATTATTACCCTAACACATGTCCTAATTCTATTGGATAAGTTTAATTAGACCAAAAACAACCTTATGAATAAAATATGACCATTTAGGCCCACTTGGATTAGATTGGGACATTTATTATTAATGTATTTAAAGAAGGGTTAAAATAGTTAAAATCAAAGTTTAATAAGTAAATATTTTTTAATATAGGGTTATACATATGATAAATTCGACTATAAATATTCATTAGAAATATAAAAATATTTCCTACATAATGGTATTTTATTTTAATTTTTAGACATTAAATAATTTAATTTATTTATGACACAAAGATGATGCAGTAATTATCTTATTAACGAAATATTGACATAATTGATGTTATAAATACCCAAATAAATGTAATTTGAGACTTTTTATGAATTCCACTAATTTTATAGGTTAATATGACATGTTATTATTTATTTAATTAACTCTTTTCGAACTAATCATGTTGTTATGATTTTTAAAAAAATCAATTACTAAATAGTGTCGAAATTGACATAAAATAGTTTTTAAAATAAATATTATATTATTAATTGTTATTTTATTCCTAAAAATCTAAGGTTCAGAAAAATTACTTATATATAGTTATATATATTTATAATAAACAACTTGGGGTTCTTTTGGCTTGTTATAGTAAGTTTATTAACCTTATAGTGTAAGAACACAAAAAGACACGATAAAAGTAAAATTATCTAACTTAAAGTTAAATCTAAATGATAAGGTTAAAATAGTAAACTAAACTTGTCCAAATTATATTTTATGAAATTATTTCGACCCATACCCACCTTATATTCGAAATAAATCAATTTGGAGCTATTTAAAACCGAATATGGCTTTATAATAAAATAATATTTTTAGTTTTTCCAATGGTGCCCCTCTCCTCCCTTATAAAAGGGCACCTCCTACCTCTCTTACTCACACCACTTTGAGCCTTCAAGCTCGGCCAAACCCTGAAAATTTCTCCTATCCACTTCCCTAGAGACATCCTAGAGGTCCTGATCTTCTTAAAAGACCAATTTTAGTGCCCTAAAAGGAGGTCTCAAAGAAGCACTTCAAAGAAGAGGTAATGTCTGTTACTGATTCTTTAAACTTTATTTCTTCTTCCACTTATTCTTATTTAGTTGTTTCATTATGAATTAATAACACCAGTATCAATAATATACTGATATGTTATTATAAGTATGAAACAACCCTATTTCACCATCTATCCATCCTACGGAAAATGAAATCACCGCACGTGCGTACGTACGGAATACCGTCTCTACGCCGTGGTGTAATCTATTTTCCACCACCACCTTACTTGGATGGGTATAATGGTGTAAATAATGAATATATACGATTATTTTAAAGTGATATTGATTATTAAATAGTATACATACACTCCAATACAATTCCACGATCATGGGAATGATATCATCACTCGTGCGTACGTACGGAATACCGTCTCCACGATGTGATGCGACTCGTTCTACATGATTTTCATTGCATAATGATTACATAAATGAATTGAGTGAATAAATATGATATATATTACACTAATACCATTCTGGAAATGAGGTATCTATAACCTAAAAAGAAGAATAAGAATTTATTCGACAAAACACACATAATAACAAAAAGTAATAAACACCCGAATAACAAGTAGTAATGAAATATTACTAATAATAAGCTAAGAATATGACCATATATGATATAATAACAATGAGTATGATTCTTTAATAAGTCAATGACATTATTTAAATCATTATACAGGAGGTTCAGACACTTACGAAGCAAATCAGCCCTAAGGTAAGGGAAATATCACATTCTCATTTTTATCTGAGATTGTTTATACTTTGGAATTTACTGGGGGTGTATTTTATCATCAACATCCATGTTTCCTCAATATTTAATATTATTTCCATCCACCTACAATTTTTTAAATCCAATTTTACCCTTCGGTGAGTTTTTAGTAAAAGATATGAAAGGAATCTTTTGTTGTTTTTCGTACGAGGTACTTTTTGACTTTTCCGACAAAAGTACGAGAAGAATGTTTTTTTAACTTATACGGCACGAATGGATTTTTAAAACATTATTTACAAGAATATTACTTTAAAATTCTCCAAGTTTATTTTTAATCAACTTATTTTAGTTTAGAATTGTATGACATGTTAAGAAAGGAAAAGTGTTTTTGAAGTAGAAAGGATATTTTCCTCAAGAATGGAGTTCAAGTGTTTTATCAAAATTATTTTCAATCTAAGATAATAAAGGGTTATGTTTCTATCCCTATTATTAAATTGATTTGATTATGTTGTGATGGAATTATTTTTATGAATTCCTTTATCTTATATGAATTGTTTTATGATGTCACGATGTTTAAGAATCCCATTTTTATTACATGGGTTATATTATGATGTATGGTTTATGATTTTGTGGCACACATAAGAATGGTATCATTATGATATGGGTGGGACCTATATCTCCTTCCAATTAATTGGGTAAATATTTTATATCTCATGAGATATACATGGCTGGAACGGCAGGTTAAACCGGTTCAGTGAAACAGGACTGAAACGAGGAATGAACTCGGTTCAGAAATGGACTTTGTCCACTAAGATAGTCTTGGCAATGAGTCTTGAATAATAAGAAATGATTCTCTATGATTATGTATGTATGCCACAAAGATTCATGATTTAAGTTATGATTATTGTGATTACATTTCACCACCATGATTTATCCCATGTTATGAAATTTTGATCTCTTTTGCAGGGTAAGATTTCCAAAAGTTATGTTCTTATGAATATGATGTGATTGATATTTATTTTGTTTACCCTTACTGAGCATTTGATCTCACCCTTTTGTATGTTTTATTTCCCAAGGCCAGGAATAAGGTTATTAAGTAGGATATTCCAAAAGGTACTCTAGATATGATGAAATAAATGGGAGGCAAAGTAGATGATTTATGAACCAATTGTTTATGTTTCCCAGTTTCTAAAGACTCTATACCTATACGGTCCTTTCCTGGTTTTGTTATATGTTTTAATAAGTGTGCTTAAATTATGAAGTAATAAAAATGTATGTAAAGTATGGGTCATTATAAAATATGTATGGAAGAAAATATCTCAAATCAAATAAATAGAAATTAAAAGGCATGGAATAAAAGAGGTGCTTGAAGAAAAAGGAGAGAGGGAAATCCCTTACTTGTATGTGCAACTCAAAAGGCTTGAGAGAGGATTATTGGGAGCTTGGGGGTACCTTGTGATGAATATATGGAGTATGTTCAAGATTCAAATATCTTGAGTGAATAGGAATGGGTTCTTGGGTGCATTTATATAGGAAAGGTGGGGGAATTCTTTATTATTTTGGTTTTGGACACTACATACTAAAATATTTAAAACCACAAACCATACCATGGTTTTTTCCCATGGTTTCTGAAAAAGGGGATTGGTATATATTATTTTATAAGTATAAGTGATGAATATATTAAAATATTTCCCTTTATTTTGTGGAGGTGAGTCACACTTTCAAGGAAATGATTTTAAAATCTTAAAATATTTTATATGTCTTGGAGAATTCACTAAGGCTTTATAAAATAAATCAAATAAACCTAAAATTACATTATTTTAAAGTAAAAACATATATTTGGCCATATATACCTTTTATAGTATTTTATTACATCACTATTATGTCATTTTGATGTCATAAAACACATTATATGTTTATACAGTATTTAATTTTTGCCCCAAAATTTGACTGTCTTAAAAAATAATGAAAAATTAACCATTGGATAATTTCAATGTCTTGATTCCAAAAATAATATTAATTTTTTCTAAATAATTTTCTAAACATGTGAATTTTCACTTTTAAAATAAAAAACCTACATTTATCGAAAATTGATGGGTTTTGACAAAAACTATTTTCAAACCATAAAAAAAATTATATTTGACTTCATAAAAATTATACAATAATTTATATTTAATAAAAGTAATTTAATAATAATATTTTATTGAAAATATTATCTAATTAAAAAATAAATTAATTCAAAAACCAATTAATTCATCAAAATATATTTCTTAATTGAATTTGCATATTAACCAAAAATACTATTTGTGATTTAAAAATCATTTACAAAGTAACAATAATAGAATGAAAATATATTCATTATTCTATAAAAAAATAATTCATATAATTATAATACTAGGGTCTTGATACATATCAATTTATTACACTAGAATATTCCCTAAGAGTAAGGTTTGTTATGGTGGGGATATCATGGGGTTGTTCGGTGAACATGGTTTGGGCTGTGATCTTGATGATCTTGAACTTCTCTTGTTAACAGTTTTTATCATTCTTAAGTTATTGGATATTAGATTGAGATTAGTCTAGGGGAAATCTCATAAATTTTATCTCCCTCAGAAGCTCTGATAAATGGGCTTCATAGGGTACGATCCTTCTGGTTGAGGCCATTTCATCATTTATCTGTGCCTAAAGGATTTGTTAAAACCCTATATTTGTACTAGTCATATGATCACTATTCAATGGCTATATTATCGATGGTAAGGATACTTAACAGTCATTTATATCCAATTGTATATAATAAAACAAAATGAGTGCATGTGTTTTCTATATCCATAAGGCATTTAATTAAAATAAAAGAAATTTTATTCATAAATGTTTAGGTTGTTACAACTCTCAACTATGGTTGAACGAGCACCCCGATCACCTAGTTGTGTTCAAATTAAAACGAAGGAAGTATTTGGCAACTTAATACTTATTGGAGGGTTTTTATAATTTGATATTGGTAAATGTAATCCTTTTATATTTAATATTCTTGTTCTATGTGATTTCACTCACAACTTAACCATGATTTTAAATAGAAAACATTCACCGCACATGTTCATTTTATCTTTTCATGATTTTTTGTTATTATACTACTTGATCACGCATAATAAACACACATTCAAAAAATAATAAACCATTAACATGATAAAATAAATAAGTAATGATATGATCATTAGATGTTAACTATTGGTTAATCTATCGAGCGAATAATGGATCAACTGCGACCCAAGGGGAATTCATTAGGTCAATACTTGACTTGAATTGCAGCACCTTCAACTCCCATGCATTCCACATTTTTGGTCTACATCGGCTCTCAAATAAAAATGTATCACCCCAAACTTCTTTGATCTTTACAATTTATAGTCACACGTAGGTGAGGGGGACTTGGGGTAAAAAATTATATTTTTTAGCACTCAAATGTGGACACATGATCCCTTATACAAATTAAATACGGAGGGATGATGTGAAGATCATCAAAATAAAATAATTATTAAATTTTAATGAAATAATTAAATTAAATAAATAATAAACCAAACATGCATGGGTCAGTCTCAACTCATGATCATTTAACATGAAATTATATCGCATAAGAAAAATTAAATTTTATAAAATTCAGATTGAGGGTATTTTTAATGCATTAACTTGAATTAAAATAAATTTAATTAATTATAAATACGTCCCATAGATCCTAAAATAATTTTATTAAATCCCTTACAATTAAAATAAATTTCTGAAATTTTTATAATTTTTTTGGGTTTATTTGAACCTAAAACAGATCCCAAAAAATTAATTTAGAACTAGTGATGAGTTAAATGGGTTAGGACAATTGGACTAGGACCAAATTTCTCCAGCCTGAGATGGGGTATACATTTAAAGTATATATATATATATATATAATATAAAATGATTGTAATCTTCCAATATAAGCTTTGTTTCTTATATATATATATTCAATAAAATTCCATGGGAATATTCTAATAAGCTTACAAGGGAATCTTTCTACATTTAATTAATCAAGATTCCATGAGAAGATTTAAACTATCTTCCATGAGAATATTTATCCTTTTAATTAAATAAGATTCCAAGAGAAGCTATAAACTGGGTTCCATGGGAAGATTTATTATTTTAATTAAACTAGTTTTCTTGGAAATCTTGTATTCTTTTAATTACACAAGCTTCCTTTAGAATATTTAAGCTAAATTCCAAGGGAAGAATTATCCTATTAATTAAATAATATTACCTACTAAGCTTTAAACTAGATTCCATGGGAATATTTATTCATCTAATTAAATAAACTTCCATGAGAATTTTTAAACAATATTCCAAGGTATTGTATTGAAAACCTATTTCTGAATAATAGAAAATTTAATTTATATTTTAAATTTTTTGACTTAAATAATTACATTTTCCTTCTAAAATCAATTGAAAGAATTTGGGGTGCAGCAGAAGTGTTAAAGAGATGAAATTTAAAATTTTAGATTTGGATTCATGTTAAAAACACAAAATCCATTTAACCCCTTTCTCATATTTCAAAAATGATCACGTGTAATTCAATTTAAGCATGGAAAATTAAATCAAAATAAGGCTTAAATGGTACCTCATTCATTTTAAGTCATTGTTTTAATTCACTCACCATCGATGTGTCATGGGAAATCAAAGAGCTGTACGATGTCCCTTCAATCACCCAATGAATGAAATCTCGATCGAGAAAGTGGAATTGATCTGACCTTGTTCTTCCTTCAGAATCTCTCTCTAATAAATTTAGAGGAGAGGAGAGGATGAATTATCTCACTAAATTCTCTAAAATTGTAGAGATTATAATTCAAGAGGATAAAATGATCTTTTATAATTAAGTTATACTTTCCAAAATTACACTTTGGTCCCTGAAAAGTAATAACCTTAATTTTAGACCTTTGCACACATGTATATCTTAATAAACATTTAATAAATGTCACAAATATTTTATCACTCACTTATAACACTATGAAATGTTATGTGATAAAATTTGTACCTTTAACTAGGACTGTAAGCTCTCTAAATAATTTAACAAACCTCGAACATCCAATGTTCATTCAAAAAATTATATTTTCTCATATTCACATTTATGATAAAAAAACTTGTAAATACCTTGAGAAATGAATTCAATCCTTATTATTCTAAACGTGAATAATAAAATTGAATTAGTTTTAATTTTTGATCATTCATACTCAGACATTCACTAACCCCCTCACATGGGGCCCACTTCATCTTAAACTTCTATTCATTAGAATAGGTGGACATTTTGAATACACTTAGCATTTGAACCTATAGGTCCTTATCTCAATATTAATGAGTCTAACCCACAAACCAAGAGTAGATTCTATCAATCCATAATGTCCCCTATGGAGATAAGGAATTTCATAGATATGACTTCCTCCTACGAAAACTTACTATGTAATACAATTTCTTTATCTCATGATATATCATAAAGAAGGATGCACTATTGTGTCATCATACTTTTATTCCTTTATATATTTCATGACCTTAATATAAAAAGTTACATTATTGTACCATGGCTGTGGATTTATGAAGGTACTACCATCCTGGTCAAATTGGGCCTATGAGATATCTCTTCCTCGTATCAGAAGTGACAAATTATTTCTTGATCATTCAACCAATACCATACCACCAATGGTACACCCACAAAAAACTACCTCACCATGATTTCATTATCATGGTTTTCTCCTTACATCAAAGTACATGATAAAATGGAACACACTGATAATGATCTCAAGTTTGGAGACCAATACACAAGTTCATAGATCGGAACAACCAATGACATCCGAAACATGTGTTGTTCGTATTGGCGGGTCTATCCTCATGATCCCATTAATAGAGATTACTAAGTGAGAAATTCATGAGAATAAGTCTCAATGATTATGATCCCCCAACACCTGATAGTGATACATCATATGTGTCCTGTCAATATTATGTATCTAGACCATAGAACATATATATTTAAAATTCCTATCATAGTATCTCGAGGTTATCATTATAGTTGGGAATGATATAACCATTTAATATGACATGTAATATAAGGAAATTACCATATAAATAGTGGATGGAGAAATATAAATTCTATTATGGTAAGAATAAATAATACATATATATATATATATATCAATCTGTATACATGTAATGGTAATCAAAAGTAATATTCAAGTTGGGTCTAGGTTACCCACTATTAAAATATGAACCTCAAAATGCATCCTATTTATCCAAATTAATAAGAATAAATCCTATATAGTTACCATTTCACAATTTAGTGTCATGCGATTGGACCATTCCATGTAGTTTAACTTCATTCGGTAAGGATTTCTTCATGAAATTTTATTCTTTATGACTAGTACATCCGTGTAATGGGAGTGGTGATAATTGGGGACTAAATGGGGATTATACATCAGGTATATCCAGGAATGATTATTCTCTCAGGGAATATGAAACTTTTGAGTGATACAATGGCTCATAGAAAATATGGAACTTTGAAAATTGAGTTTGGGATTACACCTAGCAGTAGACCCTTTACCTCATGGATCATTTATTGGAATCAGGTCATCCAATAGGGAAATTCAACAATAAATATGGGTAGCCTAATCCAGGATAGAACACTTTGTTGTACTCATGATAAAGATCATCATTATTAATGAGATACATTATTGTGACTCTATTAAGGATTCTATATATCTAGGAGGATAATCTTAGAGCATCATTTTACCAAGATAATACATGATCGATGGGGTGAATTATAGCATGCATGCCCTAATAATGAGAATCTAATGGTTTTGGAGGATATGTTGATAATTGGATTCCCAAGTAGGTGACATGGATGAAGGGATTATCTACCATTAAAATTAGGGTGTATAAGGTACCCTAGAGTGAGTGAAGAAGAAGGTGGTTCACCTAGGTAGGATTGGGTGTATAGGTTCACCCATGTGTAGGGCCTAGATAAGGCTTCACCTTAGCAGGTATTTGAGTGAGAGAATTTACCCTAGTGAGGAATAAGTGAAGGGCCCCACTCTAGTGATTTATCGGAGATGTGGTTTCACCCTAGTGTAGGTCCTAGATGAGGATTAATCTTAGTGAGGGATAAGAAAAAGGGACTTACCCTACTGAAGGTTGGGTGAAGGGTTTCACTCTAGTGGAGTTTGGGTAAATATGTTTTTCCTAGTTGAGGTATATTGAAGTGGTTCACCCTGATTAAGGTAGTAAAAAGTGGTCCTCTCTATATCTAGTTGGGAGAAGAGGTTCACCTTGGTTTGGGAGTAAGGAAAAGGATTACACTCTGGTATGAAGTTCCCCTAAGGGACTTAGGAACATCTCACCCTAGTGAGGTGCTTCCTAGAGGGGTTGGGTGCATGATTCTCTAGTATCAGTGGCTGTGGGGGTCCTTCACCCTATTTTAGTAGAACTAGGGGGAAGTGGTATTTTGTAAAGATTTTACTATCATATTACTCAATAAATATTTCCTTTTAATTAATTCCCTTAGGTTTTAGGCATATAAATACCAATTTAAAGGGAAATGAATAAGTGATAAAATGAAACTTCAGGCGTCTCTTTATCTTCCAAAGGTGTCTAAGTCAGGTAAAATGATGACCCATTGGGGTCAATTTATTGGAAAAATAGAGACTAGGGTGTATTAGGCTTGGGTGCATGAGGGATTTCACATAAGATATTAGAGAACATGCCACGTGCATACTAGTACACTTACACAAATAGGCTTGATAAAGGTAGAGAGTTTATGGTTCCTTTGCACAAGAAAATATATGATAACTCAAACACTTACCCTTGGTGAACATATAGAGACTTGGGTAAAGAATATTGGGAATATGGCCAGGGCCTTAGGTGAATTGATATTCCTTTCCATGAGGATTTTTCCTTCACTATACCATGGTTTCTATACTTCATATAAAAGGAACGCTAAACAATGTCCCCCATAAATGGATTTGATTGGAATAAGGATGATCTAATTCAAAGGTAGTTATGACTTAGATGCAAATATTACTTCAATCAGAGGGTATTTGGCACTTAAGTTGGACCAAGGAAAAACTCATGTGTGCTAAAACCCATCTACATTCCATATATTATTGTATCTAATCCATGTACACTAGTCATCACATGAAAATACATAAGAGAATGGAGTGGGAAGACACCTGGGTGAACAAAACAAATTTTATTATAAATATTGGTACCCTCAAATTTCCATGAACTCAGTGGACTTATTAAATCTATATAGACCCTATCCTTTTAAATATAACATTACATGGTTTTAAGCATAATTATACATCAGATTACATGCCAAAGATCATTAAGTATAGTGTCTTGGAAGACTAGGTACATAAAATATAAAACATGGGGATAAAAAACACTTCTTTATTTAATCTCCATAAAGAGATACTAACTTCTTTTGATCCCTTACGCCTGCATAGGGTACCATGGGGAGCACATGAACAAAGGGATGAGCTAAAAATCCAAGTAAGGGAATGGACATAAGAATAAATCTTAAGCACATGAGTTAGGAGGCATGACATAATGATATCAATAGAATAGAACATATGAAATCATAAAATATAAACATGGGATTATATAAACATGGAATCATATAGATGTGATATAAACATAAAAAATATATTTAGTAAGAGTCAAGGCTAACTTACAATCCTATTTCCCATATTAGTATGAGTCAAGGCTAACTGCCAATCCCGTTTCCCATAGTAGTACAGGTCAAGGCTAACCGCCAATCTTATTTCCCATAGTAGTACGAGTCAAGGATAACTACCAATCCCGTTGTACATAGAATCTCAGGAGACTTAACATTACCCAATGCATTAGAGCATTATCTGGGAACACCCATATTACATTTCAAGAATATTTTTTCCACATAAATAATCATGCATAATCAATCTCACATAAACATAAGGGTTACCTATTTAAAGAATTGGGTACCATAATAATGACATAAAGCATAACCATTGGGCGTATTATGAAAGTGTCAATAAAAGAAATGAATTAGAAAATACATGGAATTTCATAAGGTAAAATAGGAATATATCATAGAAATTGATGTCAAACATAAGTGACAACATGTAGGAAAATTATTTGAGAAATTTTAGCTTGAAAACATTTTTGTGCGGTTTTAAGGAAAATACTATAGAGATTTTAAAATAGAAAATAGGAAAATATTTTATATAAAACCAGAATTGAAACAAGAAGGTTTTAATAATAAAAAATTGATTTTATAAAGAAAATTTTGGCTTAAAATAGAGGATATAGTGCACTTGAAATTGGGTAAGAATTTGTGAAGTTCACTTAAAACAGGTTTGCTTGTCAGAAAGTACTAAGGAGAGAATCTTTTAAAAACATGTATATCCCCAAAAGAAAGTGATGAAAGGGTATTGATAAATGAATTTTTTAAAAATAATAAGAATTTATAAGATTCAAATAAATAGATAAGATAACTCCATTTTGATATAAATAAAGATAAGGTGACCCAAAATAACAAAGGATGTTCGGGTAGAATTCGTTACGGATTATCGGTATGGTGTCGGGTGTACCTAAGAGGGATTGATGAGAGAGAAAAGTGGCTTCTCATCACTTATAAATCATTAGGGAAGTATTTTAGAGGTGCGTAATCATACCCCATCATTAGAGATTACACATAAAATTGACAAATCATAGAGGACATCTTGATTAAGAGTGAAATGGAGAGGATCCCTTACCTTAAATCTGATGGTGATCTCCACTTGTTATTAATGACCTGAATAAAGAAATTAGGTTTATTAATTAATAATTCCAGAAACTATTATATATGTATAATATTTAGTATAATCATTTTAAGTTCATTTTTAACCATTTTTATTGGTTATGAGGTCCAATTTCATTGTTTGGGTCTGTCTGCTTGCTCGGTTTTAATGGTCGGTTCAAGTTTGGATAAACATGTATAATGAAGGTGATTGTCCATAATTGAAGTTATATTTTATTATTTAACATAAATAAGGTTACATGTTTATAAAAATTCATTCGGTTATTGGGAGTGAAGATGAATTTTTATATAAAACCATAGTGATAACCGTTTTGGTTAATCAGTGGGTTTTGATTACAACGAACATGTTTTTATTTATAACTTAATACCACTTGTAAAAAAGGATTATAGAATATTAAATAGGATATATTACATATATAATAATATGGTTCAACCACAATAAAAATGGTTTCATTACCATAATTAAAGATGATAATAGAAATTGATAAACCATCGTCCTTGAATGTGCTAAATTAACACATCTCAAACGGTGTTTTCATTTCTTTCAAATAAAATATGGGGAAAAGAGAGAAGATAATGAAGTATCCCATTATCATAATATAATTACATTAAATGTATGTTACTAGAGTTATCATACAATTTGGGTGAAGGGAGGTGAGGAAAGAAACAAAAAAGAAAAGAACTTAAAAGAAATGAAAGAATTGGAAAGAGGAATTTACCTCTTGAGTTTACCTCCTTTGAGAACCTCATAAGGGGAGAGGTTTTGATATCTTGAAGAGACTAGAGGCATTTGGAAGTTAGGGAGGTTATTGGGGAGATGTTTGGATAGATTTTAGAAAATTATTTAAGATTGATAGGTGTGGTTTGGCAAGGGGAGGGAGAGAGGTTATTTTTACATGAGGAGGGGGTGTTTTTAGAATAAAATATTAAATAAAATAATATATCAAATATTATACTTTTAATAGTAGTTTTTTAAAATAATAAATCATATATTAATATAATATAATTTTTTTATACTTTAAATTATCTTTATAATTCTAATTCATTAATTTATTAAAAGGAAAGTGAAAAGAAAGAGAAAATGATATTTTAAGAAATCACCTTTTGACTTTAGGTTTTGGAAAGTTCTTTTTAAGTTTGGAAATTGAGTTTATTATATTTGAAGGATCCATTTATGAAATTAAATATAACATGGCAGAATATAAAGTTATATAGAGTTTATGTCATCATTACATCTTGAATGATGTAATTTAAGATATACTGGTTATGTGAAAAACTGTATTTTTATTATTCACCCAAAAATTGAAGTATTTTAGAACATTACCAAAAAATCACCCTAACCATTTTCAATGTGTATAATCCAAATATGAACTGCATTTTTCAAAAATAATTTTCTAAATATGATTAATTTAATATTTAATTAAAACCACAATTTAATTGAAAAATACAAATTTTAAATTTTAAATTGCTTTTCTAACACTTTGAAAAATTACTTAAGGTCACATAAAATTATCATAGAATAAAAATATTAATTTATGAATATATTTAATGAAACTAAATTTTCATTTAAATTATTAAATTAATCGTAAAATTGTAATTAAATATTTCTGGATTATAAAAAATACCAACACATTATTAATAATATTTATTTACTTATACTATGATATAATTATACCATATTATCACTTATAGAAAGATAAATTTTATTTATACTTACATTGGAGAGGTTACCATTACATTGGTTGGTTTACTATTCATAAGGGTCACATTACTATTCCAAAGGTCAAGTTACTATTGATATATGTTCCTTAACTTCTAAAGATACCTTTTATTTCACTTATTATTCACTTATAAAGTTTGTATTGTGTTATAAAAGTAATATTATGTGATTATACTATAAGAAATAATTATAATAAGGGAATTTAAATTGATAAAACTTTGGGTCATTACAAAATCCTTGTATCTATGTATTTTATAATCACTCAAGTTATTTGCGCTACCTAAGGTAAGCACATATTCATTCCTATTTTACCTCGGCCTAAGTGAAGATATACTGGGTACAAAGATTCATGAAAGAATTTGAGGAAGGATTTCCTGGGATACCACACCTAGGTGAAAGCATTTGGGTAAACAAACTTGTGTGAACACACCTAGGGAAACACACCTAGGTGAACTCATCTGGATGAAGAAATTGATTGTAAAATTTATTCCTAGTTATTTTCATGCTTAGATACCTTCACCTTATGGAATTTTATACACTTCTAATTTATCCTAATAATAAACCATTTAACCCCTTTATAAGTTCAAGGTGTCAAAAACTTCAAACATTGTTTCAGATTCCAAAGCCACTAACCAGATCAAGGAGATGGTTGAAGATGTTGGGAAATAGTATACCAGTAAGTAGAATCCTTTTTCACTGGTTCTCACATCAGTATTATGAAAGCATCACTAGGAATAACCACCAACAAAGTTTCTACTAATATATAGACATAAGCTACTGATTGAAGTTAACACCCCCACATCAGGATAGAATCATTTTAAACTCATTTTTTATTGAATACATGAATTTGGGAACCATGAACATTTCCTCAAAGGTTATTTACATACCTGAAGGGGTCAACTGTCTATTATACATACTTCAATATTCTAAGATTGATCTAGATAACTGTAATAACATAGAAAAACCCTAGATTCACTTATGCTATTATATATTTCCATTATTCTATATTAATCAAGCATAGATATGTAATGAGGATTAGGAACTATTCCCTAGATAATGTTCCAACAACAAATGTATGTGGTCTTATTAGGTTTATAAAACATGAAAAAAATTAAAGGCTTGGCCAAATTCTACAACTATTTATGGAGCCTTTTGTTTTACTAGGAATATATCTATATGTGAAATTATTTGATCCTTGAGTTATTATGTCTCTAGAGTCCAAAGACTAATACTTTCCACCTGATTCATGGTGAATTAGGCATCACTTTTTTGGATGTTTAAAAAAAATATATGGTTCCAATCCTCAGAGCATTGTATGAAAAGTTTATCACACTAAATGGAATTTGGGGTGACCTTAGGAGGATACCATAGTTGTCCTAATAATTACTGATATAGGCTTAGAACACAATAGGGAAGAAACCATATCCTTAAATTGTGAAATCTTTGAGGTTTGGATGAAAGATTTTCTAATTCTATGTGGATAGACCCACATGAATACAACTAATGGGATACCCTTCCATGTAGAAGAGAGTATTACTTGGTATATACTATCCAAATCTAGAGTGAGGCTAATATGAGGAGTGTGGGTATGAAATAAACTCAAAAATTCCCATTGAAACTTCCCTGGATGAGTTCCAATCCATGTAGTTAAGTGGGTAACTACTTTTGATATGTGACTCCCACAATAGTATTAGACTAATTACACTCATAATAGCTTTAAGATTAGTTAATGGGGAACCTATGAGTTTAGAGGATCTAGTATTGGTGAAGATTCACCAATTAATGTCATATATCTTCTAAGGGAAGGACCCCTTTCATATCTTGGGACTATTATAGGTGATATGGGGATGGATGGCTGATTATTTCAATGATTAAGGCCTTCTCAGTGAAGTTTGAATTTTAAAATATATATTCAGACCATTCACATCATTCATTTCTAGAACCCAACTATTTTTTCTAAAGGGATATGCCACTCTCAAACTCTTGAGTCAACATTAAGAGTTTAAATGTTTTCCAAACAGGTTGTATTTTTTTAGAACAATCACTAAATAAAGAAGTAGATCATATGAATTGTGGTCATATATGATTACTATGTGGTATAATTTATTAGTGGATCAGATTGAATATGAAATTATTTGTGAGGATTATTCACTCTGTTGATTCACATGTCAATTTAAAATAATTTAATACTAGGTGAGTGAACCTATGGTTGATTTGAGAATGAAGCAGAACAATATGGTGGCACAAATACTCAGGGTAATGATGTTACAGAAACACCAGGAGTCTCAGTGAAATAACATGTTTACAGATGAAGAAAATGTTAAACAAAAGAAGAAGAAAAAGAACACAAACACAAAGATTTATATGGTTCAATAGTAATACCCACGTCCATGGAGAGGCATAAATTTAAATAGTTTTGGGAGCACAAAAAATATTGGTAGATCTCATTGGTTCACACACAGAAAACCCTATCCTGAAATGGGCTAATAAATAATATGTAGTACTGTTCCACCAATCGCAAAAAAATTCCACTCTACTAGAATGAACGATGTCTAGAATTCTGCATCACTATAGTGTCACGACCACCCAAGTCCAAGGTGTTAAAATGGACAGTGGATAAAAGTTCACAGAGCTAAAATACCACTATCTCCAAATTCCTCGCTTCTATAGCACCTTGTCGGTATCGACCAGTTAGCTCTTCTACAGTCGGTTAGATTTTCTATAGTGCCCCAAAATTTGGGTTTGGGACCTTTGAACCTTAGACCCCCATAGTAAGGAAGTGTTTCCCCCTATAACCCCCAACATGCTCACCATGGAGATCAATATACAGAGTTGCAGCCTGGTGCATAGTATGGGCCACAAGCATTCATCCAAACATCATCCTAGAGGTTCAGGCTACACCAATCCAATAATATCATACTTGGAGACCAATCAACTATGCTGACCAACTTGGATTCCAATGACTTAAACAACTTACTTAATCTGAGATCTTCCTCTTCTTCACATACAGGTGAGTGATTTCCATTTAAAACATTAATTTCAAGCCAAAGATTCATGAAATACCTAATATTTTACTTTTTTTTCTCCCATGGCGTCCTCCCATATTCTCCCTCTCATCCTCCATTAATTAGTGGAGTCCAATAGAGGAACAAAAATGCCTCAAATTCTATATTACCTTCATCTTCATCAACATATCTATCAGATTATTGGTTTCACGATGTCAGCAACCCATCCTATATCAATCCTCTGAGGAAATGTTACTCCAACTAAATATTCTCATGAAATACCGAGTTCTTTTCAAGCTGTATCACACTCTGATTTTCATAGTGAAATAAATTTTACTCTCGTTTTCTACCCATATCATCCAAGAAGTTCTTCAGAAAAACCGTCTCTTTTCTAGATTCTATTACAACAATGTATTCTGCCTCTATAATGGATAAAGACACCAACTTATGAAATTGTGATATTTATCTTACTACAGTTCATCCACAAAAAAAATACATAACTTTTGGTACTCCTCTCACTGTTGAAATCACCTCCAAGGTCCGTATCCACATACCCCTAAAATTAATTTCCTTTCCAAAATCACAAATATATTTCATTTTACCCCTTCAAATAACTTAGTATCCACTTCACATCTTCCCAATGTTTCTTTCCAGGGTTATCCATGTACCTCACCACAACTCTTACTACATGAGAAATGTCATGTCAAGTAAAGACCATGACATACATCAGGCTTCCAACAACTGATGCATATGGAACCTTTTTCATGTACTCAACCTCTTCTACCATCTTCAGTGATTTCTACTTTAATAATTTGAAATACCCCTCTAGGGGAATAGATACTAGATTTTATTTCAACATACTGAATCTTCTCATAAACTTTACAATGTAGTCAACCTATGATAACATCAAGATTACAACTATGTGGACTCTCTTGATCTTCACCCCCAAAATATTTCCGTCTTCTCTAAGATCTTTCATTTCAAAATCCTTAGCCAGCTTCCCTTTAATCTCATCAATTCTATTTATAAATGATCCTAAAATAATCATGTCATACACATATAGAATAAGTATAATATATTCATCATGAAAATACTTGATTTAGAAACCTTGATCCATGCCACTTTATTTGCATAAATTTTTATTCACGAATGAATAAAACTTTTTGTTCCACTTTCTGGGTGCCTGATTCAACCCATACAAGCTATTATATAGTTTTCACACCGGGTCTTCCTTCCCAAAATCAACATATCCCTCTGGATACTTAGTATAGATGTACTCCCCTAGATCTCCATGAAGGAAAGTCATATTCACATTAGGTTTTTCAAGATGCATGTTTTCAGATTCCACATTACTGAGAACCACCCAAATAGTGGTAATCATTACTACAGGTGATAAAATCTCATTGAAATCCACTCTTTACTTCTGTTGTAAAACTTTCACCACCATCCTTGGTTTTTACCTCCTCTTTCCATCATGTTCTTCCTTGACCTGACATACCACTTTTTCGTTAATTATTTATTTCCTCTTGGTAGCAATGTCAAATCCCAAATGTTATTACAATGCAATGAGGAAATATCCTCCTTCAAAGCCAACTCCCACTTGTTCAACTCCTTCAACTATATTTCCTCTTCAAAACATTCTAGTTCTCCACCATGAGTCAATAATAGATAATGTAAGGATGGTGAATAACTATACACATTCCTTCTAAACTTTGTAAATATCCTCAACTCCACTTCATTAATAGGCTCTTCTAGTTCTAGTCTGACATGATTAGGTACACCTCCAATCTCTACTTGCTCATGGAATTCCGATTCTTTATTCCCACTATAAATTTTAGATGTATGATGGTCCTTTTATGTGAAACCATAATTAAATAACACATTATAGATCCTGATTACCATCTTATTGAGATCATCCAAAAATAGATAACCAAACACCTTAGCACTATATCCAATAAAGAAACATCTTTTAGACTTAGCATCAAGCTTGTACCTTATATTAGCATCAACATGTACATATACCAAACAACCAAAGCCTTGTAAATGTGAGAGTCTTACATCCTTACTAGAAGATATCTACTTGGGTAGGAATTCTCCTATTGATATAGATGGACTACTATTGATGAGATATTCCTCCATGTTCACTACATCATCCCAAAAAATAATGGGTAACCTCAAGTGAAGCGTCATGTTCCTGGAACATTCATCAAATATCCCATTCATCCTTTCTGCCACCCCATTCTATTATGGTATTCTTAGAATAATATTCTCACATAAAATTCCATTATTTTGATAGAATTATATGAAATGTAATGATTCTATACTCTACACTATTTTCAAACCTCAAACACTTTAGTTTTCTACCTAACACATTCTCTACCATGGTCTTACACTTTTGAAACACCTTAAACACATTAGATTTCCTTTTAAAAAAGTAAACCCATACCTTTCTTGTTGATTCATTAATAATTGCCACATAATATTGTGGACCTATAAGGGAATGTATTGGTGTATTCCCCCAAACATTAGTGTGCACCAAGTCCAAATTCCTAGCCTTTAGTGTTCTGCCTCCTTTTTCAAAAGACACCTTATTCTACTTTATGAAGATACAATATTCACACAGGACAACATACACTGACTTCCACTTTGGTAGTAGTACTTTTTTTTCCAACACATTTATCCTCTTATAATTCATGTGTCCTAGCCTAAAGTTCAATATTTGTGAATCCATAACAAAATTTACTCATGAAACTGTGTCCACTCGAGTCTATTTTATGTTGTAAAGGGTATCGTTCTTTTCTCCCCAAGCTATAACCATGGATCCCTTGGTTATATTCCATGAACCACCAATGAACATGGTCCTAAAACCTATATCATCAAGTTTTCAAATATAAATAATATTTCTTCTCAGTCTAGAGATATACCTCACATTTTTTAGAAACAAAAAACTCCCACTACTGATCTTGATTCATGCCTCACCCTTCATCATGATCTGCAAGGGTTCATCATCAACAAGATGTACCTTGTCAAAATTTCTAGAAACATAATTTTTCAAGAAACCCTTCTCTGATGTGGAATAGAAACATGAACCTGAGTCTAAAATACAAGAAACCATTGGGCTATCCACACTTAGTAGCAACACATAATTAGTTCCTTCTACCACTATGTTTCATGCATTTGTTTCATTAACCTTTAATTTATCTATGCACTCCTTCTTGACATATCCTTTATTTTTGAAAATACATCAGGTAGAACCATCACTCTTTTCATCGTATCATCTCTTTCCTCTAGACTTTGATAATCCTATGTGATTATCACACTCTTCATAGATTCCTATTTCTTTAATGTTTAGGTAAGAACAAGAGAATATGACTGATTCTCTTATTCAAATATCCTCACTGAGGACCATTTTACACACATTTTTCAAATCCATATTGGTATTCCCTGCAGAACTGCTCACACCTGTTACAATTGCTTCCCAACTATCAGGTAATGAAGACAGTAAAACCAGTGCTCATAACCCATCATCAAGAGAAATTTCCACCTATGTCAATTGACTTATGATGGTTTTAAATCTATTAATGCGATCTACAAAAATTATCCCTTCAACCATTTTCAGATTGAGCAATCATCGTATCAAGTGCACTTTGTTTTATGCAAAAGGCTTATTGTGCATATTCACAAAATATTTAATCATCCTAATCATATTATTTTCCTCTATAATATTTAGCACCACATTTTTTTCCAATATATGGTGTAAAACTACTAGAACCTTTCAATCTAGTAGATCCCACTCTGACTGCTCCATGTATGTTAGCTTTAATCCCAAAAGAGGAAAATGCATTTTCTTCTAGTAAAGATAGTATTCGATCTGAATCCTATAGTAGATGAAGTGAGTTCCCTTGAATCGTTCAATATAAACCTTGTCTTCTTCCATATACATCATTAAATTTGAGAAATACAAACTCAAACTTTGATACTAATTGTTGTAGAAACACTAGGATTCACAGCGGCAGAACATGTTTGCAGATGAAGAAAATTCATTATAAAAGAAAAAGAAAAAGAACACAAACATATAGATTTATGTGGTTCAGTAGTAATACCTACGTCCATATAGAGGCATATATTTCACTAGTTTTTGGATCATAAAAAATTCAGGGAGTTATCAAAGTTTTACACATAGAAACCCCATCCCAAAATGGGACACTAAAGAAGTTGATGTATTGTGCCACCAACCACATAGAAAGTTGGCACTTCTATAGTGAATGATGGTTGGAAGTTCGCATCGCTATAGTGTTGTGACCACCCAAGTCTAAGGTGCTATAGTAGCTAGTGGCTAGAAGACTACAGGGATACAATACTGTTATCTCCAAAATCTGCACTGCTACAATACCCTATCAGTGTCAGCCGGTCAGCTCTACTACAGTCGATTAGATTTTCTATAGTTCCCCAAAATTTGGGATGAGGGTCTTCGGCCCCTAAATCCCTGAAGTAGGGGTGCATTGCCCCTATAAACACTAGGGATATCACCATAGAGATCGATCCATGTAGTTTTGGCCTAGTGCATAGTATGTGACACAAGCATTTGGCCCAATATCATCTAAGAGGATCAAGCTACACAAATCCAACATATGATGGATCAAGAGACTACATGTTCCATAATCATGTTGTCTCCTAATTATGAATTTGTATAGATATTCATTAATTACACCCACTCCTAGATATCATCACACCCTCTAAGAATACTATCCAATAACATGTTAAGGGTCACTATTGAGTTGTCTCTGGATAAAGGGAGGTGAGAAACTAGAAAGTCTCATAAATGTAAAATGATAGATGAGGTGCCTAATCCCAATAACCATCCTAAACCCCAAGCTGCTCAACAAACATACATTGAGATGACATACCATGAAACTATTAAAATATGGTATATTCGATGATGATAGGGTGAGGTCCCAGATAAATGAGAAAGACCAAGGAAATGGATAATGTTAAAGGCACTAGAGTCCTACTCTAGACATGTAGGAGGGTAGAACAATTCCCCTCAGGAATTCAGATTGATATTGCCCATCCAGGATCAATGTATCATTAATAGGGGGAGGGGTGAATAAATGATATATTTTTATTTTAAGTTTCTTCCCTTTTGAAACAACCTTATCCTCATGTTAAAGAATTATCACTTTGTTGAAAAAACAATCACACATCTGCTAGAACACAATAATTTACAAGGTTCACTACTCAAAAAGAGTAGATACATCATTGGTATGGTTTGAAAACAATCCAATACCACACAATCCACTAGAAAACAATCATTTTATGTGGATAAAACAAGTAGGATATACTGTTACACTTGTATATCACTATGTTCAACATAATAGTTTATGTGCTTCAAGTAACACAAAATGATGTAATACAAGTTTGTGTAACAAGTTAAAAAACATTCACCAGTTGCTTGAAAACATGTTACAATTCTGCCTTTCCAACATTCAAAAGTATAAAATATAAAAAATTATCCACTTTCCTACCCACCAATAGGTAAGAAATTCTTTAGACTTCATAATGATACTCAATCTGACCACCTAGTCTGATTCATCAGTTTGATTATAGTGTCAAGAAATATTACTCAACCAGAATACCACTGAAACAATTCTGAACTCCTTCTATCTTAGTCCAGATTCCTCAGTATGATATCATAGTCTGAAAACCTAGTTTGATGACCCAATCAGATATGAGAAACTCATAATACAATCTTCCTTCATTCTTCTTCTTTATAGAAAAATTATTCAGGAATGATTTTTCTGGAAATTCCTTCTTACTAAAACCTTATAATTTCTATCACTTCTCTATATGTGAATGGTGGTCAGATCATTCAAAAAGTAAAAAGTACTCTCCTCCTTTTATAAGTACCAAAAGTGGTTTTAGAGGTAATATAAAAAGTTTTACCTCTTAACCAAATTTCATGAAACTTCAATTTCCCCTTAAATTTCAGATACATATTTGACTTCTTCAGTGCTTCTTAACCCTTATGATTTCTTCTCGAACCTTATTGAATATTCTCAAAACTTTAACTTTCTTAGGAATTTCTAACCAATCTTCAGTCTGATTTCTATTTTCATTACAATCTCCCCATTATGACGAAGACATATGTATAACAATAAGTTCTTCATTACATTTATCTATACCAAATTATAGACAAAAACATTCTAAAACCATTCTTCCATAAAAATTATTTGTACATAATTATACTTTAGTATACTTTTTTTACAAAAAAAAAACATTATCAAATTCTAAATATATCAACACTTCTCAACATCACTTCAACAATATCTTGAAACTCTTCAAAAAAAAAACTCCTCTTCTTTGTTTCTTCAGACTGATGATCCTACATCTGATAAAGTCCAATGTTTGATGAGTTTTATTAGTGTCATCTTATGCCCAATAGATCAACATCTATCTTCCTATGATGGATTAGTGTCACCTCCATTCAGATAGTTGGCTCCACGTTTTTTTGATGAATCTTGAACCATTTAATGAAAACATATCAAAGTTCTTATTTTTGATCTTGAACTAATTGATAAAAACAATTCATCCTAATGAAAATGGTTGACTATATTGTTGATTGGTCTATAATCCCATTTTTCATTGGTCCCAACAACTTCAACTTAATGAACTTATTCCAAAAAATTTTATACTTCCAATTTCCTTTGGAAACCATCACTTTAGATGATGATCAATGTCAGGATTACTCTAATGGTCAGTGGCACATTGTGTCTGATGGACTGATATCAACAATTTTGACTTTAGAAACTTCTTTCCTTTTCTGATTATGGTACATGAAAACTTCTTTCTATAAATATTTTTATATTTTTTCTTATTGGTCTAACTAAAAACCAATATCTTCATCTTCTTATATTCTGAAAAAAAACTTCATACCCTTCATATAATTCCATGCTAGATGATCTCACACTGATTAACTGAGATTAAAAATATTTTTCTTCAAAAAATTTCTCTTTCTACAAACTTCTACTTGTAATCATGAATTTCTCATGATTTTGAGAATGAATAAGATTGGAAAATAATTATCTTAATTAAAATATAAAATGTTATAACTTCCTATAATTCTATCACTTCTTTCATTCCAACTGAACCTTAGTCCGATTAGCAGAACTTGTTCTACCCCTTTACTTCATAAGGATTTCATAACATGTTTTTCCATAAAACTTATGATTTATGAGAACTCAATGATCATAAATGCATTATTATATTTTCATCAAAGCCATTCAGACTTCAATACTTTTCCTCATTCTGACTCAACCTTTCATACTAGATCCATGTTGAGTCTGAAGAAAATTTTCTTCCTAAAATATTCTTAAAAAACCCGATGGAATTTCTTAATCATTTTGTGTCAAATAAAATGATTATTATTGTGTGTCTTATTTACAATAATAAAAAAGTGAGGTGATTTCTTTCTCTTTGACAACAAATAATAACACTTTCAGCACAACCTTCTTTTGGATTCTAAAAACAAATTCCTACCAACTTGATCCCAACAATCCCCCATTTTTATTTTGTTTTCAACCAAGGTTCATAAATCACTAAACTTTGTAACCTAAAGAAATGGATTACTTATCAAAAATTCTAATTATACGTCTTCTAAATCATTATAGTAACCAATAATCATTGACAGTAAAACCATGCTATCCAAAATTAGTGAATCATGAAACAAATTCAGATTTTCTTCACATATTTCTTAACTTATTTATCTTACCTATAAACAAATGTTTCCTACAACTACTCCAAAATACTATTAGAATATTTCACATACCAACATGTCGAGATGACAACTTACCCACAACTCTATATACATACATGCTTCCTTAAAAGTCTTATCACATATCAATGGATAAAATTATAAAAACATTACCCCCTTAACAACACAATCCAAAGAATATATGAGAGAGGTAAAAAACACATACCTAAACCTTGATGAGAAAGAGATTGGATGCCCATGTTCAACCTCAGTTTGAAAATTTCTTCCTTCGGTAAAGTTTTTTTAAATATGTTAGTAACTTGTTCTAATGTAGGAACATACTCCAGCTTCAATTAATTCTTATCCACACTCTCTTTGATGAATATCTATCTGATTTTAATATGTTTTAAATGATAATGTTATACTAGTTTTCTTATAAGGTTGATTTTACTTTGATTATCACAAACCAAGATTAAAGGTAACTTTACATCAACAAGTAATTCTTCTAATCAAGTCTTCATCTACATAAGTTGAGTTGCGGATTGAGTGGAATCAACATACCCAGATTCAATTGTTCTAAGAGTAACTAAATTATATTTCTTCTTTTTTCAACTAACAAAAATTTTTCTCAGAAATAAAACCCCACCAGATGTGGATCTTCTATCATCAACATTTCCTAACCAATCATCATCTGAATACCCAAAAAAATCAACACTTTCTGAGATTTCATACCTGATTTTGAATTTTTTGTGCCTTTGATATATTTGAGAACAATTTTTATAGTTAATAAATGTGATTCTCTTGGAGCACTGTAAAATATTGAACATAAGGTAACAACATAAAAAATATCTGGTATTTAGGTAGTCAAATACAAAAAACTTCCAATCAACTTCCTAAACTATTTAGATTCAAATTACTTACCTTATAAATCTTTAGTAAACTTGGTTCCCAAAAAAATTGATGTGGAAAATAGTTTTGAATTTTCTATACTAAACTTATTAAGAAGCTCCTTAGCATACATTTCTTGGGAAAGAAAAATATGTTTCTTATTTTGTGAGATTTTTAACCCAAGAAAGTATTTCATTTCACCTAGTATGGACATATCAATAAATTTTTCCATCTCTTTATAAAAACATTCACAATTTCTTTTATCCTTCCCAACAAAGATAATATCATCAACATAAACAATTGTAATGAGGAAAAATTATTGATTTTATTTTGATGTATATATTAATACCAACCCTTCCTTTCTTAAACTTTATCTTTCTTAAGTAGGTATAAAATTTGGAATACCATGATCTTGGTGCTTTCTTTATGCCATTTAAGGATTTTTTCAACTTACACACATAACATTCATCCTTCCCAACAATAAAGCCACATAGCTGTTCAATGTAAACTTATTCATCAAGATCACCATTCATAAATACATAATTCACATCCATCTGAAATATTTTGTAAATTAATTGTACAACAATAGAAATAAAGATTATGATTGTTTCCAAACTTTCCACGTGAGAAAAAGATTCATCAAAGTCATATCCTTCTATCTATGAGTAACCTTTTCCCACTAATCTTACTTTTTTTCTTATTACTTCACTATATTCATTTAGCTTATTCTAAAAAACCCACTTTTTACTAATAAAATTATTTTAATTTGGTTTAGGTATGAGTACCCATGTATCATTATTTTCAATCTAATCTATATCTTCATTCATAGATAGAACCCATTCAAGATTCTTAAAATATTTATTCAAATCTTTCATCTCAACTTTTTAATATAAGGTAGTATGTGTAATAGATTTTGATGTTCTTCTTATTTGAAACTTTTTATGTTGATCACCATTTATTTTTTGAACTTCCACTTGCTTCCTCATCATGGGATGAGATTTTCTAGTCATCACTAGAAATAGTTGAGTCTGATTCTTCTTCTTGAGTAGGATTACAATTGTTTGTATCCTTAATAAAATTTTTGATAAAAATTATTTCATCCTGTTCAACATCCTTATTAGCATAAGATTGTTTAAAATATTCCTAATAATTTTCAATAACTTTCACATCAAGAGAGTAAAATAATCTTCCTGTCTCTTTGTTAAAAAATCTATATACTCATACTTCTAGAGCATAGTAAAGAAAAAGTCCATATTTACCCATATGATGAAACTTTCCAAGGTTTCCACCTTTCTTATTTACGATGCATGGACTCTCAAAAAATATTAAGTGTTTAAAACTTGTATTTTTGTCATAAAACATTTCATATGGAGTCATATAAGAACTTTTACTATAGACACATCCATTCTGAATATAAATATCAATGATCATGGATTTCATTAAAAAGTAAAGAGAGAGACCATGTTCAAGTAATATAGTTTGTCCCATTTCAAAAAAACTTATATTATTCCTTTCAACAACATAATTTTTTAGAAGTTTATGGAGTACTGAACTCATACCGAATTCTATGCTTCTCAAGGTAGCTTTAAAACGCTTCATTTTTTTATTGGCCACCATTGTTTTTTCTCAACTTCTTCACAAAATAATCACATTCTTCTCAGTTTTCCTCTAGAAAATTTAAAACATTTTTAGAGCATATGACTTATGTTTCATAGACATAACACAAGTAATGCATGTAAATTAATAAATTAAAGTAGTGAAGTAAATATCTAGATGAGTTGATTGGTTTCTTGTTAGACCAAAGACATCATAATGAATACGTTTAAGGGATTGTTTTGAAAAAATGTCAATTTTATTATACACAAAGTTTGTAATCATTCATTTATAAAAAAATGTGAAACACCAATAACTTCTTCTTGACATATTAGGAATACCATAGATACTATCTTTATTTGATAATTTTCTCATGTTTTGTTGACACATGTGTCCCATAATTTTATGCCAAAACTAATTCTATTCCACCATGTCAAAGTAAAAAGATATTTGAACCTCACCAACTTGAAACACGTTTCCTTTTATACGTTGGCCTCTTATAACTATCTATCCATCTTACTCTATTTAAAAAACAAAATTTTTCCTAAAAAACTATGTTACATTAATAAAAAAGTTTTGAAACAATTAGCAGGTTGTGTTTCAACCCATCAACAAAAAAATATTTCTTGGACTTTAGTTTTTCATCCCCATTAATAACAGTCCCAACACCTTTGATTCTGAGAGATTCATCATTTCCAAATTTCACTGTTCTTTATTTGAAGTCTTTAAAATGATTCAAAAAATTTAAGTCTATTTACATAAAATAAGAACACCCACTATCCAAGATCTATGGTCATTCTACTTTTATAGTTTTGAGAGATATTTCAATAATAAGATATTTTTATTTCCCTTTTTCTTTCTTCACATATGGATTTTGAAAATTATTATAAAAATTTTGTTGTGATAGTAAAAAAACAATACCAAAATTTTCAATATGTCAAGGTAGTTAAAATCTTTCACAAATAGTTTCCAATGGTTGGAATCTATTTTCAACTTCCCAGCTTCCCAGGTTTCTTCAAAATAGCATTATCAGAATTCTTCCTTTGAGTGGATTGACTCCCCCTAAACCTTTTCCTTATATAATTTGTGAAGTAGTATTAATGTTTTTGATTAATCCAACACATATTTTCCATGTCTAAAAATCCACCACAGTACTAAAAATACCCATGGAAGGAATATTTACCTCTAGAACTTCCATACTATCTAGAGTTGTGAGCATGTTTCTCTACAACCTTTTTATCTTTATTATCAGAATTTTATTGAACAAAAAACATTATATTATCAAACAAAATATTCATTTTTAGATAAATTTTCTTTTTATAATTATCAAAACCAGAAATAATAGATTTTTTTTGGACTTATAATTTTTAGCAACTTCTGACTTCTCCACTTTATTATTTTTGGACACATACACAACTTTCCCAGATTTCTTATTCTCAGAAAAAATTTCAACATTCTTATTAGACTTTTAAAGTAAATTTTGATCCTCCCTAGGTTTAACCTTTACATAGATTTCACCAAATTTTGAGATATAATTTTTTAAATTTTAACCCTCTGATCAGATTTGGAAAGTTTTTTTTCAGAAAAGTTCTAACTCTTATTATTTTTCCTTCTTATTTTCTTCCAGATGTTTATTTTGATTATTTTATTTCTTAATATATTTCTTCAAATCACAAATCTATTCCAGTAGATTAAATTTATCATTAATAATACATTATTGATTGTTTTTGAGGAATCTTCATTTTTCAATTTCTTTATTTATTTCTAAAGCCTTCCAATATTTCTCAGAAATTCTTTCAATTATTCTTTCATAATAAATTCTAATAGAGTTTCTTATTCTTCATATATTCTACTTCCAAAATCTTCATTTTTTACTACTATAATAAATGTATTCTCTCTATCATTCTCAGTATATTTTTTGGATTCAAATTCACTATCTTATTCTTCATTATATTTAGACAAAAAACATCTCCTTTGGGACTGGGATAACTTTTTATCTTTCCCTTTGGAATAATATTTATCCTTATCACCCTAATTATTCCATGATCTTCTAAGACTTATTTCATCTTCATCACTATCCTATTCTTTATTTCTTCATGGAAAATTAACCACAAAGTGACCAACCAATCCACATTCAAAAAATTTCAAGAGAAGTTTACCCTTATATTTACCTGTACCTATTTTCACATTTTTTGAAAACAAGGATAAAAAATCATCAATATTTTTACACAACTCATTTTTAGAATCAGATTTTGAAACCTATTCTTCTTAATGAACCTTACTAGACTTTCCTCGCTTGGAACCCTTGAAGAAAATTTCTCAATCAACTTTTTTTTCCTTTAATAACTTTATCCATTCTTATTTCATAAGAATTGAGAGTACTATAAAGATAATATAGAGATAGAGTTTCAAGGTCTCTACCTTCTAATGAGGAATATTTCGAATCAAACTTTTAAGTAATAATTCTAAAGATATTTTCAACAATATTTGAATCTTCCAAATTTACACCAAGACATTTGATAGTGCTAACAATTTTATTTACCATGGTAAATAAGTCCCAAACAGATTTATACTCACCAATCTTGAGATCTTCATACTTCAACATCTTGATTTATAAATTTTCATTATTTAATTTTCTATTTCCTTTATAAATGTTCTTTAGATTATCCTAGATACCTTTTATAGTGTAAATACCCTCCACTCTTAGAAACTCACTTTTAAAAAGTGATGAGAGTAAAGGATTCTTAGATATTCCATCATTCTCAAGATTCTTCTTATTAATAGCTGTAAGAGGAACTTTTTATTCAATAAGAGGAAATCCATATGTTTGATCTTCAAAAAAAATCATACCAATAGTGGAACTTTCTCTCTGATAACAATTGATATTTCCAATCTAGGATCAATATATCACTAAGAGGGGGATGGGATGAATTGGTGATATATTTTTATTTTATTATTCCTTTATTTTCAAGAATGTTTCTCCATCTGTTAAAGAGTTATCACTTTTTTCAAAAAAAAAAAACAATCACACATCCATGGGAACACAAGAATTTACCAGGTTCACTACTCAACAAGAGTATCTACATCCTTGGTATGGTTTGGAAACAATCTAATACCACACAATCCAATAGAAAAAAATACTTATGCATGGATAAAAAAAGTAGGATATAACCTTACACTTGTGTAGAACTATGATCAATACAATAGTGCATGTGCTTCAAGTATCACAAAATAATGTAATACATGTTTGTGTAACAAGTTAAGAAACATTCACCAATTTCTTCAAAACATGTTACTGTGATTCCTTGTCAACATTCAAAAATAAAAATTCAAAATAATTATTCACTTTCCTACCCAGAATTAGGTAATAAATTCTCTAGAATTTTTAATTATACTTAGTATGATTCATCAATCTGATTACTTAGTCCAAAAACATAAATCTACCAGAATACCACTGAAGAAATTCGGAACTACTTATGTACTATTCTAGAAACCTCAGTATGATATCCCATTCTAATGACCTAGTTTGATGAACCAGTCTAATATTATAAACTCATAACACAATCTTCCTCCTCCTTCTTCTGTCTAGAAAACTTCCTCATGAATATTTGTTCGGAAAATCCTCACTAATAGCTCAAAACTTCTCTCTTATTCATACATGAACAATTTTTAGATCAGTTTGAAAGTATAAAGTACCCTCATCTTTTTATATCTATGAAAAAGTTGTTTAGGTAGGAATCTAAAATGTTTTCCCACTTAACCAAATTTCTCAAAACTTAAATTTCTCTTTAAATTTCAGATACATCTTTTACTTATTCAGAACTTATCAACTCTTCTTATTTCTTCTCAAAACTTCCCAAATCTTCTCACAACTTTATCTTTATCCAATATTTCTAAACACTCTTCAGTTTGATTCCAATTATCATTCCGATATCTCTGTTATGATGAATACATTTGTACAACAACAATATCTTAATTACGTTTCTCCATACTAACTAATAGAAAAACAT
Organism: Viscum album; assembly: GCA_963277665.1. Lineage (NCBI taxonomy): Eukaryota > Viridiplantae > Streptophyta > Magnoliopsida > Santalales > Viscaceae > Viscum > Viscum album. Next base: position 948,361,480 of record OY728125.1, on the reverse strand, counting down.
CTTCTAAAATAATTCTTCTATAAATAGTGTTTCTAATTCTTTAGACATTAGTTTCCATTATTTTTCCATAAACTTAGTCACAACTTCTAAAGATATCGTCACTTCTCAGCAACACTCCAACAATAGATTCAAAATCTTTAAAAAAAACTCCTCCTTTTCTTTTCTTCATATTGATGATCCTAAATTTTATAAAGTCCAATGTACAATGAATTTTATCAGTGTCATACTAGGTTTGATGGATCAGTCACTATCTTCCTCTAATGGATCGGTGCCACCTCTAGTCCAATAGTTAGCTCCACATTTTTTTCGTTGACTCTGGACCCATTTGAAAAAAACATATTGAAGTTATTCTTTTCTATATTAACCCAAATGAAAAAAACAATTCATCCTAATGAAAATGGTTTACTACATTGTTTACTAATCTCTGATCTTGTTTTTAATTGGTACCAAAAACTTCAACTTACTGATAGTCTTCAACAATTTGTTTTCCTCCAATTCCCTTTGGAAACCATTACTGCACCTGATGATCAGTGTCAAGATTACTTTGATGATTAGTGTCACACCACATCCGACGGACCAATATCATTAACATCAACTTATTAAACTTCTTACCTTTTCTGATTATGGTATATGCCAACTTCTTTTTCCAAATATTTGTATCTTGTGTCTTATTGGTCCGAATGAAATCCAACATATTCATATTCTTACATTCCAAACAAAACTTCTCAGCCTTCATACAATTCTGTGTCTAGTGATCTCACACCAATGAACTGAGACCATAAATCTTCAGCTTCACAAACTTTCTCCTTCTACACACTTATGCTTATAAGTATGAATTCCTTATGAATTTTAGAATGATTTTTAATGGAAAATAATAATCTAAATTAAAATCAAAAGTATTGTAACTTCCCATCCTTCGAGAACTTCTTTATTTCCAAAAAAACCTTAATCTAATTTGAATCAACTTTTCTACCCCTTTCTATTATAAGTCTTGCATCAATAGTTATCCTAGAAAAATTATGATTTCTGAGAACTCCAAGATCAGAAAATCATCATCGTATTTTCATCAAATCCATTCAGATTCTGATAATTTTCCTCATTCTGATCCAACCTTTCATACCTGACCCAAGGAGAGTCCAATTAAACTTTTTTTCCTAAAATATTCTTAAAAATTTTGATGGAATTTCTTAATAATTCTGCATCTGATCAACTGATTACAATAGTGAGTTTGATTTCCAACAAAAACAAAGTGAGGTGATTTCTTTCTCTCTGAAAAAAATAAAAAACTTTCAGATTATACTTCTTTTAGCATAAAAAAAACTTCTAGATGATTTGGTCTCAACAAAGATATCCCAAGGCTACCGAATTCTATCAAAATTATTATATGACTATGAACATACTATATTTATGGGCTACCCTTTAGGGTGAAGTCTATCTCCTCCATCTTGGAAATATAAAGGTGCCATCCAAATTTAAACTTGAGACCAACTATATAAAGGTTAACCAATATATTTGAGAGCTAGATATATTGGTATTTTCCATAAAAAAATGGGTTTCATGATGAATCATGTATAAGATATGGTAACCCAAGGAAATATTGACAGGGCTATCAACCAATATTATGATAATTAATAGAACAAAATTTTCAACATTGAGGGTGTAAGGCAAAAATTTTCTTTAATAATATTGTATTTAACTCTAAAACCTCTTTCAAAATTTTTAATAATGACATATTATTAACGACGATAAAGACAGTGGTTTTCCCTATAATATCTCCCTAATATACTTTGAGTGGAAACATAATAATAATTGAAGAATACAACACCCCTAAGGATGAGGAGATGTCATCTAAGAAAAGGTAAATCATGGAAGATGAGGGATTAGGTCCACTTTCCCACTTTCTGCCTATGAATTATTCTCCACTAAGAATAGAAATGAATACTTCCCTTTGATTTATCAAGAATTAGTGGATCACCAAGATTTTTTCCAAGAGTATTTAGACGGAAGAGAGAGGTTATCCTTCAAATAGAGCATCTAATTTCATATATATATATATAGGTACTTACATTGTGATTATTCAATTTGAATCTAGTATCTTGAAGTGTAATCCCTTTTAAGTTATCCCAAAGGATACTGAAGTAGAGAATAATGATTAATTACTACCTCCTACTATAGAAAGGGATATGAATATGGGGTATATAACATTGAAAGTTCCTACTCTAACCATCCCTACTGGTGGAGGGGAAGATGAATTAGGTATAATTATCATGTGTGATCATTACCTTTCACATCACCCTATTGACTACCCATCTTCATGATAGGGATTGTAACATCCCAAGTAAGTAATGAATAATAGATATTTTTATGTATGTCTATTAATGAATTATATAGTGTTTTAGAGGCTTAAAATGAAAATAAATCCAATCTTAAGCATGGAATACACTAATATTTTTAAAAGATTGTTTTACTGCCTTTTAATGGAAAACCATTTTTGAATCTATATTTTGACAATTTTATAAGCTATATTTGTCAAAATAAAATTATTATTTATGATTGGGAAATCAAAATTTACTTTGTGTGAATTTTTGGTATTTTTCTGACAATGTTCATTTTTTAATGAATAGTATAAAATACTGCATTTTACATCAAAACTGCTTTTTAATCTAATTTATTTATATGATTAGATTATCTTTTTAATTGGTTTTAAGTTTAAATTAGAATATATTTTTACCATTTAATCCAATAATGGTCATTGGAATTAATTTCACTTTGAAATTGGACTTAAACTAGTGTCAATCCTTTGATACTTATTGTTTCATAAAAACACGCTATTTGCTCTGACAGCGGGAATTAATTATTAAATTAATTAATGTAACTTATATGTTTTTAATTTTGTAAAATAGACATCATTTTTTAATTCAGAATATCAAATATAGCTTAGGGTGAAGTTTTGGTATTTTTCTGAAAAACTTCAATTTTTGATGAATAGTGAAACCACTAAGTGGTAGTTAAAGAAACTGATTTTTCGTTTAAATGAAATTTTGCCACTTCTGTGATTTGATTTTCAAAAATCCGACATACATGGTTTTCATTAAGAAGTAAAATTTGGTTCAATGAGATTAAAATAATTTTTTGGTGAATAGTAACTTTTATGTTTTTAATCGCGATTAGTGGTAATTAGTGTAGTTTAAGGTAAAAATAATGTTTTAATAATATGAAATGACCTAGACACATGTCCTACCCTTATTGGATGTATCATGGCCGACCAAGATAATCCATGGGTCAACTTGGGGACCCCATGGAGCCACTTTTGTTTGGGAAATGACATAAATAACTTTTTATTTAATGTTAAAGTAAAAATGACACAAACATAAGTTATTTTACTAAAACAATTTTTACATGGGGTTATACAATTCAGATTCTTGATTATAAATAGTAATTGGAAAGATAAAAATATTTCCTACATCATAGTATTTTTTTTTTATAATTTTTAGACTTTAAATAAATTAAATTATTCATGACATCATGATGATGCAGCGATTACCTCATTAATAAAAGATTTAAATAAAATGAAATGATAATGTAAAATCTATGACCTACACATGTCCAAAACCTATTGGATGGGTGGATTTCGAACCCTTATCACCTTATCCTCGAATTATATCAATGTGGGACCTTTTGAATACGAAACTCATTTTAAAATAAAGTAACATTTTTTTACTTTCCAAGAGTGCCCCTCCTCTTCTCTTGTAAAAGGCCCCCACCTCTACCTCCTTACCCACACTTCCAAAGCCTTTGGAGCTGCCAAACCCTGCCCATTTTGTCTCTCCACATGCCTATCTTACTCCTTGAAGCCTCACTTTGGGCAGAAGTCTTCCCAAGGAAGCCTTTGAGCTCAAACCAAAGGGAGTTACCCGATTTTAAGGTAATGTATTCACTTGAGTCCTTTTGTTTTATTTTGCTCCTCCAACCCCCTAAACTCTTTTATTCATTTCTTTTGTAACAACTACAGTATCTTAAATATACTAGGATGTTGTTATAATAAGGATTTGAGCTACACTTATACACACCTACATCTAATGGTTAAAGAACATACTGTTTCCGTGGATGGCGAATTTCTGCCTCCCGAAACGATGATTGTTCAACATTCTTCTAACACCTTCAAAGGTGACCATTAAGATGACACTATATTTATATATGATATATAATATGTTTATGTTTTCCTTAAGATTCTGTATTTTTCATTTTGGGCATACCTTTATGGTTTCCATTATGGGTAAACACGATATCTTCATTTAAGGAAGTGCGGACTACCGCCCCCTCAAAGTGATTTGATTCGTTAATACCATATGTGGGACGTATAAAGGATGGAGTTATGATATTATATATGATATTATACTGGAATTATAATATACCTTTATATCATTATTATTCCATTCTATAAAATATGAAATAGAAATGAAAGTAGCGTTCATGCGTACGTACGGCTTACCGTCTCCATGAACGATGCATTTCATTTCTTACCTCTAAATGATTATGTAATATTATAAATGAATGCATGTACTGGATATATATGACATATATGATATCTACATCATGAATACCATTCTGGATATAATGGATACATGAACAACTTGTAATTATAAAGGGTTTATTTTTGACTCAAGTACCAATGATCGTTAAAACGACCGTTATTAACTTATATAATTACATAGTGTTCATGAAATGGAAATAAGTGATATAAAAGGAATAATGAACTTAAAAATTTTTCTTAAACAAGTATAAATTAACTCAAGTTTATTATTCAGGAGATTAAAGAATGACCAAGTCAAGTCGGACCCGAGGTATGGGACTTCGTCTCAATCTCCTTTCATTGAGGCATATTTTGTTTTATACAAAACCTTCTTTTATACGGTGTATAAACCCCTTTGACTTTTACGTTTATCCAAAAGGAATACTTATTTATACGAAGCATTTTACAAAACAACAAAATGGAATGTTTTTGTCATACGTATGCGGTGACAACGACTTCTCCGCCGCCGTGACCATTATTTGAGTTTCGACTTCCTCTACAAGCCATACATTTTTTTAAAAAGAAAAATAAATACCATGTTTTAATTTTCTTTTATTTTGGTATTGAAAATGGTTTTCATAATGTTTTTATATCAATCTGTTGTATTGATATATTGTGATTGAAGGGTGGAAATGTTATGTTTCCTTTATGCACGTTTTATGTGATACAATTATGTTGAGGTTCTTGGGCATTATTATGAAGACGGGTGGTTCCGTGATAAACTAAGGGTGGGTGAGCCCGATATCGCTCTCCAATGCATTAGGTAACACAAAGGAGTGAAACGTTAAGGTTTCTCCGAATAGATTTAGGGAATATACTGTGATGGGTATTCCAAACGTAACCAAGAGGGTTACTCCCTACGTAGAATGTTATGAATGCCTCAAGTTACCTTTATTTCTTATGATTTATATGATTTATTCATGTTTTGATGAGGTATGTTAAAGTGCTTATGTTTTATGGGTAAAGTATGATTTCATTCTTATGTATATATGAACTTATGTTTCCTTTCCATATTTTATAACCCATACTGAGCTTTTTATGCTCATCCCAAGTTTTTTTTGAAATGTTTTTCACAGGTCAAGGGAAAGGTACATGATATGATGATAGTGTCAAGGAAGTGTCAATAAATAATCCATGTTTTATTTTAAATATGTTCCGTTGATGGGAAAAAATGAATACTATCTTTATGTAACCACTTTGTTTAAATGTGGAATGTAATGCAAGTTTTATGATCTAATTCTCTAAAACTCTAAACCTGAAAAGATCCTCAATGTGTAATCTTGTAATAACTCAATATTAAGTAAGGTTTAAGCCCGGGGCCTTATAGTTGGTATCAGAGGTCGGTTTAGATAACTTTAGGAGTTAAAATTATATTAAATGATTATCCAAAAATATTTTTTTATGGTCAAATTTAAATGATATATCATTTGAAGATTACAATGTTGCTTCATCTAAGACAAGTTTGTTCAGAATGGTTTTCCACAGAGGAAACATGGAAGCAGTTCTAGGAAGGCATGCAGAAGGAAATAACCTTCCGAATCAGCATCCTGAGATGGTCGGAATTGGAACTGAACAGTTTGTTGCAGTAATGGCGCAGTTGACTCAAGCGATAAATGGCGGTGGTATCCATGCACGAGATCATCCAGATCAACCACAGAGGAACATGTCAGTGGTGGAACATTTCATGAGGCAACATCCCCCATCATTCAGAGGTTCATCTGACCCTGTGCTAGCTGAAGGGTGGATTAAAGCACTTGAGAAGATTTTTGATGTCATGGGGTGTTCAGACAATCAAAAGGTTAGTCTTGCTATTTACCGTTTGGAGGGTGAAGCAGATCTATGGTGGTCAATGGTTAAAAATATCAGGGACACTGATGAGATTGATGCTCTCGACTGGGATGAATTTAAAGGTATATTTCTTGAGAAGTATTTTCCTAAGGCTGTTAGACTTAGGATGGAAAAACAATTCCTAGAATTGAGGCAAGAGGAAGACTCAGTGGCTACCTATGAATAAAGGTTCACCCGATTGGCAAGGTATGCTCCAAATTTTATCCGAGACCTTGATAGTAAAATCAATCGTTTTTACTCAGGATTAAAGCCAACATATCAAAGGTAATTAGCTTCTCGTGAGTTTAAAAGTTATGAAAAGCTTGTTCGATGTGCTGAGAAGGTGGAAATGTAGTTTTCCGATGATCAAGTGTTCTATAAAAACCAACAGAAGAAGAGACCGAGGTGGCAGGAGAAAGGAAAAAATTCTTCAAAAAAGTCTGATGGTAAGAAATCTAAGTTTCCAATTTGTGATACATGTGGAAAAATCCATACTGGGGAATGTCTTTTGAATTTTGGAAAGTGCTACCGATGTGGTAAGATGGGACATAAGGCTTGTGATTGCACTGAAAAAGATCAAGGTGATGGTAAGTTCAAATTTGATTTACAGTTAGTGAAATGTTTTAAGTGCAATGAGATGGGTCACTATGCAAACGAGTGTCCGACAAAGAGCTCGAGTGATGGGAAGTAGTTAGACTACAAGCAGGAAGGGGTGGTGAAATCCTTTGAAACTACTTCAGTAGATGTCGGGCCATCAAATGAAGTTGTATTAGGTACTTTGTTTGTTTTTTCAGATTATGCCAGTGTGTTGTTTGATTCGGGGTCTACACATTCTTTCATCTCTGAAAACTTTTCTAGTAAAATGGGAATACCATCTCAAGAAATGACTTATGAACTTTTGGTAAAAACACCTGGGGGAAATTTTGAGGCAAAAATAATTTATAAGAATCTTCCTATCCTTATCTGTGGAAAGAACCTACTTGAAAACCTTATTGTTCTACCTCTAGTAGAGTTTGATGTTATCCTGGGTATGGATTGGCTCTCTATTTACCATGCTAAGATTGACTGTAGAGCTAAAGAAGTTTCTTTTCAGAAATACTTTCAGTTTGTGTACAAGAATGAACCCTTACTGTTGATAACTTATCAAGAGGCCAAGAAACTTGTAAAACATGGAAATGAATGTTACCTTGTACACATCGTTGAAAACAAAGGAACTATTCAGATTAATGATGTGCCAGTGGTAAATGAGTATCCTGATGTTTTTCCTGATGAGTTGCCTGGAATAATACCAGACCGGGAAGTTGAATTTACTGTCAACTTAGTTACTAATGCTAAGCCAATTTCAAAAACCCCTTATCGAATTGCTCAAATTGAACTTTTAGAGTTGAAGGAGCAATTGCAAGATTTATTAGAGAAAGGTTTCATTCGACCTAGCACATCACCATGAGGTGCTCCTGTTTTATTTGTTAAAAAGAAAGATGGTTCTATGAGACTTTGCATTGATTATAGAGCCTTGAATAACATCACTGTTAAGAACAAATATCCTTTTCCTCATATCGATAATTTGTTTGATCAGCTCCAGGGAGCTTAGTATTTTTCAAAGATTGACCTGAGATCGGGGTACCATCAGCTGAAGGTAAATGAAGAAGATGTTCCGAAGACTGTGTTTCGTACAAGATATGGCCATTATGAATTTGTAGTAATGCATTTTGGGCTAACCAATGCACCTGCTGTATTCATGGACTTAATGAATAGAATTTTCCATGAGTTCTTGGATAAGTTTGTGGTGGTTTTCATTGATTATATTTTGGTGTTTTCTAAAAGTAAAGAGGAGCATGAAAGACATTTAAGGGTTATTTTTCAAACCTTAAAAGAAAAGAAATTTTATGGGAAATTCAGAAAGTGTGAGTTTTGGTTGCAACAAATTTCTTTCCTTGGTCATATTGTTTCAAAATATGGGATAACTCTTGATCCTGCAAAAACAAAAGTTGTGGAAGAATGGCCAAGACCCACAAATGTAACTGAGATTTGTAGCTTCCTTGGTTTGGCAGGCTATTACCGAAGGTTTGTCAGAAATTTTTCACGGTTATCTAGTCCAATGACTAAGCTAACTCGGAAGGGTGTTAAGTTTATCTGGACAAAAGAATGTGATGATTGTTTTTAGGAATTGAAAATAAGATTGGTGAATGCTCCAGTTTTGGCACTACCTTCCAGGAATGATGAGTTTGTTATCTACAGCGATGCTTCATTGAAAGGACTTGGTTGTGTCCTAATGTAGAATGATCAAGTAATTGCTTATGCTTCACGACAGTTGAAAACTCATGAGGTAAATTACCCTACACATGATTTGGAATTAGCTGCTGTTGTTTTTGCTTTAAAAATTTGGAGGCATCATTTGTATGGAGTAAAGTGTGAAATATATACCGATCAAAAAAGTTTAAAGTATATATTCACTCAGAAAGAATTGAACATGAGACAGAGGAGATAACTAGAATTAATCAAGTATTATGATTGTACAATTCATTACCATCCGGGAAAAGCAAATAAAGTGGCCGGTGCTTTGAGTCGAAAAAGTAATTCTTCATTAACAATGTTGCGTTCGAAACGTGATACTTTGGTTAAGGATTTGATGAAATTTGTCATAGAATTTGTTGGAGCAGGAAGTTCTTATGTTTGTTTCAGGTATCAGTGAGATCATCTCTATCAGACTGAATCAAGAAAGCACATAAGAAAGACAATGAGTTGCAGAAAAAGGTAGAGCTGGTTCAGAAGGGTAAGTTGCCTGAATTCAACATTGATAATGATTGTGTTTTAAGATTTGGGAAGAGATTGTGTGTGCCTTGTGATTCACAGTTGAAGAGAGAGTTGTTATGTGAAGCTCATAGTTCTCCGTTTTCAGTTCATCCTGGCAGTACTAAGATGTATAGAGATCTGCGGGAGTATTACTGGTGGGATGGAATGAAAAGAGATATTGCTGATTTTACTGTGAAGTGTTTGAATTGTCAACAGGTTAAAGCAGAGCGACAGTTACTGAAAGGGATGCTTCAGCCTTTACCAGTGCCAGAGTGGAAATGGGAGAATATTTCCATGGACTTTGTTGTGGGATTACCGAAGACATATTGAGGTAATAATGCAATCTGGGTTATTGTTGACCGCTTGACTAAATATGGTCAGTTCCTTGCTATACGAGATACTTTCTCTCTAGATCAACTTTCTCGATTGTACCTTAAAGAGATAGTCAGGTTGCATGGAGTTCCTCTATCCATTGTATCCAATCGTGATCCCAGGTTTACTTCTAACTTTTGGAAGGGCCTTAAAAAGTCATTGGGTACTGAATTAAATTTTAGTACAGCTTTTCATCCTCAATCAGATGGGCAGTTAGAACGAACAATTCAGACATTGGAGGATATTCTACGTTCTTTCTCTATGGATTATCAGGGAAGTTGGGACCAACATCTTTCTTTGGTTGAATTTTCATATAATAACAGTTTTCATTCCAGTATACAGATGGCACCATTTGAGGTGTTATATGGGAAGTGGTGTCGAACTCCAGCTTTCTGGGATGAAGTGGGTGAAAGGAAGTTGATGGGACCAGAATTGGTAGAAGAGTTGGCAGAAAAAGTTCAGCTGATACAGAAACACATGAGAACAGCTCAGAGCAGGAAGAAGAGTTATGCGGACAACAGGAGGAAGGATCTATCTTTTGAGTTAGGTGATCATGTTTTTCTCAAAGTCTCACCATGGAAAAGTGTGATGAGATTTGGTAATAAAAGAAATCTGAGTCCAAGGTTCATTGGACCATCTGAAATTCTGGAGAGAGTTGGATCATTTGCTTACCTAGTGGCTTTACCTCCGAGTTTATCTCAGGTACACAATGTTTTTCATGTTTCGATGTGGAGAAAGTATATGCCAGATCCATCTCATGTTTTGAGTCCAGAGGTAGTTCAGTTGGAAGAGAACCTATCTTATGAGGAACAACTGGTCCAGATTCTTGACCACAGGGAGCAAGTGTTACGGAATAAGGTGATTAATCAGGTAAAGGTTTTGTGGAAAAACAACATGATGGAAGAGGCAACATGGGAATCTTAAAATGCAATGAGGGATAAGTACCCCCATTTATTCGATAAGTAAATAAATTACGGGGACAGAATTTTCTAAAGGGGGGAAGGATGTAACATCCCAAGTAAGTAATGAATAATAGATATTTTTATCTATGTCTATTAATGAATTAGATAGTGTTTTAGAGGCTTAAAATGAAAATAAATCCAATCTTAAGCATGGAATACACTAATATTTTTAAAAGATTGTTTTACTACCTTTTGATGAAAAACCATTTTTGAATCTATATTTTGACAATTTCATAAGCTATGTTTGTCAAAATAAACTTATTCTTTATGATTGGGACATCAAAGTTTACTTTGTGTTAATTTTTGGTATTTTTATGACAATGTTCATTTTTTTAATGAATAGTGAAAAATACTGCATTTTACATCAAAACTGCTTTTTAATCTAATTTATTTATATGATTAGATTATCTTTTGAATTGGTTTTAAGGTTAAATTAGAATATATTTTTACCATTTAATCCAATAGTGGTCATTGGAATTAATTTCACTTTGAAATTGGACTTAAACTAGTGTCAATCTTTTGATACTTATTGTTTCATAAAAACACGCTATTTGCTCTGACAGCAGGAATTAATTATTAAATTAATAAATTTAACTTATATGTTTTTAATTTTGTAAAATAAACATCATTTTTTAATTCAGAATATCAAATATAGCTTAGGGTGAAGTTTTGTTATTTTTCTGAAAAACTTCAATTTTTGATGAATAGTGAAACCACTAAGTGGTAGTTAAAGAAACTAATTTTTCGTTTAAATGAAATTTTGCCACTTATGTGATTTGATTTTAAAAAATCCGACATACATGGTTGTCATTAAGATGTAAAATGTGATTCAATGAGATTAAAATAATTTTTTGGTGAATAGTAACTTTTATGTTTTTAATCGCGATTAGTGGTAATTAGTGTAGTTTAAGGTAAAAATAATGTTTTAATAATATGAAATGACCTAGACACATGTCCTACCCTTATTTGATGTGTCATGGCCAACCAAGAAAATCCATGGGTCAACTTGGGGACCCCATGGAGCCACTTTGGTTGGGAAATGACATAAATAACTTTTTATTTAATGTTAAAGTAAAAATGACACAAACATAAGTTATTTATCTAAAACAATTTTTACATGGGGTTATACAATTAAGATTATTGATTATAAATATTCATTGGAAATCTAAAAAGAGTTCCTACATCATAGTATTTTTTTTCATAATTTTTAGACTTTAAATAAATTAAATTATTTATGACATCATGATGATGCGGCGATTACCTCATTAATAAAGGATTGAAATAAAATGAAATGATAATGTAAAATCTATGACCTACACATGTCCAAAACCTATTGAATGGGTGGATTTATAACCCATATCACCTTACCCTCGAATTATATGAATGTGGGATCTTTTGAATCCGAAACTCATTTTAAAATAAAGTAACATTTCTTTACTTTCCAAGAGTGCCCCTCCTCTCCTCTTATAAAAGGCCCCCACCTCTACCTCCTTACCCACACTTCCAAAGCCTTTGGCTCGGCCAAACCCTGCCCATTTTGTCTCTCCACATCCCTCTCTTACTCCTTGAAGCCTCACTTTGGTAAGAAGTCTTCCCAAGGAATCCTTTGAGCTCAAACCAAAGGGAGTTACCCGATTTTAAGGTAATGTCTTCATTTGAGTCCTTTTGTTTTATTTTTCTTCTCCAACCACCTAAAATATTTTTATTCATTTATTTTGTAACAAATCCAGTATCTTCAATATACTAGGATGTTGTTATAATAAGGATTCTAGCTACACTTATACACACCTACATCTAATGGTTAAAGAACATACTGTTTCTGTGGATGGTGAATTTCTGCCTCCCGAAACGATGATTGTTCAACATTATTCTAACACCTTCAAAGGTGGCCATTAAGATGACACTATATTTATATATGATATATAATATGTTTATATTTTCCTTAATATTCTGTATTTTTCATTTTGGGCATACCTTTATGGTTTCCATTATGGGTAAACACGATATCTTCATTTAAGGAAGTGCGGACTACCACCCCCTTAAAGTGATTTGATTCGTTAATATCATATGTGGGACGTATAAAGGTTGGAGTTATGATATTATATATGATATTATACTGGAATTATAATATACCTTTATATCATTATTATTCCATTCTATAAAATACTAAATAGAAATGAAAGTAGAGTTCATGCGTACGTACAGCTTACCGTCTCCATGAACGGTGCATTTCATTTCTTACCTCTAAATGATTATGTAATATTATAAATGCATGAATTTACTGGATATATATGACATATATGATATCTACATCATGAATACCATTCTGGATATAATGGATACATGAACAACTTGTAATTATAAAGGGTTTATTTTTGACTCATGTACCAATGATCGTTAAAACGACCGTTATTAACTTAAATATTTACATAGTGTTCATGACATGGAAATAAGTGATATAAAAGGAATAATGAACTTGAAAAAGGTTCTTAAACAAGTAGAAATTAACTCAAGTTTATTATTCAGGAGATTAAAGAACGACCGAGTCAAGTCGGACCCGAGGTATGGGACTTCGTCTCAATCTCCTTTCATTGATGCATATTTTGTTTTATACAAAACCTTCTTTTATACGGTGTATAAACCCCTTTTACTTTTATGTTTATCCAAAAGGAATCTTTATTTATACGAAGCGTTTTACAAAATGACAAAAGGGAATGTTTTTGTCATACGTATGCAACGACAATGACTTCTCCGCCGTCGTGACCATTATTTGAGTTTCGACTTCCTCTACAAGCCATATTTTTTTTAAAAAGAAAAATAAATACCATTTTTTACTTTTCTTTTATTTTGGTATTGAAAATAGTTTTCATAATGTTGTAGACGCCGAAAAAGTTCGTTGTTCCCAAACGAAGCTCCGGATGCGGAAAGCGAGGTCATATTTGGAGTCGGAAGCACGTTTCGGAGGGCCCGGAGGACTTGTGCGGAATTTTGGAGCCCCGCGCGCAAAGTTGATGAGCCGCGCGCAAACCTCCCGGGATGCGCGCAAAGCGCTGGGCCGGCGCGCAATTTTGCGCGCCAGTGGCCCGCGCGACTCCCTTGCGCGCCGGGCCCGATTCCGCGCCCGCGAAGAGAATTTCACGCCCGCGAACTGGATTCCGCACCCGGGGTTGCCTATAAATATAAGGCGACCCCCGACGTTTTGAAGGTTGCCAGAAGTCGAACGGTCTCTCGTGCGCGCAATCCAACCCCTTCCGCCCGCAATGCCGATCTTCAGGTAACCTCTTTTCTTTCGCGCAAGAAATCCTTGGGGTTCGCCTTCGCGCGCAATCCCTTTGGATCCTTTCCTTTGAATAAATATTCACCCAAAGGAATTCGCGCGCAAAAGAAGCCTCTTGCGCGCAATTGCCCCTGGGTGCGCGCAATCCAACCCGATTGCGCGCACCCCCTTTTTCCAAAGTGGTCATTCATTAAAGAATGAGCCGTTGCCCCCGCGCGCTACCCGAAGCCCGGTGCGCGCAATCTCTATCATCCGCGCGCAAAGTTCTGGCCCAAGCCGCCCATTTGCGCGCCGACCCGCGGTATTGCGCGCAAAGCTCCTCTTTTGCGCGCAAGCTGCCAGGGTCGCCCCCTTTGACCCCCTGAGGGTACCCGCCTGCGTGGCGCCCGATGACCCTCATCCCGGGTGCCCGCACTGTGCGTTGTCTTTCCGTGCGGCCCTCCAGGCTTGCGCGAAGTGACACGGACCTATCGGCGGCTTCAACGTCCTGCACGACGTTAAACTGCATACGTCCAACATGACGTTAAACTGTGCCACGTCCGCGCTACAAGACGTTAAACTGCCAGGCGTTTACGTCCCGCACGACATTAAACTGCACCATCGTCCGCGCTGCAAGACGTTAAACTGCCAAGCATCTTCGTCCTCAACACACGACGTTAAACTGTACTTCGTCCGACAAGACGTTAAACCGTCCGCATCACCTGATCCCGTGTCTCGCACACAGGATCCCCCCGGTCTGGATGTGGCCCCCACCCGCGCGTCTCTGCAGGGATGTCGGGATTGGAGTGGCCTTCGCCCACAGAGGTAGAGTGTTACAGACAGAACGAACTACGTGGACTTTGATCTCTGTCTTCTAAACAGGGTACTTAGGAAGCCTCTCCGAGGTTTAAGCCTACCACCTGGTCGTCCCGGTCGTATTTACGTCGGTTCGTCCATCAGTGGACCCCTCCCGGGTTCACACTTGCGTTGATTCACCTATGAATCCGCCTCTGTGGGGGACTGCACGTGTGTATCTCCATTGTGCTTCCCCACTGCCCCTTTTTCTATTTCTCCTTTTATCGTCCAGCATGACGTGAAACTGTGATTCACCCGGCCGTTCCATCCCCCCCTGTGCGAGGTGGTTCGGTTCGATCCTTCTCCAGGCAGCCTCGACCTCCTTCTGAGTCGGCTTTCCAACGTCCAGCATGACGTGAAACTGTGATCCACCCGGCCGTTCCATCCCCCTCTGTGCGAGGTGGTTCGGTTCAATCCTCCGCCCGGCGGCCTCGATCTCTTTGTGAGTCGGCTTGCCGACGTCCAACATGACGTTAAACTGTATATCCGAACTACGCTGACTTTGATCCGCGCTAACGCACGGTACGTAGGAATCCCCTACGGGGTCCAAGCTCTTCACTCCATCATCCATCCTGATCCTTACCCGGGCCACCACATCCCGGTGGGGTCATGCCATTTCATCCCACTCCACTTCACTCGGGAAGCCGCCCATGTGCTGGCCCCCAGCGTCGGAGGTTCCCCTCAAGGGGTTCTGTCATCTGATCCACTCCTCGTGTTGATCAGTCTGATGCCGTCTCCGCTGGACGTCAAACTCGGGGCATACCCCGTGTTAAACATGGGAAGCTGAGGAAAACCTCAGGTAACACAGTTCCCCGCGCCAAGCGCGGGATGCCTCAGGCCATCACGCCTTCGAGAAGCCCTATTAGGGACGGAAGGCAGACATGCAGAGGCGCAGTGTTAGGACACGCCCCCAACACCCAGAGCCACCCGGTATCCTCACCGCAGGTTGCTGCCCCGACCAGACTCCTTGGAGCATCCGGGCGGAAGCAGCGTAATTAACCGGTGTCCATGAAGATATGGCGCCGGGAACGAGATTCACGAACATTCTTAAATCTATGAGGGAGACCCGGATTAGGCGACGAGTTCCGAGGAGACGTCCACGGAAGGAGGAGCCGACATCCCATCATCCCGGTTTCGATCAAGGAGCAGACGCCCCTGAATAAGGGACAGATGTCACCCGCCTTTGGAAAGCGGGACTGCGGGACCACAAGCCGCGCGCCCATCCCCTCGGGTTGACGGGTGCACGTGCGAACGCGTCCTGGCGGAACAGCGTAACCCGACGCACATCCGCACCGAAACAGAAAAATGGTGAACCCGACATGAATCTATTCTCCTCAATACGAAGACTGATGGCTTTCAGAGGTGTTGGAAGACCAGCATGCTGCTCGACCGAGCATTCAGTTTTACCCGCCAGGGGCTGGGGAAGGGAAATCGGGCACTCCGTCTCGCGACGTCGAGGGCCTGGGTTCCCCCCCATGGAAGGCATCGTGGCACTAATGGTTGGTTGTCGATTCCTTTTCCTGTCAGTGTTAATGGGTTCTTCTCCCTGCTTTCAGAAATCAGGTCGCCCGATCCAGTGCCCGATCGCCACCCGCCCACTGGCGCAGGGGTAGGGGAAACACCGACGCGGCTACTCCGCGCGGTCCCGCCCGTTCCACAGCCGTGCCAGCAGCCGCAGCTGCGGGGCAACCACGCCCTCTCTCCCCCTCGGAGGTCATCCAAATAAGGGTGATCAATAACTTGGTGCGGAGATACGAGGAAGAGGGAGTCATCCCCACCAGGGACATGGCTCGCCTAGACCTCGAGGGAGCTGCACCTCGCCACCAACGCCGCCCCCGAGGGCCGCGCAGGGAGGCACCGCTGCCTACCTCGACGTCCAACCGTTTCAGGAGTTTATCCCCAGAACGCTCCGACAGTTCCTTCCCCTATGCGGATGAGGTAGAAGATGCCCGGGACTACCCTATCCGGGATTCGCCCTAGGGATCCGCGATGAGGGCTCCTGTCAGGCCACGGCGACATCGCCGCCAGGCCTCTCAAGTCGAGGAACAGGCTCTCCACCTACCCGCGCCGCTCATCCCGACTCGTCTGTCTCGACGCCAACGTCGGGCTCGAGCGGAAGAGGATTCCCACCTTGGGGCCCTAGAAACAGCGGCCGCGTTGGCTCAAGCCACTGCTGGCTCCAGTCGCCAGGCCCCTACGCGTCCTGAGCAGGGGCACTTCTATGCCCGACCCGGATCGAGGCCCCGACCGCCCCAAAGGCAGGTTGGGTTGACTCTCCCGGTTGCTGGTACAGACAATAGCCACCGCGGACCACCTCGCGGTAGCGCTATTCGCCAACAGGGTCTACTCCGTGTGGCCGATCCAAGAGGCATGGGTCACCCCGCCTTCCGATCTCGGCCCGGAGGCCTGCCCGGAATCATCGCTCCCCGCGTCCCCTTCGATATCTGTCCCGGTGCCCCTCGCACCTTGGTTTCCAGTCCTCTTGGCCCCAGCACCAGTGCTGCCGGAGGACGCCAGGATAGAGGTCAGCCCTGCCCCGAAGAACCACCCAGGGGCAGGAAGGCAAGGCGTCGACGCCGAGGGAGGAATGTTACGGAATTCCGGACAGAGATCCGACCGGTTCGCTTCTCTGATTTGGAGGCGGAGTATGATTCAGCGACAGAGCCCTCCCCCCAATCCCACCAGTCAGGGGCAGGGGTAGGAATGCGGCACGTCAACCTCGTACTTCCCGAGAGCGAGATCGATATGATCCCCGCTTCTCTCCGAAGGTATATCCGGAGTAGCGAGGGCCTGGTAGACCCCCAAGGATCAAGCTTGCGGTTGGTACCGGCCCCTCTGGAAGCGCCTTCTGCCTCGATCGGAGAAGCCGAAGACTTTTTCTGGGGACCGACGGTCGAACCACGATCTAGTGCACCCCCGGTGAGCACCGACGCTACAGCAGGATGTTCGCTCGCCGGCCCGTCCTATCGTGATGTGGTAGCCAGGGCATCGCCACCCTCAGAGGGCGGCCCGGGATATGGAGGCCAATCGTCCTGCTCGCCGTATTCACCGCCGGCCAGCCTGTCGGCCCGGCGGCCCGCCTCGGCACCACTACCGGTTCCCCGTCCATTCCCAGCCATTGAAGAGGACCAAGGAGACCTGGGTCCCGAGTTTGAGTCGTGGAGCTTCTGGACCGTCCTTGCAGAGGGCCACTTCCCTGAGAAGTTTTGGCCAGTCGCAGGACCGGACTTTGATGCACCCGAATCGCTCACCCCGGATGAGTTCGAATGCTTCCACCGAACTCTCCGGGAGACTCACTCCCGTCTTCACCGCCTAAAAATGCCATATCCTGGGAGTCAAGTGCACCTGGAGGATATTGGTGAGCAGTGCCGTCAAATTGACCTGGCCACGCTCCCCGCGGTTCGGCACCCCGGGTCATTTGGGCACCACGAGGCCCTCCAACAACGATGCGTTGAGTGTTTTCAAGTACTCCGCAAGGTTATCGAGGAAGCCACTCCCCACGTGTATATCCGTGGATGGGGGCAGTACGCTGCCCTACGCTTCAGTGCGATCCGCCGACAGCCCGATTCACTGGGCGGCCCTGAGGGTACATCCCCAGGGACGGAAACAGTCAACATGGCTGACCTGTCGGGGGATGGGAACGGTTTGGAACTTCTCGACGGGGGCTCTCCCCCCGAAGACAAGCCGCTGTTGGATCCATCGGTGAGAGTTACTCGTCATCAGAGGAACCTCCTGGGACTCCCCGCACCCACTGAAGCACTGACGTTGAGCCGAAACGTCAGTATAGATAAAGAGCACGGTGAGGCCATAAAGCCCGCCGACCCATCTGCCTCCACGCAGAGGGCGGACGAGGATCCCGAGAAGGCTACGCTACGTCAACAGCTCGCCGAGCAGAAGAAGCTGGTTGACCAGCTCCTCGCCGAGCGCGCTGCAGAGCAGCGGCCTGACTACGGTGATCCTAGGCCAGGACAACAGGGACAGGAACAGCCACTCCTCGATGAGACCCTCCCGGGCAACCGTGATTATGCCGTGTTCGCCGACAGGAGAGAGGCCATCGCCTATGGCAAGAGGGCGCGGTATGTTTCACCACACCCTCCCGAGCGGCGTGACTACCTGAGAGACCCCGCTCGGATTCCTCCCGCTGCCCCAAGGGCCGCTCTGCCCACCATCCCACGAGCTGCCGAGTTCGACGACCCGGTCGACGACCCGATTGAAGGGCCATGCAATGCGCTCGTGGTTAGAGATCCTCGCCAGGACTGGAACCCATGTCCGGACGATCCGATGGCGGCACTCATCGCCCGCTTGGAGGCCTTGGAGACTCGGCAAGTGGCGATCCCACCGGACGGCAAGCCATACCCAGCATGGGTGGATGACATGCCGGTGCCTCCGGGATTCGGGAATCCCACTTTTTCCCCCTTCAACGGGACTGGAGATCCGCCACAGCATTTGGACCATTTAAACTCGAGGTGCGGGCCTATGTTGGGGACTCCGACACAGCAAGAGGCCGCTAAGCTTCGCTGCTTTGTTCAGACACTGGAAGGGCCAGCATTTGTCTGGTACAGCCAGCTCCCCGTCGGGTCGATAACTAGCTGGGAGGACCTTCGTAGACAGTTCCTCTACCAGTTCAGTTCCACGACCCGGAAGACGAGTATCGCAGACCTCTTCAAGTGCAAACAGAGGCCTGATGAGCGAGTCGCGGACTTCGTCACCCGATGGAAGGGTCTCACGTATTCCCTTGACATGCCATTGACTCAGGAGCAGTTGCTGACAATGTGCGTCGGGAACGTCAAGACCGAGCTGGTCCCTTCCCTGATCACTCAGAATTACCCCGGAGGGTTCAGGGACTTCTCAGACAAAGCTCAACGTCTTGAGGAAGCCCTGCAACAGGCCAGCCAGGCACACCCGCTGCCTCCTATGATTCCTGCAAGGAGAGTCAGCAGGGCTGAGCCCGCTGCTGTCACCCAGATAGAGGCTCCCAGGCCGTTGGAGCTGCTGCCGGTGAGACCAGCTCCGCAGCCTCACAGGAATCCGCCTCCACGGGCTCAGTTCCCGGCCCAGCAGCGGCAACCTCAGAACCGGCCGGCCCCTCCGCGTAATGTACCGCCACAACCCAGGCGAGATAATCAGGGTCCACCTCCTCGGCAGGCCCCTCCAGCCCCTCGTCAAGACCATGCTCCCAGGGGCCCGCGATACCTGACCTACTCATTTCACGAGGATCAGGTCCCCGGTTATTTCCGGAGCGCCCTGGAGCATAGGATTGTGCGACTGCCTGAGTGTTGGAGGCCGGAGGAGGCACATCTCACGGATAACCCCCGCTACTGCCCCTACCATCGGGCCCTGGGGCACACCATCCAGCGGTGCTATGTGTTTAAGGATTGGCTCCAAGACCAGATTAACAACAATGTAATCAGGTTGGGCCCAGCCCCGGCACAAGTGGCGGGCGTGTTCGTGGGATCAGATGACGATAGCGGCAATGAGGACGAATGGCAGCTGGTCTCCGACCGCGGATCCCAGAAGTATAAAAACTGGATGGCCCGCAAGACGATCATTCGCGCCCATGGAATCATCCGTGTGCGCTTGAATCAGCCTGAGCCCCCAGAATCTGCGGGTGCTGCTTCGACATCGTCGTCCCAGCCTGCCTCTTCCAAGAAGAGCAAACGGCGACGGCGCAAGAAGGAAGAGCGCGCCCCGCCAGTTCCGCCACTATCCCGCACTCTCGGCGATTTCATGCCCCCGGAGATGGGGATCCCTCCTCGGATCCGCCCAGTGGTGAATGATTCGTCCGATGATAGTACTGGGTACGATTCGGTTAATACCGTCGAGCTGGTAAATCCCTTTTCGGTTCCCGACGTTGAAGAGAACCAGGTGGACCTCCCTAGTGTCCCCGGTCGTCGCCACCGTCGGAGGAGCCGCAACAACAGGAGTCGCCGGGGCACAGCAGTTGGTACCTCCAGCCAGGCCGTGCACGCCACTGAGACCAGGCAGCAGGCTCAAAACCGAGCTCAGCATGCGCAGCCCCCCCATCCGGGGGTGACGGATTCGCCTCCGCCACTGTTTGTGGTATGGGATCAGGCAGAACCGCCTCAGCCGCGTCGCGATCAGCTCCTCCCTGCCACGAGTCCATCCCGGCCTCCTGGCCCCAGTACGGTGACCATTTCCCGGGCTTCAACCAATGAACAGCGAGATGCGCCAAGCACCAGTCGGCCGCCGGCCCAACCGGCAAGGCCCGTCATGCTTCCAACCGCAGAGCAACCTCCTGCAACCAGGGGCTCGCGCTTGGCCAAAAAGTATGATGTCCTGAAGCACTTGGCCGACATCCCAGCGAGACTCTCCATCCTTGAGGCTCTGCGCATGTCATCTGAGATGCGCGAGGCACTCGCTGAAGCCCTAAAGAGCCCCCTCCAGTTTGAGACAGAGGTTGCGGCTGCAGAGGCCTTTCACGCCGAAACGATTGAGGACGCCGAATGCCAGGCTGTTATCTCGTTTTCTGGTAAGGATGAAGACCCTCCTATACAGGGGCACATTCGTCCGCTGTATGTTACCGGCCAGTTCAACGGCCTTGAAGTCCGGCGCTGTCTTGTCGACACGGGGTCCGGGATTAACCTGATTCCCACTCGGACGCTCCGGAGATTGGGGTTGTCTGAGGATGACTTGATCCCCTCCGACCTCAGGATCCAGGGGTACGACTGCACCGAGCAAACTCCGGTCGGCAAGATACGTTTGAAGACCCAGTTCGGTGACTTGGTTGCCAACACCGAATTCATGGTAGTCTCTCAAGACACTGCGTACAACTTATTGATGGGCAGGCCATGGCTCCACCTTCATGCGGCGGTTCCCTCGTCATACCACCAATGCCTCAAATACTCCCTCAATGGTCGAGTGGGCGTGCTTCAGGGAGATGCCTCTCCTTTTGCCTCATGTGAAGCCCGCTATCTGGACACAGACTATTACAAGAGCAAGGATAAGCAGATCCTGGCAGGTGAGGTCGAGCCTGTCGCTGTTGAAAGTAATCCCTGGGCAAGTTTGGATGACGCTTATGTCCTCCCGATTCGACGGTTGGACGTAGCCATGGTCTCGACGGCTTGTGAGTCTCCTGATGAGATGACCGCGACCGCCCGTGCCAGCACCAGCGGCCCAGTAGGATCTGGTAGCCCCAATGCAGTTGCCAACGCAGCCTCTCCCGTGGACGATCCCTCCCCGAGTGGAGAGGACGTGGAAGATGCACCCCCAGCCTTTGAGGAGGGCGTCTCCGCCACGGTCGATGAGTTAGTACAAGTGAACCTTGGAACCGAAGCAGATCCGAGACCCACATTGGTCAGTGCCGCCATGCCCTCTAAGGAGCGGCAGCAGTACGTGGACTTTCTCAGGCAGCACCGTGATGTGTTCGCTTGGGGATATGACGAGATGCCGGGGCTAGATCCTCAGGTAGCCGTCCACCACCTTGGTCTCCCGGCGAACCATCGCGGGTTCAAGCAGCCTCCCAGGAAGATGCACCCATTCCACGGTGCCATGTTTGAGGCCGAAGTTGACAAGCTTATCAAAGCCAACTTCGTGAGGGAAGTTCAGTACCCCAAATGGCTGGCCAACATTGTGCCGGTCAGGAAGAAGAACGGGCAGATCAGAGTCTGCATCGACTTTCGCGATCTCAACCGCCACTGTCCGAAGGATGATTTTCCTCTTCCAGTGACAGAGCTGTTGATTGACGCCACGACAGGGTTCCAAGCCCTCTCCTTCATGGATGGATACTCCGGATATAACTAAATTCGTATGGCCCCTGAGGATGAGGAGTTCACTGCCTTCAGGGCCCCCCAAGGTACTTTCTGTTACCGGGTCATGCCTTTCGGCCTGAAGAATGCAGGTGCCACCTATCAACGGGCGATGCACCGCATATTCAAGCCAATCCTCGGCACATTGGTGGAATGCTACGTTGACGACTTGGTAGTCAAATCGCGCCAGCGTCAGGACCATCTCAAAGATCTTGAGAAAGTGTTCGGCTTCCTCCGGTCTCGCTGCCTGAAGATGAACCCGTTGAAGTGTGCCTTCGGGGTCACCTCTGGAAAGTTCCTTGGATTTGTGGTAAGATACCGGGGTATTGAGATCGACCCAGAGAAGATCAGGGCGATTAGCCAGATGCCTCCCCCAGGTAACATCCGGGAACTGCAAGGGTTCCAAGGCCACTTAGCTTATATACGCCGATTCATCGCGAATCTGGCCGGCAAGTGTAAGCCCTTTTCTCGGCTCATGAAGAAAGGTGCCACCTATGTATGGGATAAAGAGTGTCAGACCGCTTTCGAGGAAATCAAGCAGTACCTGCTGCAACCTCCGGTTCTGATGCCGCCTGTATCCGGGAAGCCGCTGGTCCTCTATGTGACCGCCCTGGAACGGTCCCTGGGTGCCCTTCTCGCCCAGAAGAACAACGAGGGAACAAAGAATAGCCTCTATTACCTCAGTCGCATGCTCCTCGATGTGGAAGTTAGGTATTCCCCCATCGAGAAGAGTTTCCTGGCGCTCGTATTTGCCGTACATAAATTACGACACTACTTGCAGCACCATGAGGTACATTTGGTTTCTCGGGTAGACCCGTTGAAATATATCCTGAGCCGGCCCATGTTGACTGGTCGTCTAGCGCGGTGGGCTGTGATTCTCCAGCAGTTCGACATCGGGTATGTGTCTCAGAAGGCCATCAAAGGGCAAGAATTGGCAGACTTTCTGGCTGCTCACCCAACCTCCGCGGATCAGCCGCTGGATCTAGGCTTTCCTAATGAGGCCATCCTCTCGGTCGATCGAGCCGGTCCATGCTGGCAGATGCACTTTGACGGTGCCTCCCGGAGCCCCACCGGTAGAAGACTTGATAATCCTAAGCTCAACAGAGTAGGTTTGGGTATCGTCTTCATTACCCCGGAGCAAGCCGTGCTGCCATACTCTTTCCTGTTGTCAGAGGGCTGTACCAACAATGAGGCAGAATACCATGCCCTCATCACCGGCCTCGAGTTAGCTCTCGAGATCGACGTTCCCCATCTGTGTGTGAAAGGGGACTCCGAGCTGGTTGTTAAGCAGATCAATGGCGACTATGTTGTCAGGAAGCCGGAACTTGTGCCACTGCTGGAGTGCACCCTCCTTCTGATGGCCCGGTTCCCTTCTTGGCCAGAGATTGTCCATATTCCTTGGTCGCAGAATGGTCGAGCAGATGCTTTGGCCAGCCTTGCTGCGTCACTTGCGGAGCCTGAACAGGATAACCTGACCGTCCGCGTAACGCACTGCAGGCTCATCGCTCCCGTTATCCCGGAGGAAGATCGCGGCCCGTCGGTAAGTAACCTCACCACGGTTGCCCCTACGCCCGGAGCCCCGAGTACCCCAGATGTGGAAGTCGAACCAGCCCCTGATTGGAGGGCGCCTTTGGTTGGGTATCTCCAACATGGCATTCTCCCGCCGGATCGGGCTGAGCGCGAGCGAGTTCGACGCCGCACATCGCAGTTTGTCCTCCAGAGCAGTCCCGGCCTGGAGCAGATCCTCTATAGACGCAGATTTGATGGTGTTCTCCTCCGTTGCCTTCAGGGAGTTGAGATCCCGCGAGTCATGCAAGAGGTTCATGCTGGTTCATGCGGCGCCCATCAGACTGGGCCGAAACTGTCCCACCAGATTCGGAGGTTGGGATACTTCTGGCCCTCCATGATCCATGACTGCATCGAGTATGCCAGGAGGTGCCATGCATGCCAGGTTCATGCGAACTTTGTGCATCGGCCGCCGGAGCCTCTCCATACCACCAGGTATTCTTGGCCCTTTGCAGTCTGGGGGATGGACGTTGTGGGACCTTACCCGCCGGCGACGGCTCGCCAGTGCCGGTTCATTCTGACCGCCACGGACTTCTTCTCCAAATGGGCAGAGGCGATTCCGCTCAGAGAGGTCAAATCCTGTTCGATCGCTGACTTCATGACCTCCAACATCATTCATCGATTTGGAGTGCCTCACGCTATCCTCACGGATAACGGAGCCAATTTCCGAGCAGCCGAGTTGAAGAAGTTGTACGCCAAATACAACATTCGCTCGAACCATACATCTCGCTATCATGCGCAGGCGAATGGACAGATCGAGGCGTTTAACAAAACCCTCTCTAACATTCTGCAAAAAATGGTTGGTCAGAACAAGAAGAGTTGGACGGACAAGCTCCCCAACGCCCTCTGGGCTTATCGGACGACGACTCGCAATTCCACCCAGATGACCCCTTATTCCCTGGTGTATGGAGCTGAGGCCGTCCTGCCCATCGAGATCCAGTTACCGTCCTTGCGCACTGCGGTCTACGACCAGCAAGCGCCGGACAGAGCTGCTGAAGCCCGTCTAGTCGAGTTGGAAGCACTGGATGAGAATAGACTTCGCGCCTTGCACAACTTGGAGAGGCATCAAAGCAGAATGGCTCGAGCTTTCAATAAGAAGGTTCGCCTCCGCTCCTTCCTGCAGGGTGACCTAGTGCTAGCCCTAAGAGCACCAATGATCCCCGGCAGGAAGCCACCCAAGTTGGAGCCCAAGTGGGAGGGACCTCTTGTCGTCCACAAGGTCTATCCCAATGGTGCGTACTCCCTAGCAACTATGGATGGTGAGCGTGTCACTCCTCCCACCAACGCTAGGTTCCTCAAGCAGTACTTTGTCTGAGTGTACCACGTCCTGCACGACGTTAAACTGCATACGTCCAAGCTGCACGACGTTAAACTGCCTAGCATATCGTCCGCGCTGCAAGACGTTAAACTGCCAAGTGTTTCGTCCAACATGACGTTAAACTGTACCTCGTCCAAGCTACAAGACGTTAAACTGTTTAGCATTCGTCCAACACGACGTTAAACTGTACTACGTCCGAGCTACAAGACGTTAAACTGTTCAGCATTCGTCCTGCATGACGTTAAACTGCCTCTCAAGAACTACGTGCGGCTTGATTCCCATCCTTATGGGATACGTAGGACCGCCTGAAAATTCATGTTTCAGGCCCAGCCCCATCCTTCGGGAATTTCCATCCCATCTCGGGCCCTTGGCCCAGTTGCCCCCGGGTGTGCGGTGTATGGTGTGAGCAAGAGGCTATGCCCTCATTCACATCGGTTTGCTCGTCACGCTGTACGCCCCCCCCCACGTTTGGGGATGCCTTCTGCTCTCCCCTTTTTTCTCTTTTCGTCCTGCATGACGTTAAACTGCCTCTCAAGAACTACGTGCGGCTTGATTCCCATCCTTATGGGATACGTAGGACCGCCTGGACGCTTGTGTCTCAGGTCCAGCCCCGTCTCCTGGTTGATCACGGGGATCTACCGTCTTTTGGTTGCTCTCAGGGTGAGTCCTCCGACCCTTTCCGGTGATCTGTTAACATGTTTTGGGTACTTTGGTCTATGACCCGTGGTGTCGGATTCAATCCCGACAAGTCCTGTGTTGCTTGTCGGGCCTCGCGCTTCCTCTTGTTCGAGCCTTCACTCAAAGGGATCCTCGTTAGCGGTTTGGGTGCGATGCCTCAGTGCTCTCCTACCGCTCCGGGTCGATTTACCGACAGGTCCTGGGCCGCAAATCGATATGAATCCTGCGATTAAGCGGTTGATGCTCGTTTGCTTGCCCAGTTCTAGGCTGACGCGATCGGGTGTTGTGTTGCGAATATGGTCAGCGACATCCTTGATCGCCATGTCGGCTCTTTTAGGCTCCGAACATTGGTTGTGCGGTCCTCATCACACTCCGCCTTTGTGCGTTGTAGTGGAATCTCGACACTCTCCTCATACTGACCTTCAGTACACCTTTACACGTTAGGCAGGCCAACCAGGATAATGGTGTCTGTCGAGGCTCCCACGATCTGAGAACCAAGGGTATATGCTGATGTCCTCCCTAAGGGACGTGTATAGCTGGACCCTCGTCCCCATAAGGAGGAAGGAGTCGCCCGAACAATCGCGTTTTGGGCCCAGTATATCTGGAGGCTAGCATCTCTGCCCCTCGGGTGATGGACATACGCAGGCCCCTATCCCAGGATCCTTCTCCTGGAATCGTGCGTGACCGCAGGGCTGGGTATGTTCCCGCCTCCGCTGAGTCCGCCGCATCGCGATAAGCGGATTCCTCCATGGTCCGAACCACACGACCTTAAACTGTGTTGTCTGGTCCTACCACACGACCTTAAACTGTGTTGTCTGGTCCTACCACACGACCGTAAACTGTGATCGTCTTGGCCACCCGACGAGAAACGACACTGCATCGTGATGTCCTCCTCAGGGGGCACTCACGTTGGGCGCTGGTTAATAACCACGCCATTCATCAATGCCTTTCATGGCTTTATTATTGTGGCGACGCCAGGGATTCCTTAATCACAGGCGTGTCGCTGCACGAAAAACCATCCATCTTTAAGGACAAACAAGAAATATCAAATACCGCTTCTTCTGTGTGCGAGGGTCAGACCCGCACCCTTCCCCGCGCTGGTGCTCGATTGTGTTGCGCCGCGCTTCAAGAACTACGTGTGGCTTGATTCCCATCCTTATGGGATACGTAGGAACGCCCGGATGTTTGAAACTTCGGGTCCAGCCCCCCACCTCTTAAAGATTCCCCCCTTCTCTGGGGAGTCCGCCGCCTTCAGGCCACCCTCAAGGCGTGTCCCTCGACCCCTTTCAGTGGTCCACTGGTGTCAAGAGTACTCTGGTTTATTGCCAGGAGGGTCAGGTTTAGCTTGGTCAGGTCCCTTCCATTTTCAGGCTTCGTGCTCCCTTTCATTCGGACCCATCGCCTACGCCCTGGGTGGAGCCCCCGTGAACGGTTTGGACACAATGCCTCAGTGCTCTCCCACCGACTCGGGCTGGTGCCCCCAATGGGATCGGGCAGCAAATCGATATGAATCCAGCGATTGAGCGGTCGATGCTCGTTTGCTGCCTCATTCCATCAACGGTTAGTGCGATATTGATGCTGCTTTTCCGCCACGGTCGGCAGTACTCCCATATCGTCACGCCGGTGCCCCCAGTCCTTGAGTGAATGGCCGCATGATTCACATCACATTTTCCACCTCCCATTCTGACCAGACAAAATCTCGACACTCTTGACACTATTCCCCAGTGCATCTTCGCATATCCAGGGGATAGGACCACGATTCGGCATACTTTGAGGTTCTTATGGTCCGAGCTCTAAGACCTTAAACTAAGATCTCCCCCTATGGTCCGAGCTCTAAGACCTTAAACTAAGATCTCCCCCTATGGTCCGAGCTCTAAGACCTTAAACTAAGATCTCCCCAAACGGGGTTCTGCGTCCTGCATGACGTTAAACTGCACTCGCAGAACTACGTATGGCTTGATCTCCAGCCTGATGAAGTACGTAGGAATGCCCGGGCATTTCGACTCGGGTCCAGCCTCAGGGATCGCTAAGTCCCGCCCCTCCTCGTCACCGGCCGTCCGGCCTGACTTCGGGTAGAGTGGTGCAGTTGTGATATTCTCCCCGATTCAGCTCGAGATGCCCCGTCGCAATGATGGGAAGCGACAGTCTCCTCGTCAAAGAGGTTCTGTCTGAGAATTGGGGTGATTCACGGCCAGATTAGTGCATCCGCCTAATACGCTTTCCCCACGGTGGCGCAATTTTGAGAGCGTTGGATTCTATCCGAACAAATCGTCACTTCGCCTCACGCTTTCACATGCCCTGTTGATCTGGATTTCCACCCTTGTGCCTGAAGGAACCCCCAAAGCGGCATTGATGATGACATGTGATCCGCCTCCTGCAATATGGATGATGACCTTCGGTCCGTCTATCGCAGTATTATGGTCGATTGATCCATTGTCCGCTTGCCGTCTTGGGCATTTCCTGGAAGGCCAACCGTTGTGGATTTCTGAATTCGGGACACGCGATTCACCCTTTCTCATTTCCCTATGTTCGGATAAAATCTCAAAGCCCCTAGCATTGTCCCGCTCGTGTGTCGGAACAAGTTGGGGGGATGATACATTGATTAGGCTTGAGGTCTCCTTTCCTAGGAATGACCTCCCTCTTTTCTCTAGAAATCCAGGCCCAATTACGGACGCCTGAAGCTTGGTTAACGCTCCCGCAAGGCAATGAATTGTGGTCGAGCATGTTAAACCAAAAGATGCAGATAAATATGGTGATTCATACAAATGGATCGAAATATTGAGTAGTGGGAGAAAATGTTTTGGGGATGGAAAAAACAAAGCCCTTAGGGATTAGCGTGCTGGATAAGTCTTTCTAACACCGCTACCCTTTGGCTGGCGGCCTCCAGAGCTGCTTCTCGCTCTCTGCGTGTCCTCTCCTCGTCGGCAGTCGCAGCACGCAGTTCGTCGATCCTGGCCTGTGCACGCTCCCGCTCGACTTGGAGTGTGACCATCTGTTGGCCCGCCTCCGTCAGCTGTACCTGGGCGTCGATCAGTTGGGCCGATAGTTGCTCCACAAGCTCAGTACACGCTGCGACGAAGGCCTCCTTCTCTGCCGCCTGCCCTTCGAGACGCCGGACTTCCTGCTCCGCCGCGAGGAGCGCCCGCGTGCTCTCCGACATGTCCCGACTTTGTGCGACGTCGGCACGCCGGCAGCTCTCGTGCATCTTTTCGGCCATGAAATCACGGACCGTCAGATGGAGGCGTTGAGCATCAGCTCCCCCGACACATAGGAAGCGCAACCAGGTTTGAAGTGATCCCATGCGCCCCAGCCACTCCGATGGGTCTCGCTTAAGGAAGCGCTGGATGCACTTCCACCCCCTTCGGCACGCTATCCGGCTCTCCTCGACCGCCTCCGCGTCCGAGTCGTCCATCTCCTCGGGGTCGGTAGGCCGGTAGGCAGGGAAGGCAGCCAGCAGGTCTGTTGCAGGGTCCGCCCCTGGGATGTCCTCATGGGGGATAGGTTCCCCAACATCTGGGCGACCTTCTTCTCTCTCCCCAGCAGCGTTGACACCCTCGTCAGCCCCTGACCTCTCTCCGATGTCAGCACCGCCGACGTCCGTAGCCACTTGATCAGCAGTTGGTGGGGCCGGCTCGGTGTGGGAAGTCTGTTCCGGAGCAGGCGGCGTGTCTGCCACCGGTCCACTCGTGGATGGCCCGGGTTCGGCAACCCGACGAGCCTCCAGCGTTGAGATCACTGCGCAAGGCATGCCGTGGTTAGTCACGGATCGTCAACGGCAAGCACCAGCAGTAAGGTAAGGAGACTTACGGGAATCCAAGGCGTCACCTTCCTCTATCCCGGCCGCCGTAGGAACAGTTGCAGCAGGGGACCCCTCAACGCTTATCAGTTCAATGATGGGCATCTGGCCCCCGCCTTGTCCTGCTGGCGCCTCTCCTACTCCCGCTGAGGAAGCCTGACCAACATCCGTGCGCTCGTGAGAAAGGTGGAGAAATGGGTTAGAAGCTGCATAAGATAATGGATGAAGCAGGTTGAGTAGGGATAGAAGCGGACCTCGAGGAGCTCAGTGACATCAACATTGTCAGATCCAGCCACCTCGCCGCTCTCCCGCGGGCTCCCCTGATGGGATCTTCCCTCGGAGCCTTCATCCTCCCCCATCTCCTCCTCTTCCTCGGAGTCATTGCTACTGTCATCTTCCGCCGGCAGCATCTATTCTGGAGCGGGCTCTAGACCGAGCATCACCTTCACCAGAAGGGATGGCTCCGCACGCTGACCACGTTGGTGCGCGTACTCGTCCATGGCCGTCAGATACGCATACTGCCGGTTGAAGTCCACCCTGTCGGCAATATGGAGGCGCCCGACCTCTGGCAGATGGATTCCTTCTCTAAGTATCTTTCGCCAGATGGCGTCGGTCCCCAGTGACTGCCGCAGGGTCATCCAGGCCGACCACAGCGCCGGGAAGACTGCATCGTGGGAGGGTTCGAGCAGACGCCTTACCTGCTTCCCGGGCCGCTCTTCGACCACCACACGTGCCCCCTCTCTGGACGCCGAGGTCGTAGCGGCAGCCTGCGATGTGCCCGCCGCCGAAGTCCCTGCTCGCGCCGGCTCTGCTGCTTGGCGCGCCTCCGTTCTCCCCCGTGTAACGGCCCCTCGCCTCCTTCCTTGACGCCCGGTCTCCGCACGGGTGACCTCGAGCTGCCGAACTGGCTTCCGTAGAAGCCCCTCAGGGTACGCGATGGCCCAGTGTTCGGCGTACTCGGTTACCAAGCCTGCGTCGACCCCGGTAGGAGGGAGAGTGATGACGTCGCCAGAGCCAAAGGCGACAAACATCAGCCACATCTGGCGAAGGACGCTAGGGTTCGTCTCCTCCCGGACAGCAGTGAATACCCTCTTCGGCATCCGTTGAAGGCACCCGAACTGCCTGGCGAACCGGGTTGGCACGTAAGGCTCGCAGATCACCTTCCCGTCGATCCGAGCCACGAGCACCCCGCCCCGCATGTTCAGGAAGTATTCATGCTGCTCCAGCGGGCCCTGCCCGTTGTCGATCATCTGGCCGACGGGAGTGGGGAACGAGCTGAAGTTGAAATTGGCATGATTGCCAATCCGAATCCTCACGCCCTCTTCACTTAGGGTCATCGGAGCGACCCCCGCAATGTTCAGCAGGGAGGGTCGCAGGCCGTTGCCCGGAGGAATGATGGCGTTCGGAAACGTGTACCCACCAAGGTGAGCAGCCACCCAGCCGTGGAAGAATTGAAAGGGCCCACAGATCCTTCGTGGCGACCCCCCTCGTGAGATGCATCCCAGGATGGCGTACAGCTTAGCCAACACTGGGACCCCGAGGTTATATCTTTTGTTGGCGGCCATAGCACCCGCCATCGCCAGCGTCGCCGGGCGAACGCCCATTCTCGCGTCCCGCACTGGCAGGAGCCACCCACTCAGAAAGGCGGCCAGGAACGCCGCGTACCGGACATTTGGGTCCCGGGCCTCGATGACGCGGTACCCCCATGAGCGGTAGTCGCCCGTCTCCAGGACCCGCCAGTACGACCCGTTCCGGCTCCTCTGAGCCACGGTCGGGCACCGCTTCCCCCTGCCTGGCATCTTGACCGCCGGGTCATGCTCCAAGAACTGGCCGAACCACTCCTTGTAGGCTATGTACTTCTGGAAGTCCTTGATCCCGAGCCGCTGCGTAGCCAGGTCAAGCAGATGCCAGGTCAGAATGGGAGTCCGTGACCTGTCTTCCCAGGTGTTCTTCGGAGGCAGGAACTCATCGTACTGGTAACCCTCCAGCGGGATACCTCCGATGCAGTGGATGTCCCAGAGACCGATGCCGACCTCCCCATGGTGAAGATGGAAGGTGTTGGTATCTGGGGACCAGCGGGTGAACAGCTCCGGCCCGAGCTCGGACTGCTGGTAGAAGTGGAACTGCGACGTCCACACCGCCTCAAACAGGCCGATGTACCGCAGCTCCTCCGCGAAGTGATCGCAAGTGTGGCGTACCCAGAACGCCCAGGCCCACTCACTGGTGAAATTGCCCCCAGATCGCAAGTCCCAGTCCTTCAGCCAGCCCTTGGTGTCGTCGGTGACACTCTGGCGATATATGCTCGAGTAGAGGGCTAGAGAGTTCTCCGCAGTAGGCTCACTTCCAACGATGGTTCGCGTCCTCGGGTTCAGGACATAGACATCCAAATGCCTGGTCTCCCTGGCAGGATGCCCATTGTTGGTGATTTTATAGCGGGGAAGCTCGTCCTCCCGAGTCACCCAGGTCCGTGGCGCGTCAACCTCGAACCCTGGCACCGGAACCTCATCTAGGATGCCGAAGTTCCAGAGCGGGAGGTTGTCTGACAGTGGATATGTCTTCTGGGCCGGCGTCAGCAAGTCGAACAAGGATTGATTGTTCAAAACAATATCCTTGGCTCCGTAGACCTCCTCGTTCGTCACCATCTCAGCTCTGCGAGTGGCGGCATCCCCCTCATTTCCTTGATGCGCGGCCATCTCAGAAGCTTCGGGAGTCGTGCGGGTTAAGGGATGAAGCGTGCGGAATCGGATGAGGCTGGTAGAGAAGTTTGAGAGTTGGCGCGCAATCCTAGTGGACGGCGCGCAATCGAGAAGTCCGTCGCGTAAAACCCCGGGTGTTCGCGCAAAAGCAGGCCGAATTCCGGACAGGTTTGCGCGACGAGCGGGCGAATTCCGCGCCGGAAAAGGCAATTTCGCGCACGAGAGCTCGAATGCTTATCGCGCAGAAGGCCAGTGTACGGTGCGGGGGACCCAGGGCCCCTATTTATAGGCAAGGCCGGGAGTCCGCGCTGCGCGGAAAGCGCTTTGCGTGACCGCGACAGCAAATTTCGCGCCCGACGCCCTTTTTTGCGCGCCACCGTCCCGCGCCGCCCAGGACTTCGGCATTCCGGCGTCTCCCTCGGAACCCGATCGTTGCGACCTCTCGCCGATCAGATTCCGAGTGGGGGCTTTTGTAGACGCCGGAAAAGTTCGTTGTTCCCAAACGAAGCTCCGGATGCGGAAAGCGAGGTCATATTTGGAGTCGGAAGCACGTTTCGGAGGGCCCGGAGGACTTGCGCGGAATTTTGGAGCCCCGCGCGCAAAGTTGATGAGCCGCGCGTAAACCTCCCGGGATGCGCGCAAAGCGCTGGGCCGGCGCGCAATTTTGCGCGCCAGTGGCCCGCGCGACTCCCTTGCGCGCCGGGCCCGATTCCGCGCCCGCGAAGAGAATTTCGCGCCCGCGAACTGGATTCCGCGCCCGGGGTTGCCTATAAATATAAGGCGACCCCCGACGTTTTGAAGGTTGCCAGAAGTCGAACGGTCTCTCGTGCGCGCAATCCAACCCCTTCCGCGCGCAATGCCGATCTTCAGGTAACCTCTTTTCTTTCGCGCAAGAAAGCCTTGGGGTTCGCCTTCGCGCGCAATCCCTTTGGCTCCTTTCCTTTGAATAAATATTCACCCAAAGGCATTCGCGCGCAAAAGAAGCCTCTTGCGCGCAATTGCCCCTGGGTGCGCGCAATCCAACCCGATTGCACGCACCCCCTTTTTCCAAAGTGGCCATTCATTAAAGAATGAGCCGTTGCCCCCGCGCGCTACCCGAAGCCCGGTGCGCGCAATCTCTATCATCCGCGCGCAACGTTCTGGCCCAAGCCGCCCATTTGCGCGCCGACCCGCGGTATTGCGCGCAAAGATCCTCTTTTGCGCGCAAGCTGCCAGGGTCGCCCCCTTTGACCCGCTGAGGGTACCCGCCTGCGTGGCGCCCGATGACCCTCATCCCGGGTGCCCGCACTGTGCGTTGTCTTTCCGTGCGGCCCTCCAGGATTGCGCGAAGTGACACGGACCTATCAGCGGCTTCAACGTCCTGCACGACGTTAAACTGCATACGTCCAACATGACATTAAAATGTGCCACGTCCGCGCTACAAGACGTTAAACTGCCAGGCGTTTACGTCCCGCACGACATTAAACTGCACCATCGTCCGCGCTGCAAGACGTTAAACTGCCAAGCATCTTCGTCCTCAACACACGACGTTAAACTGTACTTCGTCCGGCAAGACGTTAAACCATCCGCATCACCTGATCCCGTGTCTCGCACGCAGGATCCCCCCGGTCTGGATGTGGCCCCCACCCGCGCGTCTCTGCAGGGATGTCGGGATTGGAGTGGCCTTCGCCCACAGGGGTAGAGTGTTACAGACAGAACGAACTACGTGGACTTTGATCCCTGTCTTCTAAACAGGGTACGTAGGAAGCCTCTCCGAGGTTCAAGCCTACCACCTGGTCGTCCCGGTCGTATTTACGTCGGTTCGTCCATCAGTGGACCCCTCCCGGGTTCACACCTGCGTTGATTCACCTATGAATCCGCCTCTGTGGGGGACTGCACGTGTGTATCTCCATTGTGCTTCCCCACTGCCCCTTTTTCTATTTCTCCTTTTATCGTCCAGCATGACGTGAAACTATGATTCACCCGGCCGTTCCATCCCCCCCTGTGCGAGGTGGTTCGGTTCGATCCTTCTCCAGGCAGCCTCGACCTCCTTGTGAGTCAGCTTGCCAACGTCCAGCATGACGTGAAACTGTGATCCACCCGGCCGTTCCATCCCCCTCTGTGTGAGGTGGTTCGGTTCAATCCTCCGCCCGGCGGCCTTGATCTCTTTGTGAGTCGGCTTGCCGACGTCCAACATGACGTTAAACTGTATATCTGAACTACACTGACTTTGATCCGCGCTAACGCACGGTACGTAGGAAGCCCCTACGGGGTCCAAGCCCTTCACTCCATCATCCATCCTGATCCTTACCCGGGCCACCACATCCCGGTGGGGTCATGCCATTTCATCCCACTCCACTTCACTCGGGAAGCCGCCCATGTGCTGGCCCCCAGCGTCGGAGGTTCCCCTCAAGGGGTTCTGTCATCTGATCCACTCCTCGTGTTGATCAGTCCGATGCTGTCTCCGCTGGACGTCAAACTCGCGGCATACCCCGTGTTAAACATGGGAAGCTGAGGAAAACCTCAGGTAACACAGTTCCCCGCGCCAAGCACGGGATGCCTCAGGCCATCACGCCTTCAAGAAGCCCTATTAGGGACGGAAGGCAGACATGCAGAGGCGTAGTGTTAGGACACGCCCCCAACACCCAGAGCCACCCGGTCTCCTCACCGCAGGTTGCTGCCCCGACCAGACTCCTTGGAGCGTCCGGGCGGAAGCAGCGTAATTAACCGGTGTCCATGAAGATATGGCGCCGGGAACGAGATTCACGAACATTTTTAAATCTATGATGGAGACCCGGATTAGGAGACGAGTTCCGAGGAGACGTCCACGGAAGGAGGAGCCGACATCCCATCATCCCGGTTTCGATCAAGGAGCAGACGCCCCTGAATAAGGGACGGATGCCGCCCGCCTTTGGAAAGCAGGACTGCGGGACCACAAGCCGCGCGCCCATCCCCTCGGGTTGACGGGTGCACGCGCGAACGCGTCCTGGCGGAACAGCGTAACCCGACGCACATCCGCACCGAAACAAATGTTTTTATATCAATCTGTTGTATTGATATCTTGTGATTGAAGGGTGGAAATTTTATGTTTCCTTTATGCATGTTTTATGTGATACGATTATGTTGAGGTTCTTGGGCATTATTATGAAGACGGGTGGTTCCGTGATAAACTAAGGGTGGGTGAGCCCGATATAGATCTCCAATTCATTGGGTAATGCAAAGGAGTGAAACATTAAGGTTTCTCCAAATCGATTTAGGGAATATACTGTGATGGGTATTCCAAACGTAACCAAGAGGGTTACTCCCTACGTAAGAATGTTATGAATGCCTCAAGTTACCTTTATGTCTTATGATTTCTATGATTTATTCATGTTTTGATGAGGTATGTTAAAGTGCTTATGTTTTATGGGTAAAGTATGATTTCATTCTTATGTATATATGAACTTATGTTTCCTTTCCATATTTTATAACACATACTGAGCTTTTTATGCTCATCCCAAGTTTGTTTTGAAATGTTTTTCACAGGTCAAGGGAAAGGTACATGATATGATGATAGTGTCAAGGAAGTGTCAAGAAATAATCCATGTTTTATTTTAAATATGTTCCGTTGATGGGAAAAAATGAATACTATCTTTATGTAACCACTTTGTTTAAATGTGGAATGTAATGCAAGTTTTATGATCTAATTCTCTAAAACTCTAAACCTGAAAAGATCCTCAATGTGTAATCTTGTAATAAATCAAGATTATGTAGGGTTTAAGGCCTGGGACTTATAGGGATAATATCACTTTTGAAGACTATAAACAAAATAGAAGACCTATTTTAGGTGGAAAACACCCACTCTACCCTGACCAAGTCTAGGGAGTTCAATAAGAAGATAGGTGGGCATAAGTTCTCTTACTTTGTATGATGAGTCCCACACATGATATGATGTTTCTAAGATTAACACTCATATAAAACTATCTATAGATTACATATCTCAACTAATTTACTAATAGGAGATTATAACCATCTCACCTATTCATGTAAAACCCTTGATAGTCCAAACACTAATGGTGGTAAACCCATCATACCTTCCTAAAATGGTCCATGAACATTTATCCAGTGGTCTGCCTCTCCCAGACATCTTTTATCAACACACTAATAAGGAGAATATCATGAAAGTGTACATGAATCAACATATATTTAGGTTTTACTAGGAGGTGAGAGTGCTCCCTTAGTACTAATAATTTGGACTATGATGATTGAAGCTCTTATTAACGTTGATGAGGAGAAAAATTTTAAAAGGGATGATCATGTAGTTTTTCTCATAAAATCAATGCCCATAAGAGAGGATTATGATTTATTATAGATGAGATAGTATCTATATTGCCTTTATTTACCTTGTCACCCTTAAACTAATATATACCTTCTATGTCACTTGTCATGTTTCTTCCACATGTGGAGGTTCTAACCTCAAAGGATCCTATTTCAACACCCCAGAGGAAGAAGTACACTGAATATATGGGTTTTACTATGATAACACACTCAAAGGTGGGTTAACTAGTCTTATACCTGTGTAACTTGGTCCTAAAATATGTCACATTTTTTGAGAGTGACTTTGAGCCGGACTAGGAGTCCTTGAACTTTCCCCACACCACCTGAAAAAACACATATAAGGGTATATGGAACATAATCCATGAGACCCCCATGGAGTATATAGATATAAAATTGTATCAAATAATTAAATTATTCATGATTTTAAGAATTAGGGTATTTAACTATCAAGTTATCCATGTCACTATCAAGGCGATCATTCCAGAATAAGAGTAAGAATAGAAAATCTAGATGCTCATTTCCATGCCAAGATCAAAAGTGAATTATAATGACCTCTAAGATATGGTTATTTGAAGGGAATCTCATTATGAAAAGGTGGAATCAGAGTAGTGACACTAGGTTTATAAAGAATCTATCCACATAATTATCTTTTAGTAGGAACTAGATGTTTCTAAATAAATATCAGTAGGATGCCGCAAGCTTCCCCAAGATTTTGAGTTCAAGAAAAAGAATGCGACTAATGAAGCGAAGAGTCTCTACCCTATCAAGGAAGATGAATTTGAAGATCTATATGAGTTCCAAAATGTTATAGATGAATCTGAGAAATCCATTGAAGAACTTTAATCCTTTATAGATGTTAGTTTTTAATATATCATTATCTTGGAGAGAGACTCCAATTTATTAATGCTCCTCTTCTTGTTTTTTTCACATGAATGAAACAAATTCTATTATCATTAATTTTCAATTATTTAATAATTTTATCACTTTAAATATCATTTAATATTATCCAATGAAACCCTCAAAAATAAATATCAAGATAACTAGAATCCACCTGAATATTGAATTGGAATGGATTAAGTCAATCATGGTTCTCAAACACTTGAGTCGTGAGATTTTCTCATGGGCATGTGATCACAGATGGGTATATGAATATACCGTAGAAATGAAACACTATGTTTGGTCCATCTAGATATTTACATGATTTTCTTCTAGTCATGTTCTGATGGATGAGTATAGTCATATATACCATCAACACAACACTAAATTTGGTATATTCAGATATGAAAATGATTTCCTCTTGGGAATGTTCTAACGGAGAGGTATAAGCATATGTATTATCACCATAACACTAGAGTTAGTCTATTTAGATATGAAAATTATTTCATCCATGGTGTGAACTCATGGATTGGTATAAACATATATACCATCCCCATAATACTATATTTGGTCCATTTAGATATGAAAGTGGATGACTCATTATGATGAAAATCACAAAGGTAGAATTGGAATGAGGATACCAATGTTCAAGGGGGATCAAATACCCCATGAATAAATCTTATTATATATCACACAAATGTTATAAACTTATATATGATAGGAACATGAGGATGACTCTACTTTTTTCTACTCTAAGAGACTTAGCGAGCATGGATTTACTTTTACTAAGATCATATAGTTTATCCCATAAGCCTTGTGTCATTTTTTATAAACCCTAAATTTTTTATAATATTATATGGATGAGACATAATAGGAAGGAACTAAACTCATTATCAGTCTTACCATTATGAATTTTCAACTTGACAAGTTTTATTTATTTTCCTTTTTAAGTGCTCATTTTTTCTTAGATTACATAAGATGCATGTACAATGAGTAGAGAATCATTTTTTATTTTCTTCCCTTTATGTTTTTCAACCTGGTGAGTACCATTTCTATTTAATTTGGTAATTTAAGGTTTTTCAAGTAATACCAATGTGTATGGTGTTTTATATTTGACAAATTTTACCAAAAAAAGTGAGGTGGTCTGTATAAAAATATGGGTGAATGTGAATGTAGAGTCTCAATTTCACAAATGCTGATGAACTCAAGGAATGAACATATAGTTTATAGATATAGTTCTTTGACCCACTGGGATAGAGGTTAAAGTTTTGTAAATTTTAATAAAGTATAGAATATCCTATCTATTAACATGCATGAGAAAAACCCAATACCAACGAATAAAACCTGGTGAAACTAATGTAGATAGCCTCACAGGTAAGTGCATGCAGTTTATGTTCATAATGATTAGACCAAAAGGTGAGATAATATATCTAGTAAAGGAAATGTGAAACCTGATTTGAATTAAGAGCCCATTACTGATATCATAGATCAACCCATAAGCAAGTGCATGCATTTTAGGGTCTTGATGTTCGCACCAAAAGGGTTCAAGAATAGGATGTCATATTCTTATATTAAAAATAGGAATGGTGCATGAATGTGTAAAATCAAGGGTATTCAAATATACTTTAATATTTATTTTTTTCCTTGTTTTGTTTCATAGTTACTCATTAAATGGTTGAACTGAGTTCTTTAAATTTGACACTAATTAAAAATAGCCCTATTAAAATCCGTTTGAATCTATCCTTCTCTTTTAAGATGAGTAATGTAGTGAAAAAATAAATAAAGATAGAATTAAAATATAATTTTTATATTGGTTCAAGGCATATGACCTCCCTTAATCCAATTTACTAACACTAAATGTGATCTTGGTGATTTTATTCTAGTCCCTTTCCTTGGTACTTACCAGATGAGTGCAAGTAGCAGTTATTTGGTATAAATGATCCAAGAAATTTTAGAAGGATATCCCTTTAAAATAATTTCCCATGGTATTCCTCTGAGACATAGTACAAGGAGTAAAAACTTAAATTAATAAGGAAAATATGTGAAAAAAGAATAAAAATATGAACACAGTGGAAAGCAGCACCTGTTAGATGATGAAGAACTTCCAGAGAATGAATATGTCTTAAAAGTGTAGCTCTAAAAGGGTTTTTCGAATACAATAGATTTTTACATATCAAAATAGAAATAGTAAACATCTCCCTTTTTTTGAATCAAATATTTTTAATGACTAAGATATGAATTCAGATCATAGTTCATGGGTGTTAGAGAAACTCTAGGCACATGAATTCTGCTTGCAATTCAGAATAATTGAAGTGTAGCTTTTTCCTCAACTAGAGTAGTGTTACTGTGCGTTTATATTTTATGTTCTCGAGATACAAGCATATATACTATCTTCAAAAAAATAAATATGTAAAAAATATTTCTTAATATTCTCCATGAAAACTAGTAAGTATTCAAACATTGGAGATTCTAGTCTTCCTCATAATTAGTAGCTTCATTGAAGTCAAAAATTTCAAATAGCTTGTTTATATCATCTTTAAACATCTTGGACTTTAATAGAAATAAATCAAGAGTGATTTTATTCTATATATCAACAAAAATAATAATAATTTATTAAAAATATTAAAAATTTAATAATTTGAAAGGGTAACTTTCTATATTTCAAAAGAGTAATGACATTTCAGAAGGGTACACTCTATTTTTGAAGGGTATACACTATCTCAAAAGGGTATAATTATGAAGAGTATATAATATTTCAAAAGGTATAATATATTTTATAAATGGTATCTTATATTTATAAAGGGTATACAATTTTTTATAAGGGTAACATATATTTCATATGGGTATATTCTATTTTGGAAGGGTATACTCTATTTCAGAAGGGTATATTCAATTTCGAAAGTGTATACTCTATTTTAGAAGAGTAAAATATATTTAATAAGGGTATACTAAATTTTATAAAAAAGATAAAGGTACTTAAATAAAAAATATTACATAATTTTGGAAGGGTAAAGTAATAAAGAAATTTATTCAAACCAAATATAACCACCTTGAAATAATAGCTCCAAATATAATGAAAAACTAAATAAACATAAATTTATAACATGAAAATCACTCAAGATAAACTTATTAGTAAAAAATAAAGGTTTTTGGGAGTATAAAAACTAGGGATAAAATCGTAATGTGTTGTAACAATATTATAATCCAACAATATTTTCCTTTTTGATGATCAAAATGCCTGTAAAATTTCAAAAAATTTCATAGGTTAATATTTATAAATTAAACTTCTAGAATTTAAAGTTATGAACTTTATAATATTCAAATAAATAATA
Organism: Viscum album; assembly: GCA_963277665.1. NCBI lineage: Eukaryota > Viridiplantae > Streptophyta > Magnoliopsida > Santalales > Viscaceae > Viscum > Viscum album. The sequence goes on along the minus strand of OY728125.1, from coordinate 948,320,518 downwards.
GATAATTTGATTAAAATTTTGGTTTTATATAATATTTCCATCCCTTTTTGTGATATTAAAAATAATATTAAGATTAGAGGGTAAAACAAATTACATTTTGAACACTAAAATAATAAAACTATAAGAACCAAGTACTAAAATGAATAAGAATTTGGCATTAATAGTATTGAATAAATAAAAATAGAGTTACACTGATAATCAAAAATAAGTTGAAAAATAGATATAAACATAAAGATATAATTATTTAGGCTTAGAGTTTTCGTTTGATGAAGGATTAGGTTTTGGTTTCATAGTGGGTTTAGTAGGTGGGTTAGTAGGAGGGGAACCATGTGAAAAAGTAGCTCATATTTTTAAGAGATCCCTCATCCTTTACTTGTAATAAAAACCCCTCTAGAGTATTTGGTCAAGGAGTTATATACCTTATAACATCATAAAAATATTTACCACAAAACTCCACCCTCAGTACTATTTCATCTTTACAAAAGTTAAGAAAAAAACCTGAATCCTTATCTCAGAGAATAAACAAAAAATTCATATAGACTAGAAAGATATTATTTCATTACTCATCTAGGAAAAATATTCTTTAGAAAATCTAACCGATCTTCAAAAATCACTAAGTTAATAGTAAGAATATGTGTATCCTATATTTATCTATAAATCAAAACCAATTTTCCTTTAGAATATACCCTCTAAACTATAGTTTCTTCCTAAATATATTCAGTAGAAGCTAATTCTGATTATGAATAAAGTAATATATGGTGATCTTTCAAAATATTTTATATATTAGTAGTCATAACTAGGAAATTAGAATCTAGATACACTTCTTATTGATCCATTGACTTTAAAATTCTTTAATATTATTCAAGACTCTCCACTTAAGTCTAATTTTAATATTTTGAACTATCATAAAAAATAGGCCATATTAAATATAAAATTTCAAAGGACTTAAATAATTTTCTTAATTTTACACTTGATATATTTAATTTCAGAAGTTAAAACATTTTTTATCTCCTACTGAGTTTATAGGGATACCACATCACATTACAGGGATTGAATTTTTTCATTCGACATACTCAAATCAGATGAAACTATATTAAGTTAATCTCTCATAAATTTAGTTCCTTTCAAAATAGAATTTGAAACATCTGAGTAAACTGGTTAAGTAGGGAATTTTTTTAATAAATCGAAACTAATAATTCATCATCATATTCAAATTATAAAAATAATTTTTGGAAATCATCTATTCTTTCATGTCATCTAATTTATATTTAGAAACCAATTGTTATTTTTTTCATCAAAATAAGATTTTATTTCCTCAAGACTAGATTTAGGCATAGAATTATCCTTTTAGCCTTTTATATCCTCCCTAACATACATGAGCCTATATTCCAAACCAATAATCTCTTCGTTTGATAAATTTAATTTGGGAACATTTCAGATACAATGTTCCAAACTTGGTAATAATATCCTAAAGATCATTTTTCTCAGCAGAAACACATCCAAATAGAGAGGGAATTTATTCAGACAGAACTGGATTATTTCTTCTTATCAAAGGAAATTCAATATCTACACCTCCAGAATATTAAAATTATTCTCCATGATTCTCTTCAAGTTTAACCCAATTATTCTAGAGAGACTCTCTATCCACTGATTCTTTATCCTTAGTTCTCAATGCAACAACATTTTTAACTTCTACTTATTGAACTAGAAATTTAGATCCTATAATATGTTTCTCCTCATGAGAATAATATAGAACTTTATCTCTTAAAACTTAATCAATAAGTAAGTTAGGTTTTTAATCCTAAAAAACTTCAGATAATGCAGGTTTATTCACCTCAGCTATAGTTAAGTCAAATATTGTGGTAGTTTCTCTTGAATTTCCCCCTTCAATTGGAGTGGAGATTTCAACACCAACTCTAACTTCTACTCATTTATTCTTAATAGAAATAAGATAATTTTAAGAATATTTGCAAGAAAATACAATATTTCTCATCACTCTAACTAATAAAGTAATATTGTAATAAACAATTACAACCGCAAAATAATTCAGCACAACTTCCTTGTTCTAAAAAAATAGAGTAAATTTTTTCCCTTGAGGATAAAATGTAAAAATTTTCCTTATCTTATTAAAATGATACAAAAATTGAATCATACATATATATAAATTAAATTTATCTTCTTTTATCAGAATATATTAAAGATAAATTTCCCAAACAATAAATTTTCAAACTCACTAGTCTTATGATCAATTCTTGTTTGAATAAATTTAGAAAGAAATTTTTTGTTAGTATCTATTTCCTCTAGGTGTTTTATCACAACTTTATAAGTCCCAAATAGAAATAACATTATATGAATAGGAATCACATCAATATCATTAGTAAAATACTGATTGAAATGAAACCTTCATCCATGAGGACAATGGAAATATTTCAACATATCTATTGAAAAAATCAAAATGAATTTTCTATTTACTTTTGAAATATATTAATCTACATTCTAATTAAATTTAAATTGATCATTTACATAGAAATCATAAACCTCCTAAAGAAAAATTCAGTTTCCATCACATAAAAAATAAATTCTCATTTATGAAAACTTAAAAATTTCTTTAATATTAAGGTCGTTAGACTTAACCAAGCCTTGTCGATAACATTTCAAGGAAGAAATCAACATTAAGAAGAAGTAGGCTATTATTTATTATAAATTATTGAGGCATATTTATTAGTTCTATTTGAATTGCCTATAACCAGTTAAAAGTTTACGATTTGTGGGACTGAGGATTAGGGTTTCAAGGACTTATAATTGAGATAATGAGATATATTTGAGGTTTGAAAATGAGTGTGTTTGAGAAAAAGATTGATAAACACTTAAGAGTTAAAAAAATTGTTTGAGGGTTATAAAAATATACATCATAAAATAATTTAAATAAATTGAAAGTAGTAAAGGAATAAAGTTATTTAATCCACAAAAATACATACTTAATTTGAAAAGAAAATAAATTAGAATATTGAATAGAATCAGAATAAATTCTATTAAATTCAAATAATTCAAATTCACTTTAAAAAATAAAATATTTTAGCTGGAAGGGATTAATAAATATATCTAACAATTTATTTTTAGTATTTATAAACTCAAGAGATATATAACATCTTTTGTGTGTGTGATCTCTTAAGAAATGATGTCTTATGTCAATATTATTTATTATAAAATAGTTTATTGGATTTTTTTTTTGAAATTTTGACAATAACTGTGTTGGAAAATTTTATAGTAAAATGATTAAAATTAAATCCAAAGTCTATTTGGATGTGATTAATCCAAAAAAATATGCTTAAAAATTACTAGCTACTATATATTTAGCTTTAGTAGTTGATAATACAATAGGGTGATGCTCATGACTAGACCAAGAAACAAATGAATTTCCAAAGATGTTGCAGGTTCATGAGGTGATCTATCTATCTAATATAGTCTCTCCAAAATTATAATTTGAATATGAAATCAAATAAAATACAATGGTTTTAGAAAAAAGTAAAGATAAAGAATTTTTTCATTTTAAATTTATCAATTTGTTTGGAAGTATTTAAATGAGATTCTTTGTGATTTTGTTGAAATCTTGAACATAAACATACAATAAACATGAAATCTGTTCTTCTTTAAGTAAGATATAAAAAATCCCAATAATTTTTCTATATATCTTATTTTCAACTAATTTTACAAGTTTATCCATGTCAAGAGTAATATTAGAATTCATAGGAGTAGTATATATTTTACTATTTTCATATAAAAAACTCTTAAGTAAGTCATGAATATAGTTAATTTGATTTAAAAAATACCCAATTTTTTTAAATATATGAAATCTAAGAATGAAATTTAAATCACCCATCATGCTCATTTAAAATTATTTTTGCATAAGTTTAAAAAATTCATTACATAATTTCAGGCTAGTTAAACAAAAAATCACATCATTAACATAAATATGAACAAGTAAATTATTAGAATATGGTTTTTTATTGAATAATATAGGATCTACCAAGACTAAAGTAAATTTTTTTGGTAAAATAAATGAACTCAACCTTTTATAAAAATCTCTGGCTTCTTGTTTAAGGAAATAAAAATATTTAATAATTTTAAAAACATAATTTGGAAAGTGAGAATTTTTAAAATATGTAGGTGTCTTAACATAAAATTCCCCCATAATAAAACCATTTAAAAAAAATTAGATCTTAAATCAATAAAAATAGTTTAATCTTCTATGAAAGGATACTAATAAATTTTAATCTATATATGGGAGAAAAGGTTTATTTATAATATATTCAACCCTCTTGATTATAAACATTGTCCAATAACCTATACTTATTTGTAATTATTACAACATGATCATCTCGTTTATTTATAGAGACCCATTTAGTTCCTATAATAGGGTAATTTGAGGGCCTATCAACTAATTCCCAAACCTTATTCCCATTGAAATAGTTTAATTTCTCTTACATAGCTAAAATCAAACTTTCAACACTCAAGGTTTCATCTATATCTTTGGATTAAAGTTGAGATAAAAGGGAATAAAATTTATCATGGTTGATAGTAATTATTCTAGTCCTAACTCCCCAATATAGGTTTCCTATAATAGTTTCTAAAGTGTGGGTTTTTAAGGTTATAGGATATCTAGGAGTCCCACTTTGAGGTTCATCAGTTTCCAACCTTCTTGAACTCGTATATTCTTGATCATGTACCAAATCATCATCTTTTTTCTTGTAAAAAAGTGTACTATGTCTCAAGTTATCTAAATAATCACCAAGGTCTCCAATTTGAGTTTTATTATGATCCAAGGGACCACTTTCTTCGAATTTTACTTGGGTTTATTCTTTAATAGTACTTAAAATTTTATTGAAATCCCTATAAGCTTTAAAATTGGTATAATATCCTTGAAAGATTCCTTTATCAGCCTTTGAATTAAACTTACCAGGATTATATTTTGTGTTTATGATATAAACATTACATAAAAAACATTGAAGTATCCAACCTTGTTTTCTATAATTTCATAATTTATAGAGTTTTTTTATTCAAGGTAGGTCTTATTAAAACTCTATTTATGTCATAACTTGTTCTGTTAATAGCTTTACCCAAAAATGAGTAGGCATGATATATTAACATAAAATTGTTCTAATAATTTATTTACAATTCATATTACTTATTTTAACAACACAATTCTACTGAGATGTCATAGGGGAAGAGAATGTATGTTCAATACCATGTTTTAAAAATAATAATTAAATTCATTATTTTCAAACTCCCCCAATGGTCACCTATAAAAAAAATTTAAAATCTTTTTCATTATAAACTATCTTTTAGAAATTTATAAAAACAAAAAAATCTTTACTCATAGGTGTTATGTCTAGAAAAATCATCAATCAAAACAAAAACCAAAGATTTTCCACCAAGGATTGAAATCCCCGATGGTTCAAAAAAATATTTGTGGAATAGTTTCATAGGTATAGAAGTAGAAACCTCTTTAAACGACTTCAAAGAATATTTGTGTTACTTTCCCATTTTACATGAATCACATATATTGTTTTTATCTAGATTATTTTAAGGTAAATCATAAATAAAAATTTTCATAGATAAAATTTCCAATGAAAAAACATTACAATGTTCAAGCACTCAATAAAAAATCCATGATTTATTAATTTAACCATTCAAATAGTTTAAATTTTTTCTACACAAAGAATTAAGTTCTAAGGTATAATTTTTTTAGTTATAGGTGATTTAAATTTAATCAATATATATTTAAAAATAGAATATAAATTATTTAAAAAATATATAGAATAACCATCATAAAAAAGTTAAGAGATACTTATATGGTTATGATTTAAACCTTCGACAAAAAGAAATGTTTTGACGAGGACAGAGTTTGGGTCTACAACATATCCAACTCCAAGGATATTTCCTTTTTCATTGTCACCAAATGTGACATAGCCCCCATCAATATTTAACAATGAGTAAAAATTTAAAAAATATCCACTTATATTTATTGAATATCCACCATCTATACACCACATTACATTTTTATACTTGTTTCCTTTTTCATATAGAAATAAATTTAAAAAAAATATTTTTTAGTACCCATATTCCCTTAGGTCTAGTTGTGTTATCTATTAAAGATTTAACTATCAAAATCTACCAAAACTATCTACAATTTCTATCCTTAAATTTAGACAACATTTTTTGAATTAAAGGCATGTTTAACTCCAAAAAATTGAATTTTTATAAAGTATTAGTTATTTACATAATGACTAGATATTATAAAATGAAAAAAGGTTAATAAAGATATTTTCTTTTATATACTGATGTAAAATATTTTCTATATAGATTAGAACTTTCTCCATGGATACCTATGCCATGTTTCCATTTTTATATTTTTTTTATATGTATTTGATTGAGGTAACTCTCCCCTTAGTGAAGACACTTTAAACATTTTTAGAGAGTTAATATTATCTATAAGTTCTTTAGTTATATTTTCATATACAGTATAAGTAAACGCATATTTATCCAGCTTAAATTTTAATTTTGATAGTTGTTTAGATAAAACTTATTTATCACTAGTAACACTGTCATATGTTTTTTTAAAAGTTTTATGATTTTTATTAAGTGAATAATATTTCTCTTATAAAATGGAAAAATATTCATTTAGTTCCTCAAAAGATAATTTTTTAAATTCAAATTCATAATTACAATAATAAAATTATTACACATCCTCTTCTTAATACATAAGGTACATGTTACCTTTTTTGATTTAGATATTTTTCTTCTAAATCAAAATGAAAATCATCACTAGAGTCCCTATAAGTAGTCCACGTGTATTTCATATATATTTTTCCTTTATTAATGAAATTATAATTCCATTGTTGGGTTTTCTTAGTTTTATTATTCTCTTTAGGCTGTGGAATATTAGGTTTGACGTGTCCATGATTTTTGTGTTTGTGTCATCTCACTTACTTTTCATTTCCTTCAAACTTCTTGCACTTACTAAAGGATTTTTTGACTTATATTATTTTTTAGTATATCCTATTAAAATTACTTACTAACTAGGAAATTTTATCATCTGAATAAGAAATACTCGATTATCCTTCATCAAATGACACAAAAAAAATCTTTATCATTATTTTCATCCTTTTAAGTAGAAAATTTGAGAGAATCATTTTAATTATTGATAAGATTGTTACATTAGCCTCTTCTTTCATCTCATACATATACATCACAAGATTTCCAATTAGATATTTCATTTTAAAATCCTTAACAGGAGTGGAATTCCTAATTTCTACAATTTTTTCTATTTTGAATGTAAGACTCAATGAACTTTTAAATATTAATATGGTTCAGAAACAAAAATTTCTAAAGTAATAATATTATTTATAGTATTTGTTACCCTTCCATTTATCTAAGTGTTTCTTTCACTATCAATCATCTTAATGGTGTTAAAATTATGTTTAGACGTATTATACCCGAGTTATATAACATTATATATTACTTTATAATAAATTACCATGATCTCCCACATATCATGAGTTTTGGAACATTGTGAGACTCTGTTAAACTAATTAGTCCCTAATATATAGACAATCACATTGACTCGAATGACCAGAAGGACTTAATTTTTTATTTTGGATAATACCATTTTTAAGGGTTGAATATGAACACTTACATGACCTGTAGGCCCAAGGCACAAGGCCTAAACACAACCCAATACATGAACTTAAATCCCCAATACCTATCACACTTGAAACAAACCCTCCCTATCATCTACATCTTGAAGGCTCCTAGCTCTGCATCTCACATGGCTAATCGGCTGGAATTCCCCTATGTAGAACTGCATGGTGCCTAGTCCTGATGGAAATTGTCATACACTCTCATTATTTCTATATGGTTATCACTACTTTGGTGGTTTATATTTTTCTCTGAATCCCCATCTAGGCCTACTTCTGTGTGGTCTGCCCATGCTTCTTGCTATTTTTTATGGCCTGAAATCCCTTTGGGATGAAGTCCATTGGTGGCCTGAAGGCCCTACAACCCTAAGGCCCTATGGCCCAAAGGCATTTGGTGGATTGAAGGCCTTGAGACCTATAGGCCCAAACCGGTGGCCCGAAGGCCCAAATCGCATGAATAGTGTTGGCTACTACAGTACTGAATAGTTCCTGTACAGTACTACTACAGTACCACTACAGTACCCGTAAATTCACCCTCAACTGAATGTGGACCTAGGTCTCTTGGATTCCAAGCAGGAGCCTCTACCACTCGGTTACAAGCTCGTTGGCATAGCTAATCACATTCATAGCTTTAGAATTTAGATTTTCTTCAGTATTAAGGTCAACGATCTATAACCCTAGTTATCCATTAGTAATCTTATAAGGTTTAATAATCTTCATATATTATTTTAAACTAGGATTGTTTAGATATATTACCATTATTTATTTCCAACATCCATATTTATTTCTATCAAAATATGTATATCTCACTATAAAAATTAATCATCTCCTATCGACCATTATTTCAAACATAAATTGATCTTTTAACCTCAACTAGTAAAATTTGATAACTAAAAAATCCTTTCTCTAATACCAAGTGTTGTCCCAATTTTCTTTCATAATAACTCAAGTTAGGTGGTTGGGGGTTGGGGGGGGGTGGGTGGGTTAATTTATTTATTTAAATTTCACACCAATTAAAAACAACCTTCTTAAAACATGGTTGAATATGCTTATATCTTTTAAGATGCATAATTAAGTGAAAAAATAAATAAATAAATATATCATGAAACCATAATTATTTATAGTGGTTTGGTGAAAAAGAAAATCCCATAGTCTAATCCAACAACACTTAATGTAAGCTTGTTGATTTTAATTATGTAATTTTACTAGTTATTACACAACTGAGTGAAAACATTTTCTACGTAGTATAGTAGTTCCAAGTGATTTTACTGGGATCTCCCTTTATAATATCTATTCACTATCTTCCTCCCATACTCATTATGAGTATTACACACTTATAATATTAATGAAAATATTTAGAAAAAGAATAAAGATGTGCACATATTTTTAAACAACAATTAGAAGATGATAAAGAACTTCTAGAGAATGAATATATATTAAAAGAGTATTTTTGAATGTTTTTTTAATTGAAATATTTATTTATATATAATAATATAATTATTTTAATTATTATTCTTTATTTTTTGAAATAAAAAACTCAAAAAAGTAGGAATAATAATTCAGATTATATTTCACAAGAGTTAATAGAAATTATGGATGCACAAATTTTACTTGAGAATTAGAATAACTCAAGTATAGATATTTTTGTTAATTAGAGTTGAGTTATTATGTGTCTATATTTTAATATTTACAACCAGAATTATATATATTATCTGTATAAAAATAAATAATTAAACAAAGGTCCTTCATATTCTCTATGAAAATCGATAAGTATTCGAATATTAGAGTAGTTGACCTTCCACAAAAATCAATAACTTCCTTGGAGTAAAAAACATGAATCAACTCATTCATAAAATCTTCAAAAATCTCAATCAAGAGTAAAAAATTATACATAAGGGTATACTTAAAGGTATACATAAGGGTACAATACTTATCTAAAAACAAACTCATTTATTTTGGAAGGGGAAATCACTTAGGAAGTTTCTTCAAACAAAATATAATTAGATTAAACCAATAACTCTAAATAAAAAGAAAAAATAAATTAAAATAAATAAATAGGATATAAATTCCTCAATATAAACTTATTAGTAAAAAATAAGGGTTTTTGTGAGAATAAACACACATGATAAATTTGGAATGTGTTGGAACAACATAATAATGTACAATAGAATTACGGGATATCTGAATCATAACTCATGATACCTAAATCAGAATATGATGATATGAAAAAAGTATCCAACATATTACCCTGTACCTTATTCAAATGATGGGTTTCATTGAAATTTTTTCAGGTTGTATAGAGATTAAGGGACCTTCTAGATGGGATAAATATTCCTCTATTCGACATTCCATATTGAAGGCATGCATGAAAATCCATACTAGTGGAATATATGAATATCCAAACATAGGTATCCCTTAGATCCATATAAACTCATTAATATTATCTAGGAAATGATTTTAATGATCCAAACACCTAAGGAATGAAGTGGGATCAAAGAGTAAAGGGTATTCATGAAGGTTTCAAACACCCTTAAGGTTACACCAACATGTATTGAACACACATTTTGGGGTGAAGGGTTACAAAATGGAACTTATTTGAATTTATCTTGGACCAATGGGTCAAGTGAGCATAACTTATATTTTTATAGGGCCATGTTGAGAGACCTACAGTCTTTTCACCTTTTTTTACACTCTATATTTTTTATAAGTCGTGATAAGGGATGAATTCTTCTTAAGACACACTTAATGGGATTTTGATCAGACATTTTTTGTATATATTTCATATTATAGTTTAATGTTCATAAAATTTGTACTATGTTTATAGGTTTTAAGGTTATAAAACTTTGAACAAATTCTTTTGAGGTTTAAGGTCACAAAACTTTGACCCAATGTGAGATAATCTACCTAAAAAGGGCATAATAAAACCAGACATGAATGAGAGCCCATAATTGCATTGATCAGCTTGAAGAGGTGTCTACACAATTTATTTTCATAATACATAGACCATAGAAAGGGATACAACCCATGTAGAAATGGAAGGATAAATAAAATGTAAATAATAAGCTTAATGTTACTATAAAATATCCTAGATAAGTGAACACAATTTATAGTAATAGTGATTGAACAAAAGTGAAAAAGGTGATATAATTTGTATAACAAGGGTAAAGTAAATACTGAAATAAATAGAAATCCCACTGCTACTAAAAAATATCACAAATGGGTGTGTACATAGTTTAAGTTCAAAGTGGTTAGACCAATAATGGATGAAGTTTAAGTTTACACAAATTTAAACCAAAATCAAATGAGGTAGTCTACCTAGTGACAAGGGAAAGATCAACCCAATGTGAATAGAATTCCATCACTAATGATCTAGAAAATATTGATGGAGGTACTTGAAGTTTAAGGTCATAGTACTTAGAATATGTGGTAGGGGGTGTGACATGACAACCCAGATAAGGATCAATAGTTGAGTGTTACCAAAAACCTTTTAAGGGGGAATAGATATAAGATAAATCATTATATAAAGTATTTGAATCAAAAGGATTTAATGGAACAAAAATATCAAAGATGATCACTAACCATATTAAAATTAAGGGTTCCACTGTAATTCCTTCAGGGTGTACAAATATTAAAGGACCCTCACCTTCAGACGCAGATGCCTTTGGATGATAGGATATATTAGAGGCATAAATGAAAATCCATATGAGGGGAATATACTCATATCCAAATAGAGGTGTCCCTTAGAAAAAATACACTCATTACTGATATATGTGAAATGTTTTTATACATTCAAACACTTATGGAATGAAGTGTGATATATGTATGGAAATATCAAAAAGGTGGTTAGAAACATTCTAGTCCCGAAATAATCATTACTCCGATACTTTGGGGTAATAGATAAGGATAATGAATTGTGAATAGACATAAAATACATGGTTTATATTACACTACATATCAAAAAAAAGAGTCAAGACACACATATCTCTTATGGGCATTCCCTTGCATCAATATAGCTTGAATGTAGGTGAGTGAAACCTCTAAATCCTGATAAATAATTGAAAAGAGTATTTATGATTATGCCTATGAAATTATCTAGTACATATCCATATATGAATATGTGGATCCCAAACACTATGGTTTGTAGGGATAGAAGTTCATTTTATTTTAGTTTTGGGTCCCATATATTGTGTAACCTTATATAAATCTAGTTCTCATACAGGTAAATCAGGTCACATGGAAGATACCACTCTATGTAGATCAGAGTCTTAAAGGATCGACCATATAAAATGTAGTTAAAATCATGTAATGAGGATAAATATGTTCTTTAGTTTAGGGTTATAAAATGAGGACCCTTACCATGAAATTTAACATTATTCGGTAAGGAAGTTCATGAATCCCATGTGGGTTAAAAAGAACCTCAGACGAATTCATGAATGGGTTTTGAACAAGGGACCGTGAGCATAACTATGCATCACATAAAAAAGTGAATAAAGTCACACATGGTTAAAATAAATAATTATCCTTTCATATATCTAGATCATATGAAAAAATAAGGCATTATTCTAGTCATATGTTGTACTAACCATGACACTAAAATAAGTAAATATCATTATAGTCATAAAATCCTTGGATGTAACCACAAGTATCCATTTTCTATAGAAAAATCATGCCATGTAGGTAGTAAATAAGTCTTCTATAGGGTTCTCAAATTCTGATATTTCCTATGGTTCTGAGTATGCACGCCTTCTTCATCGGTGTAGACCATATCTTGGGTGGACATCTACTCATCCCATTCCTCAAAGTTGGGGTTTTTCTCAAATTTATTCATAATACTGACACTAATGAAATTAAATAACACATAAAAAACAAGCAATAATTTTCTAATTATCATAAATGTGGTAAGGGGATTCACTACCCTAAAAATATATGTTAATGGTAGATTATGATCCTCCGTAAAAGTTTTCTCCTTAGCAAGTCATTTTGACTTATGACTCCCACAATGCTTCAAATACCCTCCTTAATTAAGGGTGAACCTATGGGAATTTCCCATGAATTTCACTAAGTGTTCCCCTAATGACGTGGATACATCATTAAATGGTAGGAGTAATGGGGATTTACCTTCTTGTAAAATCTCCCCTGACATAGAGAAGACCTATTTCCTAGGTTGAGGAGAAGGGGGAAATATAAATTCCTAAACCCTTGTTGTATTGGGTTGACTTAGTTCTTAAAACATAAAATCCTAGAGTCACTATGGATTTGATGATCTGAGGGGTGGTGGTGGTAAAAATCCCCCATCCCTATAGGCTAGGGTTGCTCCTATAATGCTATAGAGGCAGTGGATATCATGACCATCATTATTTTTAAAGACTTTACCAGGGAATTTCATGGGTGGAGTGACATTTTTAATATGATATTCTTACCACTAAAGACTACTCCATGGTTTTTGGATCTTATTGTCTCATACATGAATCCTGATTAAATTTATTTTCTACTTGATAAAATATCCTATTGATGTCTTTCTCTCATCAAGTATGCAATTTTAGGTCCTTAGGATTGTCAAGGAATCACTTTAAATACCAATCGACCTATGTAAATCTTCGTCTTGAGATTTTTTTGGAAGTGATGAAATTACATGTTTCACTCCCTGATGATATAGGTTGACCAATAAGTGGGGTTAAGTGTAAGAACCCATATTCTTCCCAACCCCTAACACATACATTGGGTAGAGCATACACAATTATCTAAGCGAGTCCATTTTCACTATTGAGACATGATTATTGGAGATCTCCATTCCGCTTTCCTGAATGTAGATTCTATGCTGTTGAGAGGGAATCCAAGTAGATTTAGAGATATATCACATTTAATACCATAATGTGGTTTGTGTACTCCCTGTAAGTAAGATAATTCACTTTGATATGCTGGAGAATCATCTATAGGTTTAGTTAAAAAAATTATACATTCCTCAAAGTGAATGAAATGTCATACTTGGTGGTAGATATAAGCTATAACATCATTAGTATATCATCTTTTCCCATATCTTAACCTATAAAAATGTTATTCTCCTCATCCCTAAAGAGAGATTCATTGACATGATCTAACCACACAGGTCATTTCCATATTACATTATCAAAAAAAATGAGGCCATTTGAAAATTTTCTATTTCATCAAAGGAGAAGTGGTTTGAAGGCAGTGAAGATGACAGATGCTTCCTCAGGTTGTCCCTCAGTTGGGATGAAATATCACTAAACAATGGTGAGTAACTTGGTATAGTTGACCATGAACTCTTGAGTTACTATCAATAAGAGGTAAATCTTATAGTAGTCCAAAATAGGTGAGGACCTTTTTATTGAGATAAGAAAAAACTGTGTGGAGCGAATTCATAATGAATGCTATGCGGAGGACCTCTATGGTCATTTTCATGTCCTCCATCATGGGAATATTTCTATTTTAGCTTAAAATCCAACATAAGGTTGGGCCTCAACAACATATTTTATGGGTAGGACCTTCATGGATAATACTATGGGGATTTCCTTTATAGTTTCTAATATCTATGTTTTTGGGCAGACCTATATGACCATAATCATTTTCCTCTATTGATTAGGAGTTATTGGGGTCTTGGTTTGCAACTAAGAGTCTTTTTAGGTCCACAAGAATATTAGTGTTGATTAGAGCATGAATATGAACTCTTTGTTAATGTGTATGTTTCCATTTAAATGAAATTTTAGAATATCATGATTGGGAGAATGGGATTAAACCTTGACCATGGGAGTCACATAGTTTTGGAAAAAACCTTCATGTACAAGAACCCTCATATGAGGCCTCTTTCAAATTTCCAAAATAATCTCATGAATGTCTTGACTAGCTACTGGAATATACCTATATAATTCACAAGTATGTGTAGGAATGGTGATATGATCCCATTATTGATATTTATTCACTATTAGAATATGTCTATGGACCTTTGGGGTGAGGGAAAAAACATAAACCTATTTCTCATTGGGTGCCACAAGAATATGTTGCTGAGCTATCTATGCATGGTAAGGAATATGTGCCTAACCTAGAAATTTCACCAAAACGTGTTTTTGATATCTTTTAGTGGGAGTAAGAATATAAACATGCTTCTATGAACCTATTGGAATATACTAGTGAGATATTATAGTATTTTCAATGGTAAGATCTTTCCCCAAAGTAATTCTTATAAAGTGTCAGTAAACTCTATTTGGAATGAGAATATGATCCCGATAACCATCTTCATTATTCACCAGGATATGATGACGATTATCCTAAATGGGTGTTAAAATATATCCCATATCTTGAGTATCTTCTATAATATATATATGAGATACCTCAATTCTAGTGGGAGTAGAAATAAGATTTCATCCCCTAGTGGTCACCAAAATGTTCTGACAGTCCTCTTTCACTATTAATAGCATATGAAAAAAATGTTACATGATGTGGGAAGGAATATAAGTCTACCCTTAAATTACCATTAGTATGTGATGTTGGGATTATACTGTAAGAATGAGGATATTATACCACTCTTTAGTGGGATTAGGAATATAATCCCACTAATATCCTTTATTTTGTATCAAAAATATTCCAATGAGCTTCTTCTATAGAGGAAATGATATAAGTTTTATCCATGTTTATTTTTAGAATATACCAACTTGGTGTTATTGATGCTTCTAGATTATGATGGCAGTCTTAGTGAGTGTGAGTAGGAATATAGGCCTGATCATTAGTGGTATTTAAAATATGCTAACTATCCTCTTTAGTAGGAATGAAGATATGGGCCCTATATTTGCCTACAATGACTTATTTCCCCTAGAAATACCATCTTTTAGGTTCTTGGGTCTGAGTAACCAAGGATGGAATGTTTGGGGAGGACTCCTTATCTTATTTATGAGGATAGGAGACTATGTTATATTGATGGTGATGGTAGTTGAATGGATCCCTCCTCGGTAGCTCCTAGACAATGATGAGAATGTTGTTTCCCTCCCTCTTTATCTTACTCAGATAAGGGAGGTAGGTATTTTTTTATTATGAAGATAAGCTTCTAAATTAGTTGGAGGTGGTGATGGGTGCCACCTTCTTCTTCTTAGTACATATTTGATAGGATATTTAGAGGGTATTCACCTCCTGGATGATTTTACAAGATACTTCCAATGTTGGGATATAACCATTGATATGGTACTCTTGGATCAGTTCATTCATCTCATGGTGTTGGAGGCACTACATCAGTGATAATGTCCTCCTAGTTGGAAAGGGAACACCATTTGTTTTGTATGATTCCTATATCTAGTTATTTGATGATTCTATCAGTTTGGATCAAATGTAGTTCTTGTTATGATTTAGAAGTCTTTAAATAATCAACAAAAAACAAACAAGAAAACACATCAGCGCAGTATCAAAAGTACAATCATACTCAATCATTTTCTATCACAGGTAAAGGGTTCACATTGGGTTTACCATTTTTTCTAAATGAAACCTTGACATACAATCACCTTGAAATTTTGAGTCATTATGGACCAAATTTACAAAGGAAGGTGGTCATAAGGACTTTACCAGTGACACTATAAAATGCGTATTGGTCGAGAGGATGGGAGGACAGGATTTTATCACCTTATTTGGGGAATTATTGATTTCTATGAGAATATCCTATAAATTTAAGTTATGTTTTTGAATCCTTACCAAATCCAAACATGGTAATAGTTACCATTGTGCCAGTGATTTGATTAAAATCACGACTTGATGTGAAAATCTATATATATCAAAGGTTTTACTTATTTGTCTTGTTAATTAATATTACACTTTGGTTTAAATCCATATAGATGATTTCTCTAGAATTTATCATTATCCATAGAGGTTGTATGTGTTTATGGTGTTTTGATAATGCCCTTGATAAGCGATTTCTATGCATCCCTATATAGGGAATTAGAACCAACATAGTTCAGTTCCACTTAACAAGACTCACTGTACATTATAAGGACTTGTGATAAGGAACATTAGGGTTCCTTTTAAGGTTTTACAACCCATGAATTGTATAATACTAGATTAAAGATGCATAGTAATGGTTGTTGTGGGATTTATTCATGATATACCTTCTTTGGTTGATTTCAAAGGGAATATAGCCAAATGAGGATGAGTTTGTTTCATAAGGAATATGACCGTGTGATATATGTGGTCAGTTTGGATCATTGGGATATAATACAATGATAAGAATATGGACTCATCAGGAATATAACCTAATGAGGAAGGTTCCCAAATAATATTTCCCCAGTGGAAGGATGTCCATTCTTATAAGGGATATAGCTCGGTGAGGAAGGATATAAGAGATTTTATAAGGAATATGTGTCCATAAAGATGGGTTTATAGGGAATATTAATCTAGTGAAGGTATGGTTTTAGATTTTGTTTAGTTTAAACCTTAAAGAGGTTTCCTACATATCCAGATTAATAGTAATCAAAGACCATGTAGTTTGGGTTGCATAATTTAGGGTTGTGTGATAGGACTGTACCATGCAACTTAACACTGTGAGATATGGAAATTATTGTATAGTTTTATAACATGAAACTAGGATGTATGTGTCATGAAAGGTGTGAAAATAGAGCACTAAATGATCTTTATTCATGGGCCTACCCATGTGTACTCCTTCATATAGAAAATATGTACCATTTAAGGAATATGATGACTCATTGGGAATATGGACCTTTGAGGAATGAGTTTGGGATTACAATTAGTAGAAGGTCATTTATTCCATGGATCATTAATTAGAATTAAGTCAGCTAATGGGGAACTTCATTAAAAAAATATGTCAAGCTTATTCCAAGAGAGGATATTCCAGTGTCCTCATGATAATGACCGTCATTATCAAGGTGATACTTGATTATGAGTCCCCTAAGGATTATATATATTCAGAAGAATATTACCAAAGCATACTTTTATCAAGGGAATAATTGATATAAGGGATTCATTGTAATACCCCTAATTTTTTGTGAATTATTATTTTTCAAATTAATTTAACCTTTGCGATATTTTTCAGTTCACATAAAATTAAAAATAGTTTTTTATATTAAATCACTATGTTTGGCTTGTGTTATACACAACACCAAGTTAATTGTGCACTACACACAATATAAATTTTATATTTCTCTACACATAAAATTGAGGTTATCTTGCATTACACTCAATAAGGAATTTCCCTGATGTCTTGCATAACACGCATGCATGAGTTTTACCAAAAAATAATATATTATTAAATTATTATTATTTAATATAATAAGATATAAACTAGCAGTTAAATTAGAATTCATGAACAATATGAAATAATTAATCAAATTAAATTTTAAAAAAAATATAATATTAATTCTTAGGTTATTAATTAATTAGAAATGAATATGAAAACCGATTGAATACAAAATAAAATATTAATATTTTAATGGTCACAAATCTGTTTTACCCTAATAAATTAAATTAAATATGATCAGTGAGATTTATATAATATATATGTTATATATTCAATAAAATATTTTTGATATTCATTCAAAATATTTTGTAGACATAGGATAGAGAACAACCCCAATTTTATGCATAGAAACACATATTTTTGTAAAAGTCGTTTTACATCATTTTAATGGAGAACCCATTTTAAATCCAAATTTGGGAAATTTTATAGGATTAATATATCAAAATAAACTTCATATTTGAAAAAAAACATAAAAATATGGTAAGGATAATTTTTTTGGTATTTTTCTGTATGGTTTCATTTTTTAATGAATAGTAAAAATACGGAATTTTAGTTCAAAACTATTTTTTCATCTAATTTATTTATAGAGTAAAATTAAATTTTAAATTAGTTTAATATTTTAATTAGATAATATTTTTATAAATGAATAAAATATAGTTCATTGATACTAATTTTAAATTAAAATTGGATATAAAAACTTAGCAAACTTTTGATTGTTTTTACTTTAAAAACCAGAATTGTCAATCTGACTACGAGATTAATTTTAAATTAATTTATTCCAATTATATGATTAGAATTTGAAAAAATGGATTCCATATTTGGATTAATAATAATTTATAATGTCTAATAAGTTCAAATTAGTTTTTGACTTAAAATATCAGTGAAAGTGTTTAAATTTAATTACATTGATTAAGGTTAAATTAAGCCCAATAAAGGACTAAACCATAACCTTAAGACCCAAAATGACCTATAAAATTTTCCAAAATCCATTTTATGACCATATTTATACCCTTTAATCCCTTTTATCAATTTTTTTATCATTACTTTATCCACTTGAAACATGAAAAACATGGGTAGAATTCTCTCTTTAAATATTTACAAGAGTGCCACTCCTCATTCCCTATAAAAGGAAACCACCTATCCCACTTCTTAAAACATATAAAACCAATTAGGTTCAAAAAATATCTAACCAAATACACTTCCAAAAATCCTTAAATTCCCCCTTTAATCCTCCCTTTGGGTAGAAATGCTTCCAAGTAAGCCTTTTGGCACACACTAAAAGGAGTTAAATGATCAAGAGGTAACGTCTTCTCCCAAGCTCCTTTTTTTTATTTTATTTCTCTAACCCACACTATCTTTATTAAATTTTGGTATAAAAAATAGTATCCTCAATATAATAGGATGTTTTAATGCTCAAGGTTCAATCTACACATATAAAAACCTCCCTCTATTGGGTAATGAACATACTGTTTACGTGTACAATGAACTACCACCTCACTAAAAGACGATTGTTTATTTTTCCTTTATCGCTTCTCATGATAGAAATAATTATGGAAAATATATTTATATACGTTATATATTATATTTAAAATATATATTATATTATTTTATTATTTTAAAATATATATCTTTATACTTTATATTTTTTTAATACGATAATTTCATTTGAGGAAGTATGGACTACCGCCCCTCAAAGTGATGTGATTCATTCATACACTACATGGAATGTATTAAGGATGGATTTAGTGAATATATATGATATATATGATATATTTTATATAATAAATATAATATAATAATTATATATATACACACACATATATATACATATATGTATTTTACTTTCTTTCTTTCAACACAATAATTAAACAGAAATAGTGTTCATGCGTACGTACGGTTTACCGTCTCCATGAACAATGTATTTTGTTTAATAATTATATATTCTATGGATTATTGAATAAAAATATACTGAATATAAATTATATTTAAATCATGGTTTACATTCTGATAATCATTATATAAATATAAGGATCAAAGATATAACAAATTATGACACATGCGAAAAAAAGTTGATATTACCCTAAGTGAAACCTTAAGCTAGAATTGATAATAAGTGGGTAATATAAAGCCACAATAAAAACCTATATGGTATTATAATTAATAATATGGTTCTTTAATATATTTATAATATATTTATATTTATTATACACGAATTTTGAATGAGTACGATGAGAGTTAAGATACAAGGTAAGGGGATTTAATCTCACCTTTTATTTCTGCGAGATACATGATATGTTTGCCACTATTTACATTTGTGTGGTGTATGTACTTACCAGGATTGTATTATATGTATATTATAATTAAATTTATGGGTATTCATATATCCATTTTATGATCTTTATTTCATGGGGTTTAAGTTTTAAAAGTTTCCAAATCGGTGAAATAGTTTTGTCTTAATTTGACTTCTTTTATAATCATGTTTTGTTATGCACCTAAATTCTATTTCGTGGTGAATATAATTCAATTATACATGTTATATCATAAATTTAATTCTTTTCATGATATTTTTTGTTTTATGTAATTTAATTTTATTACATGGAGAGTATGATCCCAAGTTACCAAGTTATGAGAGTTTATTGGGAAAATCACATCACTTTTCAAGATTGTTTAGGTTTATGATTCCTTTGATGAAATATTATGATACATATCTCAAGAAAATTCATTAATTTTATTATACTATGGTTATTAATTATATATTAATGTATTTTTACCTTTTTTATACTCTTTGGTATATAACATAGTTAAGAAATTGTTTTTAAGAAAGTATGACTTTACCATATCTTCGGTCAGAAATCTATGTTACTTCAAAACCATGTTTTCTAAAAAGGGTTTCAAATAATATTGTACAATTATCTTAAAATATTTAAAATAAAATTTTATAATTTTTTTCTTTTAACAATATATTCAAAGGAATATTATTGTCACTTTCCGAACAAAAATTTTTTCTGACCTTTTTACCGTGATAAAGGAATGTTCTTTTTACCTTGTACATCATGTAAAGATTTACCCACCATCATTTCTTTGATGATTAATTTATATTTTTAAAAGTACAATTTTTATGAAAATATTTTTAAAAGTTATTTTCAAGGAAAATTGTTTCCAAAACGTTTTAAACATTATTTTATAAGTTTTCAAGGAAAATTGTTTTTAATTATTTGCAAGCCTTATTTATAAGCTTGCAAAGTATTTTAAAAGAAATTATTTAAAAAAAATCAAACTCCGTTCACATGTTTTCTAGTAAAAAGGTTTTCAAAACATTTTCAATATTTATTTACATATTTTCAAAGTGTTTTCAAAGAAATATTTTTTTAAAATTTTTTAAATATTATTTTATATGTTTTCAAGGAAAAAGGTTTTCAAAATGATTTGAAGTCTTATTTATAAAATTTTCAGGCATTTTCTAAGAAAATGATTTTCAGATGGTTTTATGTATTAAAAATAATTTTTAAAATAAGAAAGGATATTTTCCTAAAGAATTTTTTTGAATGATATTTCAAAATTATTTTCCATCTAATATGATGTCCATTGATGTTACTCATGACCTTCTAAGAAACAATTTAAAGGTTACATTCATATTCTTTCTATAAATGGGTTATAATTAATTTCATAGTTTTTACGGAACCTATTTCTATTTAATAGGTCATATGTTTATGAAATAAACTTCTCTTTCATAGTTTATTCTTTTCATGAAATGATTATGAAACCTATCTTTTTCCACGGGTTATGATATGAATGCATATTTATAATTCCCATTTCATTTCATGGGTTATGATATGATTATTTGTGATATTGTGACACATGTTTTTATGATTTAATTATGTTATGGGTAAGACCTATATATCCCTCCAATGCATTGGGTAAATATTTATATCTCATGAGATAGACTAAGATTGTCTTGGGAATGAACATTAACTACTAAGATGGCCTTGGGAGTGAACCGAGGATATAAATAGGGTACGAAGAGTGAACTCATGCTACTAATATTGCTATGGGAGTGAACCATGAATACCAACATGGTATGGGGAGTGAACCCATACTACCAAGATGGTGTTGGAAGCGATGCCTTGGCTACTATGGAAATTATATTATATGCTTATATTTCTCAAAAAATTATATGTTTTATTCCTATGTTGTTCTTTCATGACTTATGATCTTAATTATATTATGATCCATGTATTATGAATTTAAAATCTTTATTATGATCTCTAATATATAGGGTATGATCTTCAAATGTTATGCTCAAGTTCCATACCCTTTGTTCATGTTATGCTTACACATTTCCTTTATTTAACCTTACCGATTATCTGGGTCACCCCTTATTATGTTTCCTTTCCCCAGGTTACGAAGAAAGGTTTTAGGTATAAGTATTAATGGTGGATATATTTATGGGATATATTGAATATATTTCACTAAGATAGAATATTTTTTTTCAAGTTTCCAAAGACACTAAACTATTATGGTACTCAAGAATGTATTTTTGTAACAAAACAAAAATTCTTCTAAAATGATGTAATATCCATGTATGTTAAGCCTAGGTTGTTATAGTTTTTATAAAATTAAAGTTTTAGTAAATATTTTGAAACTATAAGGAGGAAACTTTAGGGATATACCAAGTTATATTTCTATGGATATGTCTAGGGATGTACATAAGGATAAGTATAAGGATGAGTTAATGTTTAGGAAAATGTCTTAGAATTTTGGTAAAGGATAGAGTGAGTGGTTTCTTAAAAATACATAACTATCTAGATACTATAAGTGGATGTGGATATGGAACAAATTTACCTAGTTGTAACAGCTCTGAAAAGATGTTATAGGCCTAAATTGGGGTAATTTGGTACACAACAATGGGCCTTGCTGCACAACTGGTTTTGAACTCTTAGGGGATATGATTTAGGAATTAAAAAACTCTTCACAAACCATAATAAAGGATTTAAATATAAGTTGGCTATGAATAACCTAGAATGAACCTATGGTTTCATAGATTAAGGAATGTTTCATGATTTAGACATCATATAAATAATTATTTTCACAACTATGTGGTTTTCAACAATGATATGTAGTGATCACACTATGATTTGGGTTTTAGTCAATGGAAGGAACCAAAAGGAACTGGATTAACATTAAATGTGATGGAAAATTTTCTAATGAGAAGTTAAGTAGGATGGTAACTGGAGTGAAAGATGTTGTGATCATGCCTAATCAGTTTTCATGGAACATGATTAACAACATGTACCTTAACCGACTCTTGGACTCACCAAGGAAGATAAAGAAGGTTTTTTCTGAGATTTAAGGTAATGGATACCATAGAGGAAAGTATATTTGGTTTCATCTTTGTCAATAATATGGAAATAATAACCTAAGTGAATGTCTTATAGGAACAAGAATATGTTTTGACTGTGGACACAAATCAAGTGATTGTAAGGAAAAAATGACGAGTTCAGTTAACAAAATGGATGAGAATATTGGCCTCCCTAAGTAATAATCAAATTTTAAGTGTTTTAAGTGTGGTATAAATAGTAATTTTTCAACTCAACGTACCAAGAGGAAATCTCCAGAAGAGGATCAACAAGGTGGTACGAGTAATGGTTACAATGATGATGATGAGGAGACTACAAATGAAATGTGAATGGAAAGAGATATTGTGTAATAGGATGAATTATCCTTGATAATTTCATAAGAATAAAGTGGGATAATAAAAGTTTTATGTATTTGGATTCAATATGTATGTTATATGAAAGGTGAAATATATAAGGATTGTTCAGTTTATGTTTTTTGGTGCAGATTTACAAGAACATGTTGTATGGTTATAATGGAATAGAAAAGTGATATAATGGAGATGTTATGTTTGTAGAAAAAACATGATTAAGGGAATGAAAAACCTTAATATTTTCCTTATGTTATGAAAATGTTGTTTGGATAAAGATACGTGGGACATAAATAAGTAAGTTGGAAGGTACTGATTACCTTGTAACTAATTAAGGACTTGTTGACCAGTAGTTTATGCTATCATGAATGGAGTTTAAAATTTATTAGATTTATGAAATATATCTAGTAATCTATGGAATAAGGAAGCATGCAAGTTTTCAATAAGGATTTATCGTAATTTATGTTATTACTGTGTTTCAAGAGAATATATTATGAGGGTATTCACATGTTTGTAATGTGACAACCAAGAGATATTTTGTGATATACAGGGGAATCATGATTAAAATGATTTTGTGACTTTCTTTCTAATGTTTTTGGATTTTTATCTTTTATAAGGGTTATAAGGTTAACCATTCATGAAAATTTTAAGTTAAACTTTGGTGGAAGTATTTATGAACTGAGTTTGTATTGAAAACCTCGGTTAAGAGGATACTTAGTGATTAAACTTATTTCAAGTATTTCCATCTTCTTTATTTTGGATATTATATTAGTATGGTTTTAGAAAAGGAAATCATGTATATCGGGTGACAATCAATCAAGTCTAGAAAGGCCATGGATCCTGAACCCATGACTGAAGGATGATAAGGGTTTCATGCCTACCACTAGCCTATAAGATGTCCTGGTTAACATATAATTATTTTTGATGAATAATTATTTATGATGAAACATTAGAGTTACTTTTTATATTTATAGATTGATGAATTAAACATATTTATTTTTAATAATAGTTATAAATAAATAGTTATACTTTTCCTTCTTTTATGGGCCTTAAAATATGCTAAAAGTGTATTTTAGTACTTTGGGAATAAAAGTTAATTTATGGACATCAATTTCTTGAAGTAATGGATGAATTATAAATAATTAAAAGAAAAAACAAAGAATAAAATTTTTTTATAGAAATTTATCAAGTAATTATATTTCCTTATATTATTGTTCAATAAAAGAATTACTCAAAGACATGATAATGATAAAAAAATGTTTTCCTAATACCTTAATTTTTGTTGAACTGATGGTCTTATAAATCATCACATATTTATGAATTTTAAGACATCAACTTTTCTTTGATCATTCACTTGTTTTTGATTGATGACCTCAATAACTCCCTATAAATATTTACGCTTTTCCACCATGATCAATCTTCACTCCCAACCTATGTTCTCCTTTGTGGAAACCTAGTTATATGTTACTTTGGGTAACCATCATGGTTCCAACTTTCCATTTTTAAGGGATGTTTTAGAATTCATTTTTATGATGTGTGTTTTTACGAATCAAAATTTCAAGTATTAAACCTTTGATAACCTAGAAAATTTTTTAGGGTGAAATTCATTGTAAGGGGGGTAGAATGTAACACCCTGATATTTTTTGAAATATATGTTTTTCGAATTAATTTAACCTTTGTGATGTTTTTAATTTCACATAAAACTAAAAATAGTTACTTTATATTAAATCACTATGTTTGGATTTAATTATAAGAAACGCCAAGTTAATTGTGCCCTTAACATAATGGCATGCAGGAGAATATCTATTGACACACATCCTCTCAGTCATTCAATTTGCAGTAAAAAGGTAAACTTAGGGGGATGACCTATGCTCCACTAGGTAATTCTTGGGATACTATTTTTAAGGATTTTATTCATTATAATTCTCACTCACCTACTAATCATATCACTGAATTTAAAGTTGTTTATCATATTGTTCTATTGTGTGATGAAGATAAGGTGTTACACAATGGAACTGAGCATCCTACTGAAATAACTAATACTACTCAATAATTGTATGGGTAGGAAAATAATGAATAGTCTGATTCTAGTGAATCCTTGTAAGAAGATATTTATAAAGAATCTAAAATTGAGGATAACTTCTACAAGTCAAGTGATAGGAATGAGAAAAAACTAATGGTTGACTCTGATGGTTACATCACACCATGTTAAAAGATACTTGGAAGCGTAGAGACTGTTCTCACCCTGAGAGAAAAATAGTTACGATATCCTTAGGGGCCTCTAGGAAGGAAAAATATTTTATTAATTCATATCTATATATGAAACCTCCCATTGAAATTACTTTGGATGAGCCTAACAATGATGAAGAGGAGGAACCTTCTGGAGGGATGCCTACCAATATAATAATGAAGTGAGTGAGGAATTAGAAGTATGGATGGAAGGGAAAGATGATATTTTAGTTAAATTATATAGGAATAAGTTTTTTTGCAGAAAACTACCTTCAAATAATAAAGATAATATTCATCTCGATGGTGGATAGATTTAAACAAAATCATGAATTTTATTTTAATAGCATTGTTTGGAAATGATTCCCATTAGTCCTTCTCTTAAGTTCCTCTTATCACCAGTAGTTGTTTTCCCTTTAGTGGAAATGATTCAAGTTTTTTTGTGTCCAAAACTGGGATTTCATACAAGATTATATATCATTGTTCGTTTTTCTAGATCAACAACCTTCGGTGCAGCTTCAATGACTCCTGGTTTGGCGATAGTGACGTGGATTAAACTTTGGAACTGGGAAGTATGCAACCTCTTATCCTGATATTCTTCACCAACTTGATTATGGTCTGGTAGACTGCCAAGAACTTGTTATGGATTCAATTACATAGTAAATCGATAAGGTCTATACATTTGAAAATTTACCTATTTGGGATTTGATAAAAGAGTTTTTATCATATTTTTATGCTATGTTTTTCATATTTGACATCACTAAAACCACATGGTTTGATAAAAGACTAGTTGACATGATCAGTTTGTAAGTGAACACATTTTCAGGTTGTTATTGTGGATGCTCAAATTTAATAGACCTTTTCTTGCGATTTAGATAAGTTCTATCCATCCAACTGCATATTGGCAAAAAATACATCTACCATTGGCCTACTATATTCAGTGCTTCTTGTCTCAATATATACCATTTTTATAGCTGAGTCATGAGTTTTGTAGTGGGGAGTTTTTGGTATTGGCTACCCAGGGAGAAAAAAGTGCAATGTTTGGAGAGTTTGATGGCCTATCAGATCTTGGATTCATATGGTTTTAATTCTTTAGTTTCTCTTCAATGTTTTGTGTTTGATGGCTCTGATCGGTATAACCTTTCACTGCTTCTTGTTGGTGAAAAATAATTGCACTTCATGTTTCCACTATAATCATTCTTTTATTAATAAGTTTTTTTGGGGATATGATTTGGGTAACCAATTAATGATTCTATTTTTCTAAAAAAACAAAAAAATTAGGTAAGGAATTTTTTTTGGTATTTTCCTATAAGGTTTCATTTTTAATGAATAGTTAAAAATATAGAATTTTAGTTCAAAACTATTTTTTCATATAATTTATTTATATAGTAAAATTATATGTTAAATTGATTTCAAAGTTTAATTAGATAATATTTTCATCAATTAATAAAATTTATGTCATTGAGATAAATTTCACATTGAAATTGGATATAAAAACTTAGCAAACTTTTGAATATTTTTACTTTAAAAATCCCCATTATCGACCTAACTGTGGGATTAATTTTAAATTAATTTCTAAAAATTATTTGGTTAGAATTTGGAAAAATAGATTCAATATTTGTAATCATAATAATTTATAATTTTTAATAAGTTCATCTTAGTTTTTGACCAAAAAGATTAGTGAAAGTGATTAAAATTAATTACACCGATTAAGGTCAAATTAAGCATAATTAGGGACTAAACCATAACCTTAAGACCCAAAAATACCTATAAACTTGTAAAAAATACATTGGATGGATATATTTAGACCCTATAATCCATTTTCTGGACATTGGATCATTATTGGATACACTTGAAACATGAAAAATGTGGGTGTAATTCTCTCTTCAAATATTTACAAGGGTGTCAATCCTCTTTCTCTATAAAGGCCACCACCTCTCCCTTTTATTCACCCCTATCAAACCACTTATGTTCAGATAATATCTACCCAAATAAAATTCCCAACACAAATCCTTTACTTCTTGAATTCACCCTTTTTTAATAAAGTCTTTCAAGGAACCATTTTGGCACAAACTAAAAGGAGTTACCTGATTAGGAGGTAACCTCTTCTCTCATGCTTATTTCTTTTATTTTATTTCTCCAATCCATACACTATATTTATTACATTATAGTATAAAAAATAGTATCCAAAATATACTATGATGTTTTTATGCTCAAGTTTAAACCTACACTTACACACACCTCCATCTAATGGGTAACGAACATACTATTTACGTGTACGACAAACTACCGCCTCACTAAATGATGATTGTTCATTTTCCTTTACCACCTCTCATGGTGGAAATTATGATGGAAACTATATTTATATATGTTATGTATTATATTTATTATATATTTAATATAATTTTATTATTTTAATACACATATCTTTATACTTTCCATTTTATGTTAATAAGATAATTTCATTTGAGGAAGTGTTGACTACCACCCCCTCAAAGCGACATGATTCGTTCATACACTACATGAAATGTATTAAGGATGAATTTAGTGAATATATATGATATAATAAAGCTAATATAATAATGAGATATATATAAATATACATATATATTTATTTTACTTTATTTCTTTAAACACAAAAAATTAAATGGAAATATCGTTCATGCGTACGTATAGCTTACCATTTCCATGAACAGTGTATTCCATTTCATACTTATATATCCTATCGATTATTATAATTCAAATATACCTAATATAAATTACATAAAATTAATATAGATTATATTTAAATTATGGGTCACATTTTGGAAATCATTATATAAATATAATGACCAAAGATATAACAAATTAAGGCACATGTGAAAAATAAAGCGGATATTACCCTAAGTGAAACCTTAAGATAGAATTGTTAACAAGTAGGTAATATAAAGCCATAATCAAATCCTATATGGTATTATAAGTAATAATATGGTTCTGTAATAGATGTTTAATAAATTTATATTTATTATACTAGAGGTTTGAATGAGTACAACAAGAGTCAAGACACAATGTAAGGAGATTTTATCTCACTTTTTATTTCTATTAGATACATGCTATGTTTTCCACTCTTTCCTTTTGTGTGGTGTATGTACTTACCATTATTTTATTTTATTTATATTATACATAAATTTATTGGTATTCACATATCCATTTTATGATCTTTCTTTCATGGGGTTTAAGTTTTAAAAGTTACCAAATCGAGAAAATATTTTTGTCTAAATTTTCCTTCTTTGAGACTCATCTTCTGTTATGCACCCAAATTATCTTTTTTAGGCATATATAATTACATTGTACATGTTATATCATTAATTTAATTATTTTCATGATATGATAAGTTTCATGTAATTTATTTTTCTTAAATTGAGGGTATGATCCAAAGATACAAAGTTATAAGAGTTTATTGAGACAATATCATCACTTTTCAAGATTATTTATGTTTATGCTTCCTTTGATGAAATCTAATGATCCATAAATTTTTAATATTTTTTATGTTTATTGGAACCATTTTTATACTCGTTGGTACATAATATAGTTAATATTATTTAAGAAACCCTGACTTTACCCTCTCTTCGGTCAGAAATATATATTCCTTCAAAATCATGTTTTCAAAAAAGGGTTTCAAAGAATATTGTTCCACTGTCCTACTATATTTAAAATACATTTTTAACCTTTTTTTAAAAATATATTCAAAGGGATATTCTTGTTAATTTCTGAACAAGGATTTTTTATAACCTTTTTACCATGAAAAAGTAATGTTTTTTTACTGCATACGACATGGAAGGATTTACCCACCGTCATTTTTTTTGAAGCTTCCTTTTAATTTTTAAAAGGTTAATTTTTAAGAAAATATTTTAAAAGTTATTTTTAACTAAAATTGTTTTCAATTTTTTTATCCTTCTTTTATAAGTTTTGCAGGATTTGTTCTTCAATTTTTTAATCCTTATTTATAAGTTTTCAAAAAAATTTAAAGGAAATGGTTTAAAAAAAATTCAACCTTCATTCAAAATTTTTCAATTAAAAAGGTTTTGAAAAAATTTTCAATCGTTATTTATATGTTTTCAAAGTGTTTTCAAAGAAAAATTATTTTAGAATTTTTTGAAGCTTATTTTATAAGTTTTCAAGGAAAAATGTTTTCAAAATGATTTCAAGTCTTCTTTTTAAGTTTTCAAGGTATTTTATAAGAAAATTATTTTAAAATGGTTTTATGTATTTAAAATAAGTTTTAAAATAAGAAATGATTTTTTTCACAAGAAACATTTTTGAATGATATTTCAAAATTATTTTCCATCTAAAATGTCATCCATTGATGTTACTAATTCTACTCTAGGAAATGATCTAAATGTTCGATTCATATTATTTCTATAAATGAATTATGATTAATGTCAGGGTATTTAGGAAATACATTTATCTTTCATGGGTTATATGTTTATGAAATTCGTTTCTCTTTTACAGGTTATGTTTTTGATGAAATGATTATGAAGCATGTATTTTTCCACAGGTTATGATATGATTACAAGTTTATAATACCCATTTCAACTCATGGGTTATGATATTATTTTTTATGATCTTTTGGAAAATTTATGTAAATTTTCATTATGAGATGGGTAGGATGTATATCTACCTCTAATTCATTGGTTAAAGATGTACATCCCATGAGATAGACTAATATGGTCTTGGGAATGAACCTTGAGTACTAAGATGGACATGGGAGTAAACCATGACTACCAAGATGGTATTAGGAGTTAACACATTCTACTAATATGTCCATGGTAGTAATCATGACTACCAAGATGGTATGGGGAGTAAAACTATACTACTAATATGGTCTTGGCAGTGATGCCTTGGATACTATAGAAATCATATTATATTCTTATGTGTCTTATACAATTCCATGTTTTATTCCTATGTTATTATTTCATGACTTATGATCTTAATTATATTATGATCCATGTATTATGAATTTACAATATTTATTATGATCTCTAATATTCAGTGTATTATCTTCAAATGTTATTATCAATTTCCATACCCTTTGTTCATGTTATACTTACACATTTCCTCTATTTACCCTTACTGAACATCTGAGCTCACACCTTCTAATGATTACTTTCCCCAGGTTATGAAGAAATGTTTTAGGTATAAGTAATAAAGGTGGAGATATTTATGGGAGATGTTGAAGATCTTTCACCAAGATAGAATATTTTGTTTCCAAGTTTCCAAAGACTCTAAACTATTATCGTCCACAATCATGTATTTTTGTAACGTATTAATATTCATATAAAATGATGTAATATCCTTGTATGTTAAACCTAGGTTGTTATATGTTGGATATTGTTCATTCCTCTATCATGTGAATTTAATGA
This sequence comes from Viscum album, assembly GCA_963277665.1. Classification (NCBI taxonomy): domain Eukaryota; kingdom Viridiplantae; phylum Streptophyta; class Magnoliopsida; order Santalales; family Viscaceae; genus Viscum; species Viscum album. The sequence goes on along the minus strand of OY728125.1, from coordinate 948,289,243 downwards.
TTTTGTAGGAGGCCTTGGTAGTTGGATGCCTAGGTAGGATACCTGGGTGAATGGATTCTCTGCCACTAAAATTAGGGTGTATATGGTTCCCTAGTGTGGGAAAAGATGAAGGCGGTTTTCCCAAGTGGGCCTGGGTGAAGAGGTTGAATGATGTGTGGGTACTAGATGAGGCTTCACATTTATGCAGATTAGATAGAGATGCTTTACCCTGGTTAATGATAAGTGAGGGACCTAACCCTAGTGAGTGTCGGGAAAGGTGAATTCAAGCTAGTTTTGGTACTAGATGAGGATTTTTCTTAGTAAGGGATAATTGAAAGGGATTTGTCTTATTGAGGGTTGGGAAATTTTTTCACTTTCGAGGTTGGGTGAATAATTTATCCTTGGTTGAGGTAGGGTGAAGTGGTTCACCACGATTGAGGTAAGGAAAAGTAGTTCTCCCTAACCAAGGTCAGGAAAAAAGGTTTTCCTTGGTCTGGGAGTAGGGATAATGGTTTATCATTGGTATAAAGTTTACCTAAAGGACTTATGCATGTATCACCCTTGTGAGGTTATTCACAGAGGGTATGGGTGAAAAATATCTAGTTTTAGTGACCTAGGTGGCCCTTTACTATAGTTTATAAGAACTAGGGGTAAGTGGTATTTCATGAAGTTTGATCTTTAGATGAATCAATTACCCCTTGTTTTTAGTTAATTCTCTTAGTTTTTAGGCATAAAAATACTAACTGATGAGGAAAGAAAGACCTGGGAGAAGGGAGATTTAGATATCTCTTTATCTTATAATGGTGTCGAATTTAGGAAAAATAAGGACCCTTTGGGGTCCATTTAATAGGGAAATTAGAGACTGGGGAACATCTATAACATAATGACCCATGATCATCTTAAAGCAGTTATATAATCCAGTTGGTCACATGGCCTCAATAAAGCCTCCCTATATTCCAAAGGCTGCTAACTAGTAGAGAGGGTCTATGGGGGTGCAGTTGGGAGACTATACAATCATATCAGAGTGAAAAAATAGATATAAATAAATAGGTAATAGAGGAATCATGATATAAATGAAAAATGGAACAACATAAACAAGTATAATAAATAATTGCATAAAAATAAACAACTAAGAAAAATGAAAAAAAATCCATAGGATGAGTCATATATAATGACTTCATGTCAAGTTGATATACAAAAAGGTAAATAGAGGATATAGGGTACAATAATATACAATACTTTATAAAAAAACAAAAGACTTAAATATGGATCCACTAGAATCACGATAATATACTCGGTCCTATGTTCCCATTATCCAAGCTATAATCCAAACAGATCAATTATCTATAATATGTTTCTCTCTCTTATCTATACCTATAGACATAAGGTCTACTCAAGAAACAATGTAGGCTTGAGTAGGGTGTGAGATAAAATCAATAGTACACAACCAATGGTGTCTAGAAATAATATATCTAGTGTATATATCATAGCAGTATACAGGAAAAATGAATAATAAACAATTTTGAATAAATAAATACTATTTGGATCGGGCTCTGGTAGGACACGTGGCCGACTCTACCTACTTTGGCATAGGCTAAAAAGAGTTTTATTAGTAACCATATATATATTAATCATATATATATATATATATATAATGTGTATACATTTATATTCACAATATACGTGAGGATGTTTAGAGTCATATATATGGATACTAGGTGCTAGTTGGACCTGGGGTGTAACTTAAGCATCCTTAACTAGTCTAGTAAGAAAATTGATCTAGAAAGGGTATAAGGACATAATCTCATATTAATGAGAGAAATATTTCCATTCACTTGATATGGTGGGGTGATTCATCATGCCCATCACCCGATTCAAGGGAACGTGGAGCGTCTTTCCCACCATCCAAATAAGAGTATCACAGTGTGAGACATCATGCCCAACACCCAATGTAAGGGAGCGTGAAACACTATGCTTAAAAGAACCCTTTACCATTGTTCAACATCCATTAATAATGGTATAGTCATAATAATAATAAATATGAAGGATTACCTTTAAATCATTTAAAATAATTTAACCCAACTAACCATGAGAATTATATTCATCGAATCCATATAAAATAAGTATGTAACACTTGGTGTGGTCTTTCCACCCATTGCTAATAAATTTATAATAATACCTTTTAAATATGTTAAGTAAGGTATATCACAACCAAGGCCAAAAAACCCACTTCAAAGGTGGTTGATTAATTACACAATTAGTTGGAAGTGGTAAATTCCATTTTTCATGCCAAGACGAACACTTAGAAGGTGTTTGGTCATTTAAAACAATTATATAAAAATGATATTCCATTTACCATAACCAAGGGGGTGTAAATCAAAGAGGATGGAATCCTATAACCATTCAACACAATCCATGGGAGTAATTAGACATGTAATAATTAATTAAATAAGTTTAACACATTTTTTGGAAATGTGAATTAATGTTCGGTGTGTGGAAAAATAGAAAAAAACTATAAAAACACTTAAAATTTTGGAAACTATTTCCAGACTAACTACCTTAGGTCTATGGATGAAAACTCCTACAATTTTGGTTTTTGATTCAAATAATAACTAAAGGAATCACCTAAATAGACAAATGTCATGAAAATAGGGAAAATGAGATCATAAAAAAATAGCACAAGATATAGGATGATAAACCACAATAAGAAGTAAGAGGATTATAGAGCTTAGTAAGAGGAATACAATTCTTTTTATGGTGGTTTGATCGAAGTCCATATGAGGAAGTTATATTGATCCATATATGAGGTGAAGGGAGTGATCAAGAGAGGGGGAGGAAGGTGTTGCACATTGGAAATGAAGGGATGAATAAATAATAGGTTTTAAAAAATTTCAGGGGTGAAATTTTAATTTCAAAATTAAAAATTGGGTTGCATGTTTTGGCCACATGGTTGGATAAATTGTGCTCCAACCATGCTCCCTCCACTGCCCAAGGGCCGCCTTCGCACAATTTTGCCACACAACTTTACAAACCATGAAAAACCCATGTGAAAATCCACTGTCTCATGTATGAGACTGTAACACCCCAAGATTTTATGAAAAATATTCTTTTTAATTTCATTAATGTCTTGTGTTGTACGCTACACCAAAAGGAGCTTGCACAACACACATCCTTGACTTTCCTTGCATTACACGCAATCGCGACCTTCCTCAATAGCGTGTGTAGTACGCAATACCGAGTTTCACTAAACAATGATATGCCATTAAAATATTATTATAACTAGCCGTTATGAATAGTAATAACCACCTTTTAAAATTTTAGAAATTTTAGCTCTCAAAATGGACTTCATTTTTGGATTAGGAGTATCGAATTTAGCCTAAGGTGAAATTTTGGTGATTTTCGGATAACTTTCACATTTTGATGAATAGTGAAAATTACTAAATTTTAATTAAAAACAACTTTTTCAATCGAAATAATTAATAGTGATAAATTATTAATTTGAGTGGTTTTAAAGTATATTTAGAATATATTTTTACAATTTAATACAATGTTGGTCATTGGATGTAATTTCACATTTAAACCAGACATAAACAAGTGTCAATCTTTTGATAGATATTGTTTCTTAAAAACACGCTATTTGTTTTAACAGCGGGATTTAATTATAAAATTAATTAATGCAACTTCTATGTTATGAATTTGGTAAAATAGACTTCATTTTTGAATTCGGAATATGAAATATAGCTTAGGATGAAATTTTGGCATTGTTTTGAAAAACATCAATTTTTGATGAATAGTGAAACTACTAAGTGGTAGTTAAAAAAACTGAATTTTTCATAAAACTTAATTTTACCGCTTCTGTGAATGGAATTTCAAAAATCCGAGAGACACGGTTGATGTCAGTAAGTAAAATGTGGTTCAATGAGATGAAAATAATTTTTGGTGAATAGTAACTTTTTACTTTTATTTACCACGGTTAAAAGTAAATAGGGTAATTAAGGGTAAAAATGATATTAATATTACCCTAACACATGTCCTAATCCTATTGGACAAGTGTATCACGACCAAAAACAACCTTAAGTGTAAAATATTATCATTTAGGACCACTTGGATTAGATTAGGACATTTATTACTATTTAATTCAAAGAAGAGTTAAAAGAGTTAAAATCAAAGTTTATTTACTAAAACATTTTTAATATAGGGTTATACATAAGATAAATTCGATTTTAAATATTAATTAGAAAGATAAAAGGATTTCCTACATAATGGTATTTTATTTGTAATTTTTAGACATCAAATAATTTAATTTATTTATGACACAAAGATGATGCAGTAATTATCTTATTAATGAAATATTGACATAATTGATATTATAAATACCAAAATAAATGTAATTTAAGACTTTTTATGAATTAAACTAATTTTCTAGGTTACTATGATATATTATTGTTTATTTAATCAACTTGGTTCGAACATATAATTCTGTTATGACTTTCAAAAAAATCATATATCAAATAGTGTCAAAATTGACACAAAATAGTTTTTAAATAAAATATTATATTATTAATTGTTATTTTATTCCTAAAAATATAAGGTTCGGACAAATAACTTAGATAAGGATATATATATTAATAATAAACAATTTGGGGTTCGTTTGGCATGTTATAGTATGTGTATTAACCATATAGTGAAAGAAAACAAAAAGACACGGTAAAAGTTAAATTATTTAACTTAAAGTTAAATATAATTGATAAGGTTAAAATAATAACCTAAACTTGTCTAAATCCTATTGGTTGATATGATTTCGACCCATCCCCACTTTAGCTTAGAAATAAGACCCTTTGGAACCATTATAAACCGATTTTCACTTTAATATAAAATAATATTTTGAGATATTCCTAAGGTGCCCCTCTCCTCCCTTATAAAAGGCACCTCCTCCCTCTCTTCCTCACACAACTTGGAGCCTTCAAGCTCGGCCAAAACCTGCGAAAATCCCTTCTCCACTTCCCTAGTATCATCCTAGAGGTCCTGGTCTTCTTCAAATACCATCCTTAGTTCTTTAAGTGGAGGCTAAGAAAAGGCGCGTCAAAAAGAGGTAATATCCATTACCGATCTTTTTCAATTTATTTCTTCATCAACTTCTTCTTCTTTAGTTGTTTCATGATAAAGTAATAACATCAGTATTTCTTATATACTGATATGTTATTATAAATATGAAAAAACTCTAATTAACCTTCTATCCATACTACAGAAAAAGGAAATCACCGCGCGTGCGTACGTACGGAATACCGTCTCCACGCCGTGGTGTAATCTATTTTCCGCCACCACCTTAATTGGATGGGTATAAATGTGTAATGAGTAACTATATATGATTATTATAAAGTGATATTGATACTGAAATAGTATACATACACTTAAACACAATTCCACGACCATGGGAACGATATCATCGCTCATACGTACGTACGGACTACCGTCTCCACGACACGATGAGATTCATTCTCAATGATTAACCATTCATGAATAATTATAAAGTATATATAATAAGTACTAATGAAATTTATGACCAAATAATGATACTGGAATTATTTATATTTATATGTATGTCATCTACTTAATTCCATTCAATTCAATAAGGAAACGAAAACAACGTTCATGCGTACGTACGGACTACCGTCTCCTTGAACGGTGTACTTCTTTCCATTTACTGATTTATTATATATGTATATTCTGAATATATATATATATATATGTAAATCATGTTTTATATTCTGTAATTAAGTAATCATGATCTAAGTAATCATATGAATAATTACAAGTTAAAAACACGAACGACAAATGAGACGATTTTACCCAAAACGCTACTTTAACATGAATTTACAAAAGAACGGGTAATATAAAGTCATAAGTGGACCATATATGATATAATAACAATGAATATGATTCTGGAATAAGTCAATAACATGATTTAAATCATTATATAGGAGGTTCGGATACTTACAAAGCAAGTCGGACCTAAGGTAAGGGAAATATCACAATCTCATTTTTATCCGAGATTGTTTATTCGTAAGTATTTACTGGGGTGTATTTTATAATCCACATCCATGTTTAATAAATATGTAATATTATTTCCATCCACCTACAATTGTTTAAATCCATTTTTACCCTTCGGCGAGTTTTTAGTAAAAGAAATGAAAGGAATCTTTTGTCGTTTTTCGTACGAGGCACTTTTTGACTTTTCCGACAAAAGTATGAAGAATGTTTTTTTAACTTATACGGCATGAATGGATTTCTAAAACATTATTTCCAAGAAGTTTCCTTTACAAGTATTCAATTTTATTTTTAATCAACTTCTTTTAGTTTAAAATTTTATGACATGTTAAGAAAGGAAAAGTGTTTTTGAAGTAAAAAGGATATTTTCCTCAAGAATGGAGTTCAAGTATTTTATCAAAATTATTTTCCATATAAGATAATAAAAGGGTTCTGTTTTTATCCCTATTATTACATGGATTTGATTATGTTGTGATGGAAATATTTTTATGAATTCCTTTATCTTATATGAATTGTTTTATGATGTCATGTTGTTTAAGAATCCCATTTTTATTACATGGGTTACGCTATGATGTATGGTTTATGATTATGTGGCACACATAAGAAAGGATTCATTATAAGATGGGTGGGACCTATATCTCCCTCCAATGCATTGGGTAAAGATTTCATATCTCATGAGATAGACATGGCTGGAATGGTAGGTTATACCGGTTCAGTGAAACAAGACTGAAACGAGGGTCACTCGATTCAGAAAGGGACTTTGTCCACTAAGATAGTCTTGGAAATGAGTCATGAATAACAAGAAATGATTCTCTATGATTATGTGTGTATGCCACAATGTTCCATGTTTTAAGTTATGATTATTGTGATTTCATTTCACTACTATGATTTATCCCATGTTATGAAATTATGCTCTCTTTTGCAGGTTAAGATTTCCAAAATGTTATGTTCTTATGAATATGATGTGATTGATATTTCTTTTGTTTACCCTTACTGAGCATTTGAGCTCACCCTTTTATGTTTACTTTTCCCCAGGATATAAAGAAAGGTTTTAGGTATAAAAAAAAGGGAATATCTTTATGGGAGATGTTGAAGATCTTTCACAAGGATTAGAAGATTATACTCCGAGTTTCCAAAGACACTAAACTATTACGATCCTTGTGTGTGTGTTTTTGTTATGTACTAAGTATTCCGCAAATGTAATGTAATGTCAATGTACGTCAAGCTTCGGGTCTCTACAGTTGGTATCAGAGGAAAGGTTTAGTCAACCTTTGGAAACTAGGATGCGAAAGCGTTAGTGAGATCCCTAGAGATATTTCTAAGGTATGTCCAGGGATTCTCCTAAGGATAAGTATACGTATAGGATACAGTCCTATAACTACGGTAAAGATCATAGAATTTAACCTAAGAAGTTAGATAATGAAGTTACTCCCCCTTTATTATGATTTTTTCCTCTCACACTATTCTTTTTGGGTTTTAGACGATGGATGGAACCCAAAGGAACCGTGTTGATCAATGCAATGGACAATGCAATGATTGTCCTCCTAAACAAACAAATGTTATGGGAGATGGAGTGCAAAATATTATTGCTATCCTTACACAAGCTATGAATCATTCTGGACTTCCAAATGAGCAGAGAAAGGAACAGTATTCTATTGAGTCCTTCATGAGGCAACGTCCACCTTCTTTCAGTGGGACTTCTGATCCACTTGTTGCTGAACAATGGATCAGTACCACTGAAAATATATTTTCAGTTCTTCAATGTTCTGAACATGATAAAGTCATCTTAGCAGTATATCGTTTGGAAGGTGAAGCTGATCAATGGTGGAATCTTATCAAGAATACGAGGCCAAGAGATGAAATTGAGTCCATGGAATGGGACGAGTTCAAGAACTTGTTTTTCAGTAAGTACTTCCCTCGTATTCTTCGAACAAAGATGGAGAAGGAGTTTCTTGAACTAAAGAAAAAGGATGATGAATCTGTTGGTATATACGAAGCGAATTTTACAAGACTTGCAAGGTATGCATCTGGAATTATCATCCAACCTGAAAGTAAAGTTGATCGATTTTTCAGTGGCTTAAAACCAAGTCTTCTAAGGTCATTAGCTATAAGAGACTTCAGTAGCTATGAAGAAATTGTGCATTGTGCTATCAAGGTAGAAATGGAAGTTGGTGTTACATATCCATCTCATGGTTTTGAAAAGAAACGAAAGATGGAGTTCAAGTAGAAATCTCAGAATAATGGTGAAAAGAAGATGAATGTTTCCTTATGCACAAAGTGTGGAAAGAATCATGGTGGAGATTGTCTTAAAGGGACTAGAAAATGCTTTAAGTGTGGAAAAGAAGGTCATCGAGAAGCTGAGTGTCGAAGTAATAGAAAAAGGGTTTCTAATGATGTGAATAAAGCAAACACTGCAGAGAACGCACCACCAACACTTCAATGCTTCAAGTGCAAGGAAATGTGGCATTATGCAAATAAATGCCCTAATCCAAGGGTTAGTGATGATCAACATGAGCAACCACTGAAGGCAAAGGACAAAGGGAAGTCACATGCGATCACTATTGGCGATGTTGAATATGAAAATGATGTGGTGGAATGATTAAGTGTTTATGTAATGGGATTCCAAAATAATATTGTATCATGGAGTATTAGAATATTTATGTATTGGTCTAATGTGGTATTCAAAGTGATTGAGATATTTTTGGAAATAAGATGATATGCGCATAATGAAGGGAAAACGAGAAAACGAAATGTTTAACAGTATTCATGAGCTCATGATTGATATAAGGACTAAGTGATATCATGGTTTGAGTATATAGAATTTTGAGGATTTTGGTATGTGAAAAGTGTTAACTTTTAACTGTATTCAAGTTTTCACTATGGTTCAATGGGTATTCAAGAGAATACATTATTAAGGACTTTGAATGTTTGTAATGTGACCAAAAAAACATATCTTATGATATATGGGGATCGACGATGGTGTTAAATCTCTGGTAATCATTTTCACTATGTTATGAGAGTGGACTGCAGTATTATGGATAAGCCTAAAGATTGGAACGGATTATGTTGGACATAAGTTAGTATTGTTTAAGGATAAAAGTTTTTTTTCTCGATATTATTGATGGGATGTTATAGTATTATAGTTTTAGAAAAAGGACAACCTGCAGAATGGGCGACAACCCATCGCGTCGGACAAGGCTGTGGGAATCGAACCCACAACCGAAGTGCGACTGGCCTTTATCGCCTACCACTGGCCTACAGGAAGTCCCTGTTTAGTAGAAACTAGTTTTATTTTATTAAGCAGTATGATATATGAAGTATAAGTCCATTTTAGGAACCATATATGATTAATCTCACTATAGAATGACTTATGAATATTTAATAACTTTTGCTAACCTTTTAATTGAGACAAATGGAATGACCCGTCATTCTATCACATGATCTGATAACACTTCACGAATAACAAATTCAACTTCATTTATTTAAGAGATGAAGTGGAAATTGTACAAGGCACGAACAACAGTGAGATTGTACCAAAATAAAGTAAGTATTTATTCTAATTCAAATTCTTCAACTTTAGGGAAACGATCTTGAAAACCAAAAATGTTGTCCTAGTGCTCTCATATCTGATTAATCAGATGGTACCTTATATCGTCACAAATTTATGGATTTGTGATTGTTGGCTTTTCTATAGCCATGTTCTCTACCACTCTCCATCAGAACATGATGGTTAGATTTTTCTTCCATATCCATATTTTCACCTATGTGGAAACCCAGTGATTAGTTTATTTGGGTAACCGTTATGTTTCATACTTTTGTTTTTAAAGATTGGTTTTGGTATTCTTTTTTACGATGTGGGTTTCTATTAAAGAAACTTTCAAGTAGTAAACCATTTATAACCCCGACGAATTTCGAGGGCGAAATTCATTTTAAGGGGGGTAGAATGTTACACCCCGAGATTTTATGAAAAATATTCTTTTTAATTTCATTAATGTCTTGTGTTGTACGCTACACCAAAAGGAGCTTGCACAACACACATCCTTGACTTACCTTGCATTACACGCAATCGCGACCTTCCTCGATAGCGTGTGTAGTACGCAATACCGAGTTTCACTAAACAACGATATGCCATTAAAATATTATTATAACTAGCCATTATGAATAGTAATAACCACCTTTTAAAATTTTAGAAATATTAGCTCTCAAAATGGACTTCATTTTTGGATTCGGAGTATCGAATTTAGCCTAAGGTGAAATTTTGGTAATTTTCGGATAACTTTCATATTTTGATGAATAGTGAAAATTACTAAATTTTAATTAAAAACAACTTTTTCAATCGAAATAATTAATAGTGATAAATTATTAATTTGAGTGGTTTTAAAGTATATTTATAATATATTTTTACAATTTAATACAATTTTGGTCATTGGATGTAATTTCACATTTAAACCAGACATAAACAAGTGTCAATCTTTTGATAGATATTGTTTCTTAAAAACACGCTATTTGTTTTAACAGCGGGATTTAATTATAAAATTAATTAATGAAACTTCTATGTTATTAATTTGGTAAAATAGACTTCATTTTTGAATTCGGAATATGAAATATAGCTTAGGATGAAATTTTGGCATTGTTCTGAAAAACATCAATTTTTGATGAATAGTGAAACTACTAAGTGGTAGTTAAAAAAACTGAATTTTTCATAAAACTTAATTTTACCGCTTCTGTGAATGGAATTTCAAAAATCCGAGAGACACGGTTGATGTCAGTAAGTAAAATGTGGTTCAATGAGATGAAAATAATTTTTGGTGAATAGTAACTTTTTACTTTTATTTACCACGGTTAAAAGTAAATAGGGTAATTAAGGGTAAAAATGATATTAATATTACCCTAACACATGTCCTAATCCTATTGGACAAGTGTATCTCGACCAAAAACAACCTTAAGTGTAAAATATTATCATTTAGGCCCACTTGGATTAGATTAGGACATTTATTACTATTTAATTCAAAGAAGAGTTAAAAGAGTTAAAATCAATATTTATTTACTAAAACATTTTTAATATTGGGTTATACATAAGATAAATTCGATTGTAAATATTCATTAGAAAGATAAAAGGCTTTCCTACATAAGGGTATTTTATTTGTAATTTTTAGACATCAAATAATTTAATTTATTAATGACACAAAGATGATGCAGTAATTATCTTATTAATGAAATATTGACATAATTGATATTATAAATACCAAAATAAATGTAATTTAAGACTTTTTATGAATTCCACTAAATTTCTAGGTTAATATGGTATATTATTGTTGATTGAATCAACTTGGTTCGAACATATAATTCTGTTATGACTTTCACAAAAATCATATATCAAATAGTGTCAAAATTGACACAAAATAGTTTTTAAATAAAATAAAATATTATTAATTGTTATTTTATTCCTAAAAATCTAAGGTTCGGACAAATAACTTATATAAGGATATATATATTAATAATAAATAATTTGGGGTTCGTTTGGCATGTTATAGTAAGTGTATTAACCATATAGTGTAAGAAAACAAAAAGACAAGGTAAAAGTTAAATTATTTAACTTAAAGTTAAATCTAATTGATAAGGTTAAAATAATAACCTAAACTTGTCTAAATCCTATTGGTTGATAGGATTTCGACCCATCCCCACTTTAGATTCGAAATAAGAACCTTTGGAACCATTATAAACTGATTTTGACTTTAATATAAAATAATATTTTGAGATATTCCTAAGGTGCCCCTCTCCTCCCTTATAAAAGGGTACCTCCTCCCTCTCTTCCTCACACAACTTTGATCCGTCAAGCTCGGCCAACCCCTGCCAAAATCCCTTATCCACTTCCCTAGTATCATCCTAGAGGTCCTGGTCTTCTTCAAAGACCATCCTTAGTTCTTTAAGTGGAGGCTAAGAAAAGGCGCGTCAAAAAGAGGTAATATCCATTACCGATCTTTTTCAATTTCTTTCTTCTTCAACTTCTTCTTCTTTAGTTGTTTCATGATAAAGTAATAACATAAGTATTTATTATATACTGATATGTTATTATAAATATGAAACAACTCTAATTAACCTTCTATCCATCCTACGGAAAAAGGAAATCACCGCGCGTGCGTACGTACGGAATACCGTCTCCACGCCGTGGTGTAATCTATTTTCCGCCACCACCTTAATTGGATGGGTATAAAGGTGTAATGAGTAAATATATATTGTTATTATAAAGTGATATTGATACTGAAATAGTATACATACACTTAAACACAATTCCACGACCATGGTATCGATATCATCGATCGTGCGTACGTACGGACTACCGTCTCCACGACACGATGAGATTCATTCTCAATGATTAACCATTCATGAATGATTATAAAGTATATATAATAAGTACTAATGAAATATATGACCTAATAATGATACTTGAATTATTTATATTTATATGTATGTCATCTACTTAATTCCATTCAATTCAATAAGGAAATGAAAACAGCGTTCATGCGTACGTACGGACTACCGTCTCCATGAACGGTGTATTTCTTTCCATTTACTGATTTATTATATATGTATATTCTGAATATATATATATATATAAATGATGTTTTATATTCTGGAATTAAGTAATCATGATCTAAGTAATCATATGAATAATTACAAGTTAAAAACACGAACGACAAATGAGACGATTTTACCCAAAACGCTACTTTAACATGAATTTACAAAAGAACGGGTAACATAAAGTCATAAGTGGACCATATATGATATAATAACAATGAATATGATTCTGTAATAAGTCAATAACATGATTTAAATCATTATACAGGAGGTTCGGACACTTACAAAGCAAGTCGGACCTAAGGTAAGGGAAATATCACAATCTCATTTTTATCCGAGATTGTTTATTCGTAAGTATTTACTGGGGTGTATTTTATCATCCACATCCATGTTTCATAAATATGTAATATTATTTCCATCCACCTACAATTGTTTAAATCCATTTTTACCCTTAGGTGAGTTTTTAGTAAAAGAAATGAAAGGATTCTTTTGTCGTTTTTCGTACGAGGTACTTTTTGACTTTTCCGACAAAAGTACGAAGAATGTTTTTTTTAACTTATACGGCATGAATGGATTTGTAAAACATTATTTCCAAGAAGTTTCCTTTACAATTATTCAATTTTATTTTTAATCAAATTCTTTTAGTTTAAAATTGTATGACATGTTAAGAAAGGAAAAGTGTTTTTGAAGTAGAAAGAATATTTTCCTCAAGAATGGAGTTCAAGTATTTTATCAAAATTATTTTCCATCTAAGATAATAAAAGGGTTATGTTTTTATACCTATTATTACATGGATTTTATTATGTTGTGATGGAAATATTTTTATGAATTCCTTTATCTTATATGAATTGTTTTATGATGTCATGTTGTTTAAGAATCCCATTTTTATTACATGGGTTACGCTATGATGTATGGTTTATGATTATGTGGCACACATAAGAAAGGATTCATTATAAGATGGGTGGGAACTATATCTCCCTCCAATGCATTGGGTAAAGATTTCATATCTCATGAGATAGACATGGCTGGAATGGTAGGTTATACCGGTTCAGTGAAACAGGACTGAAACGAGGGTGACTCGATTCAGAAAGGGACTTTATCCACTAAGATAGTCTTGGCAATGAGTCATGACTAACAAGAAATGATTCTCTATGATTATGTGTGTATGACACAAAGTTCCATGTTTTAAGTTATGATTATTGTGATTTCATTTCACTACTATGATTTATCCCATGTTACGAAATTATGCTCTCTTTTTCACGTTAAGATTTCCAAAATGTTATGTTCTTATGAATATGATGTGATTGATATTTCTTTTGTTTACCCTTGCTGAGCATTTGAGCTCACCCTTTTATGTTTACTTTTCCCCAGGATATAAAGAAAGGTTTTAGGTATAAAAAAAGGGAAGATCTTTATGTGAGATGTTGAAGATATTTCACCAGGATTAGAAGATTATACTCCGAGTTTCCAAAGACACTAAACTATTACGATCCTTGTCTGTGTGTTTTTGTTATGTACTGAGTATTCCTCAAATGTAATGTAATGTCAATGTACTTCAAGCTTCGGGTCTCTACAGAGACATTTTATATGGTCATTCTTCCTAGCTCACATGATTACAGACAAACCATACAACCTCTCCAGGGTACTGGGTACCTCGCATGGTTGAGTCGTACAGTTTTCAAAAATCGTATGTGAACTGTATAACCTATTATGTTTCTCCAATTTCTAAAACTTCAGGCTCTGAACATGACTTGGATTCTATCAAAACCTTCCTTAAGCCATAGGGCATGTTTACCAAGAGAAAAAAAGTATTTAAACAAAAAAAGAGCTATACCTTTGATAAAATCTATGTCATTATAACATCCCCTTCTTAAAGAAACTCATCCTCAAGTTGATCTTCTGAGGGTAAATAATATTTGTTTGAGAATAGATCTAGCCACTAGTCTCAGAAGTTAGATCCCCACCCTGAAGTCTCATCTTGTACTTATCCGTGCTACCAAAACACTCGTATGAAATTAAATAACCTACCTTATAGTGAATTCATGCTTTGATCCACAATATGCACTAGATACTCCTTGAAGGAAGAATACACATCCAACTCAACTTCATAAGGCTGTAAAACATGTGATGAGTCTAGATGATATTGGAAGAGATAAGATACATGAAAGAAATCATGCACAAAAAATTATCTTTGAAGAAGTGCTATCTAGTATGCCACAGGTCTGATTTGTTTCAAAACCTCAAAAGTATCATCAAATCTAGGTGAGAGCTTACCTTGGTTATAAATTCATCGATGGACCAAATTGGGTGAAACATGCAAGAAAACTTGATATTTGACCTCAAATTCAATAGGTTTTCAACAATGGTTGTCATATGGCCTAAATGGCCCAAAGGCCTTCTTTGTTTATTGATTTTTGATAACCCCCCTTTCAAGGGATGAGGGGGAACCCTTAAAAATGGTTTTCATATGACTAATATCTATACTAAGATGTCAACATGCACTTTCTGATTAGCTATACCTGCTCTGTAGTCTCCTAAATTATATGTGATCTCAGCAATGATGTGTCCCTTACCTTTAAATATCACATAAGTGATTGAAAAGGACCACCATATAACGCCTCATAAGGATCCATCTGTATAGTAGCCTGAAAGATATTATTATAGGAAAAACCAACCAGGGGTATGTGTTTCTCCCAAGAACCCCCAAATTCAAAGACACATGCACAAATAATTTCCTCAAACACCTAAATTGTACGATCTATTTGACCATCAATTTAAGGGTGATGGGATGTGCTAAAAAGAACCTATGTACCCAAGGATTTCTATAACACTTTCCAAAACCATGAATTGAAGAAAATTTTCCAGTAAGATATGATAAAATGAGGAGCTCTATGAAGACATACGACCTCCCTGACATATAGTATCCCTAAATCAACTACCAAGAAGGTCTCTTAAATAGGTAAGAATTGTGTGACCTTTTTCAAATGATTAAACAATATCTAAACTGAATAATTTCTATGAGATGATTTTGGATAGACTTATCATGGATTCTATAAACATATCATCCAAATCCCACTCAATAATGGATAATGGTTGTAGAAGTCCTACTGGTCATTGATGTTACAACTTCACCTAATGAAATGTGGAACACCGAGTGATAAATCCATCAATTTCCCATTTCATAGTAGGCCACCAATAATTACAATGTAAATCTTGATAATTCTTGGTAACACCAAGATGTACTTCCCAAAATAAGGTGTGAGATTCCCACATCAACTCCTCTTGGATGTCTGTTGGGTCCCAGACATGCCCATGATAGATTAAGGTCTCATCCTCATCCATGGTCCAACCAGATGATGGTTTATTATATGAGTTACATTCCCTCAAGAAGAGTAATTAATGATCTAAAATTTTCCTCATTATCAACCACTCTAGAAGGGTAGAGGCTATTTTTAAGGTTGTGAGGATAGTATTCCCATGATCCTCTTGAACCCCAACATGAATTTATGAAAACAAGCCCATGAATTTCCACTGACCACCATCCTCAAAAAACTCTTGTGTCTTAGAGTACCAGCTACTACATTACCTTTTCTAGGTGTATAGTCAAGCTCAAAATCAAAGGATTGCTGGTATTCAAACCATTGACACTGCCTGATATTCAGATCACACTTCATAAATATGTACTTGAGGATTTTGTGATTAGTGAATATCAAAAAATTATCTCTATGTAAATAATTACTCAATCAACATATATCATGAAATACAACTACTGACTTGAGGTTGTTTATTGGGTAATTCTACTCATGAGGCCTCAACTGATATGACCCGTACGACACGGCTCACTCATCCAGCATAAAAAATGATCCAATATTGATACCTAATGTGTCAAAATAAATATAATAATTTCTATTAGATATAGAAGAATACAAATAGGTGTTTAATTCAACCTTAAATTCAAATACTGAAAGTTACTTTCACAATATTCTGACCATATGAATTTCACACCCTTCTTAGTCAAGCCCGTAAGAAGCATTTCTAGGTGTGAGAAATCATAGATAAACCGTCAATAATATATGTATAGCTCCAATAAACTCTATATCTCAAAGATTTTCTTGAGATTCTCCCAGGAAACAATATCTCTCACATTCTCTAGTATTTCTGATAATCTAAACTCTGAGATGTTGTGACCCAAGAAGTAAACTTTATCAATCTAAAAGTAGCATTTTATAATCATAGCATAAAGTTGGTTATCTTTTAGTGCATTCAACATGATCCCAAGATAGTTTTTATAGTTTTTTTGAGAATGATAATATACTAAGATGTATTCAATGAAGAGTACCAAAAAAATGAATCCATATATTAATGGAAAATATGATTCATCAGATCCATAAAGACCACCGATGCATTTGTGAGACCAAAAAACTTTCCCAGGTACTCATAAAGACCATAACTACTTCAAAAATCTATTCAAGATATGTATAAAGATCTAAAATGAACCTGATGATAGACTACCCTCAAATAAATCTTTTAAAACACCCTCTCTCCTCAGATATGATCAAAGAAGTTGTTTATTTGAGGATGTGGATACCAGTTCTTAACTGTAAGCTGGTTCAACCATCAATAATTCACATATATCTTGAAGTTACTATCGACATTCTTGGAAAAAATGATTAGAAAACCCCATGGAAAAGTGATAGGCTATATAAAACCCTTATCCTCTAGGTCTTACAACTATTTATTGATTTATATAAGCTCCATAGGTTCCATATAGTAAGGTGGAATAAATATTTTTGCTTCTCCTAGAACTTTCTCAATGGTGAATTCTATATTTATCACTAGAGGTAGACCAAATTTTTTTTCAGGGAATATGTACCTAAAATGATCCACCAAATGAGGGAAAATAGCGGGTCGTAACCCCTGATCATCAAAGAAGTAACTGGAAATTTGGGCTATCATTATTCCCATCCCATGATGCTTAGGTCCATCTTGAGATGGATGGAAATCCCATTCTCCCATATGTATACCACCCTCAGGTTATGTAAACATGAACCTATGATGATAACAATCAATATGGTATCAGTAGGGAACTAACCGGTTTATCCTAATAATTACATCAAAATTTTTCACATCGAGGATGAAAAGATTCCATATGAAGAAATATGTTCTTATTTCAAATGATCTCTGATCGAATACCCAATGGGGTATCAAGATTCATCACGACACATTAATATTCTATCTTGAGGCCCAACATCTCATAGATTTATTCTAATATAAAAGAATATAACATGCCTATTTTAAATAAAGAAGATAACAGAGTAGAGGATACTATAATAGTACCTTGAATAGTAGAAGGTCTAGAACTATACTCCTCCGACATAGGTTGAACTACATTGAACAATCCCGTACCACAACCCTATGTCACAACCGACTACCCTAAGCAAGCCTGCTCTACTAGGACTGCAAGTACTAGGTCTGATTATATCTGCCTCAAATTCCTCCTCAGATTGAGAGACTGGTGGTATTATAGCTACCTTCCTAGTGACGTACTACTAGTCCTACTCCAAAATGTAGAGTCGTTGTAGACCCTATATCTCTAAGTATTAGTGTAAAAGTTATATAAAAGCATTGGATATTCCATATCCTACCGCAACCTCTACATTACACTAGACCCCACATACATTAGGTTTTCACTTGTCCTGGTTTCTCGTACTGGTTCCATATAAGGAATATATTGTTGAGTCAATAAGGTTTTCCTTATGAATTTTCCATTCCTTCTTGTTTTGAAAATC
Source organism: Viscum album (assembly GCA_963277665.1). Lineage (NCBI taxonomy): Eukaryota > Viridiplantae > Streptophyta > Magnoliopsida > Santalales > Viscaceae > Viscum > Viscum album. Next base: position 948,270,848 of record OY728125.1, on the reverse strand, counting down.
ACAAACACCTTATATTTAAGAAAATTTCTTTATTAAGGAAAATTTCTTTTATAAGGAAAATTGTTTTCTTAAGTAAATTTGCTTTCTTAAGAAAAATCGCTTTTATAAGTAAATTTGCTTTCTTAAGGAAAATCGCTTTTATAAGAAAAATTATCCTTATCATATTTTCATCCATATTTTTCTTAAGTTTGAGATTCAGATTCATTTTCTCAAAATCATTAACAACTTTGATATAAAGCATTCTGTTTTAGGATTCGAATTCTGGATAAAGAACTATAAGGAAGTCTCATTCCGAATTCCGGATATGATTTCTAACTAAGTTCTATTCCAGGTTCAGGATACGAATTCTGAAGAAGAATTCTCATTACGAATTCTAATGAAGAAATATTATTCCGAATTCCCATTACAAATTCTAATGAAGAATTCCCATTACGAATTCTAATGAAGAATTCTCATTACGAATTCTCATTACGAATTCTGGTGATGAATTCTCATTACGAATCCTGATGATGAATTCTCATTACGATTTCTGATGACGAATTCCTATTCCGAATTCACATTCCGAATTCATCTATTAAACAGAATTTGAGTATCTTTGTTTTATACACTCTGAATAAATTCAGACTCCGAAAAATATCTTTCTTAGACTCCAAACTTTTATATTGCTTACATTTCTATAATTTGTCTACTCTTTATTATTTTCATTACACTCCGAACCTTCACTCCGAAGTTTTCATTGTGAACTTTTATGTTAGAATTTAAAACGATGTCGTACATTCTGTTACACTTGTTTTGTTATAAAACTATGTCGTCTATTTTGTTATAAACTAACCGTTGTTTAAGTGACACGTGTACAGGTCCCTCCGATCTTTAAGGAAAATATGACCGTTGGAGAAGGAGCCGACCTTACCTATAAATAGGAGCTCATTTGAAAAAGCTTGAAACGAATGGATGAACAATTTGGATTTTGTGCATACATGCTGTTGAAGTGATTTCTAGAGAGAGAGACTCTTATTAACTCTCAAAGCCTTGTGCGACTCCGAATGTTGGTGATTACATTCGAGGGCTTCCGGGGATAGGAAGACAGAGGTGCCGACTACCTTAAAGTTCGAGGGCTTCCTTGCTGAGGAGGACAGAGGTTGCCAACTACCTTGAAGTTGAGGGCTTGTGGGGATAGCAAGACAGAGACTCCGATCTTCGTATCGAGGGCTTACCCTGGTGTGGGTAAGACAGACTTTCTTGAAAGTATAAATCAAGGGACTTTTATCTAAGGTTGTTGGATACCCTTCTCTTTGGGTTAAAAGACTATTATCTTGTTACTTGTAGTTTAACTACTTGTTTTATTTCCGCTGCAATTTGTATCTTAAGGAATGTATAACTTTCTTATACTTCCTTATTTGTACTCTGATTCATTTAGATTCTATACGCTTTAACGTAGAATCTCATATTGTAATTGTTTGTTAAGTTTCAATCTCCGGAACCATCTTTCCGGAACCTACTTTTAGAATATCTTTCCAAGTTTAGTTCGGTGTTAGAGGTGTTGTGAATTTGCTTAGTTTAATCTTTGTTAAACTTAGCCCTTTTCTTTTCTTAAGGAAACATTAGTTATTCATAACTAACTTTAAAGGTTCCAAAGGAATTTTTAAAGTATACAATTCACCCCCCCTCTTGTATTTTGAGCATCTCATACTATATTTCGATCCTACAATTGGTATCAGAGGTTGAGACCTCTTACTCTATACCATTCTCACATTTGGTATCAGAGCAGGTTACTGAAATACTTATACTCACGAATAAGTTTTTCTTGCTCACTTTATCCTTCCGAACTTTGTCATTCCGAACTTTTACCATTCCGAACTTTGTTATTACGAATCTTTGCTACTAACAAGTTTGTTTGCAAAGTTATTTCTAGTATGGCAGGAATTAATGTTGGATCAATTGACAATATAAATCCTACAAGACCACCTATATTTGATGGTAATGATTATGAATACTGGAGAGACCGTATGAAGACTTTTGTTATCAATACTGGAGTAGACAACTTTGTCATGCATACTGGTGATTATAAAATTCCTGACAAGGAAGTCAGATCTTTCACTAACCAGGAAAAGCAAGAATATCAACTCAACTATAAGGTACGCAATACTTTACTATGTTCAATGACTAGAAATATATATAGCCAAATTTCTTCTTGTGAAGCAGCTAACTGTATATGGAAGAAGTTAGAGGTTACACACTTTGGGACTTCCAAAGTGATTGAAACTAGAAGAGCTATGCTTAGAGCTGAATATCATGGCTTCAATGTTCCTTATGGAGAACCTATCTGTAAAGTCCAACAAAGGTTTATGACTATTGTCAACAGTCTACAATCTATGGGAGAGAAAGGTTTAGATGATGAAGCTCTTGTGGACAAGATAATTGATATTATGCCCAATGAGTGAGAATCTAAGAGAACAACTATAGATGAGAACATGAAGGTCACTCAAATTACTCTTGATGAATTATTTGGAACTCTTCTACAACATGAAACCAGAATGAAGAGAGATACTGACAACATCGAAAAGAAGAATGGAAATGGTATTGTTTCTTTTACTACTACATCAAATCAGATGAAAGCCAAGACTCCTGAGAGAGTAACCGGATCCAAAGCTAAGAAAGTCATTTTCCAATCCGAATCCAGTGAAAGTGAAGTTTCAGAAAGTGAATTAGCCAATCTTGCTCGAAGGATGAAAAAGATAGCTGGACAATGAAACTTTCAATCCAAGTATAAGAAGAAGGATAGGAAAGATAAGAAAGATGGAGAAGTTACTTGTTATGAATGTAAAAGAGCTGGACATATTAGACCAGATTGCCCTATGCTCAGAAATAAAGAAAGAAAATAAAGGCATTCAGACAGGAACAGAAAGAAGTTTTATAAAGCCAAAGCTAAGAAAGTTCTGAAAGCTAATGACACCTGGAGTGCCAGTGGTGGTGACTCTTCAGATGAATCTTCTGACTATGAATCTTCAGGACAGAAGAATCTTGGTCTTTTAGCCAGATTACCTATTGATAATCATTGTCTTATGGCTCAGGTACGAAATGCTGAATCATTGACCAATGTTTCTTTAAATACTAATGATAGTAAATATTATAACTCTTCTGATGAAGAATTATCTTCTGATGAGGAAAATACTTTACCTACTTATGAAGAAGTCTCTAGGTTTGCTGAACTTCTTGAGATTGAGAATTCCAAACTCAATAAGAAACTTGATAAGGAAAACTCTAGGAATTCTATTCTTACTAAAGAGATATCAGATCTTTCTAAAGATCTTGATAAGAAAAATGCTGATTTTGAAAATATTTCAAAAAATCTTGAGGAAGTAAGTTCTTAGAAGAATAAACTTTCTAAAGAATTAAAAAAAGTTATTTCTAAGAAAAATGTTTTCGAGCCTAGCTATAGTTCTAAAACTAATGATTTTGAAGGAAAAAACTTGGTTGTTAAACTCAAGTCCGAAATTTTTTCCTTAAAGAAATGTTTATCAAACTTTACCCATGGTAAGGAAAATTTTGATAAAATGTATTCTCAAATACGACCTTTAAGAAATAAATTCGGATTTGGTTATACCCATGCAAAACCAGTTTTCAGTAACAATTATTTTGTTCCTCAAAGTGCCCCATTTTGTACCAAGTGTCAATGTGGTGGTCACTGGGCAAAAAGTTGTTCCTTAAACAAAACCCAATCTCTAGGATTTCACAAAGCTTACTTTTCTATGAAGATGTGGGTTCCTAAAATTTTATTGTCTGGAAATCTCGGATCCAAACAAGTTTGGATTTCGAAAGTCTAATTCTCTTCTTGATTTCAGGATAATAAAGAAAGTAACAGAAACAATATATGGTACATGGATAGTGGATGTTCCCGGAACATGACTGGTAACAAAAGCTTTTTTGAAAAGATTATCAAAACGAAAGGAGGAAAGGTAACTTTTGGAGACAATGCTAAGGGAGAGATTGTTGGTATTGGTAATATTGTTCTTTTAGGTAAAACCTTGATTTCAAATGTTCTTTTTGTTAAAGGTCTTAAGCACAACCTCATTAGCATAAGTCAGTTATGTGATGAATGTTACCTTCTGAATTTTAGGAATGATAAATGCTTAGTTCACAATTCCAAGGAAGAATTTATTCTCTCAGCCAATAGGCAAGAGAATGTCTACACTTTGAACTTAGAAGATCTTAGAAGCCAAGATTTACCTTGCCTAAGTGCAATAGAAGATCATTCTTGGTTATGGCATAGAAGATTAGGACACTGTAATATTAGAAACCTATGTAAACTCTCTAAGAAGAAACTTGTTAAGGATCTACCGGAGCTTAGATTTGATTCTTCTAAAGTTTGTGATCCTTGTCAATATGGCAAGAAACATAAATCTAGTTTTAAATCTATCGGTGAAGTCTCAACAACTGATGCATTACAGTTAGTGCACATGGATCTTTTCAGTCCAACACAAACTGGAAGTATTGGAGGAAAATACTATGTGTTTGTTCTAGTTGATGATTACACTAGATTTACTTGGGTTTATTTTCTAGCAAAGAAATCTGAAGCTTTTTCTTATTTCAAAAGTTTTAGAGCTCAAGTTAAAAATGAGAAAAACCTTCCATTGAAAACTATTTATAGTGATCATGGAGGAGAATTTCAAAATTCAGATTTTGAAACTTTTTGTAGTAAGAAAGGTATTACTCACAATTTTTCAGCACCTAGAACTCCTCAACAGAATGGTGTAGTTGAAAGAAGAAATAGAATTCTTCAAGAGATAACTAGAACCATGTTGAGTGAATATTCTATTGCTAGAAATTTCTGGGCTGAAGCTGTAAGTACTGCTTGCTATACTATAAATCGAGTTTTGATTAGACCTTTTCTTAATAAAACTCCTTATGAGTTATGGAATGGTTGAAAACCAAGACTTTCCTACTTCAAGGTTTTTGGTTGCAAAGTATTCATTTTGAATACTAAAGATAACTTACATAAATTCGCACCAAAGTCTGATGAAGGAATTTTATTAGGATATTCCACAACATCTAAGGCTTATAGAGTTTTTAATAAAAATACTTGTACTGTTGAGGAAACAGTTCATGTGAAATTTGATGAATCAGATCCTTTTGTTTTTAAACTATCTCAACTTACATCTTCGGTTGTGTTTTCAAAAACTTATTATCAACCTTTGATAGAAGAACCTTCTGATAAGGAAATTGTTCTAGAAGATACTTCTGAAACATTTACCCCAGAAGACTTTCTACCCTATGTTGATGAACAGGTTTTACAAAACCCAAATCGGGTGTTTCTTAAGAATCATCCCAGTGATAGTATCATTGGAGATGTAAATCAACCTGTAAGGACTAGAAGTTCCTTAAGAAATGAAGTAGAACATCTAGCATTTCTTTCCCAATTAGAACCTAAAATCACTGATGAAGCTTTAGGTGATGATGATTGGATTAAAGCAATGCAAGATGAACTAAATGAATTCGAAAGGAATAAAGTCTGGACCTTAGTTGAAAGACCTAAAGAAACTTCTGTTATTGGAGTAAAATGGGTTTTCAGAAATAAATGTGATGAAAATGGAGTCATTGTTAGAAATAAAGCTATACTTGTTACTAAAGGCTATAATCAGCAAGAAGGAATAGACTATGAAGAAACCTATGATCCAGTAGCTAGACTTGAATCTATTCGTATTCTACTTGCCTTTGCAGCATTCTTTAATTTCAAACTTTTCCAAATGGATGTAAAATGTGCTTTTCTTAACGGTTATGTTCAAGAGGAAGTTTTTGTTGAACAACCTCCTGGCTTTGAAGATACAAAACATCCAGATCATGTTTTTAGACTTACCAAAGATTTGTATGGTCTTAAACAAGCCCCACGAGCATGGTATAATAGACTTACTGGATTTTTGCTTCAAAATAACTATGTTAAGGGAAATGCAGATCCAACCCTTTTTATAAAGAAAGATAAGAAATTTTTTTTTATTGTTCAAATTTATGTTGATGACATTATATTTGGTTCAACTCAGCAATCTTTGACCGACTCTTTTGCGAGTCTAATGAAATCTGAGTTTGAAATGAGTATGATGGATGAGTTAACATTTTTCCTTGGTTTTCAAATTTCTCAAAAACCAGAAGGAACCTACATATCTCAATATAAGTATATTAAAGATCTTCTTAAAAAGTATGGTTATGACAACACTAAGAGTATAAGTACTCCCATTGGTACCTCAAACTCTTTAGATATTGATGAAGCTGGAAAACCAGTAGATCAAACATCTTTTAGAGGTATGATAGGAAGTCTACTTTACTTAACAGCTTGTCGACCAGACTTAATGTTTTCAGTATGCTTATGTGCAAGATATCAATCCAATCCTAAGGAATCTCACTTAAAGGCAGTAAAAATAATTTTTCGCTACCTTAAGGGAACCATGGATCTAGGATTATTTTATAATTCTGGAAATGATTTTGTTCTAAAAAGATTTTCTGATGCTGACTTTGGTGGATGTAGAATGGATAGAAAAAGTACATCCGGAACTTGTCATTTCTTAGGAGATTCATTAGTTTCTTGGTCTTGCAAGAAGCAACATTCTGTAGCACTTTCCACTGCTGAAGCTGAATATGTAGCAGCTGGAAGTTGTTGTGCACAAGTGTTGTGGATGCAACACACACTCACAGACTATGGCCTGAGTTTTACTAAAACTCAAATTTTGTGTGATAACACAAGTGCCATTGCCCTAAGTAAAAACCCTGCACATCACTCTCGTGCAAAACACATAGATATTAGGCATCACTTTCTTAGGGATCACACACTTAAAGGAGATATTATTCTTCAGTTTATCAGAACGCAAGATCAACTTGCTGATATATTCACAAAATCATTGCCTTCTAATAGATTTGAATATATTAAACAGAAGTTAGGAATGATAAACGTAAGGTAATCTTCCTTAATTAACTTTCTGTTGAAAAATTCTCCTTACAGTAATAAACTCCTTTTCATAGGGGGAGTACATTTGATTGTTTGGTTAACAAAGTTTTTCAAAAAAAATTTTCAAACTTTTCGGAACAAAGATTTCCGGAATGGAACTTCCGAAACTACAATTTTCCAAAATGGATATTTTCGCACAGAATACTTCTGGAATGAAAGTATTCGTATTAAAAATTTTCGGAATGGAAAATTTTCGTACTGGTATTTTCATAAGGGATCTTTCACACTAAATCTTCCATAATAAGTTTTTCATTTTCAAATTTTGTAATATATTTTCGTACTGAGTTTTCCGTAATGAAAGTTTCTTAATGTGTTTTTCGTATTGAGTCTTTCGTACTAAGTTTTTTTTTAAAATTTTTGCGAAATCTGCCATTACGAATAATCTCCTAAGCCAATCCGAAAGGTATGATTTTCTTACTCAAGTTTTCATATTCATATTTTACTTGCTGGTAGTTTTTTGTATTATGTTTTCGGATTTTGGTTTTCTTATTTTTTTTCTCAATAAAAACCTCAAAAAGATCGGATTCAAGTTTTCAACCGTCAGATCTCATCTCAGCTTATTCCAACCGTTAGATCAACCGTGGAAGTTCAACCGTCATCTCATTGCCTATATAAAGGGAACCCAATTACTCGTCCCACATCGATTTCAAAGCTCTCGCGTCCCGAATCTCTGTCTCTCTGATTTAAGGCTGTTCCGAACCTCAGTCTTCTCCGTTCTGAACTTCTCAGAGAATTTCAGATCCGAATGTCTGCGGAGTTAGCATCTCAAGAAATGTCATCCACTAAGCCTATTTCTCAGTGGTTAGTTTACAGAGAAAGGTTAGTCCATCCGACTTTCTTCAGCAACTATGATTCTATCATTTCAAAGAATATCAAGTTGAATGGCTGGGAAGATGTTGTGGTATCAAAAACTGGGAACCAAGAAGAAGTATTTTCAGATTTACTTGTCGAGTTTTATGAGTCAGTTTCTTTCTTCAAGGAAGATAATAGGGAGAAGTTCTCTTTTAAGTCTTATGGCAAGACTTACAAGCTTTCTCACACCAAGACTGCAAGCTTGGTAGGTCTATCTTATGAAGGAGAAGCCGAGTTTATTTCCCATGTGTTGCCAGATTCCAAGGGTAGTTTCAACAAGGAAAAAGCATTAGAAACTCTCGGACTGGATGATGACAAGGCTCCTAAGATTAAAAGTCTTTCTACAAATTTCCGGATTCTGGAGTTATGGGTACAAGGACTTATCGTACCAAGGAAAGGTGATAAAGATAGCTTTAAGAAGAGTGAGATCTATATATTAGATTTCCTGATAAATCTACGGAAGTTCAACTTGATGAAGCATATTCTTCTTACTATTGAAAATTTGAAGAAGGGGAATCTGAGAGCTCAGATTATTATGTATCCAGCAATCCTCTCCAAGTTGATTGTTCGGTGCCTTGAGTCTTTCAAGGAGGCTTGCAAATCTAAGCTGAGAGTTTGCAAGATCATGCTGCTCAGTGATGGCACTCTTAAAAGAATGAATGTAGCTTTTGACAAGAAGTCTGAAAAGTTTATTGATCTACCTCCTCAAGAAGAAGTGTCTCCGAAAGTTGCTGATCTGGAATCATCTAAGCCAGTAAGAAAGAGAAAGCTGGAAGAAGTGGAAGTACAAGCAGAAAATCCTAAGTCTAAGGAAGTCCATTCCGCACCTCCAAAGCCTAAGAAGAAGAAAGCCTATACTGATGAGGTTGTTGCAAAGTGGAGAGCAGATAAAGAAACAAGGAAAGAAGGGGATCCGCAGTTCGGATTGAACCCTGTGGAGGCTAAGGCTTTGAAGGAGAAAATGGATGATGAGCTTGAAAAGCAAGCAAAGGAGAAGAAGCTTAAGAAGAAAATGTTAGAAGCCGAGGCTGTTCAAGCTTTATTGAAATTCAATGAAATGGTTTCAGCAACAATTCCAGTTCCGAGATCTTTCTCCCTGGAATCTCTACCTGAGACTCCAGGAAGAAATCTAGTTGCTCCGGAACAAGCTGTTGCTACTAATACTGAGGAAGTAGAGCAAGTGGAACTAGTTGAAGAGGCTGCTGAAGGAAGTGGTGAGACAGGAGATATGCTAAAACAAGTAGATGAGTACAAGGGAACTACTTCAGAACACTTATCACTCCGGACTTCAGAAGCTGAATATTCGAAGATTGTTACTCCGACAGTGGAAGAAGAGAAAGGTGAAGAAGAAGTTTCTTATCTGAGAGAAGAAGAACATCTTTTACTTGATGCTTCTCAGAAGGAAAATATAGAAGTTGCTGATGAGGAAGATAATATTGTTCAAGTCTCTGATAGTGAGAAGAGATCTCCGGAACAGGTTTCAATTCCGGAAAAAGATAAGGGAAAGAAAATTCTTACCGAGACTCCGAGCTCAGAAGTAAGAAAGAGGAAGGAAGCTGGTAGTTCATCAAAAAGGAAGTTGGAGCTTATTGAGGAAGAAAATTCTCCTAGAAAAGTTTCGGATTCGGAGTCATCTTCGTTGGGGCATGATTTTGTTGTCCAGTCTTTGAAGAAGTTGGTGGGAACCATTCCGACCTTCTCCAGTATTGAATCTAGATGCCAGATGCTCCAACATGCGTTGAATCAGAAAACAGACTCTGTATCCATGGTTATGGATAAGTGTGTTGAGATTGAAGCCCAGTTCAAAACCTTCTTTGTTGGTTACGAAGCTCATAAAAGATCTTGAAAGAGGATGAAAAGCTGGTCTAAGAAGACTGTGGAAGAGATGAGGCTTTTCGATGAGTTTCAAGATAATGTTAAGGATGCCTTTGAGACCGAGGACAAGAAGATTAATGAGCTGACTGCATCTTTTGAAGAGATGTTGACAGAGGAAAATAACTTTCGGATTCAGGAAGTAAGATATCTGAATGGGAAGCTCAATTCCGTTTCTCAAAATTGGAAATTTGAAAGGGATCATCGGATTGATTTTGAAGAGAGGATGAAGGCTCAGGAAGAGAAAATCAAAGCTCAGGAAGAAAAGCTGAAGGCTCAGGAAGAAATAATTGAAACTCAATCTGCAAGAATAGTGGTCTTAGAGAAGCAAGCCGAAGAAGATCATAAAGACCTCAAGAAGATCAAGACTATTCTAAAGCGCCTCATTTCTAAGGAAAAAGATCCGAAATAAACCAATCCGATCTTTTTGTTGTAATTTTATTTTGTTGTTGCTGAGATTACAAAATTTAATGAAAGTTGTGCTTGTTGTTTCTTTTGTTATCATTACTAATATTTCAGGTACTTTGTTATTTTTTTCCATTCCCTCCTATTATTTTTGAAAATCACAAAGGGGGAGAAGGAAAAGATCCTTAAGAAAAAGAGGAACTCTAATAAGAGTTTATAAAAGGGGGAGAAAGGAAAAATACCCAAGGAAAAAGAACTCTAATAAGAGTTTGTTTAAGGGGGAGTTTTTATTAAAGAAGACCTTCTTATGAAACATCACTCCGGAAATATGAATACTATCCTTAGAGTTTCAAAGCCTAAGGGGGAGTTAGTCGTATTCATCTATATCCTTAAACCAAGGGAGATATGCTTTAATATGTTTCTTTCTTCTTAGAATTTCTTTTTCGTTAGGATGTTTGTGCTTTCCAAAAAGGGGGAGATTGTTGAGTCAATAAGGTTTTCCTTATGACTTTTCCATTCCTTCTTGTTTTGAAAATCACAAACACCTTATATTTAAGAAAATTGCTTTCTTAAGGAAAATTGCTTTTATAAGGAAAATTGTTTTCTTAAGTAAATTTGCTTTCTTAAGAAAAATCGCTTTTATAAGTAAATTTTCTTTCTTAAGGAAAATCGCTTTTATAAGAAAAATTATCCTTATCATATTTTCATCCATATTTTTCTTAAGTTTGAGATTCAGATTCATTTTCTCGGAATCATTAAAAACTTTGATATAAAGCATTCTGTTTTAGGATTCAGATTCTGGATAAAGAACTATAAGGAAGTCTCATTCCGAATTCCGGATATGATTTCTAACTAAGTTCTATTCTAGGTCCAGGATACGAATTCTGAAGAAGAATTCTCATTACGAATTCTAATGAAGAAATCTTATTCCGAATTCCCATTACAAATTCTAATGAAGAATTCCCATTACGAATTCTAATGAAGAATTATCATTACGAATTCTCATTACGAATTCTGGTGATGAATTCTCATTACGAACCCTGATGATGAATTCTGATTACGATTTTTGATGACGAATTCCTATTCCGAATTCACATTCCGAATTCATCTATTAAACAGAATTTGAGTATCTTTGTTTTATACACTCTGAATTAATTCAGACTCCGAAAAATATCTTTGTTAGACTCCGAACTTTTATATTGATTACATTTCTATAATTTGTCTACTCTTTATTATTTTCATCACACTCCGAACCTTCACTCCGAAGTTTTCATTCCGAACTTTTATGTTAGAATTTAAAACGATGTCGTACATTCTGTTACACTTGTTTTGTTATAAAACGATGTCGTCTATTTTGTAATAAACTAACCGTTGTTTAAGTGACACGTGTATAGGTCCCTCCGATCTTTAAGGAAAATATGACCGTTGGAGAAGGAGCCGACCTTACCTATAAATAGGAGCTCATTTGAAAAAGCTCGAAACGAATGGATGAACAATTTGGATTTTGTGCATACATGCTGTTGAAGTGATTTCTAGAGAGAGAGACTCTTATTAACTCTCAAAGCCTTGTGCGACTCCGAATGTTGGTGATTACATTCGAGGGCTTCCGGGGATAGGAAGACAGAGGTGCCGACTACCTTAAAGTTCGAGGGCTTCCTTGCTGAGGAGGACAGAGGTTGCCAACTACCTTGAAGTTGAGGGCTTGCAGGGATAGCAAGACAGAGACTCCGATCTTCGTATCGAGGGCTTACCCTGGTGTGGGTAAGACAGACTTTCTTGAAAGTATAAATCAAGGGACCTTTATCCAAGGTTGTTGGATACCCTTCTCTTTGGGTTAAAATACTATTATCTTGTTACTTGTAGTTTAACTACTTGTTTTATTTCCGCTGCAATTTGTATCTTAAGGAAAGTATAACTTTCTTATACTTCCTTATTTGTACTCTGATTCATTTAGATTCTATATGCTTTAAGGTAGAATCTCATATTCTAATTGTTTGTTAAGTTTCAATCTACGGAACCATATTTCCGGAACCTACTTTTAGAATATCTTTCCAAGTTTAGTTCAGTGTTAGAGGTGTTGTGAATTTGCTTAGTTTAATCTTTGTTAAACTTAGCCCTTTTCTTTTCTTAAGGAAACTTTAGTTATTCATAACTAACTTTAAAGGTTCCAAAGGAATTTTTAAAGTATACAATTCACCCCCCCTCTTGTATTTTGAGCATCTCATACTATATTTCGATCCTACAGATATTAGTATGAGCTGTTCGACTACTTCTACCCCAATGATAATTCTCGAAATTCCACTTCATTCCACTAGAAGAACCACTGGAGGTTATGGGTGTTAAGCCTCCATGGTTCCCACCATTAACATACCTTATACTCCTCTCATTAATGAGGGATTTGTTGAATATATTAGAAATAGCGGTCAACTAAAATAAATTGTGCTATGATCAGATGATGTATACCATCCTATCCTCAAATTGCCTCATATTCATCTGCTCATCTCCCGCTAAAGATAGGAAAAATCATTGCAGCTCAGTGAAGTGAGAAATATATTCAATGACAAATATCTCTCCCTATTATAAGTTTATGAACTATCTATCCTGATCAAACCACAACATTTTTGGAAATAAGTGATCATAAAATATCATCTAGAAGTCCATCCAGATAATTCCATGATGTCGATCTACCAAGTTAATGAAATCCCACCATCGATTGGTAGAACCGCGTAACAAATAAGTAGTGAGATTGACCCTTCACTATAGAGGCATATCCAGATGATCAAATGTATAAATCATGACCTTTATCTATTAATATATATCATGTGGACCACCATCCCTCATAAAGGTGGGTGGATGATTTTGTTGGAACTCCCGAGTCAACTCTTCCATAGTTGATTCAAGTCGAGAAATTCCCTGCATGGACTACATTATACAAAGAAATACCTCTTGAAACTGGGTATTAGTTCCCATATCTGGAAAATAAGGTCGTGCCATAGATGGAACTATAGGATGTATCAACAGTGGCTCAGGGCCGACCACCTCTAGTGAATGGTCGTCACTACCTTCTTGGCATATGACTTGAGGCTTTCATAGTGGCATGATTCTATATTTCCAAATTCATTCCTCATAAAGAATTAAATAGTTGAAATATTATATAAAGATAGTTAAGATGGGTACATAGCCTCTCTATGAAAATATCAAACCTCTCTACCTACTCAAAAATCTTGGTTTAGGTGAAAGGTAAAAATACCATAACAGGCCATAAGAACGTAAGATATTGCCTCAAATACCCACTACTAATGTTGGGTTTAGGTCTAGGTCATATATAACATAGTAGGGGTTATGATATATGGAGTTTAAATTGAAAGGTATAGAAGAAAACACCCTTTACTTTTCAAATGGCATAACCATTTAGCGACAAAATTTTATTTAAAAGTTTGAATTTTTATTTGGTTTGTACTCTTTTATATAAATATATATAGATATATATATCATGGTATAGTTATATGTGATGCCATTTCCAATTTATAAAATTCATAATTATTTTAGATTGTAATTGGAATTCCATTTAACTATAACCTAACCTTTATATTCAGTATCAAGACATAATATGTCATAAGAAATGATTTTATTACATGAATCGCTATTTCGTATTTATACAAGTACTTGTTTCATAAATCACCTTTGGCATTCAATTAACCCAATCAACTAACTTTGTTGCAGTCCTTGGAAGTAGTAGGTCAAGAACACATAACATGGAATAATTGTCCAATTAAAGTGTCATCACCAATATATGAGGGAAAACACCATTTATATTGATGTAGGAACTTTAATTGATCAAAATATATTATCCTATAAGAAATGTCATCACATTTCAATATATAATAATCAAGGTAATAAACCATATGTAATAGGAAAATTCATGCAGAAAGTAAATGTGGAATGAAAAATGCATGGAATATTAGTCCTAATGTTCCTATAATGATGCATTAGGTGATAATTTCTGGCCTTGACAGGCCAAGGAAAATAAATTCCATAATAAAAATAACATCAATATTAATGATTTCACATAACATGTGTGTCACCCAATGATTAAATCATATAAACTATAGAGGGAATAATCAAATAACAATAATAACCCATCCCATGTAATTTAGGATTCCCTTGTATGTAGGTTAGCTACTCACAAGAACATGCTCATTACCAAATTCCATTACATCCTAGTCTCTTATATAATACCCAAATAGTAAGACAAAAAGAAAAAGATAGTTCTGATACCAATTTGTAATGTATTGACACAGGAGCCCCTTAAATCGGTGCCCGAGCTGGTGGTTAACATGTCCTCAAGAACACCTCCCCATATGCTAGAGGTTTCCAACTATTAGTGAGGATCTATGGTGGTACGGTGGGGAGGCTATACCCTCATATCAGAGAGGTAAAATAGATATAAATAAACAGTCAATATAAAAATCATGATATAAACAACAAATGGCTTAGTGGAAACACGTATAATGAATAACAAAAAATCATAAACAACAAAGAAACATGAATTAATACCAAAAGCCATAAGTTGAGTCATATAAAATGATTTAATGTCATAATGATATACAAAAAGGTAAACATGGGATACAAGGTAAAAACATATACAACATGCTATAAAAAAATACAAAAGGCCTTAAGATGGACCCACTAGCATCATGAGAATATGGCCAGTCCTCTACTCTCATGATCCAAGGAATAATTCAAATAAATCAAGTATCTGTAATAATGTTCTTTCCTTAATACATACCTATTGACATGAGGTCTATTTGGGTACCAAAGGTGGTATGAGTAGGGTGTGAGATAAAGTTCGTAGGTCACTACCAACTGTGTCTAGAAATAATCTATCTAGTGTACATAACATAGAAATGTCTAGGTAAAATGAATAATAAAAAATTATAAATAAATAAATACAATTTGTACTAGGATCTGTTAGGACACATGGTCGACTCTACTTACTTCAGATTTGGATAAAATGAGTTAGATTAGTAACCATTTATATAGTAATCACACACACACACACAATATGTATAAATGTATATTCACACTATACGTGAGGATGTTTAGAGTCATATACATAGATACTAGGTTCCAGATGGACCTGCAGTATAACTCAGGCATCCATAACTATTATAATGTGATAATAGATCCAGAAAGGGTGAAATCCCATAATATCATATGAATACTAGAAATATTTCTCATCAATTTAGATAATGGGATGAGTCATCATGCCCATCACCTGATGCAAGGTAACATGTAGCATCATGCCCATCATCCAAATAAAAGTATCATGGTTTGAGATTTCATACCCAAAACCTAATATAAGGGAGCATGAAACACTATTCTCAATAAAGACCTTGAATGCGTTCCAACAACCATTAATAATTGCATACTCATAATAATAATAATAAATAGGATGGATTACCTCTAAATCATTTAAAATCATTTAACCCAACTAACTATATGTATTATATTAATCTAATCCATATAAAGATAAGCTTTCAACACTTGGAATAGACGTTCCACCCATTAACAATCAATTTTGAATAATCCATTAAAATTATATTAATTAAGGCATACCATAATAAAATAAAAACCAACCCACTAAAAAGGTGGTTAACTAATTAAAAATTTATATGGAAGAGGGAAATTCAATTTTTCATGTCAATTTGAACACTTAAAAAGTGTATGGTCATTTAAAAAAATTATATAAAAGAGATTATTCCATTTATTAAACCTAAGGGGGTGGAAATAAATGAGTTCTTCATCTGATAACCATTCAACATAGTCCATGGTAGTAATTAGACGTGTAATAATTAACCGAAAAGATTTAAATCTTTTTATAGAAACACATATAAATGTTTAACATGCAACAAAATAATAAAAATACTATGAAAACACTTAAAATTTTGGAAAATATTTATATAACACCTACCTTAAGTCTATGGATGACCACTCATCCAGTGTCGAACTTTTATTTGAATAATAGTGGAAGAAATCTTCAATATAGATATAAATTACATGAAAATAGGGAAAACAAGATCACACCAAAATAGCGAAACATATGAGAAGATAAACCATGATAGAAAATAAGAAGATTAAAGGGAATATCAAGAGGGATCTAATGATTTTGATGATATTATGATCAAAGTCTGGACGAGGGTGTTATATTGATCCCAAGATGAGGTTAAAAGAGAGTTTATTAGAGGAGGAGGATGGTGATGCATGCTAGATATTAAGTGAGGAATGAAGAATAGGTTTAGAAATATTTTAAAGGGAAAATTTTAATTTCACCCTTAAAAACCTGGTTACATGGTTTTTCCACAAGTTTGGATAAATCGTGGGACAACCATGCTCCCTACACTATCCAAGGACCCCCTTCATATGGGCTAGGTGCAAATTTTGAAAAACTATTCACATCCCCTTTGAAAATGGGCTAAGTGTAGAGTTTGAAAAACTATGCACATCCCCTTTGAAAATCCATTATTTCATGTCTAAGACATCTTGTATGGACATGTTCCCTGAATCACATGGTTGCAGACAAGTCATATGGCCTATTTTATGCACTGGGTACCTCACACAGTTGAGTCGCATGGTAATCACTGACCACATGATAACTATGCATCCCATTCTATTTCTCAAATTTCCCCAACTCCATTCTCTAAACAAGACCCAAATGCTCTTGAAACCTTTCGTAGTCTATAGTTCATGTTAATCAAAAGAAAAGTGTGATTTAAACCAAAAAACAAATGATCCTTACCTTTGAGAAAAGTCTGGTCATTAGAAAATCAGGCTTTGGCATGTGAGGCAGTTTATACAAGCAACTAGGGTGCATGTCACAATTACACTGGAGCACTTCTATAGACAAGCTCTATGAAAAAAGTGGGTGCATGATACCTTTTTTCAAGTGAATCTATGTGATCCTTAATAATTACCCTACACAATCACATGGGGACCTGGGTGAAGCATCTTGGGTGCATGTCCAGGGCCTTGGGTGAATTGATATTCCTTCCCCCAAGGTTTTCCCTTCACCATACCAATATTTCCATCCTTAATAGAAAAAGAGAGTCAATAGCCATAAATAAATTCTTGTTTATTGTTGTGATGCACAATGTTTTTGTTGTTGATATATTAGAATCACCTCCCATAATGGGTTAATCACTTAAAATTGGTGATTAATTAATTTTTTGAAAATTAGGAATTATGGTTTTGATTTTTTAATTTGAACTTCTTATTTAGTAAGAAAGAATGGTTAATACGAGGTTAAATTATTATGGGGGAATTCTTAAAGGGAGTTGTTAAATGTGGTTCTCTACCATGTTTAATGTTTTTTTTTTGTAATTATGGTTGAATGATATATACTGTTTTGATAACTTTAGATTCTATCAATTATATTCCCATAACCACATGATCGAATAAAATACTTAAATACTACAAGTAAAATGGAATTAGAATTTTTTATTTACATTAATGGATGTTTATGTGAGAAGTAATGAATTAATGTAAAATAATAAATTAAAATATAAGATTTTTTATTTTTTTTGTGGACTAGGGTGTTTTTTTTCTATAAATGTATGGGTTTTCATATTGGTATAATGGTATGGTATCACTTTTTTGGTAGTGGAGAATGGATTATCATGTGCAGATGGTTGTAGTGGTATGGTTGGTTGTGTGGAGTGGGGGTGGGGGTCTTATGGTGGTTATGGATGAAGTTGTCTTGTGTTGTGGGTTTGTTTATGTGGTAATGGTTCAATTGTTATGAGTTTGTATTGTAATTGTTTGGATTCATGAAATGTTGTGTAAATAAATGAAATTGGTAATAGGGGACAAACCATAATCAGTAAACGTTGGGATAAATAAATAAATGATCATGATAGCTAGAGTGGTTATGATTAAATGGTAAATGGTTATGGATGAAATAAATTTAACCAATGAATTATAAAGGATATAATAAATTTAAATAATAAATGATGAATGGTACAAAGTGGGAAGGGAAAAAATTAATTGGTTGATAATAAATATGGATAATTACATGAAATAATGGTCCGTAATGTAAAATTGAGAAACTATAATTATTAATTAAATGGGTATTTAATGATGTTGTTATGGATGTCTTATATGAAATAATGGGGGCTAGTTTGTGGCATAGTAATGGTATAAGTCATTAGTTAATGGTAGTGATGTTGTGGTTTCTGTTGTGGGTGATTGTAGTGTTGGATTGTCATGAACCCTTAGGTTGATCTTATGTATGACTATATACCTATAGTGTTTTTTATTAATTCTTACACATTACTACCTAATCCTAGAAACCTAACCAATTAAAATATAAGGACATGGGTTTTATGTGTTTTCCCTAATATCTAAGTCATATAGGGAATAAATGGAAGACTAATTCCTCTTCAATGCTTTCCCTTCAGATATAGTACAAGCCATGTTGGCTCAAATTAGGTATATACATACAATATATAATGTCTATTTGTGTGAGTATGTATATTTTGGTTGATGTGGTTTGTGATTATGATGAACATATATGTGGTATTCATGCATGGTAGGAGAAGGGAATGAGGTTTATGTCCATCATGTTCATGATACCCTACTGTGATGAGGATGTGATATATAATTGTGATTTGGTGATGTGGTATGTGATTCTAGATATTTGGTTATGTCTATTATGTGGTATGTGATCATTTGGATATATAAGGTATTAAAATAAAAGACATATGCCATTGGGGCTTGAGAGTGACTAGATTAGTGAGGAAGTGGTTTAAGGGTACCTTCTTGACATATATTCCCTGATACTATGTTACTATACCTAGATTCATTATTGGGAGGTTGAGATTTCATGAGTATAGGATTAAACAAACATATGTGTGATTTGTTTCTACTATTTATTCACTGAGACATTAGTTTTCTTCTTTCATATTTACATCATAGTTTTGGTTATGATCCTATTGAGTAAACTTGTATAATCACCCATGTATATATAAATCCATTTTTTAGTATTCTAGGTGGGAGTTGGTGATCAATTTTTAAATTACTATATTTATGAGTTTGTGTCTATTGTTTATGGGTTTTTTGCTTTAGGTTTTGGTAAATGGGTTTTATTTTTTAGTTTATTCTATGTATGACATTTCCATTCATTATGGATAGGATTTATTTTATATTATAAGGAGTTAATTGGTGGTTTAGTTATTTTTTATGAGGATATATTAGGGAAGTGCCTCCCAATTTGTGTGTTTTATAGCCTTAGTTCTAGTCTCCAACCCCTATCCTATTAGAGGTATGAATTAACAGTCACAGTCACCTTTCCTATAGGACTAGGAGGGGTTCCCAATGGGGGTGAATCTTAAAAAATTTTCATGTGTTACCATATCAAGATTTCATTCCTATGCAGATTCTATCCAAATATTTAGAATCATTTTAAAATATTTATTCTATTCCTATAAATAGGAATGTATGGTACTATGTTGGGAGTCATACATTTGAACTATCACTGTAACCTTGCTATGTATCTCCAAGAGTGGTGTTCTAATCCCATGTGACTAAGCTAAGGAGACTTTTACTACCCCTCAATTTTTAATTATAATTAATTTATGTTCTCATCTCCATCTTGTTTAATCTCATGAGTATCTTTTAAAAATTATGAATTAATTTATGCATGTCATTGTTTTCATGTGTTTCATCATTTATTTTTTCTTTCTTTGATGTGAAAAAACCCCTTAATCTCCTTTATTCTTCCTTTGGTGAAGAGTTATGAGGTCGGTTAAGGAGTGATCAAGGGTTTTTGATCATTTAGTAAAGGTGAATGTATTGAATTTCATTGTTAATACATGTACATTATAGATCCAAAAATGTTAAAGGGTAGTAAGTGGTTAAGGAATTATCCATTTAGAGAGAAGATAAGGGACCAATTTTAGGGAAGAATTATGATAGGGTGATAGGTTAGGGGAATAAACGAGGTATGCATATTGTTTCTCTATAAAATTTTAAACCATTTTTTTACTTTTTACAAATTAATTTTATATGTAGATCCATTGGTTCCTAGTTTTAAAACACAGTCCTTCATCTTTTGGACCTTTACACACAAACTATACACTAGAAATGAGTGCCTCCTTATGAGATCATCAATGTCACACTACCATTCTATATTTATTCTTAATATTTAAATTTTATTATTAAGCAACTTGTGAAGGTTTTGTAAATAATTTAGTGTTTTTATGGGGAGTTACACCAATGTTTTTTTTTCAAATGTTTAATATGGATTCACTATATAACTAGATTAATTACTGGTCACCTCTTTGATTTTGATCCATAGGATGACATATTTTGATGGAAAGAGAAATAAATATTAAATACATTGATCACTTGTAATAATAGTTTGAGAATATCTCATTAATATATTTTCCAGTATCACCTCCTACTTATTCTAGAACTTCTTTATGCTGTGACAACATGGAAGAAAAATATTCTCAATTAAAGTGATCTATTAGGGAATTTTTTCACCAAAATTCATTTATCAATGTAATCAAATGGTGTTTCTAGATAATTAAGTAGATTTTTATTTAAAACATGGATTGATTAAACTACTACCAAAATTTCATGGTTTATCAAGTGAAGACCCCAACCATCACTTTAAGGAATTTAGTTTTGTGTGAATGACATTCAATCCAATAAGAGTTCTTTAGGATCAAATTAAATAGTGAGAATTCCTCTTATCCCTTAAAGATACATCCAAATAATGTTTATACAACTTACAACTGATAGAATTGATAAGTTCTGATGATATTTAGTGAATCATCCTTTAAAATTTATTCCATAATTTTAATAGTACAACACTTATGAAGAAAATATATAGATTAAGATAGTCTAGTAGAGAAACTATCTATAAATATTGTGAAAGGTTTAAAAAATTTTGTGTAATTTTACCATATCAACTCATAAAGGATCATTAATTATTGGATTTATTCTACCAAGGTATACTAGAAATTGATAGGAATATATTAGATGCTTCTTTAGGAGGATAAATCACTGAAAAATTTTCTAACTAAGTTCATGGTATTGATAAAAAATATCTCTCAAAAATCATAATATTTTGGTATAAGGAATTACAACACAAGAGGTGTTCATGAAGTAAAATATTCAAAATCTACTTTACTTGAAACTCAATTTGTGTAACTGACCTATATTATGAGAAAAATAGAATTGAATTGAGTAGAAGAATCACCAACTACACAAGCTAGGGTCTATCAAGTTTATAAATATCAAGTGCACAACACAAATTTCCACCCTCAATTACAAGACACTAAAAGTTGTGAATCCATATATCAAATTCAGTTCTAAAAACCAATTAATAATCAAGTTTTTAAGGTAGAATCTCATATTGTAATTGTTTGTTAAGTTTCAATCTCTGGAACCATCTTTCCGGAACCTACTTTTAGAATATCTTTCCAAGTTTAGTTCGGTGTTAGAGGTGTTGTGAATTTGCTTAGTTTAATCTTTGTTAAACTTAGCCCTTTTCTTTTCTTAAGGAAACTTTAGTTATTCATAACTAACTTTAAAGGTTCCAAAGGAATTTTTAAAGTATACAATTCACCCCCCCTCTTGTATTTTGAGCATCTCATACTATATTTCGATCCTACAATTGGTATCAGAGGTTGAGACCTCTTACTCTATACCATTCTCACATTTGGTATCAGAGCAGGTTACTGAAATACTTATACTCACGAATACGTTTTTCTTGCTCACTTTATCCTTCTGAACTTTGTCATTCCGAACTTTTCCCATTCCGAACTTTGTTATTACGAATCTTTGCTACTAACAAGTTTGTGTGCAAAGTTATTTCTAGTATGGCAGGAATTAATGTTGGATCAATTTACAATCTAAATCCTACAAGACCACCTATATTTGATGGTAATGATTATGAATACTGGAGAGATCGTATGAAGACTTTTGTTATCAATACTGGAGTAGACAACTTTGTCATGCTTACTGGTGATTATAAAATTCCTGACAAGGAAGTCAGATCTTTCACTAACCAGGAAAAGCAAGAATATCAACTCAACTATAAGGTACACAATACTTTACTATGTTCAATGACCAGAAATATATATAGCCAAATTTTTTCTTGTGAAGCAGCTAACTGTATATGGAAGAAGTTAGAGGTTACACACTTTGGGACTTCCAAAGTGATTGAAACTAGAAGAGCTATGCTTAGAGCTGAATATCATGGCTTCAATTTTCCTTATGGAGAACCTATCTGTAAAGTCCAACAAAGGTTTATGACTATTGTCAACAGTCTACAATCTATGGGAGAGAAAGGTTTAGATGATGAAGCTCTTGTGGACAAGATAATTGATATTATGCCCAATGAGTGGGAATCTAAGAGAACAGCTATAGATGAGAACATGAAGGTCACTCAAATTACTCTTGATGAATTATTTTGAACTCTTCTACAACATGAAACCAGAATGAAGAGAGATACTGACAACATCAAAAAGAAGAATGGAAATGGTATTGTTGCTTTTACTACTACATCAAATCAGATGAAAGCCAAGACTCCTGAGAGAGTAACCAGATCCAAAGCTAAGAAAGTCATTTTCCAATCCGAATCCAGTGAAAGTGAAGTTTCAGAAAGTGAATTATCCAATCTTGCTCGAAGGATGAACAAGATAGCTGGACAAAGAAACTTTCAATCCAAGTATAAGAAGAAGGATAGGAAAGATAAGAAAGATGGAGAAGTTACTTTTTATGAATGTAAAAGAGCTGGACATATTAGACCAGATTGCCCTATGCTCAGAAAGAAAGAAAGAAAAGAAAGGCATTCAGACAGGAACAGGAAGAAGTTTTATAAAGCCAAAGTTAAGAAAGTTCTGAAAGCTAATGACACCTAGAGTGCCAGTGGTGGTGACTCTTCAGATGAATCTTCTGACTATGAATCTTCAGGACAGAAGAATCTTGGTCTTTTATCCTGATTACCTATTGATAATCATTGTCTTATGGCTGAGGTACGAAATGTTGAATCATTGACCAATGTTTCTTTAAATACTAATGATAGTAAATATTATAACTCTTCTGATGAAGAATTATCTTCTGATGAGGAAAATACTTTACCTACTTATGAAGAAGTCTCTAGGTTTGCTGAACTTCTTGAGATTGAGAATTCCAAACTCAATAAGAAACTTGATAAGGCAAACTCTAGGAATTATATTCTTTCTAAAGAGATATCAGATATTTCTAAAGATCTTGATAAGAAAAATGCTGATTTTGAAAATATTTCAAAAAATCTTGAGGAAGTAAGTTCTGAGAAGAATAAACTTTCTAAAGAATTAGAAAAAGTTATTTCTAAGAAAAATGTTTTCGAGCCTAGCTCTAGTTCTAAAACAAATGATTTTGAAGGAAAAAACTTGGTTGTTAAACTCAAGTACGAAATTTTTTCCTTAAATAAATGTTTATCAAACTTTACCCATGGTAAGGAAAATTTTGATAAAATGTATTCTCAAATACGACCTTTAAGAAATAAATTCGGATTTGGTTATACCCATGCAAAACCAGTTTTCAGTAACAATTATTTTGTTCCTCAAAGTGCCCCATTTTGTACCAAGTGTCAATGTGGTGGTCAATGGGAAAAAAGTTGTTCCTTAAACAAAACCCAATCTCTAGGATTTCACAAAGCTTACTTTTCTATGAAGATGTGGGTTCCTAAAATTTTATTGTCTGGAAATCTCGGATCCAAACAAGTTTGGATTCCGAAAGTCTAATTCTCTTCTTGATTTCGGGATAATAAAGAAAGTACCAGCAACAATACATGGTACATGGATAGTGGATGTTCCCGGCACATGACTGGTAACAAAAGATTTTTTGAAAAGATTATCAAAACGAAAGGAGTAAAGGTAACTTTCGGAGACAATGCTAAGGGAGAGATTGTTGGTATTGGTAATATTGTTCTTTTAGGTAAAACCTTGATTTCAAATGTTCTTTTTATTAAAGGTCTTAAGCACAACCTCATTAGCATAAGTCAGTTATGTGATGAAGGTTACCTTGTGAATTTTAGGAATGATAAATGCTTAGTTCACAATTGCAAGGAAGAATTTATTCTCTCAGCCAATAGGCAAGAGAATGTCTACACTTTGAACTTAGAAGATCTTAGAAGCCAATATTTACCTTGCCTAAGTGCAATAGAAGATCATTCTTGGTTATGACATAGAAGATTAGGACACTGTAATATTAGAAACCTATGTAAACTCTCTAAGAAGAAACTTGTTAAGGATCTACCGGAGCTTAGATTTGATTCTTCTAAAGTTTGTGATCCTTGTCAATATGGCAAGCAACATAAATCTAGTTTTAAATCTATCGGTGAAGTCTCAACAACTGATGCATTACAGTTAGTGCACATGGATCTTTTCGGTCCAATACAAACTGGAAGTATTGGAGGAAAATACTATGTGTTTGTTCTAGTTGATGATTACACTAGATTTACTTGGGTTTATTTTCTAGCAAAGAAATCTGAAGCTTTTTCCTATTTCAAAAGTTTTAGAGCTCAAGTTAAAAATGAGAAAAACCTTCCATTGAAAACTATTCATAGTGATCATGGAGGAGAATTTCAAAATTCAGATTTTGAAACTTTTTGTAGTAAGAAAGGTATTACTCACAATTTTTCAGCACCTAGAACTCCTCAACAGAATGGTGTAGTTGAAAGAAGAAATAGAATTCTTCATGAGATAACTAGAACCATGTTGAGTGAATATTCTATTGCTAGACATTTCTGGGCTGAAGCTGTAAGTACTGCTTGCTATACTATAAATCGAGTTTTGATTAGACCTTTTCTTAATAAAACTCCTTATGAGTTATGGAATGGTAGAAAACCAAGACTTTCCTACTTCAAGGTT